>CM064483.1:45003996-45642054 GCA_032716605.1 Paralithodes platypus | reverse complement strand
CCCACCTATTCCATGTGCCTCAACCTTTCTCATCAATCTTTCATGAGGGACTCTGTCGAAAGCTTTACTGAAATCAAAATATATAATATCATATGACTTGTCATTATCTACTGCTTCATATACCTCTGAGACACCTAAGCAAATTAGTAAGGCAAGACCGTCCCTGAGTGAATCCATGCTGAGAAGAATTGATTAAGTTAAATGTTGTTTCTAAGTGGTTTATAATTTGCCTAGCAATAATTTACTCTAGTAGCTTTCCTGTGATTGATGAGACTAATGGGACGGTAATTGGATGCTATTGATTTATCACCTTTTTTGAAGATCGGAACTACATTTGCAAGCTTCCGGAACTATACCTGTTTCTAATGACTTGTTAAATAGAAATGTTAATGGGTAACTTAACTCATCTCTGCATTCTTTTAATACTCTAGCATATACCTCATCAGGACCAGGCGATTTATGAGGTTTCAGTCTGTCAATTTCCTTAAGCACATCATTTCTACTTATAGTAACCGTACTTAACCTATTATCTATACTATCGCTGTATACCTTACGGACTTCTGGAAACTGTGCCAAATTTTCATTAGTGAAAACGGAAAGAAATTGACTATTTAATGTACTGCACATTTCTAAATCATTTTCTGTCATTTCTCCTATCGAAGTTTTAAGGGGGACCAATTACATCTCTAACCTTGGATTTATATAGTTGGTAAAAAGCTTTAGGATTATTTTTTGAGTCATTGGCAACCTTAATTTCATAATTTCTTTTTTCTTTACTAATATCCTTTTTTACCTGTCGTGATAGATTCTGATAGTAGCAAGTAGGTGAATTTCGCCTTTTTTAATTGTTCTATATATTCCTCTCTTTTTTCCTAGAAGATCTAATAGTCTATTATTCATCCATTTGGGTTGGTTCTGTTTTGATCTAAATTTTCTTTTGGGGATATATTTATTTTGCGCATTGAGTACTGAGTTGATAAAATTATCGTATGTATCTACCAAGTTTGACGTCTCTTCCTGACTTAAGATGACAGGTGCCTGAGAAAGGATACACTCATTTGGACACCTGGATCGACTTAATTTTTTGACCATAGGGTCCGCTAACAGGGCTTCTCTTAACCCACCATAATTGTCTTTTCTGAAGTCAGGTATTAATATTGTATTCTCTCTGATATTACCTTTCCATTGTATATTAAAATACACAAAATTGTGATCACTATTTCCTAGGTGGTCCCCGATTTCTACACTATTTATCATATGTTCTTTGTTACTGAAAACTAAATCGAGAATATTTTCACCTCTATCGGCGTATCTATGAATTGAGATAAAAAACTATCTTGTACTACCTCAATAAACTCCTTTGAATCAGAGTCGCCTATTTGTTGCTGGCAATCTATATTAGGGGAATTAAAATCCCCCCTAATGCACACGTTGCTAAGCCTTGATGCTATTTTAATTTCCTCCCATAATGATGTTCCGTCATTTCTACTCATATTTGGCGGTCTATACATAACTCCAATAACTAAAGTCTCACTACCTTCGTTAACTTCTACCCAAACACTCTCATTTTCATTATTTACTCTAATACCTGATTTAGTACAGCTTTTTAATGAACTCCTGACAAACACTGCTATACCGCCGCCCCTCCTACTTGTTCGGTCATATTTAAACAAACTATATCCCGGTATATCAAACTCTGCTAAAAAATGCCTGGTTTCTGTATTAATCCATGTTTCAGTTAGCGCTATTATGTCTATATTTTCTTTGCTATCCAGTGCTCTAAGTTCGTTCATTTTGTTACATAAACTCCTGCAATTTGTATAATAAACCCTCAAACTATTACTTGTATTTGCAACTATTTTTCTATTGTTTTTAACTAATTTATTTTTACCTGTTGAACTACTGGACCTAGACGGAAAAGCTACGCTATCAGAATGTTCGTTATTACTATCAATTTCATGTGGCTGGGATTCTATTTTACTTACACACCTATGGTTTATTAACAAAACCCCGCAACAAACTTGTCGAGTGAACTGGCTAAGGTCGAAACTCCTAGTCGAGAGAGATGTACTCCATCCTGGGCATACAGTTCATCCTTACCGTAGAAGAGGGTCCAGTTATCCAGGAATGGAATAGTATTGCCTTGCAATACTTCTCCAGCCGGCTATTTACACCAATAGCCCTGGAGGACCATTCCTTCCTTACCCCTCTTCTTGGTAGGATACTGTGTACCACAGGAACTCCACCCTTCTCCTTGATCCTCTCCAACATTTCCTGGTACGTGGTGAGCAACTCCTCAGTCCTGCATTTCCAAATGTCGTTGCTCCCTGCGTTGAGGAAGATGAAGGGGTCCTCTCCACTCGCTTCCATGACACCATCTAGCTTTTCTGCCACCTTCTCGACTCCGGCACCAGGCAGACAGACAACTTTACCAACATGTGTGTTAGTAGCCCTACCAAGGTATTTAACCATTGAATCCCCTACAATTAAAATAGACTTAGCTGTTTTCTGTTGACGGCCTGTAGCAGAAGTAGTAGCAGGAGAAGTAGCTGCAGATTTCCTCCCCTCTCCTCTCACTGCCCCGCTGTAAGACGGGTCATCTCCTTCCTCCTTTCCCCCTTCACTGCATCACACTCGTCATCCAGGGCGCTATACTTGTTTTTAACAGTCACATACTGCTTCTGGAAGGTTAATTTCATTCCTCTTGAAGATGCCACCTTCCAAGAAGAGTCCGGGTTTCCTACACCAGTGGCATTTTTGTTTTCCTCAAATGCCATCTTCAATGCTAAGTTCTCGTCATTGAGAGATTGGACCTCGAGCTCAACATTCTCCAGCCTCTCTTGCAAAGCAAGACAAAGCTGGAGAACATGGGAAGAGGTGACAATCTCATCAGCACAAGCCATCACTAGGAATGTTCACCTCACTAGGGGATAAACAGGTATGTCACGAGCGGTCACTGGGTACGTCCTCACTGGTCAAAGGTCAGGAGCTTGTATTTATAACTATTTACTCCATATTGCCCCACCTTTTGTTACATAGATATATATTTCCAACATACCTCTTTTATTTGTCCGCAATACACCTTAGACGTGTTATCATATTGTTTCCCTTAATTAACATTTTAGCAACTCACATTTATCTACCTTAGATTATATATCAATTCATTAGCTTGACACTACACTATTACACTCTCTACTAAATATATTGTTTGACTATCACTATCTAGCCATTTTCCATCTTCCTCATAACCAACTACAAACCAAATTGTTCTGCACTTTCGATCTGCTTCAATTACTTTTATATAGTTAACTTTAGTATTTGTAAACTCACGGGGAAAAAAAAACGTTTTACATTGGTGAGCTGTATACAGGTATTTGTGCGAGAACGAATTAATTAGGTGAAACATACCTCTTTGAGGTATTATCACAATATTTCGACCCATTTCCAGAATGTTTAGAGAGATAGTGTAAAGATTTATTTTTCAGCGAGTCAAAAATTCCAAATTGATGCCATGAATGATCTTTTTGGATTACGTTATCTATCGAAAATAATATTTTCAAAGATATTTGTACTTATAATGCCAGAGAGAGAGAGAGAAAGAGAGAGAGATCACGAGCTACACACAGACTCACTAGTGGAAATGTTCCAGGGTAAGCTTATTTTGATCCTGTCTAACGAAAGGTCTCTTACTTTCAACCCCAGACAACCTATCCTTATAACACATATAACATAATATTCAGTAGAAATCGAAATGATACAGAAATTATTGCCTGCCTATTGAACACACACACACACACACATACATACACACAACCAAGTAACGGTGTGTTTATCAGTCTACACCCACATACCCATCCACACACACACACACACACCCCTTAACCTTTTGTCAAGCCCTAAAGTGTTAACGATGTCCCTGGTTGGAGTCACCTCCTTAACACTGTAAAACTCTGCTGTTAATGTGCTGCTCTGTGCTGGGCCTTCTTTTATTATCTATCTCACTCTCTCACTCTCTCTCTCTTTCCTCTCCCTTGTTCCCCTTTCCTCTCTATTATTGACATGTCTCTCATTTCTCACTTTTTAGTATCTCTTTCCCTTTCTCTGCCGTTTTGTCCTACGATTCATCATTCTTTTATTTTGCCATTCTCAGCCCCAACAAGTTTATTCTAATTTTGATCTATGTCTATGAGCATCCTTCTTATATATACGTATACAATGACGGACTTTAGCTGATACATACATTTTCGAAGCTTTCTCGGATTGATTTGAAACTTATAATGTGTTTAAATATTTTGTGTATTTCAGATATACCTTTAAATAGTTGGAGGCCCAAAATAATGACAACGATTGTTACCTAGCGTTCTCTTACCGGTTGTAGCATTCCTCTTTCCCCTATAATGATTAATTTGCTGTATCTAGTACACAATAGTAAATGTTATCATACATTTTGCATAGCATTTGTCATTGTAAACAACTTCCATATCACTACTTCAATTGTTCGCCTCATAATCCTTCACCAGAGTTACTAATTATTATCTTTCCTTTTCTGGTTTCCATTAAGCGATTTCTTTAACTTATAATCTACCTATAGGACTCAAAGGGGTAAATGTGATGCCATTAAACCCTCTGATTAACATAGGTCCTTCTTAAACTGCATAAAGTCGTCTAATGTTAGACAAAATAATATGTCTAAAAGGTGCCATCATACTGAAAGGATTAATTCCAAAGTCCCACATCCGATGCAATCTGTCTTCCCCTCATACTATGACTTAAAATACTTCAACCAATGTGTGTCCAGACATTTTTACTTTAACGTACCTTGATTTTAGCTCGCCGTCACTCTTTCAACTTGGGGAGGGGATAGGGGGGGGGGGGGGGAGAGAGAGAGAGAGAGAAGACAATTGTTACTAACAACCTTGCCTTTTATCCCCTTCACACACGAAGAATATAAAGGCAACATATTTCCTCCTTTTCTTGTGTGACTTTCCCCTCTTTTCCCTTCAGTAATCCAGTATATTATATTATACAATTATGACCCCATCCACCAATCTTGTTCTCCCCTCTTACATTGCTCACTCTTCCTGCTACCATTACTGACCAGTCTTCCTCCCCTCTTCTTGTTATGACAAAAGTTATTATTCAAGATATCTTGTATGAGAATAATAAACAGGATGATCGGTTTACCGTATATGTTAAGCCTCTTGGATAATAATATATCCTAACAATATAATATGTGATAGTTATATAAATGTATTTTTGAGTGCTTTATGCATATACAATTAATTCACGGAGGTAGGTCTAAATTATAAGTATTTGCTTTTAACTAATATACTTTAATCATGACATATTTTGAAGTAATTTTGTTATAGTTGTCGATGCCTCTAATACATATTAACAACATGAACTGTAACATAGACAATTAAATGTTATGACACTGTTATGTATGTTATTCAGAATTATTATGTGGCATCTGAGAGGGTAATATATATTAATATTTGTTCAGACTGTTGAACATCCCGGACAAGAAGGTATTATGCGTGTTCCGTATATATATATATATATATATATATATATATATATATATATATATATATATATATATGTGTGTGTGTGTGTGTGTGTGTGTGTGTGTGTATGTGTATGTGTGAATGTGTTGCTCATACCAGTATGTAAGAATCTCGCAAGTAACATTAAACTAAATTAATATCGTACTCGATAATATAAATCGAGGTCGTGATTAAACCTTTAAGATATTATTTGAATCATGTGTATATTTTATATTTGCCTGATACATGTGCTCTATAGCTCCTCTTAAAACTCCAAAATGAAAACACTAGTTTATAATGAATTAATGTAATAATTAATAATATGACCCAATGCCAGTCTTAGTATATACATTAGTTACACTAAAATGTGCAAGTGTTGCAAGTCCGTTCAGTTTTTCCCTGCAGCCAAAGTTGCCATGTCATTTTGTGTGTTTCGTTGTAATTCATGCATATCAAAATATTATGGATATAAAAGGTATGAACAGATATAAAAAATCAATGGGTAATATAACTACCCTTTCCATTCTAACATTTCAAATCTGGTAATTTCAAATGGTACATGGGGGAATATTGAATTTCTTGATATTAACTGAGGGGGGAGGAGGAGGAAGCTGCAATTATCACTTACCCCTATAATTACCCAACTACAGTAACTTGTTATTGGAATATCTGGGACGGTAGGCATTGAATACATAACATATATAATTAATAGTAGAGCCACATGTACTGTTCAATGCAATAATGGCACTTTTCAAGCAATCAACATAACCCCTTATATCTCTAATAACATTTGATGGCTCCCAATTAAGATCATCAGTGAACCAGAAAGCTTGTAGCAAGCCATGTAACTTTAGGCTTAATTAACTGCTGTAGTGATTCCTCAGGACGACTGAGATGATAACTACTTCAAAGATAACGAGTTGGTGTGTGTGTGTTTATGTGTGTGTGTGTGTAATGTATATAGAGAGAAGGGTGGGGTGGGGTGGAGATACTACTGTATATATCGGTAGCCCACAAAATACTGAATCCTACAGTATACGCAGGAGGAGACCGAAGCAAAACGGGAGAGTATGCAAACATTAACAATATATATATTTTACAGGTCGCATCATGATGAAATTATATTCAAGTGACATAATTTAGGCTAGGCTACTTAACCCCATACAAGCGAGCATAATTGGCCAAAATTACCTTCATTCCCTACTCATTTTCATGCATAAGCAATAGCCAGAGCATAATACAATGCTATATCCTTGGAAGTACAGTAATAAAGCTTTCAAATGATACCAGAAACATTTCTGTACGACGTCTGGTTATTTTGCAACGAACTTGCAAACAAAGGGCAAAATCGCTAAAATTAGCAGTGTTTAGCTGTTTTCGCTATGTGTGAGCTGCAGATGTGCGAGCAAGCTCTCTGTTACACCTCAGTGTCTCGGCGTGGTCTGTCTGCTCCGGTTGAAGCCCCATTCTCCCCCCCCCCCCCCCCCCCCTGTGCTGCCTGCAACAGTTGGTCTGGCCCCCAGGCCACTTAATAGCCGGAAAAACCTGCCCATCAAGTGACGGGCACCGCGAGAATTGGGATAATTAGGAAGATTTAAAGTCGATATTAATAGACAGTAGGGATTGGGTTGTATAGAGTACAATACAAAACAGAACGACTAGGGAAAATACAGAGCATTTCATCATGATATTTCCCCCATAATCTCTTGTTTAACTTTCCTCTTTATCTTCCTCCCCTCATGTAAATCCTCTTACCAGCAGCCTCTCTCTCTCCATCTACAACCTTTTGCTCTTCTGCTTTTCCTCTTAACATCACCATTATGACCACTCGTTTTGCTGCACTGCTTTCCACCCAAATCCCTTTCATAAGCTTCTGGCTCTACTCGCTTCTACTATCACTCTTATCATTTCTGTTTTTCTATTGCTCCAACTTCCCTTTATACATTCATTCGCTCTTTCTCTCTCTCTCCCTTCTCCTCTCCTTATACACTACTTTACGGCTTATCTTCACCTTTACCAATTCAGTAGCTGCTAAATCCTTCACTTTCTTTTTCATTACCGAACCTAGACTCTTACTGTCTATCAAGTTTTCCACAGTTCTACATCTACGCAGATCTTCCCAAATATTTTTGTTCATAAAGCCTTGAGGATTATAACATATTTTTATAGTTTATTCTGGCTATTATTTGACGATATTATATAGCTTTGATATAACTTTTGGGAATTAAATGGGTACAAACCATCTTATTAAGCCCTCTGGCTTACACCTTTTATATTGCACTAGACATATCAATGGCCTTCAATAGAGTCTGGCACAAATCTTTAATTTCTAAACTACCCTCCTTCGGTTTCTATCCCTCCATCTGTGCCTTTGTCTCTAATTTCCTTTCCGGCCGTTCCATAGCTGCGGTTGTGGACGGCCATCGCTCACTTCCTCATCCTATCAACTCTGGTGTTCCTCAGGGCTCTGTCCTATCTCCTATTCTCTTTCTAATTTTCATAAATTATTTTCTCAACTGTACCTCCAGTCCCATCCATTCATATGCAGACAACTCTATTTTACACTACTCAATTAGTGTCCTGAACGCCCCAGCCAGCAATCCCTCAGAGACAAACGTAATGAAGCCATGCAACAATTATCTTCTGATAAAACTACTATTTCCAATTGGGGCAGAGAAAACCTTGTTACCTTTAATGCTTCCAAAACCCAATTTCTTCATCTTACTACCTGTTCAGAACTCCCAGAGGACTATCCCTTACACTTCAACAATACAAAAATCAATCCTTCATCTTCTCTCAATATTATCGGTGTCTCTTTTCTTCTGCTCTCACTTGGAAGGATAATATTACTAGTCTTGCTAAGGCAGCCTCCCAGAAGCTGGGTGTGCTCAACCGCCTTAGGGGGTTCTTTTCCCCTGCACAGCTTCTTGCTCTGTACAGGGGCACAGTGCATCCTTGTATTGAGTATTGTTCACATTTGGGGGGAGGTTCCTCTCACACCGCTCTCCTAGACAAAGTTGAAAGGAAGGCCTTTCGTATCATTAACTTCCGTCCACTCACCAACTCTCTGCAATCTCTCTCTCTGCCGCAATGTTGCATCTCTCTCGCTATTCTATCGCTACTATAATAATCAGTGTTCCTCAGAGCTTTCCCAGTGTATACCACCTCCTTTACGTAGGGCACGTGGTACCCGTCTTGCAACGCAATCCTACCCCTACTCTGTGCAACTCTCCAACCCAAGAGTGAAACATTACTCTCAAACTTTCTTCTACTCAACAGCTGAGCTCTGGAACTCTCTCCCAGAATCAGTCTTTCCCTCTTCCTATGACTTAAATTTCTTCAAACTCCGCGTGTCCAGGCATTTTGGCTCGAACGTCCCTTGATTTTTGCCATGTCACTCTTCCAACTCTGGGGGAGGCACTCGATACAGGCAGTTCTGCCTTTTATCTCCCTAACTCACATAGAAAAAAAAAAAAAAAAACTTCCTAATCCAAATATAATCGTTAAATAATAACCAGAATATACTGTTAAAACGCGTCATATCCTCAAGAGGTTAACAGCATTATCCGTATTCCCTTCCTTTTCTCCCATTCCTCTCTTCTTCTTCATCATCTTCATCCCCCAACCCTACTTATAGTTTTCAGATTGTAATATTGTATTTTCCTTCTCCTCCCTCATCCACCACTGTTGAACGTATTTATGGACCTCGCGACCCTCAGCCAATCCCATCCAAGATTAATAATCGTTAAAATGATCATCCCCACGTTTTATAACTCATGGCATTATGCTAACATTCGTGCACTTTGATTTCTACCATCTACTGTAATATTATATATTTGTGTGACTTTAGTATGTCCATATTGGTATAGTATACCGGCTCGGTAGTGTAGTGGAGAACGTCTCGGGCTCTCAACCCGGGTGACCCGAGTTCTATGCCACGCTCAGGCATAAAGGTTTTTCGCATACACTGGTAGCTGGTACAATTTTCCTTGAGCAAGGAAATGGGTAATAGTGTCTGGTAATAAACTTTTGTCGAGCGCTATTGAATCTCGGAGTGAGGGCTAGAGAAAAATGGTGCTATACAAGTAATCTGAACATTATTATTATACCTGTTGAATGGGGCTAACTGCTGTTGGGAACCTGACGCCTTGTGGAATATCGAATTAATTTAGCGTTACTGACTACAAACAATTGTGAACGTGATATTAAGTGATTGAACGTAATTCTCGATACTGGATTATTTTCGGCATGATACTGATACTCCAGAAAATGTTCATGATAACTTGTTTTATATCCAAGTGCTAAAATTCACTATCGTTCCTAAGCCTAACCTGTCTCTCTCTCTCTGTCTGTCTGTCTGCCTCTCTCTCTCTCTCTCCATCTGTGTATTTGACAAGTAGAACTAAGCAAATTAACGAACAATACAAAGGAGAATGAACATAAAACTATGACTAACCTTGCATTTATCCTATACTGCTGCCTAATATTTGTTACTTGGTCCAATCTTATTACTAACCACGTCTTTAACCATTATATAGTAATTGTGACTATTTCCATAACGTACATATTAAGACTTTCTTAAATGAATCTCATTTGGTTTTATATAATTATCTTTGCGTGTCTCTTTCATAATTATGTATTACTCGAATTGCTTGCATCTTTCCCCGATGTTCTTCCCTATTTTCCTCACTATTCCTTAAAGTTTTCATTTTGCTACCTTTGCATAGTTGACACCTCTAGCTATAGTATAATATTTCCAATCATATATTGTTGTGTATGATGTTATTTTCCCAGTATATACAACCTTCATCCTAGTACACATATAGGCTACTGTATTTTTGTTTCTCTGACTTCAATCAAACCACTTCAAGTTCTTAGTAGACTTCATATCATTTGACGCCATCTACTTTCCTTCACAACTGTTCTCACACCTCTCTTCACACATCATCCCATAACATCTCCTCAAACCACTCACTTCCTCATGTCTAGTTCCATTAGCTTTAATATTTTAGGATATTCGCCCCAGTAGTTTGGCGATTTCAAGAACTGTTGTGCCATTTAGGTGTTGATTTTATCCTGGCGAGCTATAGCGAACCTGCAATGTTCTCCCAAAAATACAAAACATTTATTTCGAAGGATGGTCTTGGGGGTCGATGTTAAGCTTTATTGAGGTCTAGGGATGACACTGAAAACACATATAACTAAATAATCTGCCCTTGCCTCTCCCCGTGGCCATAGTCTAACTTGACCACCCTCTGCTGATGGTGATAATTATGATGGGTGATGATAGTATAATGCTGGCCTTACAGACATTATGGAGTTAACAACATAGGGGGGGGGGGGGGGTGAGAAGGGTCATCATGTGCTATTTGTTTATGTATTGTGTTTCAACTTAAGTGTGTGTGTGTGTGTGTGATCAGATTATTTACGTAATTATGTAATGGGTAAACCAGTTGCACAGTTTCAGTTTTAAGAACTCCTAATTGGGCTCTCGTAGCGTATTACGTATTATGCGCAACTCAATCAATAAATACATTTAATGTAAATTATAATCTGATATAATTATTGACGCCTCATCTGGAGAGGTTGTAATTTGGATATTATTGATAGCCCAGGTGTTCCAGGCTGGCTAACTCATCCACCATAAGTTACAAAGGGTAAATACTTGGAAGTCACTACCAAATCAAAATTTGTATTGTTGCTCTTAAACTCCCCCTCACTTCTGAAACACTGTAAACTATAATAATCTATGTTTTATTAATTTCACCACACCACCAAACACCTCCAATGAAATTAATGAAAGCATATATGTGATCCACCGGGATTCGAACCTGGGTTATCAAAGACAGATTTTTAGACACCTTAACCATTACACCACCAAGACGGTTAAAGGTTTATGAACACGCCTACGACTTATTATCCATTTTCGAATACTGGATATTAATCTAATCATGTTCATATTCCCACCGATTATATATAAGTGAATAAGTGAAATATTAAAGTGTTGCAAAAGAGCTAAATAAAAATAAAAGCAAACACTTGATACATACTGTGTGGGTGCGGGGGGTAACCTGTGTTAGTGCTAACACGGGAGGTGTGTCTTACATGTACTGACTATTAGCATCTCTCTCTCACTCTCTTCATCTTAAATTACAGGCTCGCTATCGCTCCTCAGGAAAAATCGACACCTAATTTTCACGAAAATTCTTAATATTGACTAAGAAATGGGGTGAAAGGTGAAATTATATTCTCAAACCTTCTTCTATTCAACAGCCGAGCTCTGGAACTCTCTCCTTGAATCCATCTTCCCCTTATCCTATGACTTAAATTGCTTCAAACTCCGTGTGTCCAGGCATTTTAGCTCGAACGTTACTTGATTTTGGCCCTGTCACTCTTTCAACTGGGAGAGGCACTCGTTACAGGCAGTTCTGCCTTTTGTTTCCCTCATTCACACAGAACAAAACAAATCCCCAAACTAATGGGCCGAACGTTTTGAAAACCAATGGGGCTAAACATGAAGGTGAAGAGGGACTAGAAAAACGGCCCATCTTCCCTTAAGAGAAGTTTTTAGTATTAGTGCAGTGCGTAGTCTAAAGTTACCATGAATTTCGTAATATATATAAACATTTATTCCTTCTAACTCGGTCAAATACATAACCAATCTTAAATTAAAGTAACCATGATTATTGTATTATCTTTATTTATCCATTCTAACACCATCATATTTATTACCAATCTTAAATGTAAGTAACTTATTACGTCTTATCTCCATCTATTCCTTCTAACGCTGTCAAATATAATTATAACCAACCTTAACCCATAATTAGCGGCGAGCAACATAAGTCGAGTTAAATAAAGCTGGACTATGTGGCGGTGCTCGACATAACTCGAGTGGCAATTTCAGCACGTAATGTGGCTGAGAGAGAGAGACAAGTGGTGGCAGGAGACTAGCGAGCGTATGACTGCTCCAGACCACCGCGGCGAACCTACTGACACAAATCTCAGCTCCCTCCTCCCTCTCTCACTCGCTACATACTCAATTATGTACTGAAAGTACCGAATTACCTGCTTTTTGCACTCGCGTTGCACGGTTATTGCAAGAAAACTATCCATCATACAAGGATCGTTATGGTGTCATTCGAAAGCTCTGTTTATGCCCTTTCAGGGATAGGTACTTGTTTTACGTTCTTATTTAGGCATGAAAATGATCACGTAAACAGCCCTATTTTGGCTAAAAACACCCCGCTGTGCGGTACACATAAATAAACCGCATAGGCCGCTCGTAAGGTGTTAAAGTAATCATGACTCTTATTATTTTCATGTATCCATTATAACGCCATCAAATTTATAACCGACCATAAATTAAAATCACGATTAACTATTTACTTTACCCATTCATTCATTCCAAAACCACCAAATTAAAAAAACATTCATGAATTTTCATAAAAGTCTTCATCCTATTCAGTTTTCCCTTGTTTCTGTTTTTGTTTCCCTCATATTGTTCCTACTTATGATATATTTAAGATATCGAATATCGATTTATGTTAGGTTTTTGACCCGAGTTCGTATAGCAAGGAAAAGCTTGCCGATAAAATTATATTGACCATTTACGAGTTTAAGGCTATGAGGAAGTTGGAGCCGTAAACATTGCTATTAAACAAAAATGCAATAATTATGTAGGCTTCCGATTAATACAAATTATATTTGAATGAGTTTTATAAAATTATAAATGCACTACGACCGTATTTTCCTGGTACTTTAAGTAAATATCGATGTCAAAGAAACCCATCTTCCTTTTAGCCTAAAACTTGCTAGTGGTCTCTACGTAAAGCCTTTTTACTACACTGTTAATTCACCATCACGGAAGGTTTTTTGTGCAGCCTCGACTGACCAACGTTTAGCCTAACCCCTCATTATGTTCACCTATTATCCGTCGTATGATAAATTTCAGTTTAAAGTTTATTTGTAACGAACCAAATAGCAGCATCGAAACAGTCCCTAGTTTCAAGAAAGCAAACTTCCGTAAACTTAGAGCTATGTTTAAAGATACTGACTGGAGCTTTCTAAATAACAATAACGACATTAATACATTTTGGGAATTATTTGCAACCACTTACCTAAAATCAGTGCAACACTGCATACCATCGAAAATACGGTGTACAGTCCATAACGATAAGCCCAAATGGTGCAATAAAGAGATTTCAGACAGTTTGCTAGCTAAAAAGATTGCTAATGATAGATTAACCCTGGAGAGGATACGCCGTTGCCTATTTGCACGGGCGTGGTGCGCAAATTTTTTTTTTTTGAGTCTGCACATCCCACATGGCCATATTCTCAGTTATCGGCCTGCAGGCAGTCAGTGTGCTGTAGGCCTCAGTCGGGTGTGGAGGTGCTGCTCACCCAGCAACATGAGAACAGGCTCAAACAGAATATATCCGTTGCAAATCTGCAACAGCCTTACATAGATAGTGACATTTACTTATATCGAAAAGTGGACACTAGTGATATTGTGACTTGAGATATTTATCTGGAAGTGATAGGCATCTTAGCCAGATGGTGAGGGAACAAGCTCAGCAGGTTATTGTGTCTGATTTTGCCATACTGTGGGTCTGATGTTGCCATACTTTGGGTAAGGAATTTTTCATGACATGATTTCAGTTATCTCCATATAATATTTTATTGTAGTATCTATGTTACTCAGATCTCGATTATTGCACTTTGGTATTATACTAGGAGCATGTAGGAAGGACTATGTTGATTTTGGTTTCATTTCAAGTATATTTGGGTATCAAAACGATTTTTTGAAAATGGGGCAAATTTTTAGAGGGTCGAAATTTTAACCCATTTTGCAACTTCACACTTCTCTCAACGTATGGGGACTACAGGGTCGTCCTTCATGCAACAATCAGCCCCACCACTGCCATCCACAACCTCAGAGTCTCAGCACCCTCAGGACGAATTTAGTATTTTTCATTTTTTAAGTAAGACTAACTTAAAACATCTACTTATTTTTGTATTAAATTATTTAAAAATACTAATTACCTTTCAATATCTATCATTTACTAACACAATATTAAGGGATCCTTATATTATTTTTAGCAATTTCCATTAAGTCTCTAAGTTTTTTGGTTTGGGAGATATTTGAGGTCAAAGTCGATGTGCATATTCACAACGACCATACCATGAAAATTACGCTTTTAAGCGTTACCTCTCCAGGGTTAAAATCCTCACAAAATGACGAAGAACGGGTGAAATTTGTAGAACTACGAAGCAAAGCCAAAAAGTTAATTAAGGCAAAGTAAAAAGATCCTGGAGTTACATGTTGCGAATCAAAGTAAAACAAACCCGAAATAATTCTATGGTTATATCAGAAAGAAAAAAGTAGTTACTTCAACTGTTGGACCGTTAGTCGATGAAAATGGAGAATACACCAAAGACGAAGTACAAATGAGTAATGCCCTCAATACCTTCTTTGCATCAGTTTTTACAACAGAAGACCTCAGTGATATCCCTACCGCATTGCCGATTCAAATTGATAATTCTAATGTTTTAAGCACTATCACCATTACAGAGAGAGAAGTACTAAAATGTTTAGACAAACTCAAGGTAAATAAAACGCCTGGACCTGATACAATCTCACCTAGAGTTCTAAAGGAAGCTAAGGATGAGCTCTCCAAACCTCTGACATTGCTATTCAATAAATCCTTGCAGTCTGGAACTATGCCTGATCAGTGGAAGCTAGCCAACGTAACACCGATATTCAAAAAAGGCAGCAAATCCCTACCCCGTAACTATCGTCCAATTAGCTTAGCCTCAGTTGTATGTGAAATGCTAGAAACACTCATAAGAGACAGACTCGTAAATCGTTTAGAGGAAAATAACATACTTAATGATACTCAACACGGCTTTCGTAAAAAACGCTCCTGTTTAGCAAACCTCTTAGACTTCTTCCACAATATCCTCAACCTCTACAATGAGAGTAAAGCTGTAGATATTATATACCTTGATTTTCAAAAGGCCTTTGACAAAGTTCCCCACAAACGTTTATTGCTAAATCTAAAAGTGCATGGAATACAAGGCGGTGTGTTTAAATGGATAGAAAATTGGCTCAGCGACAGAAAGCAAAGAGTAGTCATAAACGGTAAGGCATCTTAATGGATCAATTTAAGTAGCTGGGTCCCCCAGGGATCGGTATTAGGACCAATTCTCTTTCTAATTTACATCAACGACATAGATGAGGGTCTCACCTGTACAATCTCAAAATTTGCTGACGATACAAAAATTGCAAATAGCGTACTCTCAAAAGAACAAGTTGACGATATGCAACACAATCTAGATAAGTTGTCATATTGGGCCCAAATTTGGCAAATGAGTTTCAATGCGGATAAAGGTAAAGTACTACATATCGGATACCAAAATGAAAAAGCAAACTATTCGATGAATGGCACTCAGCTTAAGAATGTAAACAGAGAAACCGATCTGGGAGTAACAATATCAAGTAACCTAAAACCGAGTCAACAAAGTTCAGAAGTTGTTAAGAAAGCAAACAAAATAATTGGCTTTATAGGCAGGTCATTTGAGCATAAATCCAAAGAAGTTATCCTAACCCTTTACAATTCCTTAGTCCGCCCTCTTCTTGAATACTGCGTTCAATCCTGGTGCCCGTATTACCAAAAAGATATAGACAAGCTAGAACGAGTTCAACGTAGCATTATCAAAATGATAACTAACCTAAAGAACAAACCATACAAGGAACGTCTCAGAAAATTAAATCCATTTCCTTTAACCCAGCGCAGATTAAGAGGCGACTTAATTCAAGTGTTCAAAATCATCAAAGGCATCGACAATATGAACTGTAGTAAGTACTTCACTATCAACCAATCTAATTACACGCAGGGAAACGGTTACAAAATTATTTGTAAATCTTTTAACTCACACGAATCTAAGAATTTCTTCTTCAATCGAGTTGTCAACTTGTGAAATGGACTTCCCCGGTACGTTATATACTAAAGCACCGTTGATTCATTTACACTCCACCTAGACAAATATCTTGCATTAAACCACCGACTGACTGTGTTTGTAAATGAATAACTTTATTTTATTCCCCCCTAAGTTACTAACCCATCTGTCCCCTACTAACTTCCTAGTCCTGCCACAGACATTAGTTCCAGGGCAGTAGTTCCCTTTCTAATGTCCCCTTACCCACTCTAAACCACTATTTGGACACTTGAGCCTCAGTGTTTTGGAGGACAAGCAGCCTAGAAGGGTCACTAGGTATGTTGTTGCTTGATTTCCTTTGTACTCCTCTGTACTCCTTTGTACTATGCGCCTTACCTGCCTCTCTCTCTCTCTCTCTTGTTTATAGCTAGCCATTCCCATTGTATTTGTTCCTCTATATATGTCATATAGTGATACATCCTCTTCCCATTATAACTTTGAAAATCATCAAGTTGTAAAAGAAGAAACTAATAATTATAGACAAGTCCTAAATCAGAGTAACTTCCTTTTAGTCTTTCTTCTTAACTGGGCCGAGGTTGAAACGTGCTTTCCAGTTCATGTTTTGTCCTTGGAAGTGATAAAATACCTATAAATAATGCAGTTTATTTTATTTTCCTGTATTCCTTCTTGTATTAACTCCAGACTTGAAGCCAAATAGCCCTGTTTTAACACCCTGCTAATCATTCCTGCATGAATGTTAAAATATGATAATCTCTTTAAATCCATTTAGATCCCATCCCTCTTTCACCCCATCTCTGTACAATCCCTGCTGATCATCCCTTTTACCAGTGCTACATACGCCGATCTTATTTAAGCTCTACTTTTCATTCCCTCACTAGTCTTAACATTTATCTAGCTATCTATCTATCCATTGCCAGACGCCGTGATCCCCGAAGGGGTGGCCACCAATAAATTGCCCCCATGCACCTCTGTCCCAGTCAGTCGACGCCCCTCCTCCCATCTAGCACCGCTTTCACGCATATACTGTACTTCTTAACTCGTTGTATCGCTCTTATCCTATTATTCAACCTAGCCTAACCGTTCCCGATCCAACCTAGAGTAGCATACATCACCATAACCTATGTAATGCCATTACAAACGTGATAAATCCGTAAAAATATAGAACATCAGAAAGATTACTAGTACATGTTGCTAATCCGTTATAAGATAAGACAGTTGTAAATTGTAGCACCTGTCTCATCTCCGCGGCATTAAAAATGTCGTGGGTGGCTGAACGGGTAATTACACCTCGTAAATTACCCCGAGTCGAGTCGTAAAGAGGAGGAATATTTTTGGTGGATATCCGAGAGCTGTACAGTCGTTCCGGTAGAATGATTGTTATACCGTGATTTTTATCAGGTGTGTTTATTGGTTCTAGTGAGTTCTATCAAGACTGGAGATTTCAGAGTTCATACAATACATGCATAGAAGTCAAGCAGAGGATATATATAACACCGAAATATAATATAAAGAACAGTTATATTTATCTTAAGCTTTATGTACATGTATAAGAGATAATAATGTTTTAAAATGAATAGATAAGTTTATACAACATGAAAAATACTCTCCTAGCACCATCGAGGATCTAGATGGAGCTCAGGTATACAAAATATGCTTAGCTGTCCTCTTGTACAAATACAAAACAATTATATATTCATTAAAACACTGAAGAGTCGAATAATACTCATGCGTTGATTTAATATTCAGATATGATACTAATTGACACTTAATTGACGAGGTCAATACACTGGACTCTACTTTATAAATACTGGTAGGAGTTTAGGCAGAGTCAATATTTGGGGACTTAACTTTTAAGGCACCTTGCGCACTAGTGAGAATTTGACAGAGTCAATATTTGAGGTCTCTAACTGTCTACACACGGTTAGGGATTTAGGCAGAGTCCATATCTTGGGACTCTAACTTTCTAAGGCACCTTGCGTACTGGTGAGAATTAATTAGAGTCAACACTTTGGGACTCTAGCTCTAGATACCTTGTCACTGGTATCGACTTATTTCAGGTTTCTATAATAGCTCCATTAAAATGAATACTTGGAGTAAAAGCGTTTTGAGGTAACAGCTTGCAATCTTTTGAGTCTCCGTTGGGCCGTCCAGGTTGGCCTGTTGTGTGGAATAGTTGGTTACAGATGGGTTAATGGTCATGGGGTCTTAAATGCGGCTCCGTAATTATATTATAATATTTGGGCACCTCATCGGACGAACGCGAGTATATATATAGCATAAGGCTTAGGGATGCTCAACTATCCTGACCTTTGTATTAATCGGTGATGAAGTTCCGTTCTGTACTCTTGGGTTAGGGTCTTTAATATAATGCCTATGTCATGACAGATTGGCACTATATCAGGCTAACACGATTAGACGATATGGTCATGACCACTCTTGTCTTCCTCGACTACCACTGACCTTTATAAGAGGTTAAAGGAACTCGGGGCAGTGTTTAAACCTTTTAATTAATATAACTTTAATATAATTTTAATAACAGAATCTTGGCTCAATACAGAAGATAGAGACTTTTTAGCAGAGTATTTACTTCCCGGTTATGTAATGTTTGAGAAAAGCCGAATAAATCGAAATGGAGGTGGCGTTTTACTTTATATCAAAGAAAGTCTTAACCCTACCCTCTTGTCAAAACCTCAAATTGTGAACGTCGACACATCTTTTGTGCTAATAAAGAATAATAAAGGTACAAAATTAATACTTGCGTTAATATATAGACCTCCAGCTCAATCAGTGCAAACTGACCGAGAAATTTACGAACAAATTGCAGATATAAGTAACTCACAAGATACCGTAATTGTTGGCGACTTTAATTTACCTGTGACCAAGTGGGGCGATACTCTTACTTCACACTCTGGACATGACTTATATACGAACTTGCAAGAGAGTTCGCTTTATCAATTTGTTCGAACGCCGACCCGTGGTAATAACGTTCTTGACATTGTACTTGCAACAAAAGAAGAATTGATAGAGAATTTGAATGTTGGTGATGAATTCAGTAACAGCGACCATCGTACGATAACTTTCACTTTAAAGTTTACTAGTAACGAACCAAATAGTAGCATAGAAAAAGTCCCTAATTTCAAGAAAGCAAACTTCCATAAACTTAGAGCTATGTTTAAAGAAACTGACTGGAGCTTTTTAATTAACAATAACGACATAAATACATCTTGGAAGTTATTCGAAACCACTTATCTAAAAGCAGTGCAAGACTGCATACCATCGAAAATACGGCGTCCAGGCCATAATAATAATCCCAAATGGTGGAATAAAGATATTTCAAACTGCCTGCTTGCTAAAAAAATTGCTAATGATAGATTAAAATCCTCACAAAATGACGATGAACGGGTGAAATTTGTAGAGCTACGACGCAAAGCCAAAAAGTTAATTAAGCAAAGTAAAAAGACCTTAGCGTTACATATTGCGAATCAAAGTAAATCAAACCCGAAAGAATTCTATAGTTATATCAGAAAGAAAAAAGTAGTTACTTCAACTGTTGGACCATTAGTCGATGAAAATGGAGAATACACCAAAGACGAAGTACAAATGAGTAATGCCCTCAATACCTTCTTTGCATCAGTTTTTACAACAGAAGACCTCAGTGATATCCCTACACCATCGCCGATTCAGGTTGATAATTCAGATGTTCTAAGCAATATCACCGTTACAGAGAGAGAAGTATTGAATTGTTTAGATAAACTCAAGGTAAATAAAACGCCTGGACCTGATGCAATCTCGCCTAGAGTTCTAAAGGAAGCTAAGGATGAGCTCTCCAAACCAGACATTACTATTCAATATATCCTTGCAGTCTGGAACTATGTCTGATCAGTGGAAGCTAGCCAACGTAACACCGATATTCAAAAAAGGCAGCAAATCCCTACCCAGTAACTATCGTCCAATTAGCTTAACCTCAGTTGTATGTAATATGCTAGAAACGGTCATACGAGACAGACTCGTAAATCACTTAGAGTAAAATAACATACTTAAAGATACACAACACGGCTTTCTTAAAAAACGTTCCTGTTTAACAAACCTCTTAGACTTCTTCCACGATATCCTCAACCTCTACAATGAGAGTAAAGCTGTAGATATTATATACCTTGATTTTCAAAAGGCCTTTGACAAAGTTCCCCACAAACGTTTACTGCTAAAACTAAAAGCGCATGGAATACAAGACGGTGTGATGAAATTGATAGAAAATTGGCTCAGCAACAGAAAGCAAAGAGTAGTCATAAACGGTAAGGCATCTAAATGGACCAATGTAAGTAGCGGGGTACCCCAGGGATCGGTATTAGGACCAATTCTCTTTCTAATTTACATCAACGACATAGATGAGGGTCTCACCTGTACAATCTCAAAATTTGCTGACGATACAAAAATTGCAAATAACGTACTCTCAAAAGAACAAGTTGACGATATGCAACACAATCTAGATAAATTGTCATGTTGGGCCCAAATTTGGCAAATGAGTTTCAATGCGGATAAATGTAAAGTACTACATATTGGATACCTAAATGAGAAAGCAAACTATTCGATGAATGGCACTCAGCTTAAGAATGTAAACAGATAAACCGATCTGGGAGTAACAATATCGAGTAACCTAAAACCGAGTCAACAATGTTCAGAAGTTGTTAAGAAGGCAAACAAAATAATTGGCTTTATAGGCAGGTCATTTGAGCATAAATCCTAAGAAGTTATCCTAACCCTTTACAATTCCTTAGTCCGCCCTCTTCTGGAATACTGCGTTCAATCCTGGTGCCCTTATTACCAAAAAGATATAAACAGGCTAGAACGAGTTCAACGTAGAGTTACCAAAATGATACCTAGCCTAAAGAACAAACCATACGAAGAGCGTCTTAGAGAATTAAATCTATTTCCTTTAACCCAGCGCAGATTAAGAGGTGACTTAATTCAAGTGTTCAAAATCATCAAAGGCATCGACAATATGAACTGTAGTAAGTACTTCACTATCGACCAATCTAATTACACGCGGGGAAACGGTTGCAAAATTATTGGTAAATCTTTTAACTCGCACGAATCTAAGAATTTCTTCTTCAATCGAGTTGTCAACTTGTGGAATGGGCTTCCCCGAAACGTTATAGGCTGCATCACCGTTGATTCATTTAAACTCCGCCTAGACAAATATCTCGCATCGAACCCGTGACTGAGTGCGTTTGTAAATGAATAACTTTATTTTATACCCCCCTCAGTTACTAACCCATCTGTCCTCTACTAACTTCTTAATCCTGCCACGGACATTAGTTCCAGGGCAGTAATTCCCTTTCCAATGTTCCCTTACCCACTCTAAACCACTGTTTGGACACTTGATCCTCAGTGTTTTGGAGGTCAAGCAACCTAGAAGGGTCACTAGATCTGTTGTTGCTTGATTTCCTTTGTAATTACAAGAGTCAAATAGCATGCTAAAGACAAATGCACTAAGGACTTCTATATGCAGAGTGCCGGTTAAGGTATCTCGCAGAGCCCTGAACTATTCAAGTGACCTTGGAATGCCAAGTATCTTTTGGTAGTTCCTAGAATATGGTTTTAACAATAGAAGTTAAGTGTTGGCATGCCTGGATACTTTAACCTTCTAATATTAAAGGTCCATCCTATTTAAGACTTCTATGTTAAAAGATGGTATGCCACACAATTAACAAAGGTTCCTCAATAGGAAAGCTAATTCCTCAGACCTTGTGGGATATTCGGCATGCCGTTATAAGCCAACTGAAGGGGAGGGTAATCCTAGGACTTATTCAACTTGGTATGCCAGATATTGAAAAGCCCTAGAATTCGTTACCCTTTTCAGAGTTTCCTTCAGCATAGTGATGACGTGTGCTGAGATGTCCCGGGATTGGTATACAGTATGGGACTCAAAAGGTCACAAGTGCGGTCAGGGGTTAATCTGGGGGATTAAGGGGACCCCCTAGAAGCTGGTGGGCAAGTATTTTTACTTTTGGGTGGAACAGGGGCGCATGTGCTTACTCTGGTGGTGGTGATAAGAGTCCTTCTCGCCCTGGCTGAACACCATTCTTCTTTTTGGATGCTGTTGGGAGGTAAAAGACATCTTAATGTTCTTTCCGGGTGTAGTAGGGCATTCAGGTGTAATGGTGGCAACCTGGGCTTCTCTTCTGGTGGTGGTAACGGGCGATGGAGTAATAGTGATAGATATGTGTTCTCGTGTATTACTCGTCGAACACTGTACTGGTGGACGATTGGTACACGTGGTATCTCCCTGGGTGCGGATTTCTTGGTTGATACTTCCTCCTTTCTTCCTGTCTTTTTGCCTTTGTGCTTCTCTTGTTCCGTCGGCTGTTGATTAATATGGGGCAATTATGGAATACGTGGCATGGTAGATAGTTGGGTATGCATCGGTTTCTTCTGTGTTACTTCTGTTTGTTTTCTTTTAGTTTCCCCTTTGTAGATGCTTGGAAACTGCTCTCTTTGGCGGTAGCCATTTTGTCCTTTTGTTCCGTCTCGCCTGCTTTTTTGTTTCTCTTTGGCGGCTGCTATCTTTTCTAACGTCTTCTTATTTTCTGCTTGTTGGTTGTTAGTTTTCTTGATGGTGGTCTGGATGGTGTTAGGTCTGGTAGATTTTCCTTCTATTCTTCTGTCTGTTATCATCCTCTGTTTTTTCCTTAGTTCCTCCTTTCTGTTGTTGGTTTCCCACTTGTCTTGTTCTCTGCTCCCCTGGCGTTCTCCGTTTATTATTCCTTAGTCTCGTTATTTTAATTATTAACAGGAATTTGTAGCGTTTCGTGTATCTCAACTTAATTTACTTATAAATTAGTTGACAAAGTATGTATGAAATGTACTGTATTGTCAAATTTACATGTTTACTAATGTTCACTAACTATCAATGTGAGCATTAACAAATTTATTATTGAGATAATATTTAATTATTTCTAATTGGCCCAGCAGATGAGAGAGCCAGGTCCCACCCTGTAAACTAGTCAACTTTATTTATCGTATGTAATGTTGACTATAATAGCACGTGTTGATAATATGTTTTTCTGTTTTACAGTCCAGCTCTTATTTGTTATTTTCTTAATTAATTAGTTATATTGTATGTGATGCTTCGCGTTTTTGTTAGTTATCGTAGAATCATGAATTGTGTTTTACAATTGCTTCTTCATATTCACTATTAACTCTTCAATTGCAATATTTTATTCGTTATATAATATTGCCCTGTTCTCGTTTATCCTGCTAACTGTCTCTCAGAACCATATATGTTTGTGACTTCCTTAATCATTTGATACATATGCTAATTTTTCCCTACATTAACCTAGTGTATTAAGTTTGTGGTTACATGACATCCATGAGTGCATGCAAACACACACACACACACAAACGCACTCACAAACACATATGAATACACACGAATTAACACACTAGAGAGAGAAAGGGGGGTGGGGAGGGTGATAAGGTTTAATATAGATGATAATTATAGATAGATAGATAATTTAAGATCAATATCTCCATATGGTCATATGCTTAGCCTATAATTATATACATCTTCCCACACGCTCACGCTCTCGCTCTCTCTCTCTCTCTCCCTTTCGTTCTATCTCTCTCATTCTCTCACCCCCGCCCTTCTCTCTCTCTCTCTCTCGCTCATATCTCTCTCTCTCTCTCTGTCTCTCTCTCTCTCTCTCCATCTCTCTCTCCCTTTCGTTCCCTCTCTCTCTCTCTCGCTCATATCACTCTCTCTCTCTCTCGCTCATATCTCTCTCTCTCTCTCTCTCTCGCTCATATATCTCTCTCTCTCTCTCTCCCTCCCTCCATCTCCCTCTCCCTTTCGTTCTCTCTCATTCTCACTCACTCTCCCCCCCCCCCCCCCCCCCGTTCTCTCGCTCTCTTTTTCTTTTCCTCTCATCCCAATTCATTTCCCCGCTGCCGCCAAGTGTCAACAAGTACCACCGGGGGGGGGGCCCCCCCCCTTCAAACCCCGGTTTATGAGGGGAAATAGGGGTATAAAATAAGGGCCCTAGGACCATCCCCCCCACCCCCAAAACCCGTCCCAAATTTCTTTTTAAAGTGCCGACGTAACAGAAACTACCCTCACCCCCCACCAACACCTTGCAACCTGCATCATCAACATCGGAACAACTTTTAAGGGAAGTGACCACTCCAACATTGTGTACCTTTCGTTTCTGCAAATTCTCCCTCACTAACCCCAAATCATGGCACCGATCAGAATTAAATGCCCCTCCTGTAACAAGAACTACTACAAGGAATGGTATCCGCGTCATGGGTATCCAAATGCCAAGTGTTTTATGTGTTTAACTGGTGAACACTTTTTGCTCTTGGAGTGCACATTAGAAGCACACAAGGCACAGGCTGACGAACTGAAGCGAGATAATCTCACACTAAAGGAGACTGTAGGTGTACTTTCGCATCAAATTTTCTTACTAAAAGAGCGAGTAAAGGATATAGAGAGTAAGCAAGTCGACGTTGTTAAAAATCTTCAAAAAGAAAACCCATCCAATGATCTATATCAGACAGTAGTCAACAGGCGTAACAAGAACAAATCCCAAGGGAATGGGAAAGCGACACCAGGTATCCCTATCAAAAATAGATTTGCTGTTCTCGCCGAAAACAATGAACACGAGGTAACTGACCACGTGAATGGGAATGGGAATGGAAAAGCGACACCAGGTAACCCTATCAAAAACAGATTTGCACACGAGGTAACTGACCACGTGAAAGCAAGCTCGAAAGGCAAGAACATTCCTGACTAGAAAACAACGAAACCATCAAATCACGGAGTCAGCGGGAAGGAAAAACTCACCCTAGTCTATGGTGACAGTCTCATGCGAGGTCAAGGAGCTGCCTTTGCCACCAAGAACAGAGGAAAAAGGTCAGTAAAGGTCATTCCAGGCGGTAAAGTCGAACATATCTTGAAAGACATAACTAACTCCGCCATACCAGAGGGCACCTGTGTAGTCGTCAATGTTGGCTCAAATGACTGCTTTGACGGAGGTAAGGCCCCAATCAAGACCATAGAAAAAGATTTTGGAGAACCTAATTAAAGTCATGAAAAGGAAGACCACGAAATGTGTGGTAAGCGGCGTCATACCCCGGATTAAAACAAGCTCATACGGACAAAATAGAGCCATAGAAATTAACAACGCAGTCAAGGTCATGTGCGAACAAGAGAAGGTACTGTATGTGGACAATTGGACCACCTTTGTAGGGAACTCGTCCCTGTACAGCGGAGATGGCATTCATTTATCAGAAAAAGGCGTTCAGCACATGAGTGACACCCTAAATCAAGCAACCTACATTGCCCATGAAACAACGCCAGTCAGGACCGAGAGATAACTATGCTAATAGACTCCTCTGAGTATTGACATCGCTACCCCCGGAAAAGACCTCCCACAACCCTACCCAATCAAACTCCACCCGCACAGTTAAGAAAAATAAATAACCTCGCCCAACCCTTCCAAGTCCATCACAACCATTTAAACGAAACCGTCAACCCCAATGGCCCACAAGTTGCGAAAATTTACCTACCTGAACCACAAAACAAACTAAACAACCCCATCCAACCCCATCCAAGCCAACCCAACCAACTGAATGAATTTGACAACCCGCCGCGGCTTCAAGTCACAACCCCAAACCCATCCCCACCAATAAGAAAAAACAAATCCAGCGCATGCTGAGAGAAATGATATAAAAATAATATCCATAAATGCCTGCTCAATAAGAAACAAAATAGACGAACTCAAATGTCTGTTATTAAATGAGAAAGTTGACGTTATTTGTATAACGGAAACACATCTGAACCTTAAAAATAAAGATCTACTTCATGAATATCACATAGAGCCATATACAAAAATCATAAAGACCGTAACAATGGAAAACAAAGAGGGGGGGTTGCAATGTACGTTGCAACCTACTTAAACCCAGTCGAGGTGACTCTCCCCGAAAGTAATGCAGAAATAGTGTGCGTCAAAATAAATACAAAAAACATGAACTTAAATATCACTACAGCGTACCGACCACCGAGACTAACTGTTGCCGATGATACAATTTTTTATGAAATACTAGAGAAAACCCTTAATTCCGACGAAACAGTTTTACTAGGTGGCTATAACCTCCCCCTAATTGACTGGAATACCACGACCGGAAAAAATGCTGAGTCACGCCTAATGACAAGCTTCATCCAGGACAATTTTTTGACTCAACACGTAAAACAGCCGACGCGAGACAGGAATATATTAGACCTCGTAATCACTACCCAAGAAAATCTATTATCAAACCTGGATGTAGGTGAACATCTGGCAACGCCCGATCATAAAATCTTAAGAATCAACGTTATAAGCAAATATTCCTCAGTAAAAACAACAGGAATGGTTTCGGACTTCAAAAACGCAAATTATGACGGACTTAAGGAATCGCTATCAAACATACACTCAAACCTCATAAATATAAACGAAGTAAATGAACTATGGAGAAATTTTTAAGTCTACAATTACAGAGGCGCATAAACAATTTGTACCCATGAAACCAAAACGTAATACGAAATCAAGTATGCCCCCTTGGTACAGTAGAGACATTGGCAAGGCAATAAGGAAAAGGAATCAACTCCACAAACTTGTAAAAAATAACACAAACACTGAAGTAATTAAAAACTTGTACAAAAATAGTAGAAGGGAAGTGAAAAAAATAATTAGGGCGAACAAACAAAATTACGAAATGACTATTGCCAGAGAAAGTGCCACAAACCCCAACAAATTCTACAGTTACGTAAATAAAAATAAACAGATCAAAAGCGGAATCGGACCGCTAATAGAAGATGGCCAGACAATAACAGGTGACACAAACACGGCAAATCTGCTCAACAAATATTTTGGCTCAGTTTTCACAGAAGAAATTATCGATCATACCCTTGAAAATAACACCTCAACTCATGTGATAGGAGATTTCACCATCAGTGTTAGCGAAGTACAAAGCAAATTGAGTAATTTAAATGTAAATAAGACCCCGGGACCCGACATGCTCCACCCGAAAATAATTAAGAATGTTAAGGACGAAATAGCAAAACCCCTGACACAACTATTTAACTTATCATTACTACAGGGGATTGTACCGAGTGATTGGAAAGATGCGAACATTACGCCGATATACAAGAAGGGTAGCAAGGCCAAAGCGAGTAATTACAGACCAATTAGTCTAACTTCAATTGTAGGAAAAATCATGGAAAAAATCCTTAGAGATAAGATAGTAGATTACCTCGAATCAAGCAACCTAATCAAAAATAGTCAACACGGCTTTAGATCAAATAAGTCATGCCTAACAAATTTGATTGAATTTTATAACAAACTATTCACATATAACGACATGACGAAATCACTAGATATAATCTTCTTGGACTTTCAAAAAGCTTTCGACAAGGTGCCTCACCGAAAACTATTGGCTAAACTGGAGAGGATAGGTATCAAAGGTGAAATTCATTCTTGGATAAAAAATTGGCTTACAGGCAGAAGACAGAGAGTGGTAATAAATGGAGTGGAATCGGAGTGGGAGCCTGTCACTAGTGGAGTTCCACAGGGTTCAGTCCTTGGACCGGTCCTGTTTCTCATTTACATTAACGATATTGATGTAGGGGTAAACAACACCATTTCCAAATTTGCCGACGATACAAAAATAGGAAATACAGTCCTGAACGAAGATGATAGAAATGCGTTGCAATCTGATTTAAACAAAATATCAGAGTGGTCGAAAAAATGGCAGATGCCCTTCAATGTCGATAAATGTCAGGTGTTGCAGGTTGGTAGCAGAAATATGAAATACAAATACGAAATGAATGGCAAACAAATAAAAACCGCAACGGTAGTAAAAGACCTAGGGGTACTAATATCTGAAAACCTAAAAACTTCCGACCAATGTATACCAGCTGCAAATAAGGCAAAAATAGCATTGGGCTTTATTAAACGAAAATGTACATATAAACATGAAAACGTAATAGTGCCACTGTTCAAAAGTATGGTGAGGCCCCACCTTGAATATGGTGTGCAGTTCTGGTCACCTTATCTGATCAAGGACATTGTAAGACTCGAGTCAGTACAGCGTAGAGCGACGAAGATGATACCCTCATTAAGAAATAAACCATATGAAGAAAGACTTAAACGATTGAACCTGTTCTCATTAAAAAAGAGGAGGTTGAGGGGTCAGCTTATTGAGTGCTTTAAGATACTAAAAGGTTTCGACAAAGTCGATGTAAATGCACTATTCACATTAAACAATACTAATCAAACTCGCGGAAATGGAATGAAATTAAAAACCAAAAAGGCAAACCTATATGTCAAAAAGAGTTTCTTCACCTACAGTGTGGCGACAGAGTGGAATAAACTACCAGCGAGAGTGGTGGAGAGCGACACAATAAACGCTTTCAAGGGAAGGCTTGACCTCTATCTGCAGAGGGCTGGGGTGATATAAAAAAAAAAAAAATATATGTAAGTGTATGTGTGTGCACTGTACAGTATGTGTATATATACTGTATCTATATGTATGTATGTATGTGTATGTGTGTATATGTGTGTACCGGTGTATATATGTATATGTATGTATATATATATATATATATATATATATGCATATATGCATATATAGTTTGTAAGGCCAGACTGCCTAGTAAAGACCTTGAGGTCTGTGTGGTCGGTGTATCTATGTAGCTCTACGTAGCTCTCTCTCTCTCTCTCTCTCTCTCTCGTGACATACATTTTACATTGTACATTTTAACTAAATTTACACATTTGTTCTTTTATTGGTTGTTCTCCCTTGAGTGTCTCTAATGTTTCTTGTTCGTTCGGCCGTTTTCATTACGTATTGATACCTATCCACATTTTAATCTAAATATATTTCAACATTCTCCACCTATTTTGTCTTTGGTGTTTTCTTTGTGTGAATTATTTGTATTGACTATTGCCTACATCAAACATTATTTTAGGATTGTATGCTAGACGATATTAAATATTTTGAAGTTTATTTTAATTATGCATTATATACAGTTTTGATCACAAAATATGATACATTTTGAACCGTCGAACTGACTAAATTAACTTCCGGAAATGCAAACATCAGGTGAATAATTAGTAAGGAAACTATGTTAAGACTACAATAGCATCAACAACATAGAGACCGTATCAAACACTGAGACTGAAGTTTAGTCCATTATAGGTAGGCAAACAATTATACACCCTAACTTCTAGCTAGAACTCATAAACGACTAGCCTACGCGAACTAATATTTTTACCATTTTACCAGGGGTCAGGCAGGGAATAGATGTGACATTTACAGTGGAAGAAGTTGGGAGTGAAACGATAAGAGTGAGAGGTTGAAAGTGACATAGGTTGAGAGTAAGAGAGGTTGAGAATGAGAGAGGTTGAGAGTGAGAGAGGTTGACAGTGAGAGGTTGAGAGAGAGGTTGAGATTAAGAGAGATTGAGAGAGAGTGGTTGTGAGAGAGAGGTTGAGAGTGGGTGGTTGATAGTGAGAGAGGTTGAGAGTGAGAGGTTGGGAGTAAGAGAGGTTGAGAGTGAGAGAGGTTGAGAATGAGAGGTTGAGAGTGAGAGAGGTTGAAAGTGAGAGAGGTTGAAAGTGAGAGAGGTTGCGAGTGAGACAGGTTGTGAGTGAGAGAGGTTGTGAGTGAGATCGGTTGAGAGTGAGACAGGTTGTGAGTGAGAGAGGTTGTGAGTGAGATCGGTTGAGAGTGAGATCGGTTGAGAGTGAGATCGGTTGAGAGTGAGATCGGTTGAGAGTGAGATCGGTTGAGAGGGAGAGGTTGAGAGTATGAGAGTGAGAGATGTTGAAAGTGAGAGAGGCTGAGAGAGAGGTTGAGAGTGAGAGAGGTTGAGAATAAGATAGGTTGAGAGTGAGTGGTTGGGCGTGAGAGAGGTTGAGAGTGAGAGAGGTTGAGAGTAAGAGGTTGAGAGTGAGAGGTTGAGTGAGAGAGGTTGAGAGAGAGAGGTTGAGAGTAAGAGGTTGTGAGTGAGAGGTTGATAGTAAGTGGTTGAGAGTGAGAGAGGTCGAGAGTGAGAGAGGTTGAAAGTGAGAGAGGTTGAGGGTTGAGAGTGAGAGAGGTTGAGAGTGAGAGGTTGAGAGTAAGAGGTTGAGAGTGAGAGAGGTTGAGAGTGAGTGAGAGTGAGAGGTTGGGAGTGAGAAAGGTTGAGAGTGTGAGAGGCTGAGAGTGAGAGAGATTGAGAGTGAGAGAGGTTGAGATTGAGAGAGGTTGAGAGTAAGAGGTTGAGAGTGAGAGGTTGAGAGAGAAAGGTTGAGAGTGAGTGGTTGAGAGTGAGAGAGGTTGAAAGTGAGAGAGGTTGAGAGTGAGAGAGGTTGAGAGTGAGAGAGGTTGAGAGTGAGAGAGGTTGAGAGTGAGAATGGTTGAGAGTAAGAGGTTGAGAGTGAGAGAGGTTGAGAGTGAGTGGTTGAGAGTGAGAGTGGTTGAGAGTGAGATAGGTTGAGAGTGAGAGAGGTTGAGAGTGAGAGAGGTTGAGAGTGAGAGAGGTTGAGAGTAAGAGGTTGAGAGTGAGAGAGGTTGAGAGTAAGATGTTGAGAGTGAGAGAGGTTGAGAGTGGTTGAGAGTGAGAGGTTGAGAGTGAGAGAGGTTGAGAGTGAGAGAGGTTGAGAGTGAGAGAGGTTGAGAGTGAGAGAGGTTGAGAGTGAGTGGTTGAGAGTGAGGCAGATTGAGAGAGAGAGGTTGAGAGTGAGAGGTTGTGAGTAAGAGATTGAGAGTGATAAAGATTGAGAGGCGGAGAGTGAGAGAGGTTGAAAGTGAGGGACTGGCAGGGTGTGAAAGGCTGACTAAATGTAACTAAGTGAGTGAGAGAGGTTGAGAGTGAGAGAGGTTGAGAGTGAGGCAGATTGAGAGAGAGAGGTTGAGAGTGGTTGAGAGTGAGGTTGTGAGTAAGAGATTGAGAGTGATAAAGATTGAGAGGCGGAGAGTGAGAGAGGTTGAAAGTGAGGGACTGACAGGGTGTGAAAGGCTGACTAAATGTAACTAAGTGAGTGAGAGAGGTTGAGAGTGAGAGAGGTTGAGAGTACAAAGGAGTACAAAGGAAATCAAGCAAAAACAAGTCTAGTGACCCTTCTAGGCTGCTTGTCCTCCAAAACACTGAGGATCAAGTGTCCAAACAGTGGTTTAGAGTGGGTAAGGGAACATTGGAAAGGGAACTACTGCCCTGGAACTAATGTCCGTGGCAGGATTAAGAAGTTAGTAGGGGACAGATGGGTTAGTAACTGAGGGGGGAATAAAATAAAGTTATTCATTTACAAACGCAGTCAGTCGCGGGTTTGATGAGAGATATTTGTCTAAGCGGAGTTTAAATGAATCAACGGTGCTGCAGTCTATAACGTCTCGGGGAAGCCCATTCCACAAGTTGACAACTCGATTGAAGAAGAAATTCTTAGATTCGTGTGAGTTCAAAGATTTACCAATAATTTTGCAACCGTTTCCCCGCGTGTAATTAGATTGGTCGATAGTGAAGTACTTACTACAGTTCATATTGTCGATGCCCTTGATGATTTTGAACACTTTAATTAAGTCAACCTCTTAATCTGCGCTGGGTTAAAGGAAATAGATTTAATTCTCCAAGACGCTCTTCGTATGGTTTGTTCTTTAGCCTAGGTATTATTTTTGTAACTCTACGTTGAACTCGTTCTAGCTTGTTTATATCTTTTTAGTAATAAGGGCACCAGGATTGAACGCAGTATTCCAGAAGAGGGCGGACTAAGGAATTGTAAAGGGTTAGGATAACTTCTTTGGATTTATGCTCAAATGACCTGCCTATAAAGCCAATTATTTTGTTTGCCTTCTTAACAACTTCTGAACATTGTTGACTCGGTTTTAGGTTACTCGATATTGTTACTCCCAGATCGGTTTCTCTGTTTACATTCTTAAGCTGAGTGCCATTCATCGAATAGTTTGCTTTCTCATTTAGGTATCCGATATGTAGTACTTTACATTTATCCGCATTGAAACTCATTTGCCAAATTTGGGCCCAACATGACAATTTATCTAGATTGTGTTGCATATCGTCAACTTGTTCTTTCGAGAGTACGCTATTTGCAATTTTTGTATCGTCAGCAAATTTTGAGATTGTACAGGTAAGACCCTCATCTATCATATATATGTCGTTGATGTAAATTAGAAAGAGAATTGGTCCTAGTACCGATCCCTGGGGTACATTGGTCCATTTAGATGCCTTACCGTTTATGACTATTCTTTGCTTTCTGTCGCTGAGCCAATTTTCTATCCATTTCAACACACCGTCTTGTATTCCATACGCTTTTAGTTTTAGCAGTAAATGTTTGTGGGGAACTTTGTCAAAGGCCTTTTTGAAAATCAAGGTATATAATATCTACAGCTTTACTCTCATCGTAGAGGTTGAGGATATCGTGGAAGAAGTCTAAGAGGTTTGTTAAACAGGAACGTTTTTTACGAAAGCCGTGTTGAATATCTTTAAGTAAGTTATTTGCCTCTAAGTGATTTACGAGTCTGTCTCTTATGACCGTTTCTAGCATTTTACATACAATTGAGGTTAAGCTAATTGGACGATAGTTACTGGGTAGGGATTTGTTGCCTTTTTTGAATATCGGTGTTACGTTGGCTAGCTTCCACTGATCAGGCATAGTCCCAGACTGCAAGGATTCATTGAATAGCAATGTCAGTGGTTTGGAGAGCTCATCCTTAGCTTCCTTTAGAACTCTAGGCGAGATTGTATCAGGTCCAGGCGTTTTATATACCTTGAGTTTATCTAATCAATTGAATACTTCTCTCTCTGTAACGGTGATATTGCTTAGAACATCTGAATTATCAATCTGAATCGGCGATGGTGTAGGGATATCACTGAGGTCTTCGGTTGTAAAAACTGATGCAAAGAAGGTATTGAGGGCATTACTCATTTGTACTTCGTCTTTGGTGTATTCTCCATTTTCATCGACTAACGGTCCAACAGTTGAAGTAACTACTTTTTTCTTTCTGATATAACTATAGAATTCTTTCGGGTTTGTTTTACTTTGATTCACAACATGTAACTCCAGGGTCTTTTTACTTCGCTTAATTAACTTTTTGGCTTTGCGTCGTAGCTCTACAAATTTCACCCGTACTTCGTCATTTTGTGAGGATTTTAATCTATCATTAGCAAATTTGTTAGCAAGCAGACAGTCTGAAATATCTTTATTCCACCATTTGGGCTTATCATTATGGCCTGGACGCCGTATTTTTGATGGTATGCAGTCTTGCACAGCCTTAAGGTAAGTGGTTGTGAAACACTCCCAAGATGTATTTATGTCGTTATTGTTAGTCAGAAAGCTCCAGTCAGTTTCTTTAAACTTTGATTTAAGTTTATGAAAATTTGCTTTCTTGAAATTAGGGACTTTCTCAATGCTGCTATTTGATTTGTTTCTAGTTAACCTTAAAGTGAAAGTTATCGTACGATGGTCGCTGTTACTGAATTCATCACCAACATTCAAATTCTCTATTAATTCTTCTTTTGTTGCGAGTACAAGGTCAAGCACATTATTACCACGGGTCGGAGATTGTACAAATTGAAAAAGTGAACTCTCTTGCAAGTTAGCATAGAGGTCATGTCCAGAGTGTGAAGTAAGAATATCGCCCCATTTAGTCACGGGTAAGTTGAAATCGGCAAGAATTACGGTATCTTGTATGTTAGTTATTTCTGCAATTTGTTCATAAATTTCACTGTCAGTTTGCACTGATTGAGCTGGGGGTCTGTATAATAAAGCTAGTGTTATTTTAGTTCTTCATTATTATTTAATAGTACGTAAGATATGTCTATATTCGCAATTTGAGGTTTTGACATTAAGACTTTCCTTTATAAAAAACAGAACTCCTCCTCCATTTCTATCGATCCGACTTTTCTCAAACATTGTATAACCAGGAAGCGTATATTCGGCTAAAAAGTCTCTGTTTTCCGTATTTAACCAAGATTCTGTAATGCCGATTATATCATAATGTTCTGTAAACACGATTTCCTCTAGATCTGAAAATTTATTGCGTATGCTACGAGCATTTACATAAAACACCTTAAGAGTATTAGAGTTGGATGTTACTGATTGTGCATTGTCTGAATTTTCAGTTCGTATTTCACTTACACTACCCTGTCTGGATATCCCCGGTTGACCCCGTTTTTTGAACGGAAATCCATGACTGCATCGTTCAGCAGACGACCAAGACGTGCAGCTCCTACTTCATTGAGATGTACACCATCTCCTGAAAACAAAGATTTATCATAGTAAAAATGATCCCACATGTCGACAAAGCCGATGTCCTCCTCCCTGCAGAGTTTGGCTAGTCGGCGATTTGTACTGGTAGCTATGTTGTAGAATCGGTTTTCTACATCAATCCGGGGAACAATTCCTGAAATTAAGATTCTATTAGATTTTTCCTTGAAGGAGCTGATACTTGCAAAGTAGTTCCTCTGACTGCGTCCGTTGGACATCGTTAGATCCAACGAGGTTGAGAGTGAGAGAGGTTGAGAGTGAGAGAGGTTGAGAGTCAGAGAGGTTGAAAGAGAGAGATTGAAAGTGAGAGAGGTTGAGAGTAAGAGAGGTTGAGAGTGAGAGAGGTTGAGAGTGAGACAGGTTGGGAGTAAGAGAGGTTGAGAGTGAGAGGTTGAGAGTAACAGAGGTTGAGAGTGAGAGTTGTTGAGAGTGAGAGAGAGGTTGAGAGTAAGAGAGGTTGAGAGTGAGAGAGGTTGAGAGTGAGAGATGTTGAGAGTGAGAGAGGTTGAGAGTGAGAGAGGTTGAGAGTGAGAGAGGTTGAGAGTGAGAGAGGTTAAGAGTGAGAGAGGTTGAGAGTGAGACAGGTTGAGAGTGAGACAGGTTGAGAGTGAGAGAGGTTGAGAGTGAGAGAGGTTGAGAGTAAGAGAGGTTGAGAGTGAGAGAGGTTGAGAGTGAGAGAGGTTAAGAGTGAGAGAGGTTGAAAGTGAGAGGTTGAGAGTGAGAGAGGTTGAGAGTAAGAGAGGTTGAGAGTGAGAGAGGTTGAAAGTGAGAGAGTGAGAGAGGTTGAGAGTGAGAGAGGTTGAGAGTGAGAGAGGTTGAAAGTGAGAGGCTGAGAGTGAGAGAGGTTGAGAGTCAGAGAGGTTGAACGTGAGAGGTTGAGAGTGAGATAGGTTGAGAGTGAGAGAGGTTGAGAGTAAGAGAGGTTGAGAGTGAGAGAGGTTGAGAGTGAGAGTGAGAGAGGTTGAGAGTGAGAGAGGTTGAGAGTGAGACAGGTTGAGAGTGAGGTGTTGAGAGTGAGAGAGGTTGTGAGTGAGAGGTTGAGAGTGAGAGAGGTTGAGAGTGAAAGAGGTTGAGAGAGAGAGGTTGAGAGTTAGGTTGATTGAGAGTGAGAGGTTGAGAGTGAGAGGTTGTGAGTAAGAGATTGAGAGTGATAAAGATTGAGAGGAAGAGAGTGAGAGAGGTTGAGAGTGAGAGAGGTTGAGAGTGAGAGGTTGTGAGCATGAGATTGAGAGTGAGAAAGATTGAGAGTGAGAGGTTGAAAGTGAGCGGCTGACAGGGCGTGAAAGGCTGACTAAATGTAACTAAATGTGGTTATAATTCATGGGCATCTCATAACAACTCATAATGGATATTCTCTCTCTCTCTCGCTCTTTCTCTCTCTCTCTCTCTCTCTCTCTCTCTCTCTCTCTCTCTCTCTCTCTCTCTCTCTCTCTCTCTCTCTCTCTCTCTCTCTCAGAGTGCAAAACTAAATTTCCGTTAAGTACATTTTGAAGGCCTTCGGGGAAGGTTATCCCAGATCAGACTTGAGGGTGAGAATGTTAATGTGATTTGGTACTCATTCAAAGAGCAGTTTATGGATCGACAAGCTGCATTTGTTCCTACTAAACTTACCAAATCAGGTTCAACCCAATCAACATCGTTCACAAGGGACATAGCTTCAGCAATCATAAAGAGATAGGTTGCATACAGAGAGGCCAAAAGAAGTCATGACCAAAGATATTTAGATTCCTTCATAAATATGTGTAGGAGAGTGAAATCTCTTATAAAGCAAGCAAAGTGGAATGAAGAACTCAGGGTTGCAGCCCTCTGCAAAGAGAGTCCTGAAGAGTTCTTCAGCTATGTAAACAGCAGGAAAACCATTCAAAAGTAACATTGGACGTCAAAAGGATCCAGCAGGCCAACTACAAACCTCTGACACTGATATAGCTAAAACCCTAAACTACTGTTTTGCCTCGGTATTTAGAAGGAGAAATACCAGTGACATGCCAAGTCCAAGATTAGTGCATGATGGTGAAGTTCTTAGCAGAATTAGATGTACCCCAGAGGAGGTAGCAAAAAGAATGGATAAGTTAATGTGACCTCAATCTTCAAGAAGGGGTATCATTAGTGTCCCAAGAATTATCGGCAATTTATCTTGACTTCTATCATTGTAAAACTTTTATACCCCTTTCCCACTTATGCGATTTCATACGATTTTCATCGCCGACATCAATAAATTGGCACATTCGTGACATGTCGCACAGCAATCGTATACCCTCGCATAATATACGTATGACTCGCAAGGCCTCGCAAGGGCCCTCGCGGGTCATCGCAAATGTTCGGACTTTTCAAAATTTTGGACGAGGACTCACGAGGGTAAGTAGCCCTCGCAATCATCGTCGAGCATCGCAGAGGGATCTGCGAGGCCCTCTGTGATCATTGGCGACAACGGTGACACATTGGCGAGACATCGCGGAGGCTTTCGCACAAAAAATCCTTTGCAACGCTGCACGGCAGCTCACCGATGCTCTCAGATGTTCTGCTCGCCGATGCTCTCCGATGTTCCGAGAACATCGACGATGCCAAAGAACACCTTTGGCGAGGTGGGTAAAAATAATGATTAGGCCTATAGTGAACCTGTCAACCCTTTTTTCTATGCACCTCTCTTGGGGTTCACCTGTTTTTTTTTTCTCTTTCTCTCCTTTTCTCTCTTTCTCTGGTTTGTATCCATTCAGCCCCATTCAGCCAACTGTGTTAAGACGTTTATCCCCATCCAAGTATCGATATCGTCCTGGCAAGCGATAGCGAACCAGCATTATATGGAGAAATCCGGCTTCGCCGGAGAAATTTTTCTATCGAAAAATGTACAAATTTAGCTTGCTCTCAAAAAAAAATATATATATATGTGGGCTCGATACCGCTCACCAGGATAATATTGAAACCTGGATGGGGGTAAACGTCTTAAAACAGTAGGCTGAACGGGGCCGAACGGATACAAGGCAAAGAGAGAGGGAGAGAAAGAGAAAAATAAAAAAACGAGGAGAGAGGGAGAGAAAGAGAAAAAAAAAAAAGGCGAGGTGGGCTCAATTAGGCCGTAACGCAAACATTGAGCCCACCTCGTGTTTTTGTTTTCTCTTTCTCTCCCTCTCTCTCTTCGTTTTTTGTTTTTTTCTCTTTCTCTCCCTCTCTCTTTGCCTTGTATCCGTTCGGCCCCGTTCAGCCTACTGTTTTAAGACGTTTACCCCGATCCAGGTTTCAATATTTTCCTGGTGAGCGGTAGCGAGCCAACATATATATATTTTTGTTTTGAGAGCAAGCTAAATTTGTACAATTTTCGATAGAAACATTTCTCCGGCAATGCCGGATATTGCCAATCTCCGAATTAAGGGGAGATGGGTCGTTTTTCTGGCCCCCTTTGCTTCTCATGGTTAACCCCATTAGTTTTCATATTTTATGACGTTCGGCCCATTAGTTTGGCGATTTTAAGACATTTCACCCCATTTCATTGTCAATATTAAGACTTTCGTGTCATTAAGGCATCGAGTTTTGGTGAGTTCAGTCATCAAGGCAATAGTGAGTTGGGTCTATAATTAGGCCTTGTAATTGGGGTTGGGTGTGACAGGGATCTGCCTTGTGTGGCCGATCGGCTTTCTGCAGACTCCCGCTTTCTTATGTTCTTATGTTTGTGCCATGAAAAATGAAATATATGCAAAATGTTTTCGGATAATCCGCCGAGGTATTCGCCGAACCATCGCTTGATTCGCCGAAGACGTCGCAGAACATACGCTGAGGATTCGTTCATCCTTCGCATTATTTTATTCAAATGTGACAGTTCTCGCCGAGGTCATCGGCGAACCATCGCTCAATTTGCCGATGACGTCGCATAATGTCGCCGATTCGTCTTACTCATCGGCGACATCGTCGCCGAGTGTAAACTTGTCAACGTTTTTTAACGGTCAAAATTGTTGACATCGCACAAATTCGTTGCGAATTGATAAGACTACGTCCTCGGCGACGAAAATCGTATGAAATCGTATAAGTGGGAAAGGGGCATTAGTAGGGATACTAGTAGACAAGATAGTTGAATACCTAGAAATCCACAATTTAATTACAGATTCCCAACATGGATTCAGGCGACACCGTTCATGTCTTACCAATTTGCTGGAATTTGTCCACACAATGCTGAGTGAGTATGACAATAGTAGAGCCACTTGGAGATCACACTCGACAGACCAATATCGATGTCATTGACATATAAGATAAACCGAAGTGAGCCAAGGACAGATCCCTGTGGAACTCCAGAAGTGACTGGAGTCCACTCAGAGTAAGCACCATTGATTACCACTCGTTGTTGTCTACCTGTTAGCCAATTTGGACCTTTGAATTTATTCCTAGTACACTTACTTTTTACTTTAGCCTGCAATGGGGCACTTTATCAGAAGCTTTTTTTGAAAATCTAAGTAAAGGATGTCCCTTTACTTAGATTTTCAAAAAAGCTTCTGATAAAGTGCCCCATTGCAGGCTAAAGTAAAAAGTAAGTGTACTAGGAATAAATTCAAAGGTCCAAATTGGCTAACAGGTAGACAACAACGAGTGGTAATCAATGGTGCTTACTCTGAGTGGACTCCAGTCACTTCTGGAGTTCCACAGGGATCTGTCCTTGGCCCACTTCGGTTTATCTTGTATGTCAATGACATCGATATTGGTCTGTCGAGTGTGATCTCCAAGCTTGCAGACAACAAAAAGCTTGGAATGAATGTGAAGGACCCCAAAGGGGTTGAACAGCTCATTATGGACTTCAACAGACTGGGTGAATGGTCGGAGACATGGCAGATGCCTTTAAACTTGGAAAAGTTCAAGGTGATGCATATCAGCCAAGCAAACCCAAAGTCAGGCTATTCGCTATTGGGAATGCCTCTGGAAGTGACTGACTTGGAAAAGAATTTGGGTGTTCTGATTAGCAGTGACCTAAAGTTTTCCAAACAGTGCATTGAAGTAGAGAAGAAAGCTCAGAGATTATTGGGCTATATTAAAAGGCAATTTAAGTATAGAAATAAGGAAGTAGTCCTTATACTTTACAATGCTCTGATACGGCCTCTCCTGGAATATGCTGTTCAATTCTGGTCTCCAGCACTCAGGAAAGATATAGAGCGACTGGAAAGAGTACAAGCTAGGGCTACAAAGCTTATTCCATCGCTTAGAAGAATGAGCTATGAGGATCGGTTGAGAGCTCTTGATCTCTTCCCATTGGAGACACGCAGACTACGAGGTCAGCTCATTGAAGTTTATAAAATACTTAATGAGTTTGACAACGTGGAATATAGCAAAAATGTTAGCCTCAATATGAATAGAACATGCAGCCATGGCTGGAAATTATAATTGAAAACGTTCATCACAAATATTTGTGGAAACTTTTTCACATATAAGATCTGTTCTACCTGGAACAAACTTCCCTCTGAAGTTGTAAATAGTTCTTCAGTAGAGCAGAAGAGAGTAGATAGTATTTTGCACACTCTGTAAAGAGTGTAGTGCACTAAACGGTCTCTCTCCTTCCACTTCGAGTATCTCATCGGAATGGACTCAATGTCTCTGAACTACTAACTATTCCTTGTAACTCCTTGTAACTCTCTCTCTCTCTCTTTCTTTCTCTCTGTGTTTAGGTGTGTTTGTGTGTGTGTAGGTGTGTGTGTGTAAGGTGATTGTCACACTGAGAGGGAAGCGGATCTTGTGTTCGAGGTGTGATTATATAGTAGCTTAAAAATAATGAATATCATTAATCTATCTATTGCCCGACGCCGTGATCCCCGATGGGGTGGCCACGAACGAACCGCCTCCATGCACTCTGTCCCCAGTCAGTCGACGCCCCTCCCCCCAACCAGCATCGCCTTCGTTCATACACTTCCTCACTCCATCCTTCCACCTCTCCTTCAGTCTACCTCTCCCTCTCTGTCCCTCCACCTCGCTCTCGTACACCCTCTTAGTCATTCTCTCGCTTTCCATACGTTCCATATGGCCGAAGCATCTCAAGTTGTTCCTTTTCACACTTTCCAGCACATCTACTTCCACACCACACCTCCTTCTTACTTCTTCATTAGTTTGTCTATCCCTCCATGTAACTCCTCACGCACTTCTTTAGTAATTCATTTCCACTGCTCGCATTCTTGATCTGAGTCTCTCAACCAATGCCCATGCTTCACGCCCGTAAGTCAGTGTCGGGATTACCACACTGTCATGCAAGGACTTCTTCACTTCCATACTGACCACCCTATTTCTTGTTACTGCTTTCAGCGTTCCTACAACCCTCTTCCCCTGTTGTACCCTCTCCCGCACTACTTCATCCATAGTCCCATCTTTACTCAACACACTGCCCAGATACTTAAAAGAGCTGACGATCTCCATAGCCTGACCTTTCAGCTTCACCTCACACTCTGTGACTTCACACCTTTCGAAGACCATAACCTTGCTGTTCCCCGCATTTACCTTCAAATTCTGTTTTTCGCACACTGTTCCAAACTCATTTACCAGACCCTGCAACTCCCATTCATTATCACTCATCAGAACTGAATCATCCGCAAACAGCAGTATAGGTAGCTTCCACTCAGTTCCCTCCATTTTCAGCGAGACACCAACATCCACTGCTCTTGATAGTATTTCTTTCATGACTCCATCCATATATACCGTAAACAACCACGGGGACATCACACACCCCTGTTTCAAACCAACATTCAGGTCAAAGAACTCGCTCTGCTCACTCTCCACACGTACTGCCGCCTTTGCACCCTCATATATGCTCTTCACTGCTTTCAGCAACTTGCCATCTACTCCGTATATTCTAAGTACTTTCCACAAACCTTCTCTATCCACTCTGTCATAGGCCTTCTCCAAGTCCATAAAGGCAACATACACCTTTTGTTTCTTCTCCAGATATTTCTCCACAACACAATTCAGGGTAAAAATCTGATCTACACATCCTCTTCCCTTCCTAAAACCTCCCTGCCCGTCGCCTATCCATTTCTCCATTCTCACTCTCACTCTCTCAATCACTACCCTACTGTATACCTTCCCTACTACGCTTAGAAGACATATTCCTCGGTGGTTACCCCACACTCCTCTTTCCCCTTTGCCCTTATATAGGGGGACTATTATGCCAGTCTTCCAGTCATCGGGTGCACTCCCCTTCTCCCATGCTAGTTTGCACATTTTCCATACCCATTCGATCACTATCTCACCACCATACCTCAACATTTCCCCACACCCTCCATCTGTTCCTGGTGCTTTCCCCAACTTCACTCTTTTCATGGCTTCCCACACTTCTGACCTCCTGATCCCCACCTCCTCCTCCACTACTTCTCTTCTTCTCCCTCCCATACCATATCCAACTATGTTTGCTGGCTCTTCATTCCTTACATTTAGCAACTCATTGAAGTACTCCCTCCATCTTTCGGCTCTCTCTTGCTTCTCGGCTAGCATTCTCCCATTCTTATCTTTCACACCCTTACTGTTTCCCTTGCTAGCTTCCCTAACTTTCTTGACTTCTTTCCAGAACAGTTTCTTACTCTCCCTCCATTTTACACTCAGATTCCTTCCAAATTCCTCATCTACTCTTCTCTTCTCTTACTTTCCTTCACGACCCTCTTTCTCTCCACGTACCTCGCTCGTTTCTGTCTCTCGGAATCTTCATTCCCTCTACTACCCAACCACTCTCTATATGCTTTCTTCTTTTCTTCCACAGCTATTTTCACCTCTTCTGTCCACCATGCTGTACCTTTCACTCCCCTCCCTCTTCTCCTCACTCCACACACCTTCTCACATGCTGCACAGATCTCTTCCTTAAACACCTTGCTCATCTCCTCCACTTCCTCCATAACTTCCAGGTCGAACCCAGCTAGTCGTCTTTCTACTGCTCTCCTGTACTCTTCCCTGATTTCCTCCTCCTGTAACCTCTCCACCCTCCTCACCATTCCACCTTCCTCTCGCCTCCCTCCAGCTCTCCTCACCCCCTCCTTTTGTATCCCAACCTTAGCTACTACTACATAATGATCAGACAGACCCCTCCAATACCCCTATACACCCTAGCATCCATCACAGATTTCTTCATTCGTTCATCCACACATACATAATTTAATCAATCAATGACTTTCGTTCCACCACTGTCTTATCCTTCATCGTCAACATCCGTTTCCACGTGTACCTGTGGATCATTCTGTGTCGGAAGAAGGTTTTGACTATCCACAGCCTCCTCCCCACACATACCTCCACAAGTGCACTACCATTCCCACTCACCTCTGTCGGTCGTGGTTCGTCAACATAGGGTCCGTCCGCATCCGAGGCTGTTCGCTTGTTTTTCCTTGCTTAGGTATTTAATATCATTAATCCTTGGTGGAAATTGGTACTTATTTGGTTATGCAAACCTTTCGTACAGCTTTTTACAGATGTTATTATCTATATCTCTATATTACTTTGTTTGTATATTTCCTGTCCTTTATGAATTCCTCCGTGTATTATTATGTAGTCTATCAAATATGTAGTCTCTCAAATCTCATAGTGGTTTTAATATTCGTAAATTTTTCATCACCAATCCACCCACCTTCATTTGTCACACTCTTTCTCCAACACATACAAACCAAGGATGTACAATAATTCCTGCTACCCAAATTCCCGTGTGCCGCTAATATAGACCATCGCCAGGAATACATTATTGGGTCAAATTGTGTACTGTACAGTCAAAATCACACAAGCATATGCAAGCAACATATGGATAAGGTGAACGCTTGTTTTACTGAACTTCTTTCTACAACTTATCTGCTCAATGTTGTTAAACCAATTATTTACCGATATCTATAGCGTTAGATTCCGATTTGTTTACATTGGAGACTGATAAATTACCTTAAAAAGCTTTAAAAAAATCAAAACAAATTATGAAACATTCGAATTTGCATAACGAATTTGTCAACAATTTACACGGATTATATTGCAACCATTATATTTCAATCATTAATATTGTATTCTAATGATCATCATAATTACCAAGTTATTTTATTTCCAAAGTTAAAATGATATAGATAGGTTGATGATAAGAATACTCAAACAAGGATTATTTTACACACTGGCTCTCTCTTCTCGGAATCCTTTGGTAGAAAGTTTATCATAACATCCACAATTTTATCACCGAACACTGATATCTGAAGCATAACTCAGGGAACAAAAATTATGCACGAGTTCTAGGAAATTCCATGGAACTTTTGTTTAGTGCCGTAAGAATAATTTTGGAGAGAGAGAGTGTGCTCGTCGTTGAGAGAGAGATTACAGGATTGTAGATGTAATCTTTCAACAAGTGCATAATTATCATTGTCATTGTCTATAACGTACGTAATATGGTAATAAACACACAAATACGCACACGGACACATTGGCGAGCACTCTGCGTCATTAAAACTCTAGTTATTTGGCTCAGGTAGCGCGGGTTCGATCCCAGATACCTGCAAATGAGGCCTCTGTCAAAAACTGTCCTGGCTGTCAAGGTTACTGTAGGTGTGGATGCGCCACCTCTGGGTTCCACCTGGTTCCCTACCCACATGCTTTCGTTTCTTAGGGTTTGTAGGCCGTCTTGTGGTAGCCAAAGTCAATCTATGGACTACTCTGAATAAGTTAGGTTAAGGAATTGTGTATTTTCCGCCTCATTGGCTGCCGGATCGATATATACCATTCACTATTATTTATATTATCGCACACATACTCACACACACACACATTATGAACTCCACAACATTTATGAGGGTCATATAATCTCCCACGTCACTAACCATTGGGTCTTAGTGCTCAGTTATAGTTCGCCCATCTATATGATGTCTACCTGTGATTGATTATCATCTATATGATGTCTACCTGTGATTGATTATCATCTATATGGTGTCTACCTGTGATTGATTATCATCTATATGATGTCTACCTGTGATTGATTATCATCGCTTCTTACTTATGTTTTGTTCAAAGTTTTCCTCAATTACGTTTTCTTTGTATTACCATTTTCCTATTTATCACTAAAAACTCTGTAGTAACCCGAATATGTTGAGAGTCTGGTGGTGTATATTTGTAGCCTAGCTACTACCGTTCTTTTGAGTAAAATTATAATTTTGATATATAAAATATATAAATTTTAGCTGCCCTTCCGTCGTCCCAGCATGTGATTTGTTGTGCAACCATGGCACGGCATTGTACATTTTTTGGAACGGTAAGACCATGTCAAAATATGTTAGATATGTTTTGCAATGTGTTATGCGTTATTAATGTGTGTTTGTGTTTGTGTGTGATTCCATCATTAATGATTTTTATGTTAAGTGCAAAATATCAAAGTAGTTACATTAATTATAAGAATAACGTACACTTGACACCACTGTTCATTGTTTGATGATACTTGAGCTTCTAGTGGCTCAAGAGAAAGCCTAATTTATCTTCTCTAACTTTTCAGTTGTTCGTCAGGTTTCCTTCTCTCTGCCCAAGCTTGCAATGCATTACATTGGTTAGAAAAATCGCTCTCCGCTTTGTTCTGAATTATACGAGGGAGCAATGCACGCGCTACGTAAATATCAGTAAAGTAATATAAGAAATATATGCATTATTGAGATGAAGTTTGGCAAGGAAGAATCGTCGATATCCTTTGAACGCCTTCGGATAATAAGGGGGGAGGAACCTTTGGCCGGCTAAGGGAAGACTTAGCTAGGAGAGAGAGAGAGAGAGAGTGAGTGAATGAGACTTAATGCTAACAACAACTATTCTGTGACGCTTACAACATCAAATCCCAACAGCAACTAAACCCCTTTGTATTCTGTCTTCATTATTTTGTTATTAACCCCTTGATCATTATGACGCGTTTTGGCAGTATATTTTGGTTATCATTAGACGATTTGATACACCTTAGGAAGGATTTGTGAGATTTAAAAGGATAAAGAACGATTTGATACAGCTTAGGAAGGATATGTGAGATTTAAAAGGGTAAAGAATATCTCAATTAACCCTCTAACTTACATATAGCTTTCCTAATCTGACTAAAATCGTCTTATAGTAGCCAGAACACAGAAAAGAAATGCGTCATCGTGTCTTGAAAGGGTATGCCCAGAGAAACATTGCCGTGGATATTAATCCATCTAAGATATGATGACGCATTAGTTTTCTATTTTCTGGCTATTATTTGAATGACTTTATTGATGTTAGGAAGGTGCTTGGCAGATACAAGCCAAACATTAAAAACAAACTGCAGTATACTATAATGTATGATATTACAGTATTTAAGACAAAACATACCCGGACAAAACACACATATATATATAAGTTGAATGTGAAGCAGGAGTTGACTGTCAACAGTATAACTGGCTGGTGAAGTTATGTTGAAACTTTTGTGTCAAATGTTTTCCAGACCTAACATCCCGGTGGTCCTGTTACAGTAAGTATTTTATTTGATATGGACTGCAATGACGGAACTCCTGAGTGTTGTGGTAAGTTGAAACTGTTTATACTGACTTTCTTTGTGGTGTTGATAGTATATTATGCAGGGTATGTTTGGTGAGTTATCTGCTCAACAGGTGGCGTTGTGTGTGTGTAAGTGTGAGAGTCCGAGTGTAGGGGGTGAGACAGTGAAGCACGGGAACGAGGTGGCTTCAGAGATGGGGTCGTTTCGGGCCATGAGTGAGCACCGTGCCTTATGTGAAGGCAAGATGGCAGGTGCTCGTTGTACTCTACGTGCTTCACATGTCTCACTCCCTAGACTGGAACAAGACCTCACAGGCTTCACTGTTCGTTGTAAAGCGGTGAATGCTAAGGCTCTCAGCCTATGCCCGAGAGGAAGTAAGTTGGAATATAGAAAAAAAAAAAAAAAAAAAAAAAGTTTCAACAAACACCTACGCTTCTTCTGCTTGTCTTTATACTGATTATTTAAAACAAAAAAATCGCATCAGTTTCTAGCATAGTGATAGGAAAACATCATATTGGCTTGACGGCGTGGATACACTACTCCCTCTCCCTCCTTACAAGACCAATAAGTGACGTATGCTCAGATCATTATACTCAGAAACGGTGATTGACACCCCCTTTCATTTAGCTAGTTCAACAGACCAAACACAGTTAAGCTTAGCCCAGCGGGCTGCATTGTGTGTGTTATTAAAAAACATAACTGATTAGTTAATAATATGTGCATTGTCAATATAATTAGTGGATATAAATATATTGTGTGTGTTACTGAGCTTTGACAACGGCATCTGTGTGTGAGATAGCCGCTGGGATTCGGGACCAAGAATATTGGTCATACTTTCTGTTGCACCGCTAGCCAGTGTGTCCATATATGTGTAGATAGGTAGGTGTTGTTGTTGTTGATGTTGTTGTTCCCCAATCTGCCTGGCCGAACAGCCCCAAGGCTCCGAGCAAGGCCAAGGCCATAACCGAGCGCCCCCACAGAACCTTCCGTGCCGACCACAGTAAAGCCTGGGTGACCGAAGCCACTCCATGGCGGGGAGCTGAGGAGGGTGCGGAAACGCCCGGGAAACCAAAGCCCCACCCAGGGCCCTGTGCCCCTCATCAATTATGAAGAGAAAGTTGAGGGGCAAAGGATAAATGTGACGCTTTAGCTTCCAATCTTCGTAGATTGGGAGGTCAATCCATGGAAGAGACGCCGTCACTTGAGATCTAGAAAATATATAGGTAAAAGGAACAGTCAGAGTAAGCTATGGGTATGGCAGAGATCGCTCAGTTCTCACTCTGATAGACCAGCCCATCACCAACAGTAGGTGTTATGCCGGGTTGTAATCCAACAGGGACACGTCGAGCTTAGTGAATATGATAGGTAAATACTCAATCAGGACAACGATAACACAATAAACACACAGGTTAGATTACACTCTTATTTATTCAAAGCATGGGCATATATATATAAATGGTAGTACTAGTCTATACTGTTATTAGAACGGCAAGTCAATATAACCTGAAGAAGAGCCCTCTACTAAGTTTCAAGTTATTACTTGAGTGGCATTGGAAGCATGGAAATAGACAAAGATACTCAGATAAACATATACACAGACAAGAATCCTTGACAATAATACATATGTGAGCGAAGTGATTAGCGTGAAGTATTCTGACAATTATTGTTAATAATCTCTCACACGGTACACGAAGATAACATTCGACCATGGATGAGGTTAATTTATACGGACAAATGAACTCAGAATCACAATAACTATAGTGACTGATTTGTGTGGAATAATATGAAGTTTTCGAATGCAAGAATAATTTATTCGAGTCTTTTAACCCTTAAAAAGCGGCTCACCACTTAAGTCGAGTTAAATAAAGCTGGACTATGTGGCGGCGCTCGACATAGGTCGAGTGGCAATTTCAGCACGTAATGTGGCTGAGAGAGAGAGACAAGTGGTGGCAGGAGACTAGCGAGCGTATGACTGCTCCAGACCACCGCGGCGAACCTACTGACACAAATCTCAGCTCCCTCCTCCCTCTCTCACTCGCTACATACTCAATTATGTACCGAAAGTACCGAATTACCTGCTTTTTGCACTCGCGTTGCACGGTTATTGCAAGAAAACTATCCATCATACAAGGATCGTTATGGTGTCATTCGAAAGCTCTGTTTATGCCCTTTCAGGGATAGATACTTGTTTTACGTTCTGGGTCTTATTTAGGCATGAAAATGATCACGTAAACAGCCCTATTTTGGCTAAAAACACCCCGCTGGGCGGTACACATAAATAAACCGCATAGGCCGCTCGTAAGGTGTTAAGGAGCACACTTATTTACGTGCGGGAAAATGGCTTATCAATATAGCGATTTAAAATTAATAATGATAATACTGAAGTTTTATCTCAGAAATATCCTAAAGGGTAGTAGTAAGGAAGTTTTACTTATATAAATAAGATCCTAAAGAACGCAGAACTAGCCTAGCGTTGTATTATAACGTAAATACGAACATAATCAAAGTGATTACTATATTAACACCTAACGAGCGGCCTAGGCGGTAATTTATATGTACCGCCCAGCGGGGTGTGTTTACCCTAAATAGGGTTGTTTACGTGATCATTTTCATGCCTAAATAAGACCCAGAGCGTAAAACAAGTATATATCCCTGAAAGGGCATAAACAGAGCTTTCCAATGACACCCCAACCATCCTTGTACGACCGCTAGTTTTCTTGCAACGATCGCCCAACACGAGTGCAAAAACCATGTAATTAGGTAGTTTCCCTACATAATTCCCTGTGTAGCAAGTGCGTGACGGTGGGGGAGGGTGAGATTCATGTCAGTAGGTTCGTCGCGGTGGTCTGGAGCAGTCATACGCTTGCTACTCTCCTGCCACCCCTTATCTCTCTCTCTCAGCAACATTACGTGCTGAAAATGGCACACAACATAAGTTGTGAACCGCCACTTAGTCCAAATTTCTTTCACAGACATATGTTGCGCGCCGCCAATAAAGGGTTAAGTAATAAATATAATCCAAAACCAAATAATAGGCGGATTGAATAAAGAACTGGAAAATCTGAGTTCCTCGAAAAGGGTGGAAAGAATTTTATGAACCGAATCACGATTATGATTAGATTACTCACAAGAACTAATATAATTTAAGTATCTTGATCACAAGTTAAATGTAACTCGACGGAAGGGTTCAAATTAAAGGAATGGAAATATAAATTATCTGGTGATATAGCTATATGGATACATAAATCCTAAATTGGGCGTAGGTTCTAGGTAGATATTGAATAAAATAGGGAATCACTTCACGGTATACACTTTTTCTTCGACTTGAATACACAAAGAATAATTAACACATAGGAATAAAATCTGAGTGTATTCTGGTTAAATAACATGTGTAAAAATTACCATGTAACGTACACCCGTGAACCAAAGTTTCGGCACCCCCTGAACAGGCAGTAAGACGAAGTCAAGGTTGAAGACAGGCTGGACGATCGAAAAGACTCGTAGCGAAGCTGAAGTGAGGTTCACATTCCACTAACTGAAGTCTCAGCAACAATGAATAAATATGAATCCCCACCACCATATATAAAGCCGTTGGTCGGTCAGTTGATCTAGTAGGAAATTCATCTGTGCTTGAGGTGAGTGGCTTGGAATTTTTCGTATGAAAAGTTGTCTGCCTGTGTCACATAACTGCACTTGCATAAAATTTTCTACTGTTTTTGGACACATTAAAGATAGTCATTATTTAATTATTTCCAGGGGAATTCCCTCCCTTTTTTGTGATTGCGTGATTTGGATGGCTACTTATTCCTCCAAACAGTGCCACAAAACCGATCCTCGGTTAATAAGTGTTGTCACTTGTTGCTTAACACCCAAAGAGACAGATCTCCGTTAATAAACACTGTGTGTTCTCTTATCAGAAATGGACGTTCGCCAAGGCCGTGCGTGGCAACGCCCACCTAACACTCAAGCCAATCGCCCGGAGGTGATAACAAGAAGATCCCTGATAGTGGGCCACTATCAAGCTGGAACCACAATTAGTGAAATAGGCCGGCTCATGGGGATCAGTAAGAACACTGTCAGGCGATGGGTAAGGAGGTTCGAAGGTGAGCATGATTCTAGTAATAGCACGTAATATTATTTAATGAGAAATTAGTTACATGTCATTTCAGTGACAACTAAAATTGTCATTTCAATGGAATTCGGAAATAGCTGAATGCTGGATTATCCAATAAATACCTTAAGAGACTTCTCAGTGTAAAATATAATATACAGTATTAGCATGAATGCGCAGCTTAGCCTAGGTAGTGTAGGCACTCAAACCGTAAGGTGCAATAAGTCTGTTATAGTTTGAATATCTGTCGTAATTCTTTGTGTTCCATTCCTTCCGGCTTCTAAACCCCCTCCCGTCTCCCATACACCCCTCCCCCCTCTCATCCTCCCTTCCACCCCCACCCCCTCTCATCCACCCTTCCACCCCCACCCCAATCCCTCCTCTCCCTCCCGCCTCCCGCTCCTGTCTCTCCTACACCCCTTTCTCCCTTACTTCCCCCTCCCTTCTCCCCTTCCCCTTCTACGAATCTTGGCTAACCTTTCTACTCGCGTGAACTGGGGAAAATAAAATTGTTTCATTAATGTTGTTTAATGTTCTGTTTTTACATCTAGATGATTAACTAGGTTTAAACTTCCCCAGGAACCTGCTGATTCCATAACAAATTATTGTTTGGGGAATATTTCCACTTCGTTAAGTGGGAGAGGAATAGTCTCAAACGACCGTCGACGTGGGCACTCCACCAAGAGTGTTCCTTTGTTTTCTATACAAGATGACTGTTCGATAACATTAGATTAGGATGGTTTGATTTATTAGGCAAAATTTACTGGAAAACCGGATGCGATTAATTTTAAGGAGTATCCTATATCCCAGCCTAACCTCGCCAACCTGTAGGTGGGGACGTGTCAGGCAGCCTCTGTAAATTTCTGTGACAGACTGTAAAAACGGCACTTCCCGCTAAATCCTCTTTACATATTAACCCTTTCACGATCCTGACGCCATTTGACGATGTTTTCTGGCTGTCATTAGCCGTTTTTATTGGATGTATCTGAGGGACTTGAAGGAGTAAAGAGTATCACCATCCACCATCTGACTCCCACATCCCCTTTCTAATCTGAATAAAATAGTCCAATACTACCCAGCATAGAGAAGAGAAAGGCGTCCTCGGAACGTGAAAGGGTTAACTAACCAAAGCTAGCTATCCTTTTCTACAGTCACGAACAATTTTTATCAAAGTGTAAAGCGATTGTTAACGCTCTTAGGATCCGAGGACGCCTTTCTCTTTTTCTTTCCTGGTTATTATTAGACTATTTTATTCGGATTAGGGATGGGATACGGAGGTCAGAGTGAATGGTGATACGCTTTACCCGTATAATTCCCTCAGAACCTTCCTTAACTGTATAAAAACGTCAAACAATTGGCAGAAGAAGATGCCAAAAGGCGTCAGGATCCTGAGGGTCATTTTACAACTATAATACAATATTACTTATTATATTTAAACTGATTAATATTTTTTTAATTCCTGCAGGTGAGGGGCATGTTAAAACAAGATCGAGATCTGGCCGCCCTCGTGTCACTTCCCAAGAAGACTGTGAGCGCATCCTCACTGCCATCCAGGCACCCAAATCATCATCGGTAGCTCTGACAAGAGACCTGGGCCTCAACTGTTACCCTATAACGGCGAGACGCCGGATGCGTGAGGCGGGACTGAACTGCCATGTTCCAGCCATAAAGGAGGTGCTGACAGAAGCCAACAGGAGAGCAAGACTACGATTCGCTCAACAGCATATTCAGCGTGGCCGTGGCTTCTGGCAAAATGTAATTTTCACGGATGAAAAATGCTTCTCCTCTGTGACACGGAACGGGCTGCAGTGTTGGCGAGCACGAAACACTCGGTATGAGGCCAGGCATATAAACGAGAAGGGAAGGAGTGGCAGAGTCACCGTGTCGTTTCATGGTTGGATGTGGTGGGGAGGTCCTGGAGAACTGGTTAAAATTGATGGTAACCTTAACAGCGAGGAATACATTAATATATTGGAAACCTTTTTACTGCCATCTATTCGCGCATACGCCCTTCCAGAGCCCGATATCATCACATTGGTGCAGGATCGGTCTCCCATTCACACCAGCCGAGCAGTCACACAGTGGTTCGCACAGCACCCGGAAATCCAGTTGGTAGATTGGCCTCCAAAGGGATGTGACTGCAACCCCATCGAAAATCTTTGGGGGATAATGGTTCAGTAATGGAATGTTCCAGAGATGACCAAGGAATGCGTAGAAGCAAAGGCCAGAGAAGTATGGGAGGGCGTGAGACGACGCCCAGACATTTGCAGCAAGCTAGTAGACTCGTTACCGGCTCGTCAGCAGGAGGTTATTGATGCAGAAGGGGGATGGACAAGTTATTAAGCTGCGGAGACATTGAATGTTACAACATAAATGCATATGTTGCCATATTAAAAGGACACTGTATTCCATTATCTCTCTGCATAAATAAACTTTATAACAATGTAATTGGTAATATGTATAGCAGATGCTTTAAACAAGGGCTTGATAAAATAAACAATAAACCACATATGAAATAGAATATGTTTCTAACACCTACTTGTTCCATTATATTTAGTACCCAAGATATAGTTAACGGCTTATTATGTCTTATTTTAATATTAATAAATTATGCGTTACAGTCTATGACCATGAAATAGATCGCTCTATCACATGCATAAAAGAAAACTAAAACAATCTTTCGCTCAGATAATTATAATCCGTTTGTGAGACTTATTATTTATTATAATAGAACAAGCACCATGTTAACTAGGACTTTATGGCACTGTGAAGCATGGTTAAAATGGAACATGGGATCTTAGCATAAAAAACTATATGAAAGCAGTCTGTTAACCCTTTTAGGATCTAGATGCCTTTCAGCAGCTTCTCCTGACTATCACCATACGAATTTTTACAGCTTGGGAAGGATCTGAGGATCTTAAAAGGCTACAGACTAACTCAATTGACCCTCTGACTTTCATAAACCTTTCCTAATCTGAATAAAATCATGTAAAAATAGCCAGATAACAGATGTAAAGTGTGATGCCGGAGCATGAAATGGTTAAATAAGGGACAGAAGACAGGTATGGCAAAGAAAATGCATAAGCCTGTCGGTGGAAAACGTAGGTGACTCACAAATGTTTTGAGACTTGGAGCTCGTGAAAAGCGAACCTCGGTCTCGTTGCCAAGCCTGGTACACCAGCTTGTCCGAACGTCTGTTGTATCTGCAACCTTGACTTAGCCTTAATACCTGTCCAGGGGGTGCCGAAACTTTGGTTCACGGGACATACAATTTAGGTTTTCTGAAGGATTAACATAATTTAGCTTGTCAATATCTCGTACTTAATAAAACGCTGTACGGATCAAAGTTAAAGAAGTTACACGGAGAACACAGATTCAAGATAGATCTTAGGCACAGATCTATAATTAAATGCAATAGAATACTCGAATATTTTATCTTACCTTCACAACAATAGCCACAACTTATAACACTCAGAGACACTTAGGTTATAGGATCGGGGTGGCCATGAACGAGAGCCTGGACGACGTAGAACTCGGAGTTCAGCTGGGCTGGACGTGGAGGGGAACTGGCCGTTCACTTCAGGGGCAGGGCAGCACACTCTCTCGTACAGGATGAACAGTACCAATCCAATCCCACTCCTGGTTTGTAGCCAGTGGAAGGAAAGCAATAGTATTTGATAACTTCTTTCAGTTTCACTCAGGCTCTATTTGGGTTACATTTAGTGTTCAGTTTGGTCAAATTCGGTAACATAAAGACATGTGGATATCGTTGTTTTGGCTATGGTGAAGGTAGTTCTTAAGCTTTAATTACATGGTAGATATTAATTTATGCACACAGAGATTCTTGATCTTTCAATATGGTTCCCCTATTTATAGAGGGTACTATGGTGACGTAATGGATGATTTTCTATTCATCTTAATATTTAGCATTTCTTATTCTATAGTTTACAGTTCTTTCACTATTCACTTAGGTGGTACTATACCCAGTCTTCCCGGGAGGAATACTGGAGAGGGGGTACTGGGATTCCCATCTATTCAGGTATTGAGAGGGTTCTTGGTGATGCATTTGCATAAAGAATTCCTCGTCATACTGCAAATCCGGCTGGAGTTGATGAGATTCCTTGGGCTTCTGTCTCGGTCCTTGCCATTGGAGGAGCTAGTGTCCCTGCTATTGGTGAGGACTCAAACTTCTTTTAGGGGTAGACTGACCTACTGTAGTTTCCCGGGGATTAGAGTATGAGAAAATCCGGGAAACAGGGTAGGCTGACATATTCCGGCTGGGGAGCCTGAGAAATTGGTCTGGTTTTATTCTTCTTTCTCCTGCTGCTCTGTATCACTGCTATCCTTTCGGGCGTGATTGGGGTATGGCTGCTCAACCCCGTCATTTCAGTAGGTATATAGGAATTGTGGTTTGTGTGTGTGTGTGTGAAAGAGAGAGGTTCTTGTTTCCTTGCATGCTTATCAGGTGGCACTGTATGTGTGTACACGACAATGTAATGTTTTGTCTTCTAGTTTGTGTAATTATACATGTTCAAGATTTGTTGGAAGTGCTTTGTGTAATGGTTAGGCAACATTTACATGTGTTTTAGATCCTCTTAATTATTAACTTGTGTTGGGTGAGGAACCAGGTATCTGTCATTCTCTATTCCTTTCACTATATTAATATTATGACATAATTATTAGATGAAATAGATTATTAGATGTTGTTCTCAAAAACTGTGCTTCCGTGCTGACTCCCTGCCTAGGCAAACTCTTTCGTCTCTGTCTATCCTCTAACGCAGCGGTTCTTAACCTGGGGGTCGTGACCCCCTGGGGGGTCGTTTGGGCTTTTTTAGGGGGCCACAAAAGGTTTGGGGAAAATATAGTTAATTTTATATATGATATATTTTTTAAAACTTTGGTTTGGACTTAGAGTCCGGATGTGCATATATAGCAACAAGATATAATACCACTAATAGACTACAACAATCAGGTAGATTCCATGGCTTCATAATTTAGTAATTTGGCTGCGAGATATGAGTGTTCTTGCATATCCAAAAAAAACACGCCATGCAGCTTTCATGAAGAATGTCGTTCCTCACGTATCCTTCACCCATTGTATGATTCATCGCTATGCTTTGGCAATGAAGACTCTCCCACCTGGACTTCAAGAACTGCTTTCAGATATGGTGAACATTGTGAACCATATCCGAGGAAGCGCAATTACCTCAAGGACCTTGAAAGTACTCTGTGAGGAAGGCACACATATCACTGTTCTTATGTTTCATATGGAGGGACGGTGGCTGCCACGTGGTAAGCATCTGAATCGCGTGCTAAAACTTTGAGGAGAAATGTCAATGCTGTTGCAATTAAAAAGTACCGCCAAGCTGAGTCTTCTTCATGAAATGATGCAGGATGACGATTTTGTAATAAGATTGCCTGTTTGGCTGATATTTTTTTTCTCTGATGTGAATTCCCTGAACCTTTCACTCCAAGGAAACTTCGCAATGTTGCACACGGTTAGTGACAAAATAATAAAAGAGTAAAATTCAACTTTACCAAAAAAACATTCAGGATGGTGACACAAATGTTTTCCCACAAATGACGACTCTCCTGGATTTTATGCCAGATGCTGAATGCAATTCCATGAGTAAATCTCACCTTATCTCCTGGCAGTGAATATAGACACCAACATTTACTTCCCTGGGCTTGATAAACACTATTCTGTTGGTGTTTCTTCATACCCTTTTCAGTAGAGGACTGTGCCATCACTGATATTGAAGTGACAGTGAAGGTTGAATGACTTCGAATTTGTGAGGATTCTCAGCGGAAAATCGACTTCACTGAACAAAAGCTTCTGACTTTTGGGGGGAACTGAGTGATGACTGTCCTGTTCTTTCAAAGAGGGCCCTGACCATGCTGATCTAGTCCTCAACTTTTTGCTGCGAGGATGAATTCTCAGCCATGGTGACGCTGAAAATTAAGGCATACAAAGGCTTGTGATCGACACCAACATGAGGTATTGCCTGGCGGGCACTGCTCCTCGATTTGATCGACTGATGTCTGCAAAACAAATTTCAACTCACTCATTGAGTGAATGAATAGTAATTATGTAGGTCCGTAGGACTCCTTTGATGTTTAGTAGTTCTGTGGGATTTGCAGTTTTGTGGTATTTGCAATGGTTCTATGGTATTTACAAAGGTTACATTTTTATTGTATTTTCAATAAAACTGGTTTGTATTTTATTTTGTTTTATCTTCGTACACGACGCATTAAAATATATTTTGTGGGGGTCACGGAACTGCCCCGGAATTTCTCAGGGGGTCATAGGATGAAAAAGGTTAAGAACCACTGCTCTAACGTCTTCCCTTCATGCTGGAAATTAGCTCGCATTCAACCTGTCCCAAAGAAGGGTGACCGCTCTCAACCCTCCAACTATCGTCCAATTGCTCTCATCTCTTGTCTTTCTAAAGTTTTTGAAACTATTCTTGCTTCCAAATTTGTTAAGCATTTCTCTTCTCATAATCTGCTCTCAGACCGCCAGTATGGCTTCCTTAAGGGTCGCTCTACTGGTAATCTTCTTTCATCAGAATCTATCACGACAGGTAACAAAGGATATTAGGAAGGACAAAAATAAATTATGAAATTAAGGTTGCCAATGACTCAAAAAATAATCCTAAAGCTTTTTACCAACTATATAAATCCAAGGTTAGCGATGTAGTTGGTCCCCTTAAAACTTCGATAGGAGAAATGACAGAAAATTATTTAGAAATGTGCAGTACATTAAATAGTCAATTTCTTTCCGTTTTCACTAATGCAAATTTGGCACAGTTTCCAGAAGTCCGTAAGGTATATAGCGATAGTACAGAAAATAGGTTAAGTACGGTTACTACAAGTAGAAATGATGTGCTTAAGGAAGTTGACAGACTGAAACCTCATAAATCGCCTGGTCCTGATGAGGTATATGCTAGAGTATTAAAAGAATGCAGAGATGAGTTAAGTTACCCATTAACATTTCTAATTAACAAGTCATTAGAAACAGGTAGAGTTCCAGAAGCTTGGAAGCTTGCAAAATATGTAGTTCCGATCTTCAAAAAAGGTGATAAATCTATAGCATCCAATTACCAATTACCGTCCCATTAGTCTCACTTCAATCATAGGAAAGCTACTAGAGTCAATTATTGCTAGGAAAATGAGAAACCACTTAGAAACATTTAACTTAATCAATTCTTCTCAGCATGGATTCACTCAGGGACGGTCTTGCCTTACGAATTTGCTTAGTTTTTTCTCAGAGGTATATGAAGCAGTAGATAATGACAAGTCATATGATATTTTATATTTAGATTTCAGTAAAACTTTCGACAGAGTCCCCCATGAGAGATTGATGAGAAAGGTTGAGGCACATGGAATAGGTGGGGCGTTGTTAGGATGGATTAGGTCATGGCTAATTGGTAGGAAGCAGAGAGTCAGCATAAATGGTACCAAGTCAGAAATGGGAGCAGTCAAAAGTGGTGTCCCCCTGGGATCTGTATTAGGTCCTCTGTTGTTTATTATATACATAAATGACCTTGATTTAGGTATACCTTGTAGGATAAGTAAATTTGCAGACGATAGCAAAATGGGGAGAAACATTGATTCAGATAGAGATATAGAGTGTCTGCAAAGGGATCTAGATACCCTACACGAATGGCCAGTAAATTGGCAGATGAAGTTTAACATTGACAAATGCAAGGTATTAAAGATAGGGAAGATGCATACAAATGTTAAATATAAACTAGCTAATATGGAATTAGAAAACTCAGACTGTGAGAAAGATTTAGGTGTGTTTGTTAGCAATGATTTGAAGCCTAGAAAACAATGTATAAGCGTTCGTAACTAGGCAAACAGGATTCTCGGGTTCATATCTAGGAGTGTGAGTAACAGAACTGCTGATGTTATCTTAAAACTTTACTTGTCATTAGTGAGACCCCATATGGATTATGCTGTTCAATTTTGGTGTCCTTATTACAGAATGGACATAGATTCATTGGAGAGAGTACAACATAGAATGACAAAAATTATCCTTAATATTAGAAATTTTCCGTATGAAGAAAGGTTGAAGAAATTAGGCTTACATTCGTTAGAGAGACGCAGAGTTAGAGGGGATATGATAGAGGTATTCAAGTGGGTTAGTGGGATTAATAAAGGGGACATGAAAAATGTACTAAAGTTCAGTGATAGCAAAAGAACTCGTACAAATGGTTTCAAATTAGATCAATTTCGTTTCAGAAAAGATATAGGCAAATATTGGTTTGGTAACAGAGTTGTAGATGGGTGGAATAGGCTACCAAGTGATATAGTGGGATCAAGAACGATAGGGAGCTTTAAGATAAAATTAGATAGGCATATGGACGAGATGGGTTGGGTGTGAGGGGATCTACCAGGTGTGGGCTAATCGGCGCTCAGCAGACTCCGTAATCTTGTGTTAATCCCTGACCATTTTGGTGAGGGCAGTACTCAAGGTATTAGTGAGTTCGGCCTATAATTGGGCCTTGTAATTGGGGTTGGGTGTGACAGGGATCTGCCTTGTATGGGCCGATCGGCTTTTTGCAGACTTCCATTGTCTTATGTTCTTATGTTCTTATATCTTACTAACTCTTGGTTATCCTCCTTTCGTGAATTCGGTGAGACTTTTTCTATTGCACTAGACATATCGAAAGCCTTCGATAGAGTCTGGCACAAATCTTTAATTTCTAAACTACCCTCCTTCGGTTTCTATACCTCAATCTGTGCCTTTGTCTCTAATTTCCTTTCCGGCCGTTCCATAGCCGCGGTTGTGGACGGCCATTGTTCACTTCCTCACCCTATAAAGTCTGGTGTTCCTCAGGGCTCTGTCCTATCTCCTATTCTCTTTCTAATTTTTATAAATGATCTCCTCAACTTTACCTGAATTCCCATCCATTCATACGCAGACGACTCAATCTTACACTACTCCATTAGTTTTCAGAACGCCCCAGCCAGCAATCCCTCAACGACAAACGTAATGAAGCCATAGAACTCTTAAATTCTGATCTAAATACTATCTCCAATTGGGGCAGAGAAAACCTTGTGACCTTTAATGCTCCCAAAACCCAATTTCTCCATCTATCAACCCGTAAGGAACTCCCAGCGGAATATCCCTTATTCTTCAACAATACAAAAATCAATCCTTCATCTTCTCTCAATATTCTTGGTGTCTCCTTTTCTTCTGCTCTCAGTTGGAAGGACCATATTACCAGTCTTGCTAAAGCGGCAGTCACACTATGAAGACTTAAGGGAATTACTGCGGCGACTTAGAGGTCTTAAGGAGGACTTCATTTAAGTCACCGCGCGTCGTGGGTGGTCCCCGTGCATCCCCACGGTACAGTACGGTACGATGGGTGACTAGGATGATCGTGGCTGGTTTCGATTTGCTATGAACATGCAAAATGCATGGAAAATTGGTCGCCGAGCTAGCCGCGGTCATGAGGCAAGCGCCGTCACACGCCCACTGGTATGCGCGTGAGGGGGACCAGTAGCCGACCGGTCAGCGGCGTGTGGCGCCATGCGTCGCCAAAGCGTTGGCCCCCGACACGCGCCACGTGGCGGGGCTCGCGCGCCAGCTTGCGGAGTCCTGCGATCCGCCATGGGGCGCCATGCGGCGCCATGACTGCACCTTAAATTACACTGAAATGGCCATATAGGGCGACGCCCGCCGCATGGCACCGCCCATGCTCAGCGCATGATGCCCACCTTACGCCGTCAGATGGGAACGCCGTCCCGTCACATAATGTGGTGTCGGTGATGTGGCAAAAGCGGATTTGGCACCGTGGCGACGAGGCGCGGAGCGGTCTGCGTGGCTATATATAGCTCTCCCCGCCAAGCGGGGACCCACAGTCTAGTGCCACCCACAGTGAAGGCAGGATCAGCCCCCTCAACGCTCCACTCCACGCCGCCACCTACCAAGCACATTGCCTGTATCCCACTGTTATTATCCACATCATCCACAATGCCGCCTGGCAAGTCCAAGTCCCGTAAAGCCACGAAAGGAAGCCTGGCATTCAAGGCAACGCAACAAACCCAACAACAAGCACGATCTGAGGGCGACGAGGAGGAGCTTCAGGGAAACACCACGCCGCCACCCCTTGCCAGCCCACCTACCCCACCACGTGCCACCACCCATGACTCCCAGCAGGCCACCACCTCACATGAAATGGATGAAGGAGACCAGGAAGACCATGATGTCAGGGAGGATATGGACACCATTGAACAGCCTTATGTTGCGTCGGAGGAGACCGGCGAGGAGGGTGAGCCTACAAGGCCAGGCCGCAAACAACCAATCGTAAAAATCATATTTGATGATGACCAAGAGGAGGGCCTGGTTGAGTGGTGGCGGGAAAACCCTATATTTTACGATAAGGGCAGGAAGGACTTCAAGGATGCAGTGATGAAGGCGTCCCTTTACGATGTGAAAGGGAGGTGTATGGATCCACCTGTCTCTGGTGAGTACAAATGTGCTCTTACTTGTGTAATATACATTTTTATTATGATTACATAAGAAATAACTTTCATTACTAATATATGCTTTTCCATTTCCTTTTAATTCCATTATTAATATTGTAAGTGATGAATTTAAAGAGCCCATTATTTTTCATCTTTCATTAGCATATAGGCCCTATATCATGTTCATCATATATTTGTAGTCATTATAACATAATATTTTATTATGATTACTTAACAAATAATGTTCATTACTAATATATAGTAATAATGTAAAAAAGTATTACTTGTGTTGAACTGTTAACCATGGCCTATCAGGGTGTCAATCCACAAAATATGAATTGTGTTATCATTATTGTTTCTTATTTTGTTATCATTATAGCGCGACGGACCGGCGAAGGCGCGAGCTCTAGGGGGGTCCGGGGGCATGCCCCCCCCCCCCCCCCCCCCCGTTATTTTTGTTGAGAATTTAGGTGTCTAAAACAGTATTTCCTGCATTCTAAAAGCAATCTAGATTTAACATATGGAGATCACAATTATGTCAATTTACCTATTTTGTTTCTTAACAAAGAAGGGGGGGGGGGGGTTGGAAGAGTTTCTGTTATTATACAAAAAGTTAATTTGCGTTATCACTCAAAAAAACAGCGTCGTTTGACACCCTGTGGCCTATATACAGTATATGTATTACCCTGCACACTGTTTGTATATTTATTATATCATGTTCAATTATAACATACACATTCTGACGCAAATTTGGTTGCTTCCAATATTTTACAGGTCAACAAGTGAAAGGGTGGCTGGAATCCATGCGGACTCGTTTTGGCAAGATCTCGGACAAGAAGTCTGGCCAGGGCGCCCCTCGATACACTGACCGGGAGCAGTGGATCCTGAGGGCCTTCGCGTTCCTGAAGGGTCATATAGTTCGTCAGACCGGTCGAACAAGCAGTTAGGTATGTGATCGTTTTATATTGGTAGTCTTATAACATTTAATTTCACCAACATATATAATAGGAACTTGAAACACAATCTGTTACATTACATTTATTTATTACACGGTAAACATTATTATTATTATGTTTCGCACCGCATGTTACACATAACCAAAAACACAAAAACATAGGAATACGTGATACGTAAAGATGTATAATGTAAGTGTATGACATATATTTTACAATATAACTTGTTTACATTATAATACCAACACGTTGAAATATACCCACACTTCATTAACAATGTCTGTGGTGTGTAAAACACAAACTTTGTTAATGAAATGTGGCTATATTTAAACGTGTTATTATAATAATGAATATTACTAAGAATACACATTTATATTTAAACTCTCTTCCAGTGCGGTGTGGTCCCTGCCGTCTCTGCTTCCGACCTTGACTCAGGCGCCACGGCGGCGGTCGAGGATGGGGAGAGGGCCGCCACTGCTTTGCCTACCCCGTCGTCCTCCAGCAAGAAGCGCCGCACGAGTCCCGAGGAGGAGAAGGAGGAACTCCTAGAGGACCTGCTGCGAAAGGTAAAACATATTTTATATTATTAAACTTATAATACTATTCGTATTACTACTACGACTACTACAACAACTACTACTAATACTAATACTACCAATAATACAACTACTACTACTAATACAACTACTACTATTATTAATAAAACAAGAATGTAAACGTAAGACCACATAAAATAAGACATACACTTTGCATGTAAATTGCACTATTAAACATTATTACAGTGATGTTAACCGTACGATAATGATCTTATTTGTACGATATTTTCGGTCTGTGTACGATGTTCGATACAAAGTTAAGTATCGTACGCTAAATTACGATAATTTTGTCTCCAGTGCTGTTTTCCCCTTAAATGTGTATAATAGGAGAGAGAGAGAGACAGACGTTGACGGTTATGTACTGCCGGGCCATGAGTGAGGCCGTAGCCCACCAAACTTTGCCTTCAAGTGGTGGCCTGGCTATCAATACGCCTGCGCCGCCTCCTTCAGTAGGATTAAAAAACAAATCATAATACTGAGAGGATAACTGTTCTTATAATTGATAAATATTATGTGTAATGTTTAAATGCATTCATATATTTGTGTTATACTATTGGAAACTAATAAATGCAAAGCAATGGGCATCATTCAATTTTTGTATTTGTACCCGATCTTAGAAAATACGATAATTTAATGGGAAATACGATAATTCTAGTAGTCTGCTACGATAGCCCGAATGTCAAACGTTAACATCCCTGCATTATTACCGAAATAATTATAAACTGCTGAATAACAAATTTACTGGGAAATACGATAATTTTAGTAGTCTTCTACGATAGCCCGAATGTCAAAACTTAACATCCCGCCATTATTACCGAAATAATTATAAACTGCTCCATAACAATTTTAAGTTTCTAAATTTTACTATAATTTCACCTTTGATTTTAGTACGCATTAACGTTAATATGTTATAGACGTCTGTTGTTTGCTTGTGACTCAGTTACAATTTCATGCAATGCCGCAATAACATGTTCCAATCTCTATTTCAGATTGCTGAGAGGGCGAGTGGTAATGACAAGTTGGTTACTGCGGCATTCGCATCACTCCAGCCCAAGAGCATGCACGAGCAGATGGTGGATCAGTTCTGCGACTTCATGCGACTTCAGCTGGCGCATAACGTGGACCAGCAGTATATGGAGGATATCTTCATTGCCGGCCAGAGGTTGGTGTTTCATTACGCCAAACTCACGCGCCATCTGGCCAGACCCACCCAGCAACAAGGCCCATCGACACCTCAACGGAACCCAGCAAGACTCGCCCAGCAACAAGGCCCATCGACACCTCCACGGAACCAAGCACCACAGGCTGGGCCCTCCCACAGGGACGAAGGGGGGCACTATGGGACTGCTACCAGGGCTCCCCATGAGCGACAGTGGGATGCCCCAGAGCCTTCCCCTGAATACGGCAGGCCGTCTGTTACGGCTGTGACTGGCAACACAGGCCCTCACCCACACTCATCATCCATCTCCGGCCTGTCATCGGTAACTTCCCCTACGACCTCCAGGATGTTAGACAGCTTCCTCAACCTAACCACTGCACATTTCGACTGAAATGTCCTATATCACTGAGTGAAGTTCTTGTGATACACATAAGCTTGTGATACTTAATTGTGGAATGAACTTATTCTTTGTTTTGGGCATTATGTGGGTGGGAGGGTGGGTGGGTGGGTAGTAATAAGTTGTGAGATTGAGAGTGGTTATGTGATGTGTATCCAGTGATACTGAACTGTGCAATGAACTTATTCTTTCTTTTTGCCATTATTTGGGTGGGTGGGTAGTAATAAGTTGTGAGGTTGAGAGTGGTTATGTGATGTGTATCCAGTGATACTGAACTGTGCAATGAACTTATTCTTTCTTTTTGCCATTATGTGGGTGGGTGGGTTGGTGGGTAGTAATAAGTTGTGAGGTTGAGAGTGGTTATGTGATGTGTATCCAGTGATACTGAACTGTGCAATCAACGTATTCTTTCTTTTTGCCATTACGTGGGTGGGTGGGTGGGTGGGTAGTAATAAGTTGTGAGGTTGAGAGTGGTTATGTGATGTGTATCCAGTGATACTGAACTGTGCAATGAACTTATTCTTTCTTTTTGCCATTGGGTGGGTAGGTAGTAATAAGGTGTGAAGTTGAGAGTGGTTATGTGATGTGTATCCAAAATGAATTTGTCATTCAGGGATCTGCCTTGTGTGGGCCGATCGGCTTTTTCCAGACTCCCATTTTCTTATGTTCTTATGTTCTTTTTATGTTCTTATGTTTGTCAAATAAAATGCTGTTTGAGTACAAGACATATTTTTACATCCTCTTACCTTCTACAGTATATCATGTTGTGTTGCCATGGTACCGCCCCAGCTGGGGAATTGTAGTAATCCTTGAGGTGGTCGCGCTGTTGCTTGGCGTCTCTGCTGCCGTAGTTCCCAACAAGGTTCTGCAGTCCTGTCACACTCGGACATTCCCTCCACACACCAGGTGAAATAATGTGGGTGCTGGGGTCTTCGTAGTCCAGTAGGCTACTGGGTATGTCTGGAGACTCCGTCCGGAGTATGTTGTGCAAGCAACAGCACGCCAGCACAACACTCTCCACCCTCTCTGGACGAATGGCAAAGGTTGTGAAGAGCACCCGGAACCTGCCGAATAATGAATATATTAATAATGTAATTAAAATGAAATAGGAAACATTATATTAGTAATGAACATTATTTCTTAAGTAATCATAATAACAAATTATGTTATAATGACTAAAAATATCTGTAGAACATGATATATGCCATTGAAAGATGACAAATATTAGCCTGTTTAAAATCAGCACTTACAATATTAATAATGGAATGAAAATGAAATGGGAAAAAATATATTAGTAATGCACATTATTTCTTAAGTATCATAATAACAAATTATGTTATAATGACTAAATATATATGATGAACATGATATATGCTATTAAGAGATTAAAAATATGAGGCTGTTTAAAGTCAGCACTTTCAATTAAATTACTATAATAACGAGAGTAATTGATTGCAATTTAATACCATTCTGTACGCCGACTATGTTTTTTATCAAGACAATTTATGATAAGGGACATTATCCAGGGAAAACAATTAAATTACTATGTAAATATCATTTAGGAATGATGACTCACTTGCTGGAGAGAATGCCAAAGGCGTTCTCTACAATAGGTCGGGCCCTCGACAGCCGGTAGTTTAAGATGCGCTGATCCCGTGTGAGGCCCCGTTGTTGATAGGGCTTCATCATCCACGATCGGAGTGGGAAGGCGTCATCTCCTACGATGTAGTAGGGGACAGGCACGTCACTACTGGAAAGAGGCTCAGGAGCAGGTAGACCCAACGTGCCTTGCTCAAGGGCCTGGCGAAGCGGTGTGTGGATGAAGATTCCTGCATCAGACCCACATCCAGATGCACCTACGTCGACGTACTGGAAACGGTAGTCGGCGTCTACGAGGGCCAACAACACAATAGAGTGGAATCCCTTGTAGTTGTACCACTTGGAGCCCCCACGAGCAGGACAACGCATGGCAATATGTTTTCCATCCAGTGCACCGATGCTGTGATGAAAATTCCAGCGTGTGGCGAACCTGTCTGACTTCTCCTTCCACTGTTCAGGTGTGTTGGGGAGAACGATGACCTCTTCCATAAATTCTGCCACAATAGCATCACAGACTTGGGGAATAATGTTGGCAATGGTGTTATGTGCCACCCTCCAATTGAACTCTAGCTCCTTGTAACTCTCCCCTGTCGCCAGTGTTACGACTGGGGTTCAAATATATCAGGGCTCTTATTCATTGGACTAGTAATGGCATAAATGTTACAACGGAAAGCGCTAGCTCCAACCTCTGATGTATATTCCCAGTGAACAAAGAACACAAATACTCTACAGAGTTCTATATGCAATAATAGGCTATCAAACTCTCAATAAATGTGCGTCTACTCTAGGCTTAATGTTATGTGAAAACAGCCTATTACTACCTATAACCGAAGGTGCTTGGTTATGGTATGCAAAGTAAGGTGGTAAGAGAAGTTACAGCTTTACTTTAATCAATAAATGTCAGGCACTCCTGCATGAAAGAAAGTGCACTAAAGTCCTTCAACACTAACAAGGAATCTTCTTTAAATGTTAGATGCTATAAAGATGCTCGTATCGGAAATGGAACCCAAAAAGGCAGGCAGCGGAACAATGCTCGTGCAGGCTATGCACACAAAAAGGCAGAATATATAATGCCGTCGGAGCCAAGAATATCCTAAACACAACAACAATAATAATAATCGCCACGACAATGCAGTATTCCTATCAACAAAAAGAGCCTAAGTCGTTTGTGTCTCAATACATCAAACTAGGCTGCGAAATGCTTGTGTAATCATAAATGGGTATGCATAAAAAGAGTAATTAGGTTAATATACTTAATGTCTACTATGATTGATAAAGTCTAGCTAGAGTCAATGATACGAGATACTGGTGCGCATGGCATGCTGCATAGCCTAGTGCAAATCTCAAGTCTGTGCGTCAAATATTACGTTATAATGAAGGGTAGCTCTCTTGAGAAACCTTAATACCGAAGTATTAAGCGTTCTCCTGGCGTACCTCAAAGACAAACAATCGAGACTAGAACAGTGCAGAATGGTATAGGCAAAAAACCCTCATTCGTGCATGCTCTACTCTCAATGGCACACAGACTAGAATTTACTCAATCAACTCCAGTTCTCAGGTATGTCGTGCCGCTTTTAACTGAAGCCAGCACTCATAGGAAACAATACCTATAATATCAGACTCCTAGTCTAGCATTATCTAATCCAGCAGAACACTAATAACTAAAGGAAGCAGTACTAAACAATATAAATGCCAACCAATGCTTCGTGATCCACTTATCTTAACAACTAACATACATAGGCTATATCAGACCTTAACACACAATACAACTGGCCAGCATGAAGCTGATTTTGCAGAGTTAACCAGAGGGGGTATAATATTAATAAAAGGTGGTGAAGGATATGGAAAATGAGAGAGATAGGCAGAGGAAAAGATTCTCAGGTACGGAGCGGGGACAGATAGCAAGGGAAAAAAGATGGGTGTGTTCTAGAAACCAGATCTGAGGGAGAGAGTGGCGAGGAACTGTATATATACTCGCACTAGCTCGAGCCGCGTGGGAAAACAGCGGTTGCAAGTCATCTAACCACTAGCAAAGCTTACAGCATGGTAAGGGCCTCTCTCCACCAACCCCCGCGAGGCAGCCAGCCGTGACGTCATCGAGCGGGACAAAAAACACTGCGCGCCCCCTCTCACTCTGTTCTACTCCCTCTCTCTCTCCCAGATCCTATCATTACTAGTTAATGATAAAATATATACTTTACAATTAAATATATAAAGCCTTGACATGGGCGAAAACAAAGAGCCTTTCTGGACTGCCCATGACACGAGCTTTCATATGAAATAAAGCACACTCTAATACACAAACTGTAGCCCCATCCACTGCCCTGGCGATCCTAGCGAGTCACTGTAGGACAAGCCATGCGGTTCTAACGGAGTGGTTAACGTCACACCAGGTACCGAAGTGTGAGGGATAATTTATGGCCAGGTGAAAGTGCCTTGAGGAAGGAGGTGTCCTGCTTCTTAATCCGTGGTGCCACACGCTTCAGTATCTTATGGAACACACTCACATTCATGCGTAGATAGTTCTTATACTCTGACACATCCTCTCGCGAGAGCTCCTGTAGAAGGTTTTCGTAGATGCCCTTTTTTGGTCGACGTAGGATCCAGTCCCGCACCCACAGTCGAGGTTTTCTGGCCTTCTGTCGCCTCCTCTTCCTCAGTGCCTTGATTAATTTCCATATGTCGATGGCACACTGAAGGTTCCGTAGGTCGACGTGGCATATGACCCTCAGTACCTGTAGAACCTGCTTGGCTGGGGCACACCTGGGTACAAGGGACATGGTGTTTGAAGTGACCGCAGATGATGGTGGAATGCTGAGGGTGATGGGTCTCTACCTGTTTATGTACCTGGTGGCTCGGGTCGGCCAGCGTCGTTTGGGAGTAGGGGACCTGCGTAACACGAAGGCCGTCAAGTTGCCTTCCTTTTGCCGTCCTGTTGCCTCGTTGCGCCGCATGACGCCGGCGGTCTGCTATGCTAGGTCTCCGTGTAGCCCCATCCAGTAGCCGTCATACGGCTACTGGACGCCGATGCCGTCAAGCCTGCCTCAGGCAGACATTTACTCTTGGTCAAGTTACGGATGATCGGCAAAGACAATCGGCGGCACTCCTTGAGTCGCCGCGGTAATTACCTTAAGTCTTCATAGTGTGACCGCACCTTAAGGCAGCCTCCCAGAAGCTGGGTGTGCTCAACCGCCTTAGGGGGTTCTTTTCCCCTGCACAGCTTCTTGCTCTGTACAGGGGCACAGTGCATCCTTGTATTGAGTATTGTTCACATTTGGGGGGAGGTTCCTCTCACACCGCTCTCCTAGACAAAGTTGAAAGGAAGGCCTTTCGTATCATTAACTTCCGTCCACTCACCAACTCTCTGCAATCTCTCTCTCTCTGCCGCAATGTTGCATCTCTCTCGCTATTCTATCGCTACTATAATAATCAGTGTTCCTCAGAGCTTTCCCAGTGTATACCACCTCCTTTACGTAGGGCACGTGGTACCCGTCTTGCAACGCAATCCTACCCCTACTCTGTGCAACTCTCCAACCCAAGAGTGAAACATTACTCTCAAACTTTCTTCTACTCAACAGCTGAGCTCTGGAACTCTCTCCCAGAATCAGTCTTTCCTCTTCCTATGACTTAAATTGCTTCAAACTCCGTGCATCCAGGCATTTTGGCTCGAACGTCCCTTGATTTTGGCCCTCTCACTCTTTCAACTATGGGGGAGGCACTCGCTATAGGCAGTTCTGCCTTTTGCCTCCCTCAATCACATAGAAAAAAAAAATAGTGCCTCTCCTTGTTTGATAGGTTGATTATATTTGTCTTGATCTATCTCATTAAAATATGGATTTATTTCTACATCTATCTGTCTTTCAATTCACTCATCCGTCAGCATCACCACAGACAACGACACATAATAGTTGGACCACACATAAAGCCGTAATGAATGTGGAACAACACAGCCTCACCACTGATGGAATTCTATTAGCTGTCCTCCCTCTTGGCTGAAATGGAGAGGTGGTGTGTCTGTGGTGGAGGAGGAGGAGGATGAAGAGGAGGGAGTTGGTGGAAGAGATAAAGGAGGTAATGGTGAAGGTGAAGAGAATAGTAGCATTGTACACAGGAGAAGAAGGAAAAGTAGGATGAATACATGATAGATTAAAATATATAGGTGACGCTGTTGATGTTGATCTGTTCATGATAATAAGACACACACACACACACACACACACATTCAGACACACACACATACACAAACATACAGTGTATACACACACACACACACACACCACTAAACACGTGCGTAAAAGGGGAAGGGTGGTTGCTGGAGGAGACGAATTTACAGAATGGATAAGAAATGTCAGCTCATAAAAAATATGGGCAGTGTGTTAAGTAAAGATGGGAGTATGGATGAAGAAGTGCGGGAGAGGGTGCAACAGGGGAAGAGGGTTGTAGGAACGCTGAAAGCAGTAACAAGAAATAAGGTGTTTAGCATGGAAGTAAAGAAGTCCTTACATGACAGTGTGGTAATCCCGACATTGACTTACTGAAGCGATGCATGGACGTTGATATAGAAACTCAGACCAAGAGTGAGAGGAGTGGAAATGAGTTGCTTGAGAAGTATGTGCGGAGTCACATGAAGGGATAGACAGACGAATGAGGAAGTAAGATGTAGGTATGGTGTGGATGTAGATGTGCTGGAAAGTGTGAAAAGGAACACCTTGAGATGGTTCGGCCATGTGGAATGTATGGGAAGCGAGAGAATGACTAAGAGAGTGTACAAGAGTGAGGTGGAAGGACAGAGGGAGATGTAGACCGAATGAGAGGTGGAAGGATGGAGTGAAGAAGTATAAGAGTGAAGGTGGTGCTGGATGGGAGGAGGGGCGTCGACAGACTGGGTAAGAGGTGCATGGGGACGTTTCGTTCGTGGCCACCACTTCGGGGTTCACGGCGTCCAGCAATAGCTAGATAGATAGATAAGAAAAACACCATTTGAGGAGGAGAGCTTCATTGATAACCCTTTGCAAAAAGAAATTCACCAATACACCAATTTTGTTTCTGCCATTAAGTTGGTGTCATACAAGCGCTTTTTCCGTAAATTTTCGATATGCAAGTTTTACCTCGTAACATTTTGAGTTATTTTCGCATTGGAAACAACAATTAGACTGCCTTGATTATGTTAGGTGGTTGAATGTTGATAAACCATAAATTTTGAAGCTGCCAAACTACTATTGCCCGAAAAATCATTGACGAAAAATACGCTCGTGTGACACCAGCTTTAGACACTGTAAGAACGAACGAGTGGAAAATAGAAAAGTAGATATTCATACTGATATTGCTAGTGGATAAAGCATAATCATGCGTTATATTGGTACTAGACAAGAATAACAACCTATACACGCACAATGATAACTTAACACTATTTGGGCCGTGGGAGGTCTTTTTGATGCTCCCCTGTTTCACTACATTAGCTTGAAGATTTTAAGACGTCACCCCGTTAGTTTGGCGATAATAGTACACTCTATAGCATAATACAATTAATACAACAAAGCTCAACCAACAACAAGACCGGCCCAACCGAAACATAATGTATATGGCCATGTTTATCTATATATCCTCGTCTGTTCATTTAAGACTGATTAAGCTGATCCCATTATATCGGTCTTGTTCTGAGGCAATTTTAGGAAGAGACTGACCACATTGGCTAACTATAATAATGGGCTTAGTATAGTCTGTTTTTTTCCAGTTGAGAGTAAATTGAATCTCTGAATAGCAGACTTTACGATTCTTCGTGGGAAATTATGGAAGTACCTTGTTTTTGGACCGTGTAAATACCAAGTTTATATAATAAACAACATATTTTGCCACACAAACTTCGTAATAGCTGAGTGATTAAGGTGAAGATATTGTAATTTACCGTCAGCTGGATATTGCCGAACTGATTAATCACCATATATGCTCTTACACGAACGGTCGTGCTCCTCAATACTTTTGTTTTGTTTATGTGAGTGAGGGAGACAAAAGGCAAAACTGTCTGTATCGAGTGCCTGTATCGAGTTGAAAGAGTGACAGGGCCAAATCAAGGGACGTTCGAGCCAAAATGCCTGGACACACGGAACTTCTAATGATAAAAAACACTGTGAACAGAAACTATTTAATCCAAGTATGTTTATATTTGTAATCCAAGCAGTTATCAATATAGTTTGTCAGTGTATCGTATTTGTACAACGGAACCTGACCAATGACCATGCTTGTACTCTTAACGACGTACTGTAAGTTAGGGCCCAAAATGTCGAAGATATATCCCTGACAAAACTGAATCTTCTCATTAGTTTGTTTACCATGTATTTAAATTTTGGTGGTTCATTTTGCAGTTCGAGAGTTCATATTGGGCCCGGATTTATGTCGTTGATTGTACAGTCATGGTCATAAATACTGTAATATTTCTTGTTGATCAAAAGATGGTAGTGAGCGTTAAGTATTGACTCCCAGTAATATGATGTTTGTAGTTCAAGCGGTTGATCCAGATAGTTTGACAGTTTATCATAATTGAGGTTCCCTAAAATGTTTAGACATTCTTCGCCACGACTGTATGCAGATTGAGTATATTTATTGATGAACACCTTCGTATGCAAGTTAACAAATAATCAGCTATACATTAATCCGAAAACTAGCAATGTATAATTATTTTCAAATGATTCCCTATATGATATAGGCCATTGACGGCTAATTTATGAATGGGTCAACTCTCTCACTCCTACAATATCTTTAGTGAGTACAGTCGTGGTCGTGAATACTTAAACATCTCTTCATGATACAAACTAAACAGTGATCGTTAACTAGTAAATCCTAGTAATATGATGTGTGTTAATCAAAATAGTTCGCCCGTGTTTCCTAATTGTCTATCCTTAAATTGTCCAGATATTCCTGACCACTGCTCTACATATTTAGTGACCATAATGAAAGGAACATTATTCACTATTCATTATTGGTAAAGTATGCTCTGACTACTTTCGTGTGCGCCGTCCAGATTTAAATGTTGAATTTTCAAATGGTGCCGTACGACAAAGAAATGTTTATTACAATGATCTAGACAATTTCCAGACCAGATGGCTAATAATTATTACATACTGGGAAACTATATCTCCACTCTGCCCACAACTTATCATCACCAACATGATAATCACATTCAACTGGAAATTACAGTCCTCGGGGAAAAGATTAGTTCACCCACGCTCGAAATGTAAATCCCAGGACCTTTGATAATGACCTTATTAGTTTGTTGTTATTGGTGAACCCATTATGTCCTGTTGATCATTAAAGAGGAGAGACTTTAGTACACTATATAACTGACAACAGTCGTTAAGTCCTGGCGTAAACATTATGAGTATATGATAGAGAGCTAAATAGATAAACAGAGAAAGGAAGAACGAAAAGAAAACGGGAATACAGCAAGCTACAACAAATGTCCAGCCAATTTCGTGGTACGAACTGCCTTACTTTACAGTACCACCTGATAATCTTTTCTCGTTTTTATTGATAATAAAGGGTAGTAAAGCAATAAAGCTTATATCACCCTAACGAAGTGGAAAGTATTGACAGGGATTGTTCAAAACCGGAATGGCCCTCCGAGAAGGAGGCTCAAACGTCAAGGACCCAGGAGGGGCTGCAGAAGGGCAACAACACTCCCAGGACTTGAGGATGGAAGGGAAGATGAAGTGATGAACGATGGGACCCGGCAGGAAGAAGACACATGGAGAAGTGAAGAATCGAGGACGGAGGGGCCAACACCAACCCCAGAAGCTGAAGGCGGCCCTGGCATCAACGGAGCGGGGCCCACACACGGGAACCCCGAAAAACTCTGAGGATTTGCCGACGCTAGAGCTGGCCACCGTGGATACAGCGTCCCTCAACCGTGTAGAGCCACGTGTCACAGGTCCTGGGAGCGACTGCCACCACCAAACAGCAAGGATGCAAGAATGCGCAGAGTGTAGTCGGTAGAGGCAGATGATCAGAAGATGATGAAGGCAGAGCAGGGTAGAATTGTGGAAGGGGATGAAGCCGGGGGGAGAGGCCGCTGAATCACTGATGCGGCAGACGACTCCTACGGACGTCCAACTCCCACGGACGTCCAACCGCACCGCAACCCAGCAGAGACTCCCACCTGATAATGCTGATCATTTCGATGTTGTGATCTCTGCTAACTCTTCCTTTGTTTGTTTATATTTGTTCGGTATGCTTATATGTAAGTACATATATATGTTCGCTATATCTTCACTTCTTTTCTTTCTTTATTGTATATTTTTCCTTATATCCTTCAAACATTACGGCTTAATTGGTCGTCTATTTTCTTTCTATTTCATTTGCTTAGTTGTTTTACTTGCGTTATATCATTTCTAAACCTACTTTTGTTCAATATAATCTGTTTTATGAAAAATATTCTACATTAATTATTGTGCTTGTTATTTTTTGTTAGTTTCTACCCTCAAGGTTATTAGTTTGTATTTGTTAAAAACGAGACAGAGACAGGGGCGAGGGAACGCGTTCGTGGTCCCGGACCCTAAGAATAGGAGCTTTAAATGTGCAAGGATGTAGTACGAATGAGAAGCGAGAGGACATTGGAAGGTTATTTGAAAGAAGGAAGTATGATGTGCTTGCACTGAATGAAACAAAGATGAAAGGAGAGGGAGAAGTGGATTTTGGAGATGTGATAGGTAGAAAGTCTGGAGTAGATAAGGGAGTCAGGTGGAAAGAAGGAGTGGCTATTATTGTTGATAGAGTTTATAAACGAGTGGAAATAGGTGTCATCAAGGCTAATGTGGGTGCGAATGCAGTTTAAGGGTGAAATGTGGGTTTTTGCAAGTGCGTATGGACCAGGAAGTGAAAGAGAGTTAGACGAGGTAGAGGGTTTCTGGGAGGATTTGAGAGATTGTCTACAAGGGTTTGATGAAAATGAAAATGTTATAGTTTTAGGGGTCCTAAATGCTAGGGTAGGAAATGAGCCTGTTGAGGGAGTCATCGGTAGTTTTGGTGTGGATGGTGTAAACGAGATTGGAGAAAGATTGAAAAATGTATGTGAAGAGTGAAGATTGAGTGTAGGTAATACGTTCTTCAAAACAAGGCATATACACAAGTACACCTAGCATAGACTTGTGAGGGGAGAGATTGTAGAGAGGGCATTGATGGATTATGTGCTGGTGACAAGGGAAAGATTGTGTAGACTGCTGGATGTGAATGTGATGAGAGGTGAGGCGGAGGGTATGTCGGATCATTACCTGGTGGAGAGAAAGCTAAGAGTTAAGAGTTACAGGAGAATAAGAGACAAGCGTGAAGTAAGAGAGGTAATAAAAGTTAGTGAGTTAGAGAAGAGTGCAAGAGACTAAATGAAAAGTGGATGGAAATGAGAGAGATGGAAGAGAGAGAGATTGGGAGTTGAGTCAGTTGCTGTTCGCTGATGACACAGCATAGGTGGCGGATTCTGAGAAGAAATTGCAGCGGGTAGTCAAAGAGTTTGGAGTGGTTTGTGGGTGGAGGAAACTGAAGGTGAGCATCAATAAAAGTAAAGTAATGGTGTGTAATATGGGTGATCATAGGGTGAATCTAGATGTGAGGCTGGATGGGGAAATATTGGAACAATTAGAGTGTTTTAAATATCTAGGAGGCATGATATCCAGGAGTGGAGGTATGGAAATGGAGGTAAAACAGAGAGTGTGTGAAGGAAGGAAAGTTTTCGGAGCAATGGGAAGTATGTGAAAGACGAGAAATCTCGGAATGAAAGTAAAAAGTGCAATGTATCAAGGAATTGTTGTGCCAACAGTGATGTATGGGGCTGAGACATGGGCTCTGAAGAAAAAGGAGAGAAGAAAGCTGGATGTGATGGAGATGAGCTGCTTGAGGAGTATGTGTGGAGTTACTCGTAAAGACGGATTGAGGAATGAAGAGATACGTAGGAGAGTGGGGCAGCAGGAACATTTGTCAGCCAGAGTGGACAGAAGGGAGCTGAGCTGGTATGGTCATGTTGAACGAATGAGAGATGAAAGGCTTATAAAGAGAATATATGAGTCAGATACAATGGGAGATAGAACGGCAGGAAGACCCCCATTGAGATGGAAAGACTGTGTAAGACAAGCTTTGGATGATAGAGGAATGACAAATGATCAGGCAAAGGAGGTGGTAATAAACAGGAATGAATGGAGAATGCTTGTGAATAGTTGAGTGAACACGTGGTCATTTGGGGGTAGGGGTCGGGCGCAAGTTGCACTAGATAATAGTCCATCAGGCGCCTGGCCCGGGGAGACGATTAATATGAAGGGTGCGCCTGGAAGTGTGGTGGGCGGGGTTGTGGTTTTGGCTCCGCTACATGTCTGCCTGCCGAGATCGGAGCCTCTCCGGGTGGTCGGGGGCCGGGGGAGTGCTGGAGCGACCTTGGTGACCCTGGTCTCTGGGTATTCTCCTGGGTGACCTAGATGTGTGTGAATTTTGTGTTTTGTCTGCGTTTGTTCGCTGTTTTGTCTTGTGTTTTGTGTTATCCTGTTCTTGCTCTGTCTTGAGTCGGCCACCCCCAATACAAAAAAAAAAAAAAACAAAAAATAGAGGAAAAAAAAAAAAAAAAAAAAAAAAAAAAAAAAGGAAAAGTGGGGATTGGGCCTGAGCATATAGATAGATAGATAGATAGATTTGTTAGTCTTTCTTATTGTTTTGTATTCCCTGTTTTTTATCTCTAGATATTTTCTCCAGCACCACAACCCCCTGTACCCCAGCTGACTCCTGCTTCAACCCCTTGGTCAGAGATCATAAAGGGGATATGGCCACATTTCAACCCCACCATTAGTACATTCAAATCACACAAACTCAATCCTTCCAATGAAATATTGCCTCAGAGCATAATCTCCCTACACACATAGGTTGTTTACAAACTTCAACTAAGGCTACGTGTATTTGAAAGACAGAGAGAGAGAGAGAGAGTGAGAGTGAGAGTAAGTTCTCCCTAGTGAGAGTGTGCCACGTCGTACACCAATCTGGTATTGTTGGCAGCAAGATCTTTTGAATAAACTAGGACAAACCGGAGACAAGCCGTTAGGGAATACAGATTCCATAACTATAACAGTGTGCCCTTCTTGACAGTCCTTGCCCTGTTTGTTAGTGTTGCTGCACGTATTATTGTTGTGTGGTGTCTTTGCTCTTGGCGAAACAATATATGCTACAACTGTCAGGAAATTATGTCCGTTCTTCCTATATTCTGAAATATTTGTTTGCAATGGGCTGTTGTTTATCACTTTGCTTTTATAAGAATGAACGCTTCTTTGAATGGTATACGTTTCCGAGATATTTTTTTGGTTAGTTCGTTCGGTGAATAATTGAAAAAAACTAGTATAATGACAAATGTTTGTGGACAGTATACTGTATAATTCTTTACAGTCTTGGTTTCATAAGGTCCTGCAAGTGGCGTGTTAGTTGATATGTATGAATTGTGTGTGCCCTTTTATATTCGCAGGAGAGTGGACCATCATGATATGGATAAGGTGTCGACTGTTCTTCTCTGTTTAGATCTACACTCCTCAGTTTGGGGGGAACCCAAACGTCATCCTCAAGATCCATCTCTGAGGTCATGGTTGCTGAGGGCCGTATGGGTGAACAATTAATGTAGGATGACCACGGACACATAGATCAATATACGACGACCACAGACACATAGCTCAATGTAGGATGACCACAGACACATAGCTCAATGTAGGATGACCACAGACACATAGCTCAATATAGGATGACCACAGACACATAGCTTAATGTAGGATGACCACAGACACATAGCTCAATGTAGGATGACCACAGACACATAGCTTAATGTAGGATGACCACAGCCACATGGCTTAATGTAGGATGACCACAGACACATAGTTCAATGTAGGATGACCACAGACACATAGCTTAATGTTGGATGACCACAGACACATAACTCAATGTAGGATGACCACAGACAAATATCTCAATGTAGGATGACCACAGACACATAGCTCAATGTAGGATGACCACAGACACATAGCTCAATGTAGGATGACCACAGACACATAGCTCAATGTAGGATGACCACAGACACATAACTCAATATAGGATGACCACAGACACATAACTCAATATAGGATGACCACAGACACATAGCTCAATGTAGGATGACCACAGACACATAGCTCAATGTAGGATGACCACAGACACATAGCTCAATGTAGGATGACCACAGACACATTGCTCATTGTAGGATGACCACAGACACATAGCTCAATGTAGGATGACCACAGACACATAGCTCAATGTAGGATGACCACAGACACATAACTCAATATAGGATGACCACAGACACATAGCTTAATGTAGGATGACCACAGCCACATGGCTTAATGTAGGATGACCACAGACACATAGTTCAATGTAGGATGACCACAGACACATAGCTCACTGTAGGATGACCACAGACACATTGCTCAATGTAGGATGACCATAGACACATAGCTCAATGTAGGATGACCACAGACACGTAGCTCAATGTAGGATGACCACAGACACATAGCTTAATGTAGGATGACCACAGCCACATAGCTCAATGTAGGATGACCACAGACACATAGCTCAATGTAGGATGACCACAGATACATAGCTTAATGTAGGATGACCACAGACACATAGCTCAATGCAGGATGACCACAGACACATAGCTCAATGTAGGATGACCACAGACACATAGCTCAATGTAGGATGACCACAGACACATAGCTCAATGTAGGATGACCACAGACACATAGCTCAATGTAGGATGACCACAGACACATAGCTCAATGTAGGATGACCACAGACACATAGCTCAATGTAGGATGACCACAGACACATTGCTCAATGTAGGATGACTACAGATACATAGCTTAATGTAGGATGACCACAGACACGTACAGCTACTAGGTATATATTATACGAACATGTAAAATAGAAGAAATTATTTAGTTGGAAAATACAATTGTCTTTACTGAGATGCTTTTTGATATACAGTAATTTCAGCAGTCGTCATTCGTCTGTAAATCTAAAATGGCTTACATAAGATTGGAATATTGGGTAGGACTTTCAATTTTTATTTTAGTAGTGGTGCCGTTATGTTATTAGTCACATAGGCTACGCCCAGGCACGTAACTACACATCCACTCACAAACATAACAGTATACGTTAGCACATACTGAAATGTATGTAAATAACCAAACCGGAGCAAATGCAAGGCCAACCATGCCTGCAATCTTCAAAGGGAGGTGAGCTGACAAAACCATTACCAGTAGCAGATCCTGGAATATTGGAGGCATAAAGTTGGAGCAGCACAGACTAGGTGCTTGTATAGAAAGTAATGACTGGAAGGAGAATACAACATGACGTAGAAGACAAGGAAGATTAGCGAGGAAAGGATAACGAGGACGTGATAAGCTACCCTGCAAGATAATGAAATAAAGGAGTGTAAGCAAGAATATATAGGCTACACTACTAAAAGGGGGAAACACACGTTAATGCAGTACGTACAGATATTTCTTTTGTAAATATTGTTGCTGATATATATTATGACTTGCTATTATTATGAAAACATATGATAATAATAATAACATATTATAATTATCAATAGCATTAGTAGTAGTAATAGTAGTGGTAAAGATGGCACAGTTTTTCCAATTCCAACAACATAGATTCCTCAGTAAACCCTGCAGATTCTTTAAATTATAACTTACTCAATATTACTAAATTATTATTGTTTTGTATGCACATACTACATACATAAATTATATAGAGTTCACTAATAGAATCTGCATCCAAAATAAATATTTCCAGCTCTTCCATTTTTGAAATATTTGGTGTATCCCTTGGTGCTATTCTTAGTTAGGTGTCTCATGTTAGATTTACTGGGCTTCTTTACCGAATTTGTATATTATTCACTAGCCGTAGTTCATAAAATATGTGCCTTATCAACTTGAATATTTCTCGACTTTGAAGAGGAGGCACTGGAAATGTTAAGTAAGTTCAAAACATAGCAATTTGAATTATATTTTGCCTAGTAATTTCGCATTGTGACCATTCCACCCAATGTATCAACCACTTTGCCCCACAACATTCCCTTCATAATTGTTAAGGGGCACAGGGCCCTGGGTGTGGCTTTGGTGTCCCGGGCATTTCCGCGCCCTCCTCAGTCCCTCACCTGGGAGCGGCTTCGGTCACCTGGGCTTTCTTAGTGATAAAGCTGGAAGGGTTCTGTGGGGGCGCTTATGGCATTGGCCTTGCTCAGGACCTTGGGGCTATTCGGTCAGACAGCCTGGGGAATAACAACAACAACCACTATTCTTGAATGTGTCTATATTCCTGTCTTTCCTCTATCATTCTTATCTTTCAACCAAGCTTAGTCTACAGCATCACGTTAAAATCTCACAACGAGACTCACAACTCAAGATCCTGTGTGCCATTAATCACCAACAAAGCCTACAGAACAAGGGCTATAATGTTGTGTCCCCCACCTACAAGACTTTCTCAGTTCTATAATGATGTGATCTACATGGTATGTAACCAGCCAGCTTCTCTGTAGATCTCAATGAAAAAGCCTCCCTGATCTCGTTCAACACCAACATGCTATTGTCTGCATCATATGGTTTCTCATTAGTAAATCATTTGCTGCCTTACAGCCCAGTGAGGTTTCCTACAACACCACCAACGTCAAGAAGTGTATCGGCCCTCAAATCTCAGCCCCAAACACCCGGTAAAGGTTGTCGGCTTCCAAATTATATGATGCCATCATCATGGACTTATGGTGGATCATAGAGCCAGAAACTAAGCTGTCTGACTATCTTAATATAATTAGAACCTATGTTTCATTCTGTTACTACCATACAAAACAAAAATCTACTTCAGAAGAGATTTTCATACTAATTTCTTTCAGTCTTCCCTGGATGTAGGAAATCCACATGGTCTGTAAATATGTACGTTTCAATAAACATAAATATAACTGTAAAACATGATCTACTATATAAAGGGCACTTTCTGTGAGTGTTTGTTCACGAACTACTCCCTCAGTTTTCAAGATGGAGAGCCCATACTTGGCATGCATACTATGAGGGTGCCAAAATAGGTTTTAAGTGGGGGGAGGGGGGAAACGCCCTCAGTTTTCAAGATGGAGATCCCATACTTGGCATGCATATTAAGGGGGTGCCAGAATAGGGCTTAAGCAGGGTGGGAAGGGGGGGGGGGGAGGGGCAACTCCCTCAGTTTTCAAGATGGAGAGCCCATACTTGGTATGCATACTAAGGGGGTGCCATAATAGATTTTAAGTGTGTGGTGGGGGGGGGGGAACTCTCTCAGTTTTCAAGACAGAGAGCCCATACTTAGCATGCATACTAAGGGGGTGCCAGAATGGGTTTTAACCCTTGTCTAGCGGGGGGTTTTGGGCTTATTTGGGCATATTCAGGCCCTCCTGAATGATAAATAAAGTATCTGCATGAAAAGAGATGTATTAAGCAAAAAACTAGGCGCTAAAAGCTTCAAAATGAGACCAGAACGAGCTACGTAGCACTCGTCGTTCTCATGCAGTGTTACCACTAACATGGGAGTTTAGCGTATAGCGGCATATTTTTTCCCACTATGCTCACTACTGGCAACGCTGCCGGCCTCTCGAGAACAGAGGGAACATGAGTTAATCGGCGGCGGTAAGCCCTGGTAGTCGGCTGTCTGGCCCGCTGCGCTCCCGGCCATTTGCACTCGATTTTAACCGTTTAAAAGCCTTAATAATGCTCCTAACTTGCTGCAAATTGGAGGCGGTCCGCCCCCGATCTTTAAGGGTTAAGCAAAAAATAATTTCCCCTCACATACCCCTTCCAAGATAGACAGCCCATACTTATTAATTCCCCCGGTCAGCGCCGGGTACCTTAGCTAGTGTACTATATTCTTGATAAAAAGGATCAATTAAGAATCCCCATAAATGACTAGACTGGAAGATCAAAGAACCTAAGAGAGGAACAAAGAAGATGAAAGGCAGAAGAGACTAATCAATAGATGGTCAATTAAGGGTAGAAAAAGTTGATGAATCCCCAGATGAAGTGATGTGAAGAGAGAGAGAGAGAGAGAGAGAGAGAGAGAGAGAGAGAGAGAGAGAGAGAGAGAGAGAGAGAGAGAGAGAGAGAGAGAGAGAGAGAGAGAGAGAGAGAAAGAGAGAGAGAGAGAGAGAGAACAAACAAATTGAAATTCACATTTGTTTTCACCAACCCACTAGTTAATTTACAAATAACCCTAATTAATGAAATCAATGAAAATAAATGAATACATGTGGTACTCCAAGGACTCGAACCTAGGATACTCATACCAAAATTCCGAACACTAAGCATTAGGCTATTAAGACAGTTAAAGGTTTATGCACAAGCCTATGATATATTATGCATTCTCGAATACTGCATATACTGTAAATCTTAGCATAAACACCCAGACGTGAAAGTCCCTGCCTAGGGTTTACCCCCTACTCCTACTACCCCAGAAGGTAGGAACAGGGTGTTGCCTGCCTGTTCCCCCTTACTACTCCTACCCCAGGCAGCAGGGACGGAGTTGTGTCTGTCCATCACCCCTTACACCCCCTTCCCTCCCATGAAGAGAACAAACTACCAGGCACCTCTACTTACACCCCTCCCACATTGCCAGACAGGAGATTGACACACACACACACACGTCTTTGACAATCACTCTTTTAAGAGGTATGTTCACATACACAATAAGATCACCCTTTGATCAAATAGAGTTACACCCTCAGCAGTTGTGTGTATCTGTGCACACACACGCACATTTTCTCATACTTTAAAACTATTCGTTCACATTTATTATTGTGTATTCACAAGTTGACTACTTATTCTGGTAAATAACCTATATCACACCTGTATATATATTATAACTATCGATAAAATGTTTTAAGTAATATTTTATAGTAGCCTACATACACACGCACACACACCATTATCAATTTCATAAGTAACGGTATAGTGTTTACCTTCATTCTTTAACCCAAGAACGGAGAGTGTCCTCAACTGAGTCTGAACCCTACGAGCGCGAGCGTTTTCATATGAGCCAAGGCCTAAAAAAAAAACTTTCAAAACATCCCACTGGCACTCAAAACAAATGAATGTGTGATTAAGTGAGATAATTCCCCTCCATGCCTTCTATCACTCCTCCACATGTGTCCAACCCCCCCCCCCTTTTCCCCTGCCCCCCTCAATTATCACCTATTTTTCATCTTATTCCCCTGTTTATCGGGTAATTTTTCGCGCCAATATATCCCAGCCGGTTCCAAGGTCGAAAGGGAAGTGTTGTAAGGATCATAGCGAGAGAGAGAGACTTCACTAGCGAGATTAATTGAGTCTGGCTTCAGGCCTTGAGAGGGGATGGCGTATGTCTCGCGCGCCTCTCAATTCATGACTGGACGGTCGGCAATAATTCGTCTTTTTCACCCCCAAATACTATTCCCACTTGTTTTATTGTATTAAACGTAAAATAGGCGCATATGAATAAGTAATAGCGATATGTATGGTACAATAACGAAATTCGTCGGGATTTACCCACAATACCTTTGCCCAGCGGGACGTTTTAAATATCATAGGCTCGCCGTTCTTAGGTTAACCCTCTGACGGTTTTGACGCATTTTGACAGTTTGTCCTGGCTATAATTAAACGATTATATACAGCTTAGAAAGGATATGTCTGATTATAATGGGTTAAGACTACCTCAATTAACCCTCTGACTTTCACAAACCTTTCCTAATCTGAATAAAATCGTCTAGTAATTACTATAACTAACACAAAACTTTTCGACAATTATCACTCCCGTTTCTCTCTCAATCTCTCTCTCTCTCTCTCTGAAAAATTTGATTCGTTTCTTAGGGATACAAAAAAAAAAAATACTTTTAGAGTCATAATTTGTATTGCTTCGACGTTGCCACACATCTATTATTAACATTCATCTTTAATGCAATTTAATCAGAAGCAATTAGATTAGTACTGTAGCTGAATAGTTAAGATCATAGGATTTACCCTGAAATATGTTGGCATGCCTGGACGGGGGCAGCTTAAAAATCCATGTGGTCTTGATGATTGTGAATCTCTGGTACTACCTTGGGTTCTACCACTTCTGCTTCTTCATGGCTTCCCTCAAAGCCGGCAGTCCCATCATCATTTATCGTAGCCACGCTTCTAGGTTTGATCCAGGGAATTTGCTTCCACTGGGTAGGCAACCTGAATCGACGCTTGGTAAGTTCACTAAATTACTTTTTCATTGACATCAGAGGACATTGGGAAGTGCATGGCTTCCAGTAAGAGGGCCGTACTCGGGCCCATTCTCCTACTTTGTCACTGGCACGGCGCAGGGGGTTGTTGAAGGGTGAGTGGTAGCTCTTCTTATGACGGCAATCTTGTTATGCTCTTTATTCTTCTTCAAGGCTAATATCCGCCGAATAACTGGTATATCGTCATCATAACCCGTAGGTTCTACTATGGCAAAATGATCTGAGACAGCATCAGGTAATATTCTTAGGAGGGCACTAAATACACTCTCTTTCCTTTGTGCTGCAGTATCCTGAGGGAATACTGTCACGGCTAGCTGATTTAATTGGCTAATCGTGTCGTCTACTGTAGGTTCCCTGAATACTGGACGTTATGGAAATGTTTGTCTGCGATTGTTTTACCCAAGGATGGGTTGATAGCTACCTTTGTGTAACTCTCAAATTGTGCCCAGGTCAACTGGGGATTGTCACACACACGTCCTGATACTTTAGCTGCATGTTTTCCTAATTGCATAACAACTGTGTGCATCTTTGCATTTTCCTCATCCCTGAATATAAGATCCAGGACAGGTTTAACAATTTCTAGATAATTATGTATTTATGTCATGGTCTTCTTGCTTGAAAGAAGGAATATCGAGCGCTTTACCGGCCATGATGATTCATTGAAATTGGGGTTGATTTTGAGTATAACAAAATATCTACAAATCAATGCTGTTATACCGTATCGAGACACCTCTGCCGCCAGTGTTATGCGTGGTTGTAATACAACTCGCTTGGTAATTGGTTCTCATAAGCTCCTAGTTTGGGTAGCTTAGAACGTAATCCTGCCCGGCAGGAACACAACTCGCATTGATATAAATATTACCAGATCACTCAAATTACACCCAATGACAATAAAGACATGATAAGGTTCACACGTTATATTTCTTAGCAGCTAAATACAGGGGGCACCTCAGATAATTAGCTATATGGAGCGTAATATCAAGGGCCGAAATACGTGACTAGGAATGAGTTCAATATGTTTTACTCACTCGTGAATAATGGCGTCACCTACAATGCATCAGAAGTAATGTACACAATAATACCTTATTAAATTATGACAATATCAAAATACAGTCAAATATGCAAAGAGAGGAATCGTGGAGCGTAAATATTGGCAGCCGATATCGCTGGGACAAATAGGTGGGCAAGTGCGACCCTGGGCGTAGGGTCAAGTGACCAAGTAAGACTCGGATCAATGTAATCACGGATGGGTATAGCTTGAACTTACTGCGATGTATATGGAGCATTCTTAATATTGTGGAATATCTAGTTTAAGAAGGATAAATACGAAATTTATGCTTATCCTGAGGGAGGGTGATTTAACTCGCAAAATTATAATCAAGACAAAAGTGTGAATAACTGTACACGGTGTCAAGGACAAATAATTTAAGTCAGTAAAGGTGACTTATCGAACAATATCAAATAATTTAAATATTCACAGAACATATAGTGAATAAATTATAACCTAAATATGGTTATTAGAGCAACGTGAACTAATTAACGCGTTGTAAAATAAATTACGAATACACTGCAATGCAAGTGACTGAATTTATATTAATATAAACAAATACAACAGACCGAGTAGTGTATCGTGAAGAATATATATTAAACATAAACGAACAACACAGAACAAGTAGTGAGGAGCATGAATTTATATTAAAATAAACGAACAACACAGAACAAGTAGTCAGGAGCATGAATTTATATTAAAATAAACGAACAACACAGAACAAGTAGTGAGGAGCATGAATTTATATTAAAATAAACGAACAACACAGAACAAGTAATCAGGAGCATGAATTTATATTAAAATAAACGAACTACACAGAACAAGTAGTGAGTCGTAAAAAAATTGCCACAAAGTGGGTGAAATTAGTTTTATCTCATATAACTGATATCACAGAACAAGTAGTGAATCAAAACAGCCGGAAATAATGGCTATGAATACAATAGGGTGATATATATATATTCCCAATGTAAGTCCGGATATTTTCTCACCGTAACACGGGGTGGACCGAATTATTCACAAGTTTGGATAGATATAAAAATAACTCTAGAAATGAGTCATAAGGTACTCGAACGAACTGATGTTATTATTAAATTAGGGGAATGAGGTTATCATGAATGGCAATTATATTAGAATGGACGTTGTTACGCTGGCCAGCTTGCCAGAATGTACTCGTACTCGCTAGCGCTCGCCAGGGCAGTGAAATGGGCTATAATAATCGTAGAACGATGTTCTTTCTTTCTTAGTATTCATGTTGTCACAGACAGATCAGTGTTTGTCTTTATTCTTGTCTGTGACACTTGGAAGTATTTTATATCATTGATAGAGTTATGAGATATGTAGTGTGAATTGCAAGGAGAGAGAGAGCGAAGGAGGCAGCGAGGTGGTAGTATGTGCATGTGTATGTAGTGTGCATTCCTCGCTTGGGCGGTGCCACCCGCTCGTGATTGGCCGGCGGGCCTGGCGTGTCATATGACGCCTGCTCTTCATGAAGTAGTGGTCTGTGATTGGGGGCCCGCTGTCTTAGCTCGGTGGGTGGGGGGCTCCTTCCCGCGTGTCTCCTTAGAGCTTGGTATGTTGTGCTTGGTCCTAGACGTCCCTTGCATTCTGTCCCCAATCTAACCTTCTTTACTGCTGTTTCTCTCTCTGAACTCCTTCTTTCCAATACTTCTCATCTTTATTCATTTATCCATCCCTTCTGGTTCTGCATACGACTTCCATAGTCGGCCAGTCGTATTACCAGCACCAGTTCTCACATATATGTTTTGCACTAGCTTTAGGGATTATTAGAGTCATAGTCACATGGTATCATTGTATTGGGTGCTTCTAATTATTGGGTTGTTCTTTGTTACTATTTAATGCTAGACAGTGGAGGGTATCTTTGGTCGTTGTCTGAGTAATGTATATGGCAAGTCAGAGCCTGTACGACTTCGACGGAGCTAGGTAGCCTGTAACCCTTGAGCATATTTTTCCTTTGCGAGCGTAGCAGTTGTGACGCCTGCAGCTTAGCAGAACGCCACGTGGGCTCAGCCGCTCGCTTGGCCACTCGCTATCACTCGCCAGGGCAGTGTATTTGGCTACAGTCTATCTATCTATCTATCTATCTATCTATATGCTCAGGCCCAATCCCCATTTTGGGGGTAGCCGACTCAAGACAGAGCAAGAACAGGGAAAACACAAAAACAACATAAAACAAAAAATAAACACAGATAAAAAACACAAACTCACACACATCCAGGTCACCCAGGAGAAGACCCAGAGACCAGGGTTACCAAGGTTGCTCCAGCACTCCCCCGGCCCCTGACCACCCGGAGAGGTTCCGATCTCGGCAGGCAGACATGCAGCGGAGCCATAGCCACAAGCCCTCCCACCACACTTCCAGGAACACCCTTCATATTAATCGTCTCCCCGGGCCAGGCGCCTGATGGACTATTATCTAGTCCAACTTGCGCCCGACCCCTTACTCCAAATGACCACGTGTTCACTCAACTATTCACAAGCATTCTCCATTCACTCCTGTCCACCACCACTTCCCCTGCCTGATCTATAGTCATTCCTCTATCATCCAAAGCCTTCCTTACACAGTCTCTCCATCTCAATGGGGGTCTTCCTGCCCTTCTATCTCCCCTTGTACCTGACTCACATATTCTCTTTGTAAGCCTTTCATCTCCCATTCGTTTAACATGACCATGCACCCTTCTGTCCACTCTGGCTGACAAATGTTCCTGCTGCCCCACTCTCCTACGTATCTCTTCATTCCTCAATCTGTCTCTACGAGTAACTCCATACATACTCCTCAAGCAGCTCATCTCCATCACATCCAGCCCTCTTTTCTCCTTTTTCTTCAGAGCCCATGTCTCAGCCCCATACATCACTGTTGGCACTACAATTCCTTGATACAGGTCACTTTTTACTTTCACTCCGAGATTTCTCATCTTCCACATACTTCCCATTGCTCCGAAAACCTTCTTTCCTTCACACACTCTCTGTTTTACCTCCACTTCCATACCTCCACTCCTGCTTATCATTCCTCCTAGATATTTAAAACACTCTACTTGTTCCAATATTTCCCCATCCAGCCTCACATCTAGATTCACCCTATGCTCTACCCTATTACACACCATTACTTTACTTTTATTGATGTTCACCTTCAGTTTCCTCCTTCCACAAACCACACCAAACTCTTTGACTACCCGCTGCAGTTTCGCATCAGAATCCGCCACCAATGCTGTGTCATCAGCGAACAGGAACTGATTCAACTCCCAATCTCTACCATTCTTTCCTACTAAACCCAATCCTCTTCCCATAGTTCGCCTTTTCACCTCCCTCACCACACCATCCATAAACATATTAAACAGCCATGGTGACATTACACAACCCTGTCGCAAACCTACCTTTACCTCAAACCATTCACTCAACTCACCATTTCCTACTCTCACACATGCTCTGCTCCCTTCATAAAAACTCTTAACTGCTTCTAACAAATGTCCTCCTATTTCATAAATCCTTAACACCTTCCACATTGCTTCACGGTCCACACGATCATACGCTTTTTCCAAGTCCATAAAAGCCCAAAATATCTCCTTATGCTTCTCTAAATACTTCTCGCATAACTGTCTTACTGCAAACATCTGATCCACGCACCCTCTTCCCCTCCTAAAACCGCACTGTTCTTCTCCTATTGCAACTTCCGTACACTTTATTATCCTCTCTATCAACACCCTGCCATACAGCTTTCCAACCACTGACAATAAACTAATACCTCTATAACTTGAACACTCCTGCCGATCTCCCTTCCCCTTGTACAACGGCACAATACATGCACTCTTCCAGTCTATTGGTACCATTGACACAGCAAAGCACACATTGAAAAGTCTCACCAACCAATCTATTATTACATCTCCACCCTTCTTTATACACTCCACAGCAATACCATCCAAACCTTCTGCTTTTCCCGCTCTCATTTGTTTCACTGCTTCTTTCACCTCATTTTCCTCAATCCTTTCATTCATTCCCTGCCACCTGGGTGGCCTGGGTAACCTATCTCCATCCACCTCTGCTTCAATCACTGCTTCTCTTCCATCTCTTGTATTTAACAAAGATTCAAAATACTCAGCATATCTTTTCCTCACTTCAACTGGTTCCACTAGTAATTCTCCATTTTCATCTTTCACTGACTCTTCCCTCTTTTGTCCTCCTTTCCTTACTTTATTTACCTCCTTCCAGAACATCTTCTTTCGTTCTTCAAAATTCTCACTCAGCCTTTGGCCCCACCTTTCGTTTGCATCTTTTTTCGGTTCTCTAATTTTCCGTTTTGCCTCTCTCCTTTTCTCCTTGTACCTCTCCCATACCTCAACACTACCATCCTGTAAAACCCTCTCAAAACACTGTCTCTTCTCCTCAACTGCCTTTCTTACCGTATCATTCCACCACTCGCTTCCCTTCCTGATACCTCTGCCTCCTACTTTCCTTTTGCCGCATACTACCTCTGCACTTGCTTTCACTCCTTCCTTAAACTGCTGCCATTCAACCTCTACTTCTCTCTCTTCCATCTCTCTCACTTCCATCCACTTTTCATTTAGTCTTTCCTTGTACTCCCTCTCTTTTTCACTCTTCTCTAACTCACTAACTTTTATTACCTCTCTTACTTCACGCTTGTCTCTTATTCTCCTGTAACTCTTAACTCTTAGCTTTCCCTCCACCAGGTAATGATCTGACATACCCACCGCCTCACCTCTCATCACATTCACATCCAGCAGTCTACATAATCTTTCCCTTGTCACCAGCACATAATCCATCAATGCCCTCTCTACAATCTCTCCCCTCACAAGTCTATGCCAGGTGTACTTGTGTATACGCCTTTTTTGGAAGAACTTATTACCTACAATCAATCTACACTCTTCACATACATTTTTCAGTCTTTCTCCACTCTCGTTTACACCATCCACACCAAAACTACTGATGACTCCCTCAACAGGCTCATTTCCTACCCTAGCATTTAGGTCCCCTAAAACTATAACATTTTCATTTTCATCAAACCCTTGTAGACAATCTCTCAAATCCTCCCAGAAACCCTCTACCTCGTCTAACTCTCTTTCACTTCCTGGTCCATACGCACTTACAAAAACCCACCTTTCACCCTTAAACCGCATTCTCACCCACATTAGCCTTAATGATACCTCTTTCCACTCTTTTATAAACTCTCTCAACTCCTCCTTCACAATAATAGCCACTCCTTCTTTCCCCTTGACTCCCTCATCTACTCCAGACTTTCTACCTATCACGTTTCCAAAATCCACTTCTCCCTCTCCTTTCATCTTTGTTTCATTCAGTGCAAGGACATCATACATCCTTCTTTCAAATAACCTTCCAATATCCTCTCGCTTCTCATTCGTACTACATCCACGCACATTCAAAGCTCCTATTCTGTCTATCTACAATGTTGTACTTTCTTCCTTGTGAATCGTCATGTCACAGGCAGTACAGAAGTAGTCTTTATTTTCGCCTGTGACAATGCATTGTATTTTATATCATCAGTTGTAAGTTTAATGTATAAGATTGAATGATACAGCTAGAGAGTGTGAGTGACTAAGTGCAGGAGACAGAGGGTACTCGCGGAGGGTTACACGTTGCCTCGGTGACGTCATGCCACGGCCGGGCTCTCTGAGTGGCTGGCCGCCTCACCACCCCTCCCGCCGCGTCAGGAGGTAGTCCCCCCCCCGCACTTTCCTGCTGCCTTGTGCCTTCCTTGCTCAGAGCTTGCTTGACCAGCATACCCTTAACATATCCCTTGCCACCTGTCTCCGACTTCTACCTATAGAGCACTTTCTCTCTCTCTCAAATTCTTACCTCTCATTCTTCCTCTCTATTTAATATCATAACTCCCCTTTGGTTCTGCACGATTTCATATATCGGCCATCGTATTATATGCTGAAGCTCTCAGATATTATATGTTTAGTTAGGCATTTTGGAGGGGTTACCATTTTGTCTGTAGAGGTTCGACACACTCACGGTGTCTCCCTATCTATTCCTTGGCTGTCTGCTGGGCTATTTAATGCTAGACTGGGGTAGGGCTACTTGTGTTGTGATTTCCGATGTGTAACAGGTTTTTGTTGAACCTGTACAATCGCAACGGAGACGTGGGAAGCCTAGGTGGTCTTTCTGATGGTGTACCTTGTGAGTTTAGCACTGTCTTGCGAGTGAGGGCTTTTGCCACTGCCACCCAACACTGTGCTAACTCGTTTGCTTTGACTTTGAGAGGGTCGCCAGGAGAGAACCAGATACTAGCGATCTGGATCTCTCAAGAGCGCACCCCGTCAATTAACGTAATTTGGCCGCACAGCCTTAAGGACCTCGCTAGGCTACGAGCCGCTTGCTCAGCCATTGTTTTCTAGCCTACGACATCCCCGCTAGACTTTATTAGCCTAGCAGACACCCGTTTAGAATTATATAAACTCTTATGTTATGTATGCAGCATTCTTATTCACGTTGACTGTAAACCTTGGTTGTTGTTGAGTTGCACAACCTGAGCAGGCTTTTTGAGTTGCCTGACGAAGTACTTCTTTTGTTGTTGGAGATAATACTAGTGTGCATTTATCGTTATTCCCGTGTCAGTTGGCACTGTCTGTCTCTACACTTGTCCTATATTATCCCTGCTTTATGTAACAGTTCAAAATCCGATACGATCATCTTACCCCAGCATCAGACTTTCTTCAGAAGATTCCTGCTCGATGCTTTGGGACTTTCGTTCACTTTCTTTAGTATAGGAGTGACAGTTCATTATTGTTTAGAGTAACTTTAACACCTTAAGAGCGGCCTATGCGGTTTATTTATATGTACCGTGCAGCGGGGTGTTTTTAGCCAAAATAGGGATGTTTACGTGATCATTTTCATGCCTAAATAAGACCCAGAACGTAAAACAAGTATCTATCCCTGAAAGGGCATAAACAGAGCTTTCGAATGACACCATAACGATCCCTTTATGATGGCTAGTTTTCTTGCAATAACCGTGCAACGCGAGTGCAAAAAGCAGGTAATTAGCCACTTTCCCGATACAATTCCGTATATAGCGAGTGAGAGAGGGAGGAGGGAGCTGGGATTCGTTTCAGTATGTTCGCCGCGGTGGTCTGGAGCAGTCATACGCTCGCTACTCTCCTGCCACCACTTGTCTCTCTCTCTCAGCAACATTACGTGCTGAAATTGCCACTCGACCTATGTCAAGCGCCGCCACATAGTCCAGCTTTATTTAACTCGACTTATGTTGCTCGCCGCTAATTAACCCTTCTTTAGCGGCCTATGCGGTTTATTTATATGTACCGCCCAGCGGGGTGTTTTTAGCCAAAATAGGGCTGTTTACGTGATCATTTTCATGCCTAAATAAGACCCAGAACGTAAAACAAGTATCTATCCCTGAAAGGGCATAAACAGAGCTTTCGAATGACACCATAACGATCCTTTTATGATGGCTAGTTTTCTTGCAATAACCGTGCAACGCGAGTGCAAAAAGCAGGTAATTAGCCACTTTCCCGATACAATTCCGTATATAGCGAGTGAGAGAGGGAGGAGGGAGCTGAGATTCGTGTCAGTAGGTTCGCCGCGGTGGTCTGGAGCAGTCATACGCTCGCTAGTCTCCTGCCACCACTTGTCTCTCTCTCTCAGCAACATTACGTGCTGAAATTGCCACTCGACCTAAGTCGAGCGCCGCCACATAGTCCAGCTTTATTAAAAACGACTTATGTGGTGAGCCGCTTTTTAAGGGTTAAGGGTTAAATATACCTTCTTCTAGTTTGCATTAAATCATTGCAGTGATTTAATTAAGATCTCTATCTTTTCCTTGTATACCTTATTAACGTAATTATTGTATGTTGTTGTGATCAGGCTGTATCAGAGATCATCAGCCTGTAGTAGTAGTGCATTTATACCGAGTTATAGGATACCCCGTTATCGCAGATTTAACTCTGGAGGGTATAGGTGTTTTTTGTGCGCCGGCATTATAAGTTCGAGGGTTGGATCTAGTGTTACCGTTGTGGCTGTGTGCCATTCTAGTCCAATAATTAAGAGCCCTTGTTTTATACGAGCCCCGGTCATAACAAATGGCGACCTTGCTTAGGATTTTGTGAACTTAGAGAAATATTGCAGGAGTGTTGTGGTAATTTGTTTTTTGTTTAAAGGAATATAGTGGACACGTGGAATTTTTGTTGGCAAGTAGTATAACACTTAAGAGTCTTCAAGCATTTTATATTTTTGAGTGAATAGTGCTACATAAGAGTTTAGGTACTTCTCTTTTTTTTTTATAAACGTTGAGAATTTTCGGTAGACAATATTTCGGACAACGGATCATTGTACAGTGGGGATACAGTACGGGAAACAGACTCTGAGGTGCAGCAGCGGGGTTTGTCAGAAGGCATTAGAGTTAAAACTAGTGAGGAGGATGCAAGGAAGTTTCTGGAGATACCTATTACTGTTGACCGGGTGTCGGGGATTGATCGGTATGGTCTTCAGTGTTTGGCCACGGTCATGGGGCATGTGGGCACTAGCAGCATGTCGAGAGGTGACCTGGTGGCCTTTGTGCTCGGCGGGGTGCATGGGGCTTCGGGTGGAGCGGGAGCTGGGGCACCTTTGGCCCAGCCCCCATTCCACTCGACTCCTACCATAGCGCCCCCTCGGGCTCCGGAGCCGGGTACGTTCCCGCAGGCCGATAGTCACTGGCAGCGTGGTTTGCACTTGGGTGAGTCTCCAATTGTTGCATCTCCTCCTCCTCAAGGTTTAACTGCAGAGATGATCTTCCAGCTTGAGATGGCTAAGCTTGAGAAACGAAAGCATGAATCTGAGATTGAGATGGCCAAGATTCAGTCTGAGGAGAGAAAGGCCATGTACTGTGCAGACAAAGATCTTGAGAAGTCTAGGGTGGAGTCGACAGGGCAGCGTCTCGGTTCTGGGAATCGAGGTCTTGATCAGTCTTTATCGCACCTTCTTATGTTAGTCCCTGCATTTGACGAGTCGGGTGTCACCGAATTTTTCATGCGTTTTAAGAAGAACTGCCGGGAGCACCAATGGCCCGAGGTTAAGTGGGCAGCCCTTGTTTCCTCTAGGTTGGTTGGCAAAGGACTCAAGGCATATGATGCGTTGCCTTTGGAGTCTTGCATCGATCATGAGGTATTGAAGGAGGCTGTCCTGCGGGCATATGAGTTACAACCAGAGACGTACAGATTGAAGTTCCGGGGTGTAACGAAGGGTCGTGAGTGCACCTTTCTTGAGCATGCCCGGGATCTGTCCGATGCATTTAGAAACTGGCTGTGTTCTGAGAAGGCATCGACGTTTGAGGAGTTGAAACAGCTGATGCTTCTAGAACAATTTTTCAAGTGTACGGGCAGCGATCTGACGTTGAATATTAAAGAGAAAAACCCCAAAACTCTTCAGGAGGCAGCTGAGATGGCTGACATTCGGTTATCTTTGATTCGTGGGTGCGGTCTTGCACAGAGAAGTGATGCAGGCAATAAGGAGCGTAACCCTCCCCCTCCCCGAAACACTGATACACATAATTACACAAAGAACAAGAGCAACGACACCAAAACTGACCATAAACCTAGTACCGTCCCGTTTAAGAAGGGTCAGTGCCCTTCCCCACCTCATGGGAAGCCCAAGGGGGAGTTAGAGTGTTTTCATTGTCATGAGAAGGGGCATTTTGCAAGAGCCTGTCCAAGCAAGCCACCTAATGCAGTTGTGTCTTTGGCTCGCAACACTGGAGTGTCCCCGAAGTCGTCTGAGTTTGCCCGGGGTATAACGTCAGAGGCTGGGACACAGTCAGTGGAGAAGAATCCGGAAGGCTCGAACCCTGTCCGCGATGTCTTTTGTGACCATCGAGGGCATGGCTGCGTGAAGTGGGCTGGTAAGAAGCATGGAGTTGAGCTGTTGCGAGAAACGGGTGCCTCTCAGACTTTGTTGAAGAACTTTACTGGTAGACCAATAAACGTGGCACGGGTGATTGTGGTGCAAGGTATCAATGCTATCAGGTCATACCCGTTGGTCAGGATGGAACTGGAGGTAAATGGTGTGACACAAGAGTTGGATGTGGGAATTGTGGAGAACTTGCCTGTTGGGGGCGTCGACCTCCTTCTCGGCAACGACTTTGCGGTACCTACTTCTGAGGTTTCCCCCTTAGTCGTTGCCGAGAAGCCGGCCGACGTGAGTAGGGAGTAACAGGAGTGGGTTGAGAAGTGTCATGTACAACCTATGGCTTGTGTTGTTACAAGACCTCTTGCATCCAAAGTGTCACAGCCTATTCCTCAGTCTTCTGATCAACGGAGGAACGGTTGGAAGAAGACGGCTGATGTTGGTAAAAGTTTGGAGAGTTTAGTACCAGCAGCTCTTCTTGGCAACTCAGTATTGGCACCATTATTGGAGTCTGGAGAAGCCCCAGGACCTGTCACAGCTAGTGAGGAGGTAGGGTAGGAAGAGACTCCGAGGCAGCAACGTTACACACAGAGAGAAAAAAGGGTTGCTCAGTTTGATATTGGGGGAGGACTTGGGTTGCTTCGGAAGCATTTAGACAGGTTGGTTCCCTCAGATATTTGTAAACTGCAGTTGGAGGATCCGGAAGTTCAGAAGTGTGGTAATGGAGCTGTCGAGATCAAACACGAGGACGGGGAAACATGTCATGTGAACCTGTTGGACGAGTTTGTGAGGCAACCACCTGAGCAGCCTACTGTCCCTGCGTTGGTCTGCAGCGGCCAAGATGGAGAAGGAGAGGGGGGCAGTAGGGCACAAGGTGGAGGAGAGTAGGGATTGTCATGTCTCGGCGGAGCAGTGGGCGGGGGACACGAGTCTGGTGGCTGTGGAAGCGCTAGAGCACCTGCCTGAGCAGCAGTGTGCAGCGCTCCAGCACCAGCTCGGTTCATACCCCACTGGTCGTGCCGAGCCCCTGAGCCTCACAACTCGGGTGGTGCAAAACGTTCCGCGGGCAGGTCACGTGAATGTTGAAAGACCGTTAGCCTCGTTGTTTCGGTGGTTCAAGGTGGGCGACGAGGCATGGACATGGTTGTCAGGTCAGGGTCGACCTATGGCTGCCAAAGGTGGTGGTCAAAAGGAGGACATTGAGCAGATTGGTGAGTTTGGCTGTGGAGTGGATGTGCCCGGTCGTCGTATAGCCTCCCAATGCTGCTCTAGTCGAATGCAACAGCCCTACCATAGACCGACTGTATCTGGCCATGTCGCTAAAAGCGGTGATGCTGCGCAGGCAGATGTAGTCGTAAGGAATGCGGGGGTGCGCATGTACGGTATCGGCGGGGAAGCCTTAGCAATACTGAACTATGGGAGTGACTGCACAGGTGGTACTGATTGTCCCTCTCATGACCTGGCTGTTCTAGGGACGAAGGTGGAGAAGGAGGGAGACTACAGCTGCGGTCTCGGCTGGGTTGTGGGAGGGCACTAGGCATGTTGTTCTGCGAGATAAGTTGTTTACTAGGCTGTGGCAGTGCATCCGCATGTTTGTTGCTTCTCCAGGCCTGATGTACGGGGTAAAATCCGACATGGAGGCTGGAGACAGTGCAAGGCTCAGTTTAATTCCCTACCGTATAAATCCTGCTCGACAGCCTGTGGTGCAAGCAGAGCTGGATTACGTGTTGACGAAAGGTCTGAGGGATAAGGAATGTCGTGAGTGGTCGTTGCCTGTAACTTTGCAACCTGTGTTAAGTGGCAAGATCAGTGAGTGTGTTGATTGCGAGAGTGTGTGTGCATTATCCCTGACAGACGCCTATGCCTTATCGAGAGTTGACGACACCATAGACCGCATCGGGGCTGTATCGCTAATCACGAAGGTAGAACTAGTGAAAGGTTAATGGCAGGCCCCGTTGCCGGAAAGAGCGAAGAGAAGTGCCAGTCTTGTGATGAACTGGGCAGTTTATCAGTGTCAGGTGTTGTTGTGCTGCCGGAACACAAGTTGGATGGTGGCATGCTAAGGGCACTGATAATGTTTTGGCTGATTGTTTGTCACGGGAGGGTTTGTTTGCAGGAGAACCCTCGCCGTTCAGTCAGTGTTTGTTGAGAGTGGAGAAAAACTAGGCTTGCCCCTGTAAGTGCAGCCGCCATAAACGTATTAAAAATGAGAATTCTATAAAAACTCTTTCTTTAATAGTTAATTTTTTTTAAAGTATGTTATAGCTAAAGTTCTGAGTCGAACCTATGCTTCTCTCAGAAGGCTGGGCTAGTAGAAGCTCGCTCTAGGAGCATAGCAGTGTGAATTAATTAAGCTATTATGTTGGGACGGGTTGTAATTTTTTGTTGATGAGAACTGAGCTTTGCCTTCTTTATTGCGAAGTGATTAGGAGTGGCGAGTCTTGTCGGCATTCTGCTTGTCAGATTTGGAGCTCATGGTTGAGCGTCTAATATCTTGCGGGGGGTGTGACGCCTGCAGCTTAGCAGAACGCCACGTGGGCTCAGCCGCTTGGCCACTCGCTAGCACTCGCCAGGGCAGTGTATTTGGCTACAGTCTATCTACAATGTTGTACTTTCTTTCTTGTGAATCGTCATGTCACAGGCAGTACAGAAGTAGTCTTTATTTTCGCCTTTGACAATGCATTGTATTTTATATCATCAGTTGTATGTTTAATGTATAAGACTGAATGATACAGCTAGAGAGTGTGAGTGAGTAAGCGCAGGAGACAGAGGGTACTCGCAGAGGGTTACACGTTGCCTCGGTGACGTCATGCCACGGCCGGGCCCTCTGAGTGGCTGGCCGCCTCACCACCCCTCCCGCCGTGTCAGGAGATAGTCCCCCCCCCACACTTCCCTGCTGCCTTGTGCCTTCCTTGCTCAGAGCTTGCTTGACCAGCATACCCTTAACATATCCCTTGCCACCTGTCTCCGACTTCTACCTATAGAGCACTTTCTCTCTCTCTCAACGTCTTACCTCTCATTCTTCCTCTCTATTTAATATCATAACTCCCCTTTGGTTCTGCACGATTTCATATATCGGCCATCGTATTATAATTATGCTGAAGCTCTCAGATATTATATGTTTAGTTAGGCATTTTGGAGGGGTTACCATTTTGTCTGTAGAGGTTTGACACACTCACGGTGTCTCCCTATCTATTCCTTGGCTGTCTGCTGGGCTATTTAATGCTAGACTGGGATAGGGCTACTTGTGTTGTGATTTCCGATGTGTAACAGGTTTTTGTTGAACCTGTACTATCGCAACGGAGACGTGGGAAGCCTAGGTGGTCTTTCTGACTGTGTACCTTGTGAGTTTAGCACTGTGTTGCGAGTGAGGGCTTTTGCCTCTGCCACCCAACACTGTGCTAACTCGTTTGCTTTGACTTTGAGAGGGTCGCCAGGAGAGAACCAGATACTAGCGATCTGGATCTCTCAAGAGCGTACCCCGTCAATTAACGTAATTTGGCCGCACAGCCTAAAGGACCTCGCTAGGCTACGGGCCGCTTGCTCAGCCATTGTTTTCTAGCCTACGACATCCCAGCTAGACTTTATTAGCCTAGCAGACACCCGTTTAGAATTATAAAGTCTTATTTTATGTATGCAGCATTCTTATTCACGTTGACTATAAGCCTTGGTTGTTGTTGAGTTGCACAACCTGAGCAGGCTTTTTGAGTTGCCTGATGAAGTACTTCTTTTGTTGTTGGAGATAATACTGGTGTGCATTTATCGTTATTCCCGTGTCAGTTGGCACTGACTGTCTCTACACTTGTCCTATATTGTCCCTGCTTTATGTAACAGTTCAAAATCCGATACGATCATCTTACCCCAGCATCAGACTTTCTTCAGAAGATTCCTGCTCGATGCTTTGGGACTTTCGTTCACTTTCTTTAGTATAGGAGTGACAGTTCATTATTGTTTAGAGTAACTTTAAATATACCTTCTTCTAGTTTGCATTAAATCATTGCAGTGATTTAATTAGGATCTCTATATTTTCCTTGTATACCTTATTAACGTAATTGTATGATGTTGTGATCAGGCTGTATCAGAGATCATCAGCCTGTAGTAGTAGTGCATTTATACCGAGTTATAGGATACCCTATTATCGCAGATTTAACTCTGGAGGGTATAGGTATTTTTTGTGCGCCGGCATTATAAGTTCGAGGGTTGGATCTAGTGTTACCGTTGTGGCTGTGTGCCTTTCTAGTCCAATGATTAAGAGCCCTTGTTTTATACGAGCCCCGGTCGTAACACAGTATACAAGCGAAGGGCTTTTGCCTACTCTTGCTTGTGTGCTTGCTACCTCATTTTGTTGACCTTTGTGGAGCGCCAGGGTAAGACCAGATACTTGAGATCTGGACTTACCAAGAGAGCCTCCTAGTCACTTAACGTAACATAAGGGAAATCTGTTCAAGGGGAGACAGTAGGCTACGAGCATGCTTGAGCTCTGCCTAGGCTCCTTGTACCTTTTATGCCGCTGCTAGACTTTCTTAGTAAGAAAGACAGCATTGTGTTTATTAACTTTAACTGCGTATGCTTTAGGAATTATTCACGTATTATTTTAGCCTAGGTTGATGCATAGTGCACAACCCAGTTTGGCTGTTACTTTGGCTAAGGAAGTACTGTTTTTGAGTGGCTATTATTAGTGCTGTCACCGAGTTGTTGCACTCCCTTGTTTTATATATATGTATCCTACTTTTTGGTGTATCTAGGATACACGCGTTGGTGTCCTGCCCCTGCATTATTTCTGTTCTATATTCGACGAGCATCTTAGAGCATCAGATGTTTTCAGAAGATTCCATATCTGTTTGCTGTAGGACTAGACTTCAAGTGTTTTCATAGAGCATTGAAGAGTTTAGTGTTGAGTTCAGACTCACACTAAAGTTAACGTAAGCATATACTCCTTTATTAACACCTTACGAGCGGCCTATGCGGTTTATTTATGTGTACCGCCCAGCGGGGTGTTTTTAGCCAAAATAGGGCTGTTTACGTGATCATTTTCATGCCTAAATAAGACCCAGAACGAAAAACAAGTATCTATCCCTGAAAGGGCATAAACAGAGCTTTCGAATGACACCATAACGATCCTTGTATGATGGATAGTTTTCTTGCAATAACCGTGCAACGCGAGTGCAAAAAGCAGGTAATTCGGTACTTTCGGTACATAATTGAGTATGTAGCGAGTGAGAGAGGGAGGAGGGAGCTGAGATTTGTGTCAGTAGGTTCGCCGCGGTGGTCTGGAGCAGTCATACGCTCGCTAGTCTCCTGCCACCACTTGTCTCTCTCTCTCAGCCACATTACGTGCTGAAATTGCCACTCGAGTTATGTCGAGCGCCGCCACATAGTCCAGCTTTATTTAACTCGACTTAAGTGGTGAGCCGCTTTTTAACCCTTAATTAGCGGCTCACAACATAAGTCGAGTTAAATAAAGCTGGACTATGTGGCGGCGCTCGACATAACTCGAGTGGCAATTTCAGCACGTAATGTTGCTGAGAGAGAGAGACAAGTGGTGGCAGGAGAGTAGCGAGCGTATGACTGCTCCAGACCACCGCGGCGAACCTACTGACATGAATCTCACCTCACTCCTACCTCTCTCACTCGCTATATAAGGAATTGTATGGGGAAAGTGCCTAATTACATGCTTTTTGCACTCGCGTTGCACGGTTATTGCAAGAAAACTAGCCATCATAAAAGGATCGTTATGGTGTCATTCGAAAGCTCTGTTTATGCCCTTTCAGGGATAGATACTTGTTTTACGTTCTGGGTCTTATTTAGGCATGAAAATGATCACGTAAACAGCCCTATTTTGGCTAAAAACACCCCGCTGGGCGGTACATATAAATAAACCGCATAGGCCGCTCGTAAGGTGTTAAGGGTTAAATCTTGTTATAGTTTATTTAAGCATTGTTATTACTTGAGAGCATTTTATTAACGTAAGTACTCCTGTTGTGAGTAGGCTTTGCGGTCACCGGAAAGCCTTTGTAGAAGTACATTTAACCCAGTTAATTGATACCCCGTTATCCAGTATATTAACTCTGGAGGGTTTAAGTGTTTTGTTCACCGGCTTAATAGTTCGAGGGTTTGGAATTAGCGTACCGTTGTTGCATATATAGCCTATCTTCTAGTCCAATATTAAGTGCCCTTGTTTATTTCGTTGTGCCGGTCGTAACAACGTATAGCGGTCCGGAACTTAAGATTGAATTAATTATTCAATTCGTATTATAATTACACTTTCTTTGAATATTTTACTAGGCACGTATAGATCACACTGGTAATACACACATATAAATAAGATCTACAAGTGTTCATAAAAGATTGATGTGGCACGGTTTATATATGGCTAGGTCTAACCTATATATAAATAACAATACGTAGAATATCAAAAAGATATAGATACAGAATATTATATATATATACTAATTACGAAAAAAAAATGTACTGTATATAAGGTTTTCACAATGATGAGATTAAATTAACCCTTAATTAGCGGCGAGCAACATAAGTCGAGTTAAATAAAGCTGGACTATGTGGCGGCGCTCGACATAGGTCGAGTGGCAATTTCAGCACGTAATGTTGCTGAGAGAGAGAGACAAGTGGTGGCAGGAGAGTAGCGAGCGTATGACTGCTCCAGACCACCGCGGCGAACATACTGACACGAATCACAGCTCCCTCCTCCCTCTCTCACTCGCTATATAAGGAATTGTATCGGGGAAGTGGCTAATTACATGCTTTTTGCACTCGCGTTGCACGGTTATTGCAAGAAAACTAGCCATCATAAAAGGATCGTTAAGGTGTCATTCGAAAGCTCTGTTTATGCCCTTTCAGGGATAGATACTTGTTTTATGTTCTGGGTCTTATTTAGGCATGAAAATGATCACGTAAACAGCCCTATTTTGGCCAAAAACACCCCGCTGGGCGGTACATATAAATAAACCGCATAGGCCGCTCTTAAGGTGTTAAAGAAATAAATAGACTAGACGTGGTCTTGAGTTATTATTCTGAATTGAACACGAATATATCTTATATACCCTTCACTATAATTCCAAAACTCAAGAACTACAGAATACTTAGACTGGGGAAGGATGATCCTTTGGATATATCTGGTCTGGGATTATCTCAACGTTTTAAGTCTCTCGGGTTTATCAGAGAGAGACGATGATTTCCCACAGAACTAGAATAATCATGAACAGTATCTCATAAGCATCTAGAACTTATCACTTCTAGTGCGGAGCTATTCTATCAAGCACTTTTCATTTCTATAGCCTCCCCTGTACAACTAGAATTTTCACTTCTACAGTCGGTTCTCATACACAGCTAGAATCTTCACTTCTAGTGCAGAGATACACATACACCTTAAGTAAAAATTTCACTTCTAGTAACACTACACTTTACTAGACTGGGTCGCTTCTAGTGTTACGAGGGAGCTGGTATAGGGGCAATTTGGCTTAACCCTAACAGTAGCGACTCTGACATTAGTGCCTCATTCTATTTCGCCAGTGGCTAATAGACGGACTCGACAATGCCTGCCTAAATATCCTAGATATCAGTGAAGAGATATATAGTTATTAATTTGGATAAGGTTTAATTGATTTCTGAATATGAGGAGCATTTGAAATTTTAGTTTTCGAATTATGGTGAGGTTAATACTAGCCTTAAAATTACAATACATATATTGATATATACATGAGGAATGGTGTTCTTCAATTTTTAACATTACACTCCTATTTTAGAAAGCTTGCATTGTTGCATAATAATTGTTTTGCTGTAATTAATACTTTTTTCTATTTTCACTGGTGTATGCAACACTTTCTTTACTCTCTGAGGAGATCTGGTGATCGTTCTGACCTTCCGCACTGTAGAAAGGTTTGTCTTGGCCTTATCTGTCATAATAAAGCATTGGGTGTTGATGAGGAAATTGCCTAATTTTTTCCTAATTATAGTTAAAATCAGGTTCTTGAGTTGGATACGTCTCTATTCCGTACCTTTGACCTGGTGATTGGTCCGGAAGAGGTCCCTGTGATTGGTTGGAGATTAGGTTATAATAATAATAATAATAATAATAGTTCTTAAAGCTAGCGCATGCTAAGCTAGCTAAGGATAGCTCAATAAGGCCGATTAGGCGTATTTCCATTGGGGTCCTGTACTACTACCCCATCCCTTTGCTCATGAGGGATGGTAACGACTCAGTGCTTGTGAAAAATCTTTAATGCGCCGAGCGTGGGCGCGAACCCAGGCCTTCTGGGTGGAAGTCCGAGACGCTAGTCACTACACCAAGCGAGCCGCTGAGTGGTGTAGTTCCTGTGAGCGTAGGTAGAGGGTGTTGTTTTACCATGGTAGACTGCTTTATTTCCGGATACAACAGAGGACGTGTATTATTGATGACTGACTAATTTATTTCTTCCTCCATTTGTCCTTGTGTGTTGCTCCTCTTTCTTACTCTTCTTCTCACTCGTAGACTGGTTATTTTGGTTGGTGATTTCGTCCATTCTTGTCGGAATGTTGATGGGTATGTGTGTATATTTGTTGATGGTGTTTTCAAACCCGTCATTTCACCTTGTGTGTTTATTGTCTTTGGGAAGTGATTTGAGTGATCTAGTATTATTTCTATCAATGTTCGCTATGTTCCTGTCGGGCAGGATTATGTTCTAAGTTGCCTAAATAAGGAACTTATGAGAGCAGAGTATCAAGCGAGTTGGATTACAATCACGCATAACACTGGCTGAAGCGGTGTCTCGATACGGCATAACTACAGCATTGATTATTATATTTTTTGTTACACTCAATCAACCCCATATACAAGAATCATCATGGCTGGTAAATCGCTTGACATTATTTATTTCAAGCAAGAAGATCATGATATCAATACCTATCTTGAAATTATCAAACTTGTTCTGGATAATATATGCAGGGAAGATGAAAAAAGCAAAGATTCACCTGTAGTTATGAAATTAGGTAAACATGCAGCTCTAGTATCCGGGTATGTGTGTGACAATCCTCAGTTGACCTGGGCACAGTTTGAGACTTACACGAAGGAAACTATCAACCCAACTTTGGGCAAGACGATAGCGGACAGGCATTTCCATGAAGTCAAGTATTCGGGGAACCTTGATAACACGGTCAGCCAATTAAATCAGCTGGCCGTGACAGCTTTCCCTCATAGTAATGCAGCGCAACGGAAGGAGAGCATGTTTAGTGCACTCTTGAGAATCTTGGCTGATGCTGTCTCGGATCACTTTGCCATAGCAGAACCCAAAGGTTATGACAAGATCGCCGTCATTAGCCGAGCTACCACTCACTCTTCCGCTACCACATCAGTTAGCCCTGTAGTGCACAGGCCGAGTGATAAAATAGAGGAATGGAAGTCATGCACTCCCCACTGTCCGTTGGTGTCTCTAAAAAGATCCTTCATTGAATTAACCCACTGAGCCCCAGCGACGCCAAGTTGTCGTCGGCAATGTATGTAACGCTAAACCCCAGCGACGACATCGTTGCATCAGCCACTAAAACCTCTATTATTCGGCTCGTATGGTAGGAAATGCCTTGAGAATAGTAGGGGATATACCGTAGAGTGCTGCCGAACAGGGACGGTATGCGGGAACCGGCCAGCCAGGTCGCGCGGGTGGTGGTGGTGGGATTAGTGGCGCCACTTTACCCACTTATTTCACCACGACTTTGGACCTTATTTACTCCTGTCGTATGAGAGCTATAGGCTTGAAATTTGTGTGAGACACTCCTTAGGATGTACGCATGACATTGCTATACTCAGCTGTCCCCCAAATGCTGCCAGGCGGGTGGTCATGCGGGGAAGGTGATGGAAAAACACTGTACCCACTTATCTCCCAACGACTTTCGACCTCATTTACTCTTGTCCTATGGTAGCTATAGGCTTGAAATTTGTGTGAGACACACCTTAGGATGTACTCATTACTTGACCATGCTCAGCTATCCCGCAAATCCTGCCGGGCGGGTGGTGGCGGGCGGATTAGTGGCGCCACTTTACCCACTGATTTCACCGCGACTTTGGACCTTATTTATTCTTGTCCTATGGTAGCTATAGGTTTGATATTTGTATGGAATATTCATTAGGATGTAGGCAATGTATGGTAACAACAAAATCTAGGTTTGTTGGGACAAGGGACGTGCGTGACAAAGGAAAGTCAGTTTAACCATACATCTCGCGAGTGCAACACCATGTCGGATTTACCACGCCGTTACCCACGCAGGGGAATATCCCTGGCCGATGCCATGGCCATACTTGACGAGAGTGATGTGCCTGATAGTGACACTGGATCATCAAATGACGATTCAGAGGACGAATATAGTCCCACTTTGGCTGAGATAGATGACATGCATGAGGAGGAACCCTATCTCCCCATCTCTAAACGGTACGCCATGTTACAATAAAGGGAGGAGAGTAGCTACCGTTCCCCCACTCCCCGTGACATAGTGGAGTCCCCAGCAAGTGGGGAAGAGCAAGATGAGGATGAGGAAGATGACCCAGACCCCATGGCCTACCTCAACATTCCACCTTCTCATCGTAGGGCTGAGAAGAGAAGAGGTGAGGAGGAGGAGGAGGAGGATGAGATGGGTCAAGCTCCAACACCACACGTGCCTCGCCGTGGTGCTCCCCCGCCGCGTTTGCCTTCCCCAGCATCCCGCATTCCCTCTCCACTAAAAGCGCCAACCCCTAACACTTTCTATCGGTTGCGCAGAGGTGCAGCCATCTTAGCAGCGCAGTCATTGACTTCTTCTTCAGAAGCAACAGATGAGGATATGGTTGCCCTAGAATCATCTCCACCACGCCACCCACGCTGCCCCGCACGCCGCCTGTTTCCCTCATCACCCCGGATTGACTCGCCCCCACCATCACCTCCCGGACCACTACCATACTCACCTGTACCTTCTCCTCAGCCTGGGACCTCCCACAGACACGACACTCAGACACCATCACCGCCTGCGTCGCCACAACGCCCTGATCATGCGCAACGCCCTGATCGTGCGCAACGCCCTGATCGTGCTCAACGCCCTATCAACATGCGTGGGCGTGCCCGTGGTCCTGTGCGTGGTCGTGGCCGAAGGGCTTCTAAGGTGACCCTAATACGCCCAACCCCTGGCGATGTGAGAACAAGGGCTGGGTCGGCTCGACCAAGGCCGAGGTTGAGGGCAGGGGCAAGAGGGGGCAAGAGGCACGGCAAGAGGCAGGGCAGGGCCCTCCCGCCGCCCTGATGGTGACTCTCCTCCTGACGACTCTGGCGACGAAGGTGCCGCTCAACCCGACGTGTGGGATTGGGTTGATGGAGACAACTTTGTGCCCACCGACTACAACTTTGTGGGCGCTGGGAATGCCGGCCCTACGCTCCCAAACCAGGGGCGGCAGACCACGAGACTTGAAATATTCAGGCAGTTCTTCACTACAAATCTCGTGGCTCTAATTGTTGACCAGACTAACTGGTACAATTATTATTTCATGGCTGGGAAGGAGCAGGGGAAATACTCTGCAAGGCTGTCATGGTCCTCCCTAGATGTCCCAGAGTTTTACACATTCTTGGCCATTGTCATCCTGATGGGGGTCACAAGGAAATCCTCCATAAAAAAGTACTGGTCCTGGGATCTCCTCGTCCGAACCCCTATTTTTGGCCAAATAATGAGCAGAAATAGGTTCACAGCCATAATGGGCAACCTACATTTCATTGACAGCCTGGCAGCCCACACCAGAAATCAGGATTAACCCAGAGCTATGAAGTACCCCATGGAGAGGATAAGACCCATCTTCGAGTACCTAAAGGTGAAGCTTGCTGCCGCCTTCAAACCCCATCAGAAGCTCATTATTGATGAGAGTTTGCTGCTGTGGAGGGGAAATATTGGCATCCGGCAGTACATGCCCAGCAAACGACATCGATATGGCCTGAAGACCTTCGTGATGTGTGACTGTCAAACCGGTTACATCCAGGACCTAATTCTGTATATGGGCAAGAAAACAGAATTGGTGGAAATGAGGACATACAGAATTTCTGGGGCCGTCATCATCACCATGCTGCAGGGCTAATTGGATAGGGGCCACATACTGTACCTGGACAACTGGTACACCAGCCCCTCCCTTGCCAAGTTCCTGCATAGCCGCACTACAGGAGTCTGTGGCACCGTCAGGAGGAATCGGATCTTCATGCCCGAACTACCACCCAGGCGGGAAAAGGGCTCCATCATCCACAAGCAGGCTAACAATGTCCTCATGTTGTCCTGGATGGATAACCGGGATGTGAACGTCCTCACAACAGTCCACTGTCCCATCTTCCAAGACAGCAGACGTCGTGACAGAGCAACTGGCGAAATTATCAAGAAACCTTTAAGGTGGCCATCTGTGATTATAACATCAACATGCGGCTGGTGGACAAATCAGATGCTGTCATCTCGTCATGTGAGTGTGCGAGGAAGACGATGAGGTGGTATAAGAAGTTATTCTTCCACCTCCTCGATATCACCCTCTATAACAGCCACATCCTCCACAAAACAATCACCGGCAAGCAGGAAACGATGGAGAATTTCTGCATCGAGTTGTCAGGGAGATGTTGAGGGAATACATGACTGTCCCCCACTTCCTGCAACACCCCGCCCATCGACGGCCAGCAGCAGAAGGGATTGCCAGGCTGACACAACGCCACTTCCCTGAATATGTGCCGCCCACAGAACACAAAGACAAACCCCGAAGAAGGTGTCATGTGTGCCGCAAGATGACACAGAGGGAGCCTGAGAGATCAGATAGCAGGTGGATGTGCAGAGAATGTGATGTTGGACTGTGTCTCCCGGACTGCTTAAGGGAATATCACACCCTTGAGCATTTCTAAACGAGTGTACTCAAAGACTGCGATAAAAGACGCTATGAAGTGTGTGTGTATATAAACCTAGTGTAAATAATAAATACATACAAAGTGCCGAACACAATATGTAAATATGTAAATATGTAAATAAACGTAAAACAGTGACGGACACCAATAAGTGTAAATATATACTATTTCTAAGTTAAACGTGCGTAAAACAATGTGTGAAACTCATATTTTATAACTATAAAACATATGATAAAGTAATAAACTGAATAAAGAGGGGAAGTGACATGAAAACTGAATAAAGCGGGGGAGTAAGAGAGAAAGGCAATAAAAGGGAAAGTTTTGGGGGCGTGTGTCAGTCAGCTGGGTGTGTGTACGCGCGTGCGTTCTGTTATTGTCCGAGACCATGATGGCCGCCAGTCTCCATGGCAACGGGGACGCTCACCGGTCTTGCCACTCGTGAGCACTTATCAAACTTATATCTAAGCACTTATCGCACTATTACTTCACTTATGGTGACATTATGTGATACATGTTGGATGTATATGAACTATGATGGCACACATGATGCTCGGGTGGAGTAAATAACCGTCACTCGAAAACTGGACGCATCGTACATCTGCCATGCTGCCGCGCTCAACTGTGGCTGGCTAGGCGGAAAGTTTGAAGGCCGCCCGGCTTCAGCTGATGTATGGGGCTTCTCCCCCTCCCCCCCCCCCCCATACGACCCCCAAATGACCGAGGTGATTTTTTTTTCTTCTTCTTCATTTCTCACCTTTTTCTGCAATTTAGAAAACAAAACAAAAAATTGGCCAAATCGGCCGGTCCCTCGATGTACATTTATTTATAATTAGCTGGAGCTCAGTTGGTTAACCAAGTGTCAATTCAGGATACCGACCCTCTGGGCTCAAATCCCATGGATCAAGCCCCGACGCGTGGCTACGATCAATGATGATGGGACTTCGGGCATCGAGAAAAACGATGAAGAGGCAAAAGCTGAAGAACCTGAGGTAGCACCAGATATTGCAGCCCCTCAGGACACCCTTGATTTTTAATCTGCCCCCGTCCACAAATCATCAAGATGGCGGGGGCTCAAGATGGGACAAAGACAGAGAAACTTCCCATTTTTAAATATCTCACTTTGGATGGGGTGAAAGTTCGACTACTCATAGACACGCGGGCTTCCCGTTCATGTCTTTTCTCTTCTTTCTTCCGACGACACCAAAAAGCTTTTGGCCCTATTCAACCCTCCACTATTGTTCTCATTGACGCCAATGATGGCATCATTCCCAACTGTGAGGATACTGTCCCACTTTATGTAAACACGCCCCTCTCTGACCACGGGACAAGTCATTCTTTCATGATATACGCCCCCCAAGAGACCAAATACGATAGATATTTGGGTCTCTACTTGCTTACTTCCCTTCAAACTTCAATTGACTGTCACACAAGAACCATGAAATTTGCCCCTCTTTAACCCTTAACTGTCGGCGCCTAATTACATGCTTTTTGCACTCGCGTTGCACGGTTGTTGCAAGAAAACTAGCCATCATAAAAGGATCGTTATGGTGTCATTCAAAAGCTCTGTTTATGCCCTTTCAGGGATAGATACTTGTTTTACGTTCTGGGTCTTATTTAGGCATGAAAATTATCACGTAAACAGCCCTATTTTGGCTAAAAACACCCCGCTGGGCGGTACATATAAATAAACCGCCTAGGCCGCTAATAAGGTGTTAGAAAAAAGAAAAAAAAAACAGAAAGACAGTAAATGTAACGTCACCCCAGGAATCCAAGCCATAATCAGTGCAAAACCTGACTTAAATTCTAGTAACTGTCAAGAGAAGTCAATAAACCCAGCCATATGCACCATAAAGAATACCCAAGCTATCACAGCAAGAGTCATAACCCTTCCCCCTCATCATGAAAAATGGGTACCTATTCTCCCTACGTTACCTGGTGACGTAATCATAACACCAAATCTCCAATTTCCTTTCGACAGAGACTGCATGACCGCTCCAGCAATTATCCCTCATTAATTAAATTTAATTAAGATTGCTAATATCTCTGATCAACCTATCACGTTACCAAAAGGATTAGCCATTGGAGACCTAGAAACACATTCATGCAGAAGAGCTATCTTTACCAACTGACACTGCACCTTCCCCTCTTTTTCCTCTACCTGACATTCCTTCTCATTTAACCTCTCCACTGCGTACCCCCTATAGTATACAGCCACCCCTGTGCGGAGGTATTTAGAGTGTTTCCTTTACTCAAATCGTCATCGTACCATAAATATCATTAATACTTATCCATATGCGCCTATTTTACGTTGATTATAAAGGTATTAACCTGTTACAGCAATAAAACAAGTGGAAACAGCGTTTGGATGGTCAAAATCGGCAAATTAGATCGGGACTTACATAACTTAAGGCTGAGGCAGCCTGCCAGCCAGCCAGCCGTCATGACGGCTGGAGCGACACTGTCGTGGAGTTCCCTCTCTTTCTCTCTTTCACTCGCTGTGTAGCACATACAAGCACAGCTTGCTCATGAATCGCTATTGATAGCATGAAATATATCGACGAAATAAGGGAATAAGAGAGAGAATAGGTGATAATTGAAGGGGGGGGAGGGGGGAAGGAGGGGATGTGGAGGAGTGATATTTGGCATGGCCAAGGGAAAAAAAAAAATTATACGGGGCTGATTTAAATGTTTTTTTTTTAGGCCTTGGATTATATAAGGCTTCCCGCAGCGCAGCGGTAGGCCTTATATAAGTCTTGCGGCACTTGCTGGGTTAACCCCTCAACAACAAACTGACTTACGTGACCTGACGACTTCCTTTCAAGACATCTTCGCCACATCCAACCGAGACGTCGGGAAAACCAACGTACTTCACCACTCCATACATACTGTAGGACCTCCAATCAAACAGCCTATCTGCCGGAAGAATCCAATACAACGGCAAGAGGAAGAATCACAAGTTAGAGATATACTAAACACAGGAGTAGTTAAACATTCCACTAGTCCATGGTCATCACCTGTAGTAGTGCAAAATGGTTCACCACCGTAGATATGGCAGGTACCCGTACTTCCGGAACATCAACAGAAAACAGGTTTCGCTACCAGCCAGGGAAGACTATATGAGTTCACCGTACACCCTTTTAGCCTTTGTAACGGCCCTGCCACTTTTTTGAGACTCATGGAATCTGTATTGCAAGGGTTAACCTGGGAAACTTGTTTGGCATACTTAGATGATATCATTATTTTTGGGAAAACATGGGCTGAACATAATATTCAAAGACTTCGCCAAGTATTCCAGCGAATTCGAGATGGCAAGTTGAAACTCAAGCCTTCTAAGTGCACTCTAGCCCAAAGAGAAGTTCAATTCCTAGGCCACATCGTTTCAGAAGAAGGAATTGCACCAGATCCACAAAAAATGCAAGCTATCAGTACCATCAACCCCCCCCCCCCCACCAATGTGAAAGGGGTCCAAGCATTTCTTGGTTTAGCGTCCTACTATCAACGATTTGTAAAAAAAAATTGCCACAATTGCCAAGCCTCTCCACGATTTAACCAAGAAAGAAGAACCATTCATATGGACAACCCAACGCATCCAAGCCTGAAAGACCTATTAGTAGCATCTCCAGTTGTCTCTTTTCCGGATCATACCAAACCCTTCCGTCTCTACACTGTCGTTTCACAATTCGGTGTTGGAGCAGTTCTGGGTCAAACACGAGACGAATGCAAACACATTGTCGGGTGCGCCAGCAGAACTCTCAATCCAGCTGAAATAAACAACCCTGTCACCAAGATAGAATGTTTGGGAATAATTTGGGCCCTGCAACATTTCAAAGCCTTCCTTGCAGGTGTCAAAGTCACCATCATTACGGATCATCACGCCCTCCAATGGCTCCACAAGTCTGACTCCAAGAATCCTCTAACCGTCAGATGTCGTGAATCCCTAGAAGAACTTGACTTTGAAATAGCCTACAGACCTGGAAAACTACATACAAATGCTGATGCCCTGTCCAGACTCCCTTTAGATTCAACAAGCACTGTAACCCCCACAGAAAACGACATCCAACCCGTCTTAGCCATTTATCACCAAGATTCTGCAGATCAAGATCAACAACGCTTACTGCAACAATTCCAACGACAACAAAAGCCGGATTGGATACCTAGACACCTTTTCTCACAGCTACAAAGATGGGGAGATAATTTATATATGCCAGATGGAAAAATAGTGATTACCCTCAACTCTGCCATACCAACTATGCAATCCTTGAACTTGCACAATGGCATTAATTTAGCCCAACAGAAATTAGCATCAACATTCCAGCAAGTTTATTGGACTCCCTCAACCTACATCACCGCCAAGAAAATTACAGAAGCCTGTCGTGCCTGTGCCTTAGGTAAGGATCGTACCCGCACCCCAGGACCTACAGAAAAATAGTAGCCTCAAAACTATGGCAATTATTAGCAGTCAACGTCATGGGACCCATGGAAGGCATAAAAGGATTTAAATACATAATCACTTTCGTAGATACTTATTCCAAGTATGTAATTGCCTGTCCTGTGAAGGAACACACTGCAAATGCCGTAGCTGAAGCCATGATCCAACATGTGTTTCCTTATTTTGGTGTACTGGAAGCGATACACTCAGATAATGCACCCGAATTCACATCACACGTCTGGACTCAAATTTCTCAGATGTGCGGATTCAAGATTAGCCATTCCTCACCTTATTGGCCTCAAGGCAACTCAATCTGTAAAAGAAGTCATCGTACCATTGCCAACCAAATAAGGACTCGCCTACAACAAATGAACACCACCGACTGGCCTAGTCAAGTCAAGATAGTCCAGTGGGGGATAAATACCTGCCCCCACAAGATTAAGTTTTACACTATTAAAGAGTTTTTGGGATACCACCACTCCTCCTGCCTTTACGCCACCTGTCAGTCCCATATGAGCCCTCTTCTAACTTCGACCAATCCCTAGTACACCTCAAGAACCGTTTAAGACAACTACAATTCCTGCAAGACCTTCAACCCGATGAGACACCAAAAGCCAGTCCTCATCATGTCGGCGATCTAGTCATGGCTGCACAACTTCCGGTGCCGTCCAAACTAAAACCCAGATACAAGGGGCCCTTCGAAATACTTACTGTCCCAATCTGTTACCAGGTCACTATTAACTATTACAGAGAGTCACGCACCTACAGGAATAGATATGTACGTAGATTTCAACCTATAGATGACAATATCACTATGCTAGGTGAACCCACTGATAATGACACATTGCCTGCAACTAATGACCAAAATTTAGGCTCCACAGATTCATCATCATCTCAACCCATTCCAACCATCACCCCTCTTCCTTCCTTAACAGCACCACCTGTAAAACATGTTGCACCACCTGTGCAACATGTAGAAGAAACTCCCATCAACTATACTCCTCCCCCCTTCCTCCATTTAATCCCTATCGCATTAATCTCACCCTACCCCCTTCCGTTCTTTCTCCGCTCCACCTACCCTTAACACTCAGACGAAACTTCTGTTACCTCAGCATCATTCTCCACCTCTCTCCACCCACTCATCTGAAATAAATATGTCTATGTCTTCACTATCACCCACTACTCAACCAACCACTCCAGTAATATCTCATCTGCCTTCCAGTAGTAGCAAACCAACTTCACCTAAAACACATTTATCTTCCAGAATTCCTCAACCTATCAATCTGTCACCATAGCCATCCACCTCAACAAATAACCTCCCACAATGCACTAATTCTTCCACTGCCTCATTTCATTCCTCTATTTTTCCACATGCCAAACATATTCTCATTTCTCCACCATTAACCCCTCTTTGGCGGGACCGGACTTAAGTCCGTCTCTAAAAATCTGGACTATGTGGCGGGGCCTGACTTAAGTCTGTGTGCAATTTTGGCGCAATTTTGGCTCTGAGAGAAAGACGAGCGACGGGAGGAGCGTAGATTACCTCATGACCGCTCGCCACGGCCGCCGTGGGCCTACTGACATGTACTCCACACTACTCCACCCTCCCTCCCTCGCTACACACGTAATTATGTAACAAAATTACCGTATTTTAGCGATTTTGCCCTTCGGTTGCACGATCGTTGCAAGACAACCAGTGATCGTAGAAGGATGGTTCTGTGTCATTTGAAAGCTAAATTTACGCCTTTTCAGGGATACATAATTGTATTACGCTCTGGCTATTGTTTATGCATGAAAAAGAGCACGGAAACAAGACCATTTATGGTAAAAAAAAACCGCTGGGCGGCACAGTGAAATATACTCCACCACCCACTCTTATTGTGTTAAACAGCGTCCCCCCCCCCCCCCCCGATATCTCTCATTACATCCTCAATCCATCATCAAACCTTCGCAAAGTCAACAGAAAAATTTGCCACATTCATCCTATTTACCTCATTCCCTCTCCCATCCTACCTGCAGAAGATCTGGTCGACGAGTCACATAAACAAAACTTTGGGCTCCTACGTTTGCCCCTACCAGCAAGAAGCGAAAGACACACAAATTGCCCACACCTGTCACAGTCTATTATTATTATTATTATTCACCCGTCACAAAGCCACCTATACAGGTGACCTCACAAAAGCCAACCATACCCACTGTACGTACTCCACCTGTCACACAGTCACCTACACAGGTAACCTTGCAGCAGATAACCGCACCTGTCACACCTACCATGCAGGCCACCACTTCACACCCTCAGTTACTTTGCCTGATCAATGACCTCACCTCCAGCTAGCCCCTCCCCTCCATACCAGAGGACAGTGCCCTCATCACCACCACTACTTCAACAGGCATTACCAACCCAGCGACCATACCGTCTACCACCTCCAGTCCTTAATCAGCCACCTCCAGCATGAAGATAAATAGTCTATTCATGTCCACCACTTACAAGGAAACACCCATATCCTCTCCAGCCCAGCTAATTCAACTAGCTAACTCGTCACCCACAGAACGAATATTCACCATGAGGTACGACACCATTGTACCAAATGACATTCCTACGATCGTTTGGTGCCATTTCCTACAGGGCCTAACACCGTGTGTCATAGCAAAAACTCACAGGACCTACCAGCTCCAAGCTCGGGGACAAGATTTTTTTTTAGACGAAGGTGGTGTAATAACGGGTTCAAAAAGAGACACAACGAAACCCCCACCAGGTCTACCCACGTATCCAGAAGACACACATTGTAAAAGAGGCACGAGGAGAACCCCAACCTATCTACCAACATTCCAGGAGGAAATGACCAAACCGCAAGCCAAAATAGCCAGCCTCCAAGAGAAGAGAAGACCGAAGAAGAAAAACAGGACACAAGCACGAACCGAAAAAGAAACAACACAGTCTACCATAACAAATCAACGTCCTCTATGGTGTCAAGAAACATCGCAGTATACCATATTAAAATAACACCCTCTACCGATACCCACGGGAACTACAGGGCCACCCATCAAGGATGACCTGCTTCCGGGCCAATCACCTGGGCCTCTTCCGGACCAATCACAAGGTCAGAAATACGAAACAGAGGCGTATCCAACCCAAGAACCCGATTTGGACTACAACGAAAAGGAGTTTATGCAAATTCCTCATCAACAGCCAATGTTTTACTATAACCGGTGTGACCAGAATAACCCCCTGTACAGTGCGGAAGGCCACAAATATCAACAGAGAGTAAAGAAAGTTTTGCATGCACCAGTGATAATAGAGAAAAGTCCGAATTAATGCAAAACAAGTATCATGCAACCATGCAAGCTTTCTAAAATATGAGTTTAATTTTAAGAAATAAAGAATAACATTCCCCATGTATCGCTATATGTATTGTATTTTTAAGGCCATTATTAACTTCACCATAATTCGAAAACAAGAATCCAAATGCCCCTAATATTCCGAAACCAATTAACCCTGATCCAAATTAAAATCTGAATATCCTCTGCCTGAAATTTAGGATTGTGAGGCAAACATTGTCGAACCCGTCTGTAAGCCAACGGCAAACCAGAATGTGGATCCAATGTCAGAGTCGCTACTGATGGGGTTAAGCCAATTGTCCCTATTTACAGCCACCCCATAACACTAGAAGTGCCCGTTCTAGTAAGTGTAGAGTACCTAGAAATGTCTATTCTAGTAAGGTGTAGACGAGCTAGAAGTGAAAATTCTAGTTGTGTAGAGAGACTCTAGAAGTGAAAACCTCTAATTGGTGTCTAAGCACTAGAAGTGAAAGTTCTAGATGCATATAAAATACTAGAAGTGATTATTCTAGTTCTGTGTGAAAACGCCACCTCTCTCTCTGATAAATAAGAGAGACTTAAAGAAACGAACGAGCTAACCAACCGCAGACCAAATCTCCCTAAATAGTCCAGTAAATCTAGCAATCATTTAACTGGACCTAGAACAAATTGCAATAGAAGGTTTTTTGGCTTTAACTTGTTTATTAGGTCCCTCTGATGAACATATAAAAAGTCTCCAACTTTTGGACACTGGGAAAGTGGTTAATTTGCATAAATTCAAGATGGCCGCCGTCCAAAGCTTCAATTTACAGATAACTTTTTTCTGGTTGCTCCTAGACCCTATAAATGTATTACAAACAACGTTTTTTGGCTTTAACTTGTTTATTAGGTCCCTCTGATGAACATATAAAAAGTCTCCAACTTTTGGACACCTGGAAAGTGGTTAATTTACAGCCGAAAAACCTTACAGACAGGCTGAACTGTCTCTTTCACAAGGGGTGACACAGGCACTTTGTGCTTGTATGGGTTTTTGGACCTGTTGTCCCTCTTTTTTATAAAAAAAAAACAAAAAAAACCATGACGTAGTATGCAGAGCTGGGCACCACAAACAAAAAGTCAAGTCAGCAAACACAAATCAGCAAACCCAGATCATAACTTCAGCAAACACAAATGTGCAAACCTTGTGAAATTTCTAGTCCTCAAATGCAAATATGCAAACGCAAACCGTTTTTTATTTATTTTAAATTTAAACTACAGAATCAAGGGTAAATCAATAAATTCAACTCTCTAAATGTCAATAAATATATATTTACTTAAATATAATGTTCCCAACTTCCACGGACCTCAAGGATATACATGCAGCTTTTAAAGCTTGGAAATTGCTGTAAATTGCCAAAACATTCCAGAACGTCACCCGCATTGAAAGGGTTAATATATATAGCATAGGCCACTTAGTTTGTCCACATGGGCAGTAAAAACGTTGGGGCAACTTGTTTATGGGGAGAGTGCTTCAGTAATAATCAGTATTCGCAATTCCGCACCATCAGGAGGTACGCGTATCACAGAGGTGCAAGGAGGCGATTTATTCGTGGTCCCCCCTTTGGAATGGCAATAGGCTATATATGCCTAGATAGGTCTACTTTAGATAGATTAAGTAATTTAATAGAAAGTAGCCTAGACCTATTAATTTTAATGCTCAGAATAAAGGCCTAGCTTCAGATCAAAATTGAATAACATTTTATTGTAGGCTAAATTTAGTCTAGGCCTATATGATACTTTCAAAATCAACACTTTCTACTTGACAATAATAAATTGAGTGTGATTATAGGCCTAGCCTAGACATAGAAGTTAGACATGCAATATTTAGCCTAGGCCTACATGCTTTGAGGCATTTTGATGGAATTAGTGATTATAGCCTAGACCTATATATATAGAAGTTAGAACATGCAATATTTAGCCTACATGCTTTGAGGCATTTTGATGGAATTAGTGACTGATTATAGCCTAGACCTAGGCCTAGGCTATATTAAAGTTAGAACATGCAATATTTAGCCTACATGCTTTGAGGCATTTTGATGGAATTAGTGATTATAGCCTAGACCTAGGCTATATATATAGAAGTTAGAACATGCAATATTTAGCCTACATGCTTTGAGGCATTTTGATGGAATTAGTGATTGATTGATTATAGCCTAGACCTAGGCCTAGGCTAGCCTATATATATATATATATATATAGAAGTTAGAAAATGCAATATTATTTAGCCTACATGCTTTGAGGCATTTTGATAGGATAGGGTAGCCTAGGCCTAGCCTAATAAAATTACTTATATTAGTATTAGCTATAGGCCTAGCCAGCCGTCCGGCTGGCTCAGTTGATAGCGTGCCTGATTCCCATCTTGAAGGTCTCGCGTTCAATCCCCGCTCAGATTGAAAAGTTTTTCTGGGATATAGCCGGCGGTTACCATCACCCCATGAGCAAGAGGGATGGGTAATGGTCTCTGGTAGACTAAAGAAAGCCAAGCGCTTGTGAATCCTCGAAGGAGGAGATAAGGCGCTATATAAGTAACCAGAAGATTATTATTATTATTATTATATTTAGAAGTTAGAACATGCAATATTTAGCCTACATGCTTTGAGGCATTTTGATGGGTTTAGTGATTATAGACCTAGCCTATATAGAAGTTAGACTTGCCTAGGCCTACATGCTTTGAGGCATTTTAATGGGATTAGGGTAGCCTAATAACATTAGTTTAGGTTAAAAATTAACAGGCTATCAATCAAATTAACGATAGCCTAACTTTATAATCTTAAATTAGGCTAGATTATATAAGTTATAAAGCCCTTCTCCAGAGACATCTTCTAGGTGGGGCCAGGGTGGCTTAGGTCCTGGATTTCTGCATGCTCTGCAGCATCACTGTCGGATGATGGTGGTGAACTGCTCCCCATGCTGTTGGCAGCTGCGGTAGGGCATGATGGTAGACTCCATGTTCACTTCAATAGGCCGAAAAATATAAACAAAGTTGAAGTGCTAGCAGGTTGGAACTCTTGGACTGCTGTGTGTTGTAGGTGTTAGCTCGACGCTTGCTACTAATTAAGTGACATTGAACAAACGTGAAGAGCCGATGTATAGGCCTAGATTCCAGAACACAGGTAATTGGCTTGGTCACATGACTTTTTTTGGCTGGAGCTGCAGGAGCGGCCCAGGGCTGGCTGGCGGCTGGAATTTTTATTTTGCGGACTCGAGGTTTGCAACATGGAGGTACTTTCCAGAGCTTCAAACCCGCAAATAGGCAGCCATTTTGGCGCCAACGCTAATTCGCCAACAAAATGACACTTCCGCCATGGCGGAATTGGCTATTTGCGGAAGTGTTGGCTAAAGTGCCCAGCTCTGGTAGTATGACGTCATTCAGAGCCAATTATGTAATTCATGATAGGAGTTCGTATTCACTTGGATCATCGGTGCTTGCATCAAAGTTGCTATTTTGACAGAGTCCTTTACATTGACCACATGCACTGGAACATTCAAGCTCATTCCGTTTGCAACTACAGCGTTGAGTGTCACAGTTGCCCTTACACTGACATCTGACCAATTTCAGTAGTGAATCAGGAGCCACTGGCGAATCCATCGTCTTCGGTTCAAGCTGTCCCTTCCGCAGACACCAGCCCCATTTCTCGAGGTCCACACAGTTCCCCATCCATTCCTGGACCTGACAATAAACTCGGAACGAGTGGTATTTGGCTGCATCGGTTGTTGGGGGAAGGCTGTGAACTTCAACGGTAGTTGAACTTTTTGCCACCTTGTTGCAAAACTTTGTCTTTCGCAGTCCGTCAAGGGTGTCATTTCCTTTTCCCCCGTACAAATAAACCAAGGCCTTTTCACCAGCTGATGATATCGCGTCTTTACTTCCACTTTGGCAACAGAATGCTTCTATACATTTCAAGAAACCGTTGTCTTCCCTCACTTTCCTCAAGGCAGCCCCTTTACCAATACCATACAGTCGTGAGGTTGTGTCACATCCACAGAGTGCATGGACAACTGGCAGGACACGACAGATGCTTTCACCGAGAGCTTCTGCTACTGAGTTAATATGCCAACATTTCCCACCTTCCTTGCTCGACTTGAAGTACAAATAATTCATCCCTCGTTCCGCATAATGACACAACAGCACCAACAAGTCTGTGTCCTCACCTATCACATATGTCACGGTTTCCCTTGCATGCTCAATTCCCTTCTTCGCAATCATGACATCTGCATCTGCTGGCGCATTGACACAGTCAATTCCATTTGCCTTGAATGTTTCACACAATAAGTCAATGAAGTTTTGCTTATTGTCCGAGTTTGACAAGAAGTTTTCCTTTTTTGACCGAAGGGGCATGGTTGGAGTGAACATCACCTTTTGACCAAAGACTCCTTTTGATCGTCGATTGTGTGTCATGTCCTTGGTAGTAGGTCCTGATTTATAACCGTCGAATACAACCACCGGGTTGAGAAAGTTTTTGGAAACATGCTTCATGTACATGCTTGCAATGTCCTCAAATGTGTCACCCTTCTTCCATGGAATCCTTTGCAATAAGGAACCACCATCCAGAACATGGGTCACAGTCCTTTCTTCCTCAAATGATTCCAATGACGACTTGGGAACAACAGCAGCTATCTCATCTCCTAGCTGTGGTTTATTGGCTTCCCTGAGCCTCCCCCACTTATCGAACAGAGCAGTAGGGTAGCTAGACAACTCATACGCAAAGACCTCTTCAACACCTAAGTCCCTGTTATTAGCAAAGATGAGGAGCCTCTGGAAAACGAGCTGTGGGTCGATTGGTACTTTTTCAGCACTGATTGTAACCTTTGCACCCAACGACTCAACTTGATCTTTCTTCCTAAATGAAAAGTCAAAAGCATTGCTACCTTCCATCTTCTGCACAATGTTCATACCAACCTCATACAGTAAATGAGGATTGGCCGAGGCTGGTCCTGTCACACCGTTGGCAATATTCCTGAGTTCATTTGATTCTTGAAATGGATCATAATCCTTGAAGAATGCGAGAACCTTCTCTGTGTCCTTCCTATCTCGTTCACGCCTTGCTTCAGTCATTTCTTTGTGCTGCTCAGAGGTGTGGAAATGCTTCCCTGTCAGTTCTTGCATAACTTCACTCACCTCAGCGCAGGCTGGCATAGCAAGTAACCAGCGCAGGCGTTGCGTTTCCTCCATGCCCCTACCACGTGTCAATCCACCATTCGTTTTCAAAGAGCGCATCAAACCTGCTCTATAACCAAGTCGCTTGGCAGTCCTGCCCACAGCCGATCACTTCGGCGGATCACAAATAGACCGGAGTTCAATTGACAGAACATGTCTTGGTTGAGCTGCTCAAGTTCAATCATGTCTTGAATGTACACATGGGCTGACTTGGCATAATTGTTATGACCACACGCTGCAAAGTACGGCAACATCTCCTGGAGTGTTCCGAGGTACAGTAGGAAATCGCCCATTCTCAGTGCCCTCAGGAAGCGACGCAGCAGGTCAATCATGTCCATGTATTGAATCCATAGCTTTCCCATCTTATGCTCTGCTAAGGAGCTCTTCTCAGCTTTAAGTTTTTCAGAAATTCTGTTGAAAACGTCTTTACTGCAGACTTCATCCGGTGAAACGTCTTCACGCAACAGCTTATCCAAAAGATCTGCAGCCTCCTGGAAGTCCTTGCATGCGTCACTTTCCTCATCTACCATTGAGAGGTTGACACCGTATGCCCTGCCTAACACAATCGAACTCAAGACTGTGTCAACCAAGAAGTGGCCTCTGATTGCTCGTGCATAGGCTTTCCCACTCAGCATTTGGGTCACAGCATTTTCAGCGTATATAAGTTCCAAAACCTCCTTAAGCCCAGATGCTTCCATAACATGGCCCATGCATCCCAAAAAGCTCATCACAGAGTGAAAGCCACCAAGGTTCAAAACAATGGGTTTCAGTTCGCTTCCTTCCTTCCCATGAACAATGATCGTCTTCGCTTTCCAATAAAGCGGTTGGTCGAATGTCAGCATTGGCGTCGTTCCCTGGCGATGGCTTTCCGCAGCAACGAAGTGAAGTGTTGAGTAAATACAACTCATGTCCGTAGGGTCCATGTCAATCATGGGCAAGAAATGGACGGATGATTTCCCTGGGTGTGGTCCATGGCACACACTCTGCATTAAGCCGGACCAGCCTGGTCGTTTTGGTCGAAGCAACCATGACGTTTTCCACAGTATGTCCAGATTTTCAAGCTTGTCAGATGCTGAAATGGGGTCAAGCTTTCTAAATTCGAGAGGCCCACCCTTCTTGCGAACACTGCGGTAGTATTTGATTTCAATTTGAGCTGCCGTGAAGTTGTTTTCAGGTGACTGCAATCTTGGTATTGATGTTGTGTCTCTTACTTCAGGGGTGACAGCAACAATTATACCCATACCATGGTATGTTCCTCGCCCATCAAGCGTACGCAAGTTGTGATCAACATTGTCTGCAACGAACTGTCCAAACCTGCCTGCAGTGGATATGTTGGTGCCCCTGAAATTGGCAGCACACTTCGAAAACCTCAAAACTTCTGCGTAAGGCAGACAGAAGCCGTGGCTGTGTAAACTGTCCACAAGAAAGCGGGAACCAAAGTGCTGGTGCATTTGAACCGCCAATCCATACTGAATGGGTGCTACAATGGCCCTTGGTCTGGTAAGTTGCACGATACTTTGTCCAATTGATGCAACTTCAAGATCACATGACTTGCCACTGAACGTCTCTTGCAGCAATATACGAAGGGACTGCGGAACGTACGCCACATTCTTTTCCAGCGACCGGAGTTCAGAAGGATCTGGATAGAAATCTCTACAAGTATCAATGTTCTTTATATCTGCTTTGATCAACCGTGCCGCAGCCCTGACTATCTTTCTTTGTTCTGCTTCCTCATCATCAGTCTGTGGTGAGTCTTTGAATTGTTGCAAAATCTTTGCAGCACTTTCTTTGACAGTTACAACATCGCTGCGTCCATGCACGTTACTAATAACCAGTTCATCCCCAAAATATGAAATAAGTTTCTGTTTCATGTATTTTACACTATACGCTTCAATATCAGGGCACAACTGGGACATTCTATCAATGAGATCAACCACTGTAGTCTGTTCATCATCATTGCCACTGACTAGGTTCTCGATTGCGAGTAGAAATGCTTCCTCTCGTGAGGCATCTACTTTGCGACCCTTGCGAGGAGGTTCACTGTCTGCGGAATCACGATATTTGGAGGGGATCTGCCTATGTGTCTGGAAATTTGAGCTGCACTGCTTGTGATATATTGCGTCAGCTGCTGGAAGATCGCGTGCAAAGTTAATTCGGCCTCTAACAGTGTCAGCCCACTCATCAGCCCTGGCATCACATGCAGAAAGTATTGTCCTTTGAAAGTTGAAGGTGCGTACTGGATACACTTCTTCTGAATCATGCTTTGTGTCCAAATAGATGTTTGTACCACAAAAAAGCAGTTCTCTGTAAAACAAAAGTCTGGTGTCTGAGAACGAAGAGCAGGTTTTTCAGGACGTTTCTTCTGCTTCCCAGGAATTCTATTTGGCTTCGTATTGACATGCTTCTTTCGGCAATCAATGTGCACCGTTTGGCCCTCGGACACGGTAATTGATGGCGTTCCACGTTCAGTACTGGCCTTGTTGATAGTATCTGCTCCCTTCACCCTCAGCTTGACTGTTTCTCCTTCGTCTAACGTGTTTGAGCAAATGCCGCAGGGATTATGCACCACCTCTTCTTCCATGGCTTCGGTAGATGTCGCACCAATCTGTTGAAACAAGAAACAAGATGATGGGATTAGTATAGGCCTAGGCAAAATGTAATAGACAATAATGTGCAGTAAAGGTAGGGCTTGACCTAGAACAAATTGCAATAGAAGGTTTTTTGGCTGTAAGGTTTTTTGGCTGTAAATTAACCACTTTCCAGGTGTCCAAAAGTTGGAGACTTTTATATGTTCATCAGAGGGACCTAATAAACAAGTTAAAGCCAAAAAACGTTGTTTGTAATACATTTATAGGGTCTAGGAGCAACCAGAAAAAAGTTATCTGTAAATTGAAGCTTTGGACGGCGGCCATCTTGAATTTATGCAAATTAACCACTTTCCCGGTGTCCAAAAGTTGGAGACTTTTTATATGTTCATCAGAGGGACCTAATAAACAAGTTAAAGCCAAAAAACCTTCTATTGCAATTTGTTCTAAGTCCAGCCCTACTTTGACTGGTCTAAAAGGATCATCTCCCCCCAGTCTAAGTGTGTCTATGTGTTCTTGAGTTTTGGAATTGTTGTGAAGGTTATATAATATATGTTCGAGTTCAATGTCAACGTAAATTATCGAGACCCCCTTTGGTCTCTCCTTTCATTAACTTATACCTCATATTTGTGAAAACCTTATGTACGTCTTTATCGTTATCGATACATATGATATTCTGGATATAACTCCTTTATATTCCATACAAATATTATATATAGCTTCGACCTAAGATATAATTATATAAAACGCCCCACATAAACCTTTTGTGAACGCTTACAGATCTTATTCATGTGTGTATTATCAGTGTGTATATACAGTATATGTGCGTAGTGAAGTGTTTAATTCTTATATATGCCACCTAACTAATATAATCCTAATTTACGGATATCTCTAGGTCCATTTAAGTTATAATTACATCTAATCAGAAATTCATTCCCCTTGTTATTTATCAAATCCGTACCTTCGAGTACCTTATTCATTTATTCTGAATACTTCCTTTGATATTGACACTTGTGAATAATTCGGTCCACCACGTTATACGGTGAATAATATTCAAACTTATATTGGGAATTTCTATTATACCCAACTGTGTTTATAGCCGATACTTCTGGCTGCTTTTCGATTCACTACTTGTTCTGTGATATCAGTTTATATGATATAAATTAATTTCACCCACCCTGTGGTGTTTCTAATTTAATTTTCCAGTGCGTTGATTATTTTATTTAGACCCGCTGTGTTCATTACCTTTTAGGTTTTATTTTATTCACTACACGTTTTGTGAACTTGAAATTCCAAGTACTGTTCGTTAAGTCACATTTATGACTTAGATTATTTTTCCTATATCCGGTGTATAATTATTTACCCTTTTGTTTTGATTATTTATTTGTAAATTAAATTGTCATATCTCTAGGACTAACGTCAAAAATTTATATTTATCCTTCCTAGACTAAATATTTCATATTGTTAAGATTTCCAAGTCTACGTCGCAGTAAGTTTAATCTAGACCCAGCCGCGGTTACTTTGACCCCAGTCCTACCTGGTCACGCCACCAGCCACGCTCTATACTAACTCACGTGTTTGTCTCCGCGATATCAGCTGCCCATTTTTACGTTATGTGATTTCCTCTCTTTGCATACTTAACTCTAGTAGAGATATTGTCATAATTTCTTGTATGTATTGTGTTATAGATTGATTTTGATGCTTTGTAAGTGACGTCATTTTTCATGAATGAGTAAAACTCTTTAACTCATTCCCAGTCATCTAATGTCGCCATTGGTCTTATTTTATATAGATAAGTACTGGATGTGCTTTTATTGTATCTAGCTATTAAGAAATACAAACTTTTGTATCATACCTTGTGTGTTTATTGTCTTTGGGAAGTGATTTGAGTGATTTAGTACTATTTCTATCAATGTTCGCTATGTTCCTGTCGGGCAGGATTATGTTCTAAGTTGCCTAAATAAGGAACTTATGAGAGCAGAGTATCAAGCGAGTTGGATTACAACCACGCATAACATATATGAGAGCAGAGTATCAAGCGAGTTGGATTACAACCACGCATAACATATTTATTATGAGAGCAGAGTATCAAGCGAGTTGGATTACAACCACGCATAACATATATGAGAGCAGAGTATCAAGCGAGTTGGATTACAACCACGGATAACATATATGAGAGCAGAGTATCAAGCGAGTTGGATTACAACCACGCATAACATATATGAGAGCAGAGTATCAAGCGAGTTGGATTACAACCACGCATAACATATATGAGAGCAGAGTATCAAGCGAGTTGGATTACAACCACGCATAACATATATGAGAGCAGAGTATCAAGCGAGTTGGATTACAACCACGGATAACATATATGAGAGCAGAGTATCAAGCGAGTTGGATTACAACCACGCATAACATATATGAGAGCAGAGTATCAAGCGAGTTGGATTACAACCACGCATAACATATATGAGAGCAGAGTATCAAGCGAGTTGGATTACAACCACGCATAACATATTGAGAGCAGAGTATCAAGCGAGTTGGATTACAACCACGCATAACATATATGAGAGCAGAGTATCAAGCGAGTTGGATTACAACCACGCATAACATATATGAGAGCAGAGTATCAAGCGAGTTGGATTACAACCACGCATAACATATATGAGAGCAGAGTATCAAGCGAGTTGGATTACAACCACGCATAACATATATGAGAGCAGAGTATCAAGCGAGTTGGATTACAACCACGCATAACATATATGAGAGCAGAGTATCAAGCGAGTTGGATTATAACCACGCATAACATATTTATTTACGTACTTTATACTATTATATTTCTCTAATTTTGCTAGTACATATTTATTTATTTATGTATTTTGTTAAGCCTACGTACGACATAATTTGCTTTCTGTCTTCCGTGTTCTCAATTGGCAATGTGTATTATTTATTTTTATTCCATCATATTTTTACTATATGTTATTCCTATATCTTCTCTCTCTCTCTCTCTCTTTCAAAAGTGGTACAAGACTGCATTATCACAACACACGGGCTACGACTTTAACCTGATAGTCAGCTACATGGCCAATTTACTTTCTATCTAACTACGCAATATATCTGCATTTTCATTTGTCTTTACATCAATTAAGTTAATTTTTTGGTAGCTTCTCAAAGTTTCTTTTATAATGTTCACCCTTTCAGGATGCCAATGATGCATTCTTTCTTTTATTTTGGCTGACATTACACAATTATATTAAATTTATGGGGAGATTGTTGGAATTAGAGGTTTAGTCGAGATTGTTTTAAAACCCTCAGATCCATATAGATCGATCCTAAACTGCATAATCGTGCCTTATGTTAACCATGAAATGTAAAATAGCGTCATAAAAACCCCGTAGATTAAACGAGTTGCATTATCCCGCTCACATGAAAGGTGTGTGTGTGTGTATGTGTGTTTTATTTTTGTTATGCAAGGTTTTTACTGGGGTTGATTGCATTGATTAGGTAGGTTCTACTTGACTGGAGAAGCCGAAATCGTTTCAACACATGCACAGAAAGTAAAGAGGATAATTATAACAAAAGGTACATTCATATTATATTCAACACATAAATATTGTATTCAAATAGTATATAATGGTATATATAGATATGAGACGCACGAGCGAGGCTCCACAATTTAATTTCACTATTAAGACTGTGCTCCGATAATATAACTTAGTACTCCCTTCAATCGAGGTATTACACTTATATTTATTAAACTTGTTACGACTGAGATTTAAATATATCAGGGCTCTTATTCATTGGACTAATAATGGCATACATGCTACAACGGAAAGCGCTAGATCCAACCTCTGATATATATTCCCAGTGAACAAAGAACACAAATACTCTCCAGAGTTCTATATGCAATAATAGGTTATTAAACTCTCAATAAATGTGCGTCTACTCTAGGCTTAATGTTATGTGAAAACAGCCTATTACTACCTATAACCGAAGGTGCTTGGTTATGGTATGCAAAGTAAGGTGGTAAGAGAAGTTACAGCTTACGTTACTTTAATCAATAAATGTCAGGCACTCCTGCATGAAAGAAAGTGCACTAAAGTCCTTCAACACCAACAAGGAATCTTCTTTAAATGTTAGATGCTATCAAGATGCTCGAATCGGAAATGGAACCCAAACAGGCAGGCAGCGGAACAATGCTCGTGCAGGCTATGCACACAAAAAGGCAGGAGATATAATGCAGTCGGAGCCAAGAATATCCTAAACGCCACAACAATAATAATAATCGCCACGACAATGCAGTATTCCTATCAACAAAAAGAGCCTAAGTCGTTTGTGTCTCAATACATCAAACTAAGCTGCGAAATGCTTGTGTAATCATAAACGGGTATGCATAATAAGAGTAATTGGGGTAATATACTTAATGTCTACTATGACTGATAAAGTCTAGCTAGAGTCAATGATACGATATACTGGTGCGCATGGCATGCCGCATAGCCTCGTGCAAATCTCAAGTCTGTGCGTCAAATATTACGTTATAATGAAGGGTAGCTCTCTTGAAAAACCTTAATACCGAAGTATTAAGCATTCTCCTGGCGTACCTCAAAGACAAACAACGACCTTAGAACAGTGCAGAAAGGTATAGGCAAAAAGCCCTCATTCGTGCATGCTCTATTCTCAATGGCACACAGACTAGAACTTACCCAATCAACTCCAGTTCTCAGGTATGTCGTGCAGCTTTTAACTAAAGCCAGCACCCATCGGAAACAATACCTTATAGTATCAGACTCCTAGTCTAGCATTATCTAATCCAGCAGAACACTAATAATTATAGGAAGTGGTACTAAACAATATGAATGCCAACCAATACTTCGAGATCAACTTATCTTAACAACTAACATACATGGGTTATATAAGACCTTAACGCACAATACAACTGGCCAGCATGAAGCTGATTATGCAGAGATAACCAGAGGGGGTATAATATTAATAAAAGGTGGTGAAAGATATGGAAAATGAGAGAGGTAGGCAGAGGAAAAGGTTCTCAGGTGCAGTGAGGGAGACAGATATCAAAGGGATAAGAGGGATGCGTTCTAGAAACCAGATCTGAGGGAGAGAGTAGCAAGAGAGCTGTATATACACTAGCACTAGCTCGCACCGTGTAGACAAAGCGGTAACAATTCCTTCAGCCAATGGCAAAGAAGCCAGCCAAACATGACGTCACCAAGCATGGTAAAATGCTCCTCCAACCAATCCCCAAGAGGCCAGCCAGCCGTGACGTCATCGAGCATGGCAAAAAACACTATGCGCCTCCTCTCACTCTGTTCTACTCTCTCTCTCTCTCTCAAATCCTATCATTACTACTTAATGATAAAACATATACTCTGCAATTAAATATATAAAGCCTTGACATGGGCGAAAACAAAGAGCCTTTCTGGACTGGCCATGACACGAGCTTTCATATGAAATAAAGCACACAATAATACATCAACTGTAGCCACATCCACTGCCCTGGCGATCCTAGCGAGTCACTGTAGGACAAGCCATGCGGTTCTAACGGAGTGGTTAACGTCACACCCCCCCAAGATTTTTCTCAGAGGCCCAAAGCTCAAAAAAATCTGATGGTTAGAACCCATGCTATATCTCTACTTCCCATCACCCAGCGGCAGTAAAATATCTGGCACAGTTCCTCAACAAAACATTTTACAAAATTATAACCCTCCCCAACACAATAGGTTAAATCATATGTAGTTATGCTCCTCAAGAGCGAGCTTCTCTAGCCCAGCATTCTGAGAGGAGTGCAACTCAGAATTACTGCTATAACATACTGAACAAATTCAACTATCAAAGAAAGAGTTTTTATTTGATTTTTATGTTTTTAATTTGTTTATTTCGGCTGCACTATAGGGGCAAGCCTAGTTTTTTCTTCTATACCAAACGCTCAACTCCTGCTTTACGACCCAATACGCTGGGCTACAACCGCGAGCCAACAAGCACCAAGCGCAAAATACTATTCAAACTAAAGCAGGAGGCTACCCGTGTGTCAATCTACCCAGGATCATATACCCTTGAAAGACAATCTGCAACCACGTTGTCACAACCGGCAATATGGCGTATGTCCAGGTTATATACCAATAACCTTAGTGACCACCTGGTCAGCCTCATATTCCGATTGTGAAACTGGCCCAAGAACTTGAGAGGGTGATGATCTGTGTAAACTACAACGACCGGACCATAGGCTGGAACATAGACCTCGAAATGCCTCAGTGCAAGCACAACTGCCAGCAGCTCCCTCTCGACAACAGAGCAGCTTCCCTGGGCTGAATTGAACTTCTCCGAGCAGAAACTAACAGGATGTTCCAGCCCATCATCGTCCTTTTTCATAAGGACGGCACCAGCCCCCACACCACTAGCATCCGTTGCTAGTTGGAAAGGTAGGCTAAAGTCAGGGGCCCTGAGGATCGGGTGAGTGCACAACAGGCGTTTTACTACTCTAAACGCCTTCTCACACTCAGGCGCCCATTTGACTTTCTTATCCTTCCAGTTTTCCTCCACCTGAGCTTGACTGTCCCGTTCTCCTTCTCCACCTTGACTGCTAAACGTCATCACAGGCACAGTGAGAGGCTCAGGGGGGTGCCTCACATACTCCTTCATGAGATTAACGTGACATAACTGATTGCGCTTACGTCTGTCTGGAGCGTCCACCAAGCAATCCAGGTCCGATAGCCTCTCAACCACCCTATAAGGACCAGCGTACTTCGCGGATAAGGGATGACCTACAAGGGGCGGTAGAATCAACACCTCCTGACCCACGTGAATCTCCCTGAGTTTAACCTTGAGGTCGTACCTGTCCTTCATGAGGGCCTGAGAGCTAGTCAAATTACGGCCAGCCAACTCCAGACTGCGCAACATACGTTCTCGACTGTCGAGGACATACTTGAGCATAGAACAAGGTTTTTCTGCCCCCTCCCATATTTCTTCAACCATATGGAGAGGCCCTCTGACACGGCGTCCAAAGACGAGCTCATTACGGCTGAATCCCAAACTTTCCCCAGGTACCTCCCGTGCAGCAAATAAAACATATGGCAGGCCAAGATCCCAACCTTTCCCACTCACAAAGCAACAACAACGAAGCACAGATTTTAAGGCTGAGTGCCATCGGTCTAACACACCTTGGCTCTCCGGATGATACGCAGATGACACAACCGTAACAATCCCATGCTGCGGCATTGCTTGAACAAAGAGGTTTGAAGTGAAGTGGGATCCTTGGTCTGACTGAATCCCCTGCGGGTAACCATACCGGGAAAAATACACTAGCAAGTTCTGGACCACCGTCTTCGCTGACCCATTTCTCATAGGGTACGCATCAGGGTACCTTGTTGCTACCTCCATGATGGTCAGGGGATACTTGTAAAAATCTCCCGACTGTGCATCACTATCCTCCTTCAACTCGACAGCACCGGTACCACATTCAAGAACCTCCAGGTCTTCTAATTGCAATTTACGAATGTCCGAAGGAGCAAGCTTATCTAAGTGTTTGCGAAACAACTCATGCCCCCCTCCTACATTGAATTTAGCCTCCCATTGTTCTCTCTCTGTGTATCGTTGCTGTCTCTTCGTCTTTTTAAGCCCATCCTCTGCCTTCTTAGTAACAGTTAATGGGTCTTCTCCAGACTCGAAAATTGGTCCTAATAATGAGTCCCTGAGAATGTCCGTTGATACTAAACTCTCAACCGCATCAACTTTCAACCCCTTCTCGGTACCTTTCCTCCGCTTGTCTAAAGACTGTTGACCAGAATGTGACTCCCTGGATGCAAGAGATCTGGTGACAACACACGCCATAGGTTGCACCGGACACTTCTCAACCCACTCCTGCTCCTCCCTATTCACGTCGGCCGGCTTCTCGGCAACGACCAAGGGTGGAGCCTCAGAAGTAGGCCCCGCAAAGTCGTTGCCGAGAAGGAGGTCGACGCCCCCAACAGGTAACTTCTCCACAATTCCTACATCCAGGTCACGAGTCACACCATCAACTTCCATCTTCATTCTTACAAGCGGGTATGACCTTGTTGCATTAACTCCCTGAACCACGACCACCCGCACCGTATTTACAGGTTTACCAGTGAAATTTCTCAACAGTGTTTGCGATGCCCCAGTGTCACGCAAAATTCTCACCACATGTCTTCTACCCCCCCACTCCACACAACCGAGTCCCCTGTGGTCACTAAAGGCATCACGGACAGGGAATAAGCCTTCCGGATCCTTCTGCACTGGCAGTGTATTTACCTCGGAAGAATTGCCTCTAACAGACTCCGATGTCCTCTTGAACACTCCAATGCCGTGAGCAAAAGACACGGCTGCCGGAGGAGGTCGACTAGGGCACTCATTTGCCTTATGACCCTCCTGGTGGCACTTAAAACACATAAATTTCGGTTTCGGCTTATACTGTGATGTAAAAAGCCCTGACTTTTCTCATACGGCGTGGTGTTAGGTTTGGATTCAGTTTTAGTTTCATTGCTCTTTTGTTTAAATGTGTCATTGCTACGGGGAGGGGGAGGATAACGGTCCCTAGCACTTGCATCGTAATTCTGTGAGGACCCGCAACCCCGAATCAACGACAGCCGTCGATCAGCCATTTCTGCCGCTTCGACTAGAGTTCTTGGGTTTTTCTCCTTTAAGTTCAAAGTTAGATCACCGCCCGTGCTCTTAAAGACCTGCTCCAACATCATTAACTGCTTAATTCCATCAAATGTTGTTACCTTCTCAGATCGGAGCCAGTTCCCCATAGCATCGGACAAGTCCCGGGCGTGTTCCAAAAAGGTGCTATCTCTTCCCTTGGTTACACCCCGGATCTTCAAACGGTACGTTTCTGGTTGCAGTTCGTAAGCCCTCAGGACAGCCTCCTTGAGATCCTCATACACAATACATGACTCCAAAGGTAACGCATCGTAGGCTTTAAGACCCTTGCCTATTAATCTAGAGGATACAAGTGCTGCCCATTTATTCTCTGGCCACTGGTGTTCCTGGCACTTCTTCTCAAAGCGTGCGAAAAATTCTGTTACCCCACTCTCATCAAACACCGGAACCAGTTTCAATAAGTGCGACAGCAATTGATCATGAACACGGTTACCAGCCCCAAGTCGCTGTCCCGTTGTCTGTACTCGCGACTTCTCTACGTCCATGTCGGCCAGTACCTAGTCGACTCTAAATCAGCTTGGATTTTTGCTAGCTCTATGTGCTGCTGACTGATAGTTTTTCTCTCTTCTATCTTGGCTAATTCTAATTGCTGCTGAAGCTCACATGCCCTTTGTTGCTGTTGATGCTGAAGCTTAGCTATTTCGAGCTGAAGCAATAATTCTGGAGTTAACCCTTGAGGAGGTGAAGGTGCTACAATGTTTGAGATTACCGGTGGTCCCCCCAGGGTCAACCCCCCCTGCCAGCCACCACCCAACTGTGGAAGCGTACTCGGGATCGGCAAACTACTGGGATGGCTGGGAGTCGAGTGTAGGGGAAGCATGGCCGAAGGGTTCTGAGCACTCAACCCATCTCGCTCACCAGTCACCCTGCCCAGTACACACGTTATCAAGTTATCCCTGGTCATGCTGCTAGTACCCGCATGACCGATAGCTGTGGCCAGGCATTGAAGACCGTACCGATACATACCCTCCAACCGCTCGGCAGTAACAGGCCATTGCAAAAATATCCTAGCATCCTCCTCACAGTTCACCTGATTAACCATTTCAACATGCTGCTGTTCCTCAGTTTCGACATTACGTACTGTGTCTCCATTCTCCTCTGATCCGGTATAAGACATGATGCTCACAAAAATTTCCCACCTCAATATTCAGAAAAGAAGCACCCCAAACTCTTATACCTCAATATACACACAAACATTCTCGGAAATACTCAAGGGCTATACTATGTTGCAAAACAAAATTATTCTTGCTGATCCCCGCAAAATATTCCTCAAAACAACAAATGTTCCCTGCTAATAAATGTAGGTTCACCAAATCCTAGGTAAGGTCGCCATTTGTTACGACTGAGGTTTAAATATATCAGGGTTCTTATTCATTGGACTAGTAGAGGCATAAATGCTACAACGGAAAGCGCTAGATCCAACCGCTGATGTATATTCCCAGTGAACAAAGAACACAAATACTCTCCAGAGTTCTATATGCAATAATAGGTTATTAAACTCTCAATAAATGTGCATCTACTCTAGGCTTAATGTTATGTGAAAACAGCCTATTACTACCTATAACCGAAGGTGCTTGGTTATGGTATGCAAAGTAAGGTGGTAAGAGAAGTTACAGGTTACGTTACTTTAATCAATAAATGTCAGGCACTCCTGCATGAAAGAAAGTGCACTAAAGTCCTTCAACACCAACAAGGAATCTTCTTTAAATGTTAGATGCTATCAAGATGCTCGAATCGGAAATGGAACTCAAAAAGGCAGGCAGCGGAACAATGCTCGTGCAGGCTATGTACACAAAAAGGCAGGAGATATAATGCAGTCGGAGCCAAGAATATCCTAAATGCCACAACAATAATAATAATCGCCACGACAATGCAGTATTCCTATCAACAAAAAGAGCCTAAGTCGTTTGTGTCTCAATACATCAAACTAGGCTACGAAATGCTTGTGTATTCATAAACGGGTATGCATAATAAGAGTAATTGGGTTAATATACTTAATGTCTACTATGACTGATAAAGTCTAGCTAGAGTCAATGATACAAGATACTGGTGCGCATGGCATGCCGCATAGCCTAGTGCAAATCTCAAGTCTGTGCGTCAAATATTACGTTATAATGAAGGGTAGCTCTCTTGAGAAACCTTAATACCGAAGTATTAAGCGTTCTCCTGGCGTACCTCAAAGACAAACAACGAGCTTAGAACAGTGCAGAAAGGTATAGGCAAAAAGCCCTCATTCGTGCATGCTCTATTCTCAATGGCACACAAACTAGAACTTACCCAATCAACTCCAGTTCTCAGGTATGTCGTGCAGCTTTTAACTAAAGCCAGCACCCATCGGAAACAATACCTTATAGTATCAGACTCCTAGTCTAGCATTATCTAATCCAGCAGAACACTAATAATTATAGGAAGCGGTACTAAACAATATGAATGCCAACCAATACTTCGTGATCAACTTATCTTAACAACTAACATACATGGGTTATATAAGACCTTAACGCACAATACAACTGGCCAGCATGAAACTGATTATGCAGAGTTAACCAGAGGGGGTATAATATTAATAAAAGGTGGTGAAAGATATGGAAAATGAGAGAGGTAGGCAGAGGAAAAGGTTCTCAGGTGTAGAAGGGAGACAGATATCAAAGGGATAAGAGGGATGCGTTCTAGAAACCAGATCTGAGGGAGAGAGTAGCAAGAGAGCTGTATATATACTAGCACTAGCTCGCACCGCGTAGACAAAGCGGTAACAATTCCTTCAGCCAATGGCAAAGAAGCCAGCCAAACATGACGTCACCAAGCATGGTAAGCATGGCACTCAATAAATGCTGGTGTTCCCCAGGGATCAGTTTTGGCCCCAATTCTGTTCCTCATTCATATCAATGATCTCATATCTACCACTCATAATCCAATACATTCCTACGCAGATGACTCAACACTCCACAGTTCCTTCACATTTACCAATTCTTTCACCCAACCCGATCTTATAAATTCAAAAATAAACACTGCAATTTCTCTGAACCAGGACCTTTCTAGAATTAATGGATGGGGACAAAAAAATCTAGTTTCCTTTAATGCACAGAAAACCAAATACATTCAATTTTCTAACCGACAGAATCTCACTGACTCCCATATATTTTTTAATGATGTAAATATTCCCACTTCCCCTAGTATTGACATTCTCGGTGTAACATTAACTACTAACTTGAGCTGGACACATTATGTTAGAAGCATTGCTAAGAATGCCTCTAAAAAACTGGGACTCCTGTACAGAGTTCGAGAATTCTTCACTGACGAGCAGTTGGCCGTAATATATAAAAGTCATGTGCGTTCTCAGATGGATTACTGTTCACCTCTGTGGGGTGGAAGTGGAGTGGTTGCATTGACGCAGTTGGACAAAATTCAAAATAAAGCTATTAGATTAATCAATAACCCTGCAATCACACAGGACCTTCCTACATTATCCATACGAAGAAACGTTGCATCCCTTGCATTATTCTACAGATATTTTCACAGCAATTGTTCCGAGGAACTTGCTTCAATTGTGCCGCCTCTCCACATCTTTCCCCGTAGAACTAGGGCAGCTGAGAGCGCCCATGAATTTACACTTTCTCCTCCACAATGCAGAACTTCTGCTTATCAGAATTCATTTATCCCCAGAGCTACTACTCTTTGGAATTCACTTCCCTCGAATTGCTTTCCACAAACTTACAATCTACAAATGTTTAAATCCAGTTGTTACAAACATTTTATGAATGGAGGATGCCTTTAGGCACATGGACCTTTTTTTTTTATCTGTGTTTTTCCTTCCTCCGTTCATTGTCTCTTAAAAAAAAAAAAAAAAAAAATCCTCCAACCAATCCCGAAGAGGCCAGCCAGCCGTGACGTCATCGAGCATGGCAAAAAACACTACGCGCCTCCTCTCACTCTGTTCTACTCTCTCTCTCTCTCTCTCAAATCCTATCACTACTACTTAACCCGTGGAGCCCCGGCTAGTTTTGTAATGTTTGCGCACCACAACCCGGCCGGTTTTCAAAAAATGGTTTTATTCCAGAAACAATAGCGAATGGGTTAGGAATGAAGGAAAAACCACGAAAAACCGCTCAAAAAGCTTAAAAAATGGTCTTACAGAGCCCCGAAAACGGATTTTACAAGAGTAAAAAATTGAAGGCAATTATCCCAAAAAACAGGTTATTGCGCGCTCGCGCGCACGCACGTGGACTTTGAGAGTTTTCAACCATCGGCACGGTTGCGTGGGATACGTACACAGTTCCCATACAAATCTGAGCCCTCTTGAGTGGCTATACCTGAGGTTACGGTCGGCGCAATTAGGGTGACGCGTCAGGCGCGTCTCTGGGGCTGTGCGTTACATACATCGCCGACGCGTCAGACGCGTCGCTGGGGCTGGACGGGTTAATGATAAAACATATACTCTGCAATTAAATATATAAAGCCTTGACATGGGCGAAAACAAAGAGCCTTTCTGGACTGCCCATGACACGAGCTTTCATATGAAATAAAGCACACAATAATACATCAACTGTAGCCACATCCACTGCCCTGGCGATCCTAGCGAGTCACTGTAGGACAAGCCATGCGGTTCTAACGGAGTGGTTAACGTCACAAAATCAAGATATCTTAGTACTTCCATCAATCGAGGTATTACACTTGTACCTAATAAAGGTAATATATATATTTAGTACTTCCTTCAATCGAGGTATTACACTTGTACTATTTTATTTTAAGATAGATACGTATGCTCCTACCTCGAGGTAAGGCGCGTAGAGTTATTTGCAAAGGTGCGACACAGGTATATTATATAGTATTTATGGTTTCACTGGTTAATGGTTAGAATATTTATCTTTCACTTTGTATTAAGATATAGAACTTTAGCAGGAATAAGACAATAAGTAAGGCAGCGAACATCTTTATTTTCATATTTTCAAACATTTCGACATATTCTTAATGTCATCATCAGTTATCTAAAAGTTAAAGAGATTAAAACTCATTCATTGTCTTATTCCTGCTGAAACTACGATTCCCTAAGGACAGACCCAACTCGGATATCGAACTTTAATACAAGTAGTTCCCTAAGTTAGATGGGCATCACTAGCACTTTGCTTGCGTTTCAGATTGCATAAATTCAGATAGTATACTGTAGATACGCTCAAATACTTCCTTTTATATAAGGCACGTCACTAGTACTGTTATTCTGTCAATAATGTTAATCTCTCTGTTGTGTCAACACTAAGTACTTAATAACTTTTCACTAGTACTTCTTATGCATTTTTCAATAGCAAATAAGAGGATATCAAGATTTAATAAAGTACTTCCTTCTATCAATAAGGTAAAGTACAAATCATCATGAGGGATTTGACTATTAATTATCGAGGGGCACTCTTTAGTCTTCTGGTGAATATCTGGGCTGTGATGGTTGTCCTGACGTGGCTGGTTGACAATAGTTGGAGACTCTAACTCTTGGTGTGGGACCTTGAATAATACCTACAATATGCAAGTGCATCTGTAGAGTAAAATCGAGTTAACGTAGGAGAGGACTCACTAACTGCTCTGGTCGTTATAAGAGTTTTGATGCAGTACTTCCAGTACTCTTGGTGTTAGGTCTTGACTATCATGTGCAAAATGCCAGTGCACCAGCAACACATTATCGAACTAACGTAGGAGAGTTGTTTATGATGCAACGTCTCTTAACTGTTCTGACCGTTATAAGAGTCTTTCAGAACTGGGGTTTAATGAGGAGAGTTTGGCCTTTACCGATGACGTGTCCAAGAGCTAAATGCCTGGATGTTCGCATCAGAGGGACTCCTTGTTGAGTGCCCTTATGCAGGATGGTATCTCACAGAGCCCTTGTCTAATTAACGTCCAGCCAGTGCGTGAACAATTAATGGACGGGGTTGGTTTGTTACTAATAGAGAGCTTGACAAATCAGCATTCTTTATTATTAACAACGCCGGACCGAGGCAGAGGAACGGATATTAGGTAGCCTCCAGTAAGGTCTAATAACAAATTCCTTTGATGAGCCACGATGTTAAATAAGATTGGAGTAAGGCTTCGTTACCAGTGCAACTAGTGTTTTACTCCAATATTCAAAAGGGTCCAAAATCTTCCAGCTATTAACCTTCGTGGGCCGGGCTGGTCCTCCAAAAGACGGAGGTCGTATCCGGGCGATCTGGCCGAAAAACGTCTAGGCCTAGGCTACCGTATTTTTGTTTATTTTAACTGCTAGAAATTTCCCACGCATCTATAAACGTTGTGTGGTTTTCAATCTGTAGACTGGCGTTGAATAAAGCTCTGTAAGTCAACTGGTTCAGTTGTAATGACGATATCAGTGGAGCGAATTTGTCCGCGATGTTGACAATATCGGAGCTTTTCAGACACTATTTTCGTCTGACGTCACAACAATAACATTGATCCGACGTCTCCTTATTGTTTTCGGAGGTGCGGTGACGCAACGATCGGCTTTGTTTACATGCGTCGGACACACGGCGTTCAGACCAAGCTTAATAGGCTTTCAAGCTTACTGTCTTTTAATAGGACACCCGGGCTCCTGCCCTTCTTTCATGGTGTCATTTTAAAATGACACCCAGGCTGGAAGTGTTAATTATTCTCCAGTGATAAATAATTAAGAGCTTTCCATCTGTGTGTCTGATCTTAGAAATGTTGCGGTGGTCATACCTTTGGTTGAGTTGTCCCGGCTGGTCCATCTCAGGTTAATAAGGGCACAGGTGTGGGGAGGACTTCTTGGGGTACTTGGGGTAGTCCCTCCTGGCTTCACGGTCACGACGGTGATGCGGCTGTGAGGTAGAATGGCGCTTGGAAGCATGATGTATATGGAGCCTTTTCTTGTGTTGTCTTTCCTTTCCATCTTTTCTTTTCTGTTGTGCCTCAGGATTGTCGATTGTTATGAATAAATTCTTCCCGGGTGTTGAAGGGCGTGTCACTTCTATGGTAGCAACTCTTGCACCTCTGGATGGACTGGTGGTTGTTTCCTTTTGGTTTGAAGGTGTGGTGGGCAGTGCAGGAAAATCGCTTGGTGGTGGTGAGGTGTTTTTCTGTTATTTTAATTTTATATTATTTTTATTTTTATTTTTATTTTTTAATGCGAATATCCCTTATCCCCATGTGATTCAGAGGCTGAGTGCTACAGTAATCAGTGGGCAACAGATTCTTAGAAGAAACAAAACTAGCAGATCCACATTACATTTTGTGGGCTCGCTTATTGTTACTGTCAATCAGTAATATACAGTTGTTTAGTATGTATTTACCGTTATTGTGACAAGCGTGTTAATGTTCTCTTTCTTTATATTTGAAATGTTATATATTGTGTCTATTCTTGTAGGTATGCTGTCCTATGTGGTATTCTGTTGTTTTTTCCGGTAAACGATAAAAACACATTTTACTAGACAAGCCCAATATTATTTAAATTATTGGATTTCCTTTCAAAATTACTGCTTCCATAGATGGCTTACCTATACTTTATCATATCTTAAAAAATACAATCAAGTTGAATATCAATGAGTTGATGCTCAACAGATTTGTCATTGTGTGTGTGTATATATATTTCTTTGCCAAGTAGATTATTTAGTTTTAAAATATAATTATCCTACCCACCACAGCCACACCTTATTTGATCAACAACCCAACTATTTATTGAACCATATTTCTATCAGTTAACGCAACATGCATTTCTTCAATATCCCAATCATATGTTGAATATATTAGTTCGTTGAACTTAACTCATTTATCCAAAGTAACAAAATTGTTTATTTCTTTGAGTTTTACCAACTAATATATTTGCCTACATACCAACTCATATTCATTAATTTAAACGTTCTTACACACAATTCCAAGTTGTCACCAATAATAAGCTTGGACACATGCGGAGTAGTGATAGGGTGTATGGAGAGAAATGATCTCTCATATTTACACATTCCTTTATCTTGAGTGACAGTGGGATGTTTGGAAAGGCTTTTTTTAGGCCATGGCTCATATGAGGACGCTCACTGTTTATGGGTTAACTCATAAGCTGCGCAGCTATGGTATTTGAAAGTGCCCTCCATGCGAAAGTATTTTGGTTTATTCTTGACGAATATCGTCAATTTACCATATATATCATTAATACTTATCCATATGTGCCTATTTTACTTTTAACCCTTAAAAAGCGGCTCACCACATAAGTCGTATTTAATAAAGCTGGACTATGTGGCGGCGCTCGACATAGGTCGAGTGGCAATTTCAGCACGTAATGTTGCTGAGAGAGAGAGACAAGTGGTGGCAGGAGACTAGCGAGCGTATGACTGCTCCAGACCACCGCGGCGAACCTACTGACACGAATCTCAGCTCCCTCCTCCCTCTCTCACTCGCTACATACTGAATTATATCGGGAAAGTACCGAATTACATGCTTTTTGCACTCGCGTTGCACGGTTATTGCAAGAAAACTAGCCATCATAAAAGGATCGTTATGGTGTCATTCGAAAGCTCTGTTTATGCCCTTTCAGGGATAGGTACTTGTTTTACGTTCTGGGTCTTATTTAGGCATGAAAATGATCACGTAAACAGCCCTATTTTGGCTAAAAACACCCCGCTGGGCGGTACATATAAATAAACCGCATAGGCCGCTCTTAAGGTGTTAATATGAACATATGAACATTGCAAAGCAATAAAACAAGTGGTAACAGCAATTAGCTGGTGCAAATCTTATATTTTGGCCCCGCGGTCGTAATCTGACCCAGACCGGCGAGAGAGACACACCCTCCATCTTTCGTGTCTTGCATGGTACTGAGAGACCAGGAGATGTCTCAGACTGGCTTAACCCTTTCACGCTCATATGATGCAGAGGTTGCCAGATTAGCAATAAGAAATAGAGTTCTCTCACTCTTATAATTACCTCTCCAAAATTAGTTTTCTGCCCACAGCTAACTCAAAGACAACTGCAGAGGTTGAAGTAACTAAACTAAAGGTTTCTAAATACCCCTGATAGTAACAAAGGCTTTAACCCTTAACTAGCGGGGCCCGACTTAAGCCTGTGTCGAAAAACATGGACTATGTGGCGGGTCCCGACTTAAGTCCGGGGGCTAATTCCCGCCCTAATTTAAGTGGAAAGCGAAACCTGGTGGTCAGGCGGTGTACTACAAGGTCCCACCCACATATCCCCACTGCGTGACCATGACTCAGTAACCCTCAAGCAGCCGTGATGGAAGGTCAAGATTTGCCTGTGTCCGATTCGGTGGCCGCCACCCCTAGTGCGTCGCGCCACCCTAGTAATCAGGCCCCGCTCACCGCCCAGGACCTAGATATCATCATGAACTCTTCAGAACTTTCTAATAGGCTGTTGAAGACACCATGGAAGGTCTGGGTGATAGTGGTGATAGTGAGGAAGACTCGGAAGACGAAGATATGCCGATCATAGGCTTTCACCCCAGGCATAATGTGCGTGCCGCAAATGTTGAGGGTGATGCTGCAGAGGACGTTGAGCAAGATGGAGACGTTCCTGACGAAGAGCTTGGCGAACATACTGGTGTGGGTGTTGGTAAGTACAATTTACATTTTTCCTAATTGCTTGAGAGTTTGATTGCAAGCATTTTATAGCGTATTATTTCAGGCGTTCGGTAGATTTCTCACGATAACCAGGGTGTACGGTACATTTCTCACGATAATACAAGCAACAACGAAGCTTGGCGAAGATTGTGGTCTACAATATAGTTACCTTTTTATAATTACATGTGACTTTGAAATTGCTTGAGAGTTTGATTGCAAGCATTTTATAGCGTATTATTTCAGGCGTTCGGTAGATTTCTCACGATAACCAGGGTGTACGGTATATTTCTCACGATAATACAAGCAACAACGAAGCTTGGCGAAGATTGTGGTCTACAATATACCTTTTTATAATTGCATGTGACTTTGAAATTGCTTGAGAGTTTGATTGCAAGCATTTTATAGCGTATTATTTCAGGCGTTCGGTAGATTTCTCACGATAACCAGCGTGTACGGTACATTTCTCACGATAATACAAGCAACAATGAAGCTTGGCGAAGATTGTGGTCTACCATATACCTTTTTATAATTGCATGTGATTTTGAAATTGCTTGAGAGTTTGGTTGCAAGCATTTTATATGCGTATTATTTCAGGCGTTCGGTAGATTTCTTACGGTAATACAAACAACGAAAGATTGAATATTTGTGCTTGGCATTATATGATTGTGGGGAACATAATTATGTATATATTTGTTTATCATATATATGATATATATGTGAAATAGTTATATTATCACGACACACTCTCTCTCTCTCTCTCTCTTTTTGGGTCTACCTATACATATATAATTGCATGTGACCTTGAAATTGCTTGAGAGTTTGATTGCAAGCATTTTATATGCGTATTATTTCAGGCGTTCGGTAGATTTCTTACGGTAATACAAACAACGAAAGATTGAATATTTGTGCTTGGCATTATATGATTGTGGGGAACATATGTATATATTATTTTATCATATATATGATATATATATGAAATAGTTATATTATCACAACACTCTCTCTCTCTCTCTCTTTCTTTCAAATAAATCATGTCTTAGAGTTATAAAGTTGGAGTCTGCACATCCCTCATACGAAATACCATTCCCACATTGTCCATAGGCAACACTAGAACAGCCAAACGCCCCAGGTCATTTTCCCCACAGCCAGGCCCATCCAGGGAGCGAGCCGCCGTGTCAGAGCCTCCAGTGATGCCGCTCGCCAACATCTCGGGGGTAGAGCAGATGCCAACTACCCCCGCCCATGCACAAGCTGGTCCAGCGACCTCTACACCAGCTGCAGATGCTACTCCCCCCGTGTTGGCAACGCCACCCGAGATGGCGCGGATGAGGATGACCAGGCGTCGGCTGGATTTGGAGGAAAGCGATGCCGGCCCAAGCTCTCCCGATTCACCGGAAGCCAGGATATCCCCGCTGCCGGAAAGCGACTCTGATGACGGGCAGGCACAGCCACAGCAGGGACAGCCACAGCAGGGACAGCCACAGCCGGCACAGCCACAGCCACAGCAGGGACAGCCACAGCCACAGCAGGGACAGCCATAGCAGGGACAGCCACAGCCGGTACCACCACCTGTCTTTCAGTGGCAGGACTGCCAGCCTCGGGATATGCCTGGTGATCCACCCCTCTTTGACAAGGCACCGAATGGCATCCAGTCTGCCTTTCCCTGCTCGGAGAATGACATCCCTTACGACTACTTCCGGGCATTTTTTGCTCGGGGACATTGTCACAGAGACAAACCGGTATGGTCGCCAGCACCCCGATGAAATGAGCTCGCCCCACATGCGGAGATGGACACCCAATGACATCGGCGATCTCCTCGTGTTTTTGGCCCTCACCATGCTCATGCCCCACATAAAGAAACATAACATGTTAGATTATTGGGTTATGCATGACATCATATCATCGCCAGTGTTCAACACCTACATGCCAAGGGACCAGTATAGGCAAATTCTGAAGTGCTTGCATTTTGTGGATAACACTGCGCCACACGGAGCCGACAAGATCTGGAAAATACGGCCATTCCTGAACTCCCTCCTCAACAGGTATCGCCGGTTTTTCAAACCTTTCCAGAATGTCGTGATCGATGAGTCCTTGGTCCTCTTCCATGGACGTCTCTCTTTCCGCCAGTATATTCCGTCGAAGCGTCACCGCTTCGGGATCAAATTCTTTGTACTGTGTGACTGCGAGACAGGATACGTGCTGGATCTTATCGTATATACTGCTACTGATGTGGACATTCCGAACGACCCTTTGGGTCTTACAAGGTCGGTTGTCAAGACACTGATGGAGCCGTATCTAGATGCCAACCGTATCCTGTTCACTGACAACTTCTACACCTCTCCTCTCCTTGCCAGGTATCTCCTTACAAGGAGAACGGGAAGCTGTGGAACTGTTAGGTCAAACAGGAAACACTGGCCCCGGTTTGAGAAGACGCAGAAAGGAGACATCTTCCGGAAGAAGAGCAGCAGTGAGAACATACTGGCTATTTGTTGGCACGACACAAAGCCAGTCAATGTCCTCTCCACCTACCACAAGTCCGCATTGCGAGATAGCGGGAAGAGGAGATACCAGCAGGACCGTTTCACAGGCAACAGGACTATAGTTGTTATCTCCAAACCTGACGCTGTCCTGGAGTATAATGTGAACATGCGGTTGGTGGACAAGAGTGATATGCAGATGACTGCTGTTGACTGCCTTAGGAAGACCTGTAAATGGTAGAAGAAGGTCGTACTCCATCTTCTTGATGTCACTGTCCTCAACGCATACAACCTGTGGATGACGCACACAGGAAAGAGGAGCTCTGTAAGGCTGTTCTCCAAGGACATCATCGAGGCCATCCTCCGTAAGCACGGAACCACACGTGCGCCACCAGTTCCGAGGGCGATCGTGGATTTGCCCAGCCGCCTTGAGTGCCGGGACTACCTCGCGACCCACACGACAAGGAGACCCCGAAGAAGGAGGGAAGTCACGTCCAATTGTAGTCGGTGTGATGTGGGACTCTGTCCTATTCCTTGCTACACCGAGTACCACACACTGGAACACTTCTAACCTTCTCCCTTCTTGCCAATCATTCATAACTTCATTCAATCATTCATTCATCTATTTCAAAGTACCTCATGAATTCATGTCATTCAATCACTCATTCATCTATTTCAAAGTATCTCATGAATTCATGTCATTGAATCCTTCATTCAATCATTCATTCATCTATTTCAAAGTACCTCATGAATTCATGTCATTCAATCATTCATATGGTGGAATAGCACACTACCCAAACACAAGTGCATTCATCATCATCAGCTACATCACCCATTACATCCATAAGTTTCGAATGTCATCCATCCATCTGGTTCTTGGTCCACCTCATACATCCATGTCATTCATTCATACATACATTCATACACTCGCTATTTTTTTTTTTTTTTTTTTTTTTTAAGAGACAATGAACGGAGGAAGGAAAAACACAGATAAAACAAAAAGGTCCATGTGCCTAAAGGCATCCTCCATTCATAAAATGTTTGTAACAACTGGATTTAAACATTTGTTGATTGTAAGTTTGTGGAAAGCAATTCGAGGGAAGTGAATTCCAAAGAGTAGTAGCTCTGGGGATAAATGAATTCTGATAAGCAGAAGTTCTGCATTGTGGAGGAGAAAGTGTAAATTCATGGGCGCTCTCAGCTGCCCTAGTTCTACGGGGAAAGATGTGGAGAGGCGGCACAATTGAAGCAAGTTCCTCGGAACAATTGCTGTGAAAATATCTGTAGAATAATGCAAGGGATGCAACGTTTCTTCGTATGGCTAATGTAGGAAGGTCCTGTGTGATTGCAGGGTTATTGATTAATCTAATAGCTTTATTTTGAATTTTGTCCAACTGCCTCAATGCAACCACTCCACTTCCACCCCACAGAGGTGAACAGTAATCCATCTGAGAGCGCACATGACTTTTATATATTACGGCCAACTGCTCGTCAGTGAAGAATTCTCGAACTCTGTACAGGAGTCCCAGTTTTTTAGAGGCATTCTTAGCAATGCTTCTAACATAATGTGTCCAGCTCAAGTTAGTAGTTAATGTTACACCGAGAATGTCAATACTAGGGGAAGTGGGAATATTTACATCATTAACAATATATGGGAGTCAGTGAGATTCTGTCGGTTAGAAAATTGAATGTACTTGGTTTTCTGTGCATTAAAGGAAACTAGATTCTCTTGTCCCCATTTATTAATTCTAGAAAGGTCCTGGTTCAGAGAAATTGCAGTGTTTATTTTTGAATTTATAAGATCGGGTTGGGTGAAAGAATTGGTAACTGTGAAGGAACTGTGGAGTGTTGAGTCATCTGCGTAGGAATGTATTGGATTATGAGTGGTAGATATGAGATCATTGATATGAATGAGGAACAGAGTTGGGGCCAAAACTGATCCCTGGGGAACACCAGCATTTATTGAGTGAAATTGAGAATAAAGGCCATCTACCATTACACGTATTTTTCTGTTATGAAGATAAGAAGAAATTAGTGGAACTAATGATGCAAGGCCGTAGTGTGACATCTTCGACAATAAGGATTGATGCCAGACTCTATCAAATGCCTTTGATATATCCAGTGCTATTGTATGTGTTTCACCATGTTGGTCTGTAGCTTGGTTGATTTGATGCGTAAGAAGGCAAAGAATGTCTGCAGTTGATCGACATCGTCTAAAACCATATTGCCTATCACTGATTAATTTATTATTCTCCAGATGCTTAATTATGTGATTATTTAATATAATTTCAAAAACTTTGCCAAGAGTGGAAGTTATAGCTATTGGTCTGTAGTTTGATGGATCTGAAGAGGCACCTTTTTTAGGAACTGGATGGATGTTTGCTTCTTTCCAGGGTACTGGGAAGCATGAGGTATGAGTACACAGACGGAAAATTTTTGCCAATACAGGAGCGAGCACCAAGGAGCAATTCTTAAGTACTATTGGAGGAATTTCATCTGGACCAGGAGCCTTATCTACTGAGAGATTCTGCAAAATAGTTTTGACATGTCTGGTGTGGATCTTAAGTGAGGGAATTTCAGGTGAATTAAAATTAAGTACAGGGACATCTTGATTTATTTCATCTAAGGTTGAGTTGGTGGAGAAAATATCTGCAAGAAGGTCGCTTTACCTCGTGGGTCACTTACAAGATTGCCAGTCGGAGATTTTAATGGTGGAATGGATGAAGCAGTAGTGAAGTTGGATTTGAATGAGTTAAGAGTAGACCAAAATATTTTGTTATCATTTGGATTATTTAGAAGTTTATTTGCCTGCTTATGGAGAAAGTTTGATTTAGTTAGGTTTAATACAGTTTTGGCATGATTTCTGATGTTTCTAAAGTAATTAAAGGCTTCATGTGTTTTTGATCTTGTGTATGCATTGTAGGCTATTGCTTTTTGTTCAGTTACTCTAGCACAATTATGGTCAAACCATTTAGGTGAATTAGATCTTTTACTGTACTTTTGATGAGGAATAAAAGTTTCCATTCCAATTTTTACAAAATCTTGTATGTGGCTCAAGGTGGAGTGTGCATCATTAGAAAAGAAAGAGGTCCAGGGAATATCAATAAAGAAACCTTGAAGACCCTCCCAGTCTGCCCTATCGTAATGCCATTTAGTCACCAAAACAGGTTCAGAGTGGGAAGGTGTGGTAGGTGATAGACAGGTGGCCTGTATCAGACAGTGATCAGAAGATCCAAGTGGGGACCTCACTGTAACATCATAATTTTCTGAATTGGTTGTTAAAAATAGGCAGTTCTGCCTTTTGCCTACCTCAATCACATAACTGCCTTTTACCTACCTCAATCACCAAACAAATGTGGATTACATCTCCTGGGTACACCACAAAAACAAAAATGAGTCGACAACATTACCCCTTTGGGTGATTTTGGAAACGTGTTGAAATAATATTTTATATAAAAAAAAAAAAAATCCTGCAAATAAGGCGAGCGAGAGAGAGAGAGAGAGAGAGAGAGAGAGAGAGAGAGAGAGAGAGAGAGAAGAAGAAGAAGTACAGATAACGAAGGAATAGAGGGATAAAAGAAAATACGGGTGAGGAAGAGAGAGAGAGAGAGAGAGAGAAACAAGGAGAATAAGTACAGATAACGAAGGAATAGAGGGATAAAAGAAAATACGGGTGAGGAAGAGAGAGAGAGCGCGCGAGAGGGAGAACAAGAGAGAGAGAGAGAGAGAGAGAGAAACAAGGAGAATAAGTACAGATAACGAAGAAATAGAGGGATAAAAGAAAATACGGGCGAGGAAGAGAGAGAGAGAGCGCACGAGAGGGAGAACAAGAGAGAGAGAGAGAGAAACAAGGAGAATAAGTACAGATAACGAAGGAATAGAGGGATAAAAGTAAATACGGGTGAGAAAACGAAGGAATAGAGGGATAAAAGAAAATACGGGTGAGGAAACGAAGGAATAGAGGGATAAAAGAAAATACGGGTGAGGAAGAGAGAGAGAGAGCGCACGAGAGGGAGAACAAGAGAGAGAGAGAGAGAAACAAGGAGAATAAGTACAGATAACGAAGGAATAGAGGGATAAGGGAAAATACGGGTGAGGAAGAGAGAGAGAGAGAGAATACAGAAACAAGGATAACACAGATAAACAAGGAATACAATCAAAGTAGAGGCGCGGGAGACGGAAGTCAGGCCAAGGCGAACGCATCCGAACGCGCCCGGGATATGACCAGAAAAGTACCTCCTCTTCCTCACATCCTCCCTCCCTTCACACTCGCTCCATCATACTGAATAGACTTCTATGGGGAGACGAAGAGTTGGTCGTTCTAAAAATTAAAGTTTCGTTCGCGTCAGAGCTATAGTTATGGCGCTAGGACGAATGAAAGTGAGCGAATATTTCGGGAATATGCCCGCTGAGCGGCTCGGTGTAAAAAAACTTACCACCCGCTCTTTGAGTGTTAAAGTATCCCTAATAGGCTAAAAATCGCGTCATATGTTGGAGAGGGTTAAAGGGTCGTAGATACACTCCCCCCTCTCTCCCAGCCGTACTCGCACAAAAATATTCGATAAATTTCGGGAATAATAGGGAAAATATCTTACGCCACTTTCGAGCTTATTTATTCTTGACCTATGATAGCTAGAGGGTTCAAATTTGTATGGGATATACCTTATAATGTTGCCCAACAGTGGCAATACTTGGAAACAACACCTAAGTCCCGCTGCGGTGGAGAGAGAGCGTGGGAGGAGGGAGGAGTAGGCCGCCAGACAGTGCGCCAGGCTCAGTTGTCCTGCTGTTATTATTAATTAGCTGGTGCTCAGTGGGTTAAGATTCCATTATCACGCCATGGTGTAGTGGATTAAAAGCTTGGACACTCGTTCTGAATGTATGAGGTTTAAGTCCGGCTGGGAGTATATAAACATTTATTTGCCCATGTGTATCTGTGAGATTTGCTTTATATATATTTGAGTGATTGTTGACTAGCAACAGGGAATCTTAGCCATTCTTAACACCTTATTGGCGGGCTAGGCGGTTTATTTATATGTACCGCCCAGAGGGATGTTTTTATCCAAAATAGGGCTGTTTACGTGATCATTTTCATGCCTAAATAAGACCCAGAGCGTAAAACAAGTATCTATCCCTGAAAGGGCATAAACAGAGCTTTCCAATGACACCATAACGATCATTTTATGACGGCTAGTTTTCTTGCAACAACCGCGCAACACGAGTGCAAAAAGCATGTAATTCGGTACTTTCCCCATACAATTCAGTATGTAGCGAGTGAGAAAGGGAGGGAGGAGGTGGGATTCATGTCAGTAGGTTCGCCGCGGTGGTCTGGAGCAGTCATACGCTCGCTATTCTCCTGCCACCACTTGTCTCTCTCTCTCAGCAACATTACGTGCTGAAATTGCCACACGACCTATGTCGCGCGCCGCCAGATAGTCCAGATTTATTATACTCGACTTATGTTGCGCGCCGACATTTAGGGCTTAATCTTGCCATACATGATCAGGTTTCATCCAAAATCCTTTCCTTTTCTACCTGTTAAGAGGCTTTGGTTTTGGTTTCTGGATCCCTTTTTACAGCATGCTTAGCCCCATTAATTTTGAGTTTACTTTTGCCCTATTACCTTTGCAATTTCATGACCTTTCGTCCCATATATTTTGCCAATATTAAGACCTTTCATGCCATTTAGGTGTCATATTTTTTCCTGGCGAGCGATAACGATCCTGTAATTTTGTTTTGGAGGTCCAGAGAACTAGGAACAAACCAACACACTCCCCCCCCCCCTCCCCCCTTTCCCTTAATCATGAATTACTTCGATGGGCAAATGCTAGCTTTTGGATGGTCTGGTATGCATCGCCTCAAACGCAGTGGCGATACCTTGTTCATTATGTAAGACATAAATCTTGACTTTTAACCTCTGTAACTAAAGAAGGACTAGAGTAATCAAATGCATTGTTCTACCAATTGCGAAGAGTAGGCTAGGGAATACGTTTGGAAAGTTCAGAACATTTGCTCTAGCCCTTTTGGAATTCCAGTGGATAGAGTTCACGATTGTTGGCATACGCATTATTAACAGGGTATAGACTCTCCTCAGCTAATTCATGCAGACTACTGCTTTGGTTTGTGAGTCCGAATATCAATCAACTCATGCTATTCTGATGAACTAGAGAAAACAATTTTGAATGTCTTCAATAAACGCAGGAAAGAAAGATATACAAATACTATATACCTTGCTCATGTTATTTAGATAAGAACATGGTTCTAAGGTCATTTTTAGTTCGTTATCGCAACCATTTCCATACATTATAGTTGATTACTCGACTCGAATCCATGCCCTTTAGAATATAGGGACACACACACACACAATATATACTTCTCCACAAATATTCTCTGCAATATTTCCGGCCCCACCATACAAGACCTGAAAAGCACAAACCCTCACATTTTACCTAGTGTTCGTTTTCACAAATCTTATAGAATTTTAGGAGTCTTGTGAAATATTTTGGTACGTTTTAACCTCTTGAGGACTATGCCGTGTTTTGGTAGTATATTCTGATTAATGGTAGACGATTTTATTAAGCTTAGGAAGAACTTGTAGTAACTAATGATTTAATTAAGATTTTACAGAATATATATTTTATGCTCCTCCGTTTGCCTGATTATGCCAATGGTTTGGCGAAACGTTACACAGTAAACTAAACTACACAAAAAATAAAGTGTTTTGCTGGCCTGAATGCCCCATATCTATCCATCTATCTTTAATATATATAATACAGTATATCTCTCTCTCTCTCTCTCTCTCTCTCTTAACCCTCCGTGAGCAAAGGTGCTTCCACAATGCCAACAAAACATGTTTGCAACACAAAATACAACATAGTAGGCAACAACCTGTTAAGTTGTTAAAGATATAGTGTTGCAGACATGTTGGTACTAATGTGTAGTACCAACATGTCTGCAACACTGTATCATTAACAACTTAATACGTTGTTGCCTACTATGTTGTATTTTGTGTTGCAAACATGTTTTGTTGCCAGTGTGGACGCACCTTAACAGATGACAACAAACTCATCAAACAACAGTAACTGAACCCCACTTTTATTTGTTATTCAGCCCAACAGATCAAACACGGCCATGCTGGGCTCAACAACTGGTTTAGGTTATTGTTGGGAGTTTCATTATTCAAATAGGTAAACAAATAGGGACTGCGGACCTGTTTCAAGCATGCATGTGTGTCGCAAAATTGTCGGATGGTTTAAGCCCTGTCAGCTTTATCCGTGCGTGAGATGGAAACTGGGTTTAGGATCTCAACTTTCTATGTTTGTGTGTGCCATTTCGTGATCAAGCGTATATGAACGAGCATCTATCTCTTTATGCAGTTCCTGGTTCCTAGCATAAATTATTTTCTTTTGGTATGATTTCTAGTTTGTGTGAATATGTGATTGCGTGGAGAAAAAGAAAACCATCTGAGGAGGAGCACGTTTTGGACAACGTTTCGAAGATAGCTTCTTCAGATACTGACCTGAAGAAGCTATCTGCGAAACGTTGTCCAAAATGTGATCCTCCTCAGTTGGTATTTGTTATCCATTATGTCTACTTTTCAAGTACCGTTCAACATGTGATAGCGTTTTCTGTTTTGTACTTTACTGAATGCATGTTATTGACGAATGCAATTTTCTGACTACAGTATATTACTGATATATATTTTTGGTTGCAGTCCCTTGTTGAATAGAATGTTATAGCAGTCACTTTTACAAAGTATTTAGACACACCATCAAACATGGGGTTGTTGAAAAAACGCTTAGCAACCTAACATGTGTGTTGTTGCTGGTTTGCATATAATTGCGTTTGTTGATGTTGTTGATTGTGCCTGACTGTGTTAGTGTGTGTGTGTATGTGTGTGTGGGTGTAGTTTAACAGTGCATATATATTTCAACAATATTTCATGTTTGTGTATAGTATCAAACTATATTTTGATCACACTTCACCTATACTGTCAACATGTTTCTCTCTCTCTCTCTCTCTCTCTCTCTCTCTCTCTCTCTCTCTCTCTCTCTCTCTCTCTCTCTCTCTCTCTCTCTTCCTTCTAATGATAGATCAACATTACTATAAAGATTAGTATGTAAACTGGAAAGACGAATTTTTCAACTAATGGACACATGGAGCAATGAACCATATCTTTCCATGTTTCCGTGCAGTGGTCTCTACATAGTACTTTTGATATAGAAATGGAGGATTAACCTTTGTCTTCGTTTTTTTATCTATGTGTTTGTTGGTTTCCTTCTCTCTGACTTTCTTTGCTTCTCTGAACTGTATTTTTTCTCTGTAGAACATTGTCATTGTACTTCGGATATGAAAATGTAGGATTAACATCATTATTTGTTTTCTGTGTATGTGCTAGTCTCTTAACTTCTCTCTGACTTTCTGTATCTGTCTATACTGTATTCTTTCTTTGTGTGGAGCATTATGAGTGAGCCTTGAGACCTGCCCTCCAGTCCCAAGAGGTAGTGAAAGGGGAACAACACTGCCTGTCCACTGATAGAATCCAAGCCTATGTTCTCTTTCCAGGCTGAAATGGTGAGGTGGTGGTGGAAGGAGGGCAGTGAGGGAGTTGGTGAAGGTGGTGGTGGTGGTGGAAGGAGGGAAGTAATGGAGTTGGGAAAGGTGGTGGTGGTAGTGGTGATGATGGTTAGAGCACATCATTAAGTAGAAACAAAACGTAAGTACTTAGCTAACCAAGGAACTACATGGTTAAATAGCGAAAGGAAGTTACAACACTCACGTCCTTTACGTTTGATGGACTTAGCAGTATGGTTGGTGTTCTGTGACCGCCCAGTGGTATATATATTTATTGCGAACTGAACAAGTCAGCGGCACTCATTGGGTTAGCATAAATTATATGATGTTATTCGAATACACACTGCACTTAGCATCACCGATCAAGAGTTATATTACGAATGATCAAATCGTCGAGACTCTTGAATGTAAAGTATAGTTATTATTTTACTTGTGTTACGGCTTCTAGTCCTTGGACTAACAAAGACAGCACCTCCGTAGCCTCAACTCATAACACAGCCTATCCCAACAGAACAGAGCTCATTCGCAACTTCCAGCTCTCTGGGGACCAAAAATTTAAACAATCTCCCAAACTGGTTCAGTTGTACAAATAATGAAAACAACCGGAACCCCTAGTTGTGGTGAAAAGATATCTTGAGCCACAACTATCATCAAAACTCAGTATCGAATGGCAATACTGAGGAGGATCCTTTCCTAGCTGCACAAAGAAGAGAAAGCTCTGATTTAATTTACGTTAATACAATTACAGGAAATACATGCCAACAATGAATGCCAAAATAATGAAGCAAGTATTAAGCATAAACAAATTAATCAATGATCAAACAAACTCCTATCAACCACCACCCACCTAACACCGTTGAGGCTTCCTAAGCCGACTTCAACTCAACGAGTTTTTATAATTGTGCCAGTGCTAGTGCTAAGCAGAGAAATAATACCCAGGTAGGCAAACACAGCCCACCTGCGGTGCACTGTAACTCAAATATAAAACGCCCAAGTTTAATTTGTCCAGATTATCAGTTTGCCTGGGCCGAAGTAATCCTCCCTGTAACTTAAGACTAATAAAGTCCTCCACTCTCTACTTCGAACCAAGCATCCCCTACAGTCTGGACTCCTAGCAAAAACCAATACACATGAAATAAACAATGATCTGCTGGGATCACCACACGCCACTGCAGGATTAATATGAACAAGATAAAGAGTCTAGCTATATTGCCAGCGAGGAATAATTCTCTTACCTCTCCACCAATACTAAAGTATACTGGCTACCTTAACAACGCCAAGGTTGCAGCTCTACTAAAATTAGCTAAACACAGAAGAGAAAAAACATATTATATGGAAAACATAAATTATGCAGTCACAATACGAGGAAAAAACAAGCCACACACCCCATGGAATCCGTCTGATGTTACGTTAAAATGCCAATGAATAAATAAATGCCAATAACAAAATAATTTAATAAGCAATAGAAAAGCGAGAGATAGTTGTTGCTCCCTCGAAAACTAAAAGGGGACTGATTGGTAACAACCCGTTCTTAACATTAATCATCAATTACAAACCCCAATGTACTTGAATAAACTAATGAAAGCATATGGTCCTCCCGGGATTCAAACTCGGGACACCACACCCAGAACATAAGCACCTAAACCATTACACCACCAACACAGTTAAATAAGCAAATAAACAAATGTCAGTAAGAGAAAAGCGAGAGGTAGCTGTTACTCCCATAATAGTTGGAATCGGACTGACATTCCAACAGCCGGAATTTACTGAGACCGGCCAAAGATGGCGCTACTTGTAACCATAGAGTACAGAAGGATATGGCTGAAAGCGTGACATCACACGGTTATTTTGCCGCAAGTCCTAGGGATTCGGTGGCACGACTGTTGTAGGGCATACAACCAAAACACCTCAGTCGTTTTTCCTTATTAGATACTCCTTGTTATCTGTGCGCTTGGCTTGTCTGCAGTGTTACCAAAGTTAAGAGAAATTCCGCAAAATGAGGGGGCAATAGTTTAAAGAGTCTTTAAGAGAGCTTTAACCCCTAACTATCGGCGCGCAACGTAAGTCGAGTATAATAAATCTGGACTATCTGGCGGTGCGCGACATAGGTCGTGTGGCAATTTCAGCAAGTAATGTTGCTGAGAGAGAGAGACAAGTGGTGGCAGGAGAGTAGCGAGCGTATGACTGCTCCAGACCACCGCGGCGAACCTACTGACACGAATCCCACCTCCTCCCTCCCTCTCTCACTCGCTACATACTGAATTGTATGGGGAAAGTACCGAATTACATGCTTTTTGCACTCGTGTTGCACGGTTGTTGCAATAAAACTAGCGGTCATAAAAGGATCGTTGTGGTGTCATTGGAAAGCTCTGTTTATGCCCTTTCAGGGATAGATACTTGTTTTACGCTCTGGGTCTTATTTAGGCATGAAAATGATCACGTAAACAGCCCTATTTTGGGTAAAAACACGCCGCTGGTGGCTACATATTATATACCGCCTAGGCCGCTCTTAAGGTGTTAATGTTGGTAAAAACACTTGTAAATTATTTAAAATAAGTTAGATATATAAAAACAAAAGGAAAATATTAGGAATACATATACAATATAAAAAATACTTATATATGATGTAAGCTGTATGACTACAAGCAACACAACAAGAATTACCATGTAATTTTGAATATACAGTATATTATTAGTTACATGTTATGTAGATGTTAATTTATAAAGTTGCACTAAAACAGAACATTCCACGAAATACGTTCATAGGTTATACTTATGACACCTAGGGATATTTTGGCCCAGCATGTTTGACGTTGGCAACTCCCCACTCTCACAACCACAATGGTGGGGGTAGAAGAAAAGTGGCTGTGAACCTCCTCATAATGATGACAAATTCACGATGATCTGGTCTTTACAGTAGCCTCTATTTATGTCTATTTAACTCTGTCATGTCTATAGAGACTCTGGATAGCGTAGACTTGATTATTAATAGCGTTAATATTACAAGGTAGGGATTATTACGAATTAATAGGGACCCTCCCATTTTCCTTTGCGACCGTGCTGCCATCTCTCGAACGCGCGGCTCGCTATTTTCAGATTTGTAGAGTCTTTCTTTCCTCTCTATCCTTCTGTACTCTATGCTTGTAACCAACATGATGGATGGTTCTTTATACAATCTAATCCTTACTTGAAAATTATGCAACTATGACAAGTAGGACCACATAAGATTAAACATCTAAATACAAAATGCTTATACAACGCATAAAATTATATGTGTACAGTATAAATATACCGGAAAAGCCCATTAATAATCAATGGGTTATATAATTTTGCAGGAAAACGACAGAGGCTACCAGACGATAACCCACTGTATAGAGAATGGGAAAATCAAAGAAAAAACGCAATTGAACGAAATAATATGTTGGAAAATATAAAAAAATGCGATATTATAGTGATAATATCGATCGTTATTCAAAGTTGTATTGCCATTACCGCAAAGCAGTATAATATACAATATTCACTATTTGAATATATGACCAAGGACATGGACATTAATGAACTTAATTAAACTTACGATGGTGGGTCATCGTAACACTTGTTAACACCTTAAAAGCGGCCTAGGCGTTAATTTTTATGTACCGCCCAGCGTTTTTTTTTACCATAAATGGGGTTGTTTCCGTGCTCTTTTTCATGCATAAACAAGACTCAGAGCGTAATACAAGTATGTATCCCTGAAAGGGCGTAAATTGATCTTTCCAATGACACCCGAACCATCCTTCTACGATCACTGGTTGTCTTGCAACGATTGTGCAACCGAAGGGCAAAATCGCTAAAATACGGTTATTTTCTTACATTATTACGTGTGAAACGAGTGAGAGAGGGTGGAGGAGGGTGCAGTAAATCTCAGTAGCTCCACGGCCACCGTGGCGAGCGGTCAGGAGGTAATCTATGCTCCTCCCACCGCTCCGCTCTCTCTCAGAGCACATTACGGCTCGAAATTGCATTCGACAATAGGCGGGCCCCGCATATGGGCACCTTTTCTTTCACTCGACAATAGCCGGGCGCCGCCAGTTAAGGGTTAATGCTTAATGACCGACTAATGTACAAAAGTATAGTACAAATATACAAAACTTACGTTTAGATTAATCTATGAAACTTTGTGTCATTACAAATAAAGTGCTTCACTGAATAATGCCATTTTACAATAATTAGCCAGACTTTTCTAAACTAATTACAACATTTAAGGGCAAAATACGTTTTAAAATTTCACACCAACGTAAATTACACAAGCGTGTTCGTTGCTTTGTGTTTGTAATAATAGTAATCAGTATATTTCGAGTTGGCAGCCAATAGAGCTAAAAAATACAGTTACTTATCCTAGACTTCACCTAGTCCTTAACCTAAGACAGTAATCAACAGACTAATCTTGGATGCTAAGAGACCTTGCCAGGGAAAATAAGAGAGTGGATTCGAACCCCCACCGCCAGAACCAGTACTCCAACAACAGTGACTTAGCGTGTGCGGCGGCTGCTGTGACGTGTGTGTATAACTGTATATAATGTATATACTGTATATATATATATATATATATATATATATTATATATATATATATATATATATATATATATATATATATATATATATATATATATATATATATATATATATATACAGTATATATATATATATATATATATATATATATATATATATAATATATAATATGTGTATATCTGTGTGTGTGAGTTTCCAAATAGTTATAGTGACTCGACGCGATCACTCCTCTTAATTCTACTGTAAAATAGTACTCCCCACATTATATTCTGAGAAATATGAATTCAGTTCCCTCATGGAATTCAAATTATGCCCGGTGGTCCATCGCATTTTTGTGTTAATTAATTTTAATCAAATTCGCATCTGATTAAGATGTGCTGCATGTGGATTTTATATATTTTGTTTTATTTTGTTTAAAGGATGAAAGGAAATTATGAGTGTATCATGATAAATCTGGTTATGATTTTGCATGTTGACAGTGTTTTTCAGTTAACACCATTTGGTTGTTGCCAGCATAGTATCAGCAACTGGACATGTTATTTGGAGTTATATTGAAACATCATTATTAACCATGATTTATTTGTATATCATTATCAAGTATGAACAAGTTTACGAGTTATCTATAACAACTAATTATATACATATATTTTGTTCAGGTCTACATTTTGGGAAAGCGATGAAAAGTTGTTGTGTTTTCAGTTAATTGAATATTTGCGCTAGCTTGTGATTACACTGATAATCACTACTCACATAGGCAATGTTTCCTATAACAAGTTTTCCAAAAAATGTTTAAAGAGAGATAGGCAGCTAAAATCTAAGTTACGTTACAGGCAATATGTCTGGAAACATTGAGCTTGAAGTAGTTTGAGTCATAGGATAAGGGAAAAATAGATTGAGGGATAGAGTTTGGAGTTGGCAAGGTAACCATTTCTAACGCAAGTTCTAGTCCCTTATATTTCATATTGACTTACACACAACTGTAGAGGTATAGGCCTAATCGCTGTCAAGCATTCACGGTACACTACATAACGATACCTATGAGACTGAGCGTTAATTAAGGAACGTCACCAAATACTTTCAAATCTGATGTGTTCGACTGAAAGTGTACCACGAATTCCTGACAGCGTGTTTACGAGTAATTTTAAACACCAGTCGCCAGTATTATTTTATTTCCAGATATAACTTGCCCATAACATAACATATGTGTCCAGTTCCACACATACACACACACACGCATATTGTCGGGAATTTAGATAAAGAGGTTAATTTACATATCACTGGTACATGAAATATCCCAACAAATAGTTATAATATATTTACCAACGACATAGTCGTTGATGGGTGTAATCCAGTCCCCCACACACGGCTAGTTCAATTGAATGACATGTAGGAATGTTCACATAATACAATATCGATACAATGAACTTAGCTTAAGAGGACTGGTGATGTAGGACTGTTGTTAATATTGTTGTAGATTAATATTTGTAGCACATGGTGAACTGTGGGTTGAGTCAGAGCCGGGGGAGGAGATGTTGACTGTATGGTGTTGATTGAGAGACTAAAGGGCCGGCCTCCGATCGCTTCGCGAAATTACATATGGCTGCCGGCTCATAATAATTATAACCCATAACTTGGTTTCATAATACATCTAGAGCTGATGTAGATATTTATACATTACAGTTAATATTTAACCTAACTTAAGAATAAACTACAATACACAAAGAACCAGCCGAAATCGTACAAGCGATACGATACCGCCAAATTCAAATGTCCTATTGGACCAAAACCTGTCGGGATCATTACCCTATTCCCGACATATTGCCCGCCACCAAAAATGATATACAGGAGCTATATACAGAGAAAAAAAAAAAAAAAAAAAGGACATCGAAGTCAAAGATCACCTTGTGTGATCTTTGATCTCCAAAGATCCACGGAACTCATAGCCGCCCTCCTTTTGGGACGAGCGCCACCTGAAGCCTGAGGAGGATCATCCTTCTCATCATCAGCTGCCCCACCTCGAGGAGCACTGTCACCAGCACTCTCCCGCGGAGGGGTATCAGTAGAGACGCCAGGATCATCCGGCAGTTCTACATCCTGCTCCAAGGGATATAACCTTACGACTGGGCGAGTAGTAACCCCAGTCGAAGTTCGTATTCTAGCAACCCTTATAAGGCCATCAATGCCCTGGAACAAATGGATAATCCTCCCAAGCTTCCAAAATAACCTAGGACGCTCATCATGAATCAGGACGATATCCCCGATACGAGGCCATCGTTGATTCGTCCCTTTGATCTTATGAGAGTGACGCTCGCGAAGAGACAGCAAATATTCTTGGGTCCACCGTTTCCATAGATCGTCGGACACCTTGTTTACATACTGGAAGCGACGACGTGTGGCGTCAGCATTGCCGAACGTAGGGTCATGCAGATCTTCGTCATTTACGGACGATCTAGGAAAGGTATTAAGGGTTCGTCCACGGGTCATCATGGAAGGCGAAATGGGTAAGAGGTCATCAACATCTGCCGAGGTATAGGTCAAGGGCCTGTCGTTGACTAACATCTCAATCTCTATTAAGATGGTTTGCAACTCCCGTCTGGTCACCAGTGCCCTTCCTAATACCTTCTTCAAGGCAGATTTGACGATACCGATTGTTCTCTCCCAAATCGCCCCGAACCATGGTGCACGTGCGGGTATAAATCTCCATTGACAACCCTTGCCAGTGAGGGTAGCCACAACCTGCGGGTCATCCATTAAACTCTGGAGATATTTAGAGGCCCCGACAAAACAAGTCGCATTATCGCTCATAATAATTTGAGGGAAACCATTGCGGCCTGCAAAGCGTCGCAGAGTATGCAAAAACCCCTCACTGGATAGGTCGTCAATCAATTCAATATGAATCGCTCTGGTTACCGCACATGTGAATAGGACGGCATATACCTTTATGATAGTACCGGGCGATTCTCTAACATGAATCGCTCCGGTGTAGTCTACCCCGGTTACCTGAAATGGTTCAGTCCTTTGTACCCTGAACTCAGGCAAGGGAGGTAGATCTACTGAGGAGTAAGGCTTACCCTGTAATCTTTTACAGATAGTACAGCTATTGTGGATCCCTTTAATTGCTTGTCGCATCTTAGGGATCCACCAACGTTGTCGCATATACGCCAGAACATAATTTACGCCAAAATGTAGGCAGGTCCGTGGCATTGGCGAATCAACAGTTTGGTAATCAAATGAGAGGAGCTAAGGAGGACAGGATATTTCGCAGAATCAATAATGTCCGCTTTTTGTATCCTGCCTCTACACTTAATTATGCCTCCTTCCATATATTTTTTTTTTTCTATGTGATTGAGGGAGGCAAAAGGCATAACTGCCTATAGCGAGTGCCTCCCCCATAGTTGAAAGAGTGACAGGGCCAAAATCAAGGGACGTTCGAGCCAAAATGCCTGGACACACGGAGTTTGAAGCAATTTAAGTCATAGGAAGAGGGAAAGACTGATTCTGGGAGAGAGTTCCAGAGCTCAGATGTTGAGTAGAAGAAAGTTTGAGAGTAACGTTTCACTCTTGGGTTGGAGAGTTGCACAGAGTAGGGGTGGGATTGAGTTGCAAGACGGGAACCACGTGCCCTACGTAAAGGAGGTGGTATGCACTGGGATAGCTCTGAGGAACACTGATTATTATAGTAGCGATAGAATAGCGAGAGAGATGCAACATTGCGGCGGAGAGAGAGAGATTGCAGAGAGTTGGTGAGTGGACGGGAGTTAATGATACGAAAGGCCTTCCTTTCAACTTTGTGTAGGAGAGCGGTGTGAGGAACCTCCCCACACATGTGAACAATACTCAATACAAGGGCGCACTATGCCCCTGTACAGAGCAAGAAGCTGTGCAGGGGAAAAGAACCCCCTAAGGCGGTTGAGCACACCCAGCTTCTGGGAGGCTGCCTTAGCAAGACTGGTAATATGGTCCTTCCAAATGAGAGCAGAAGAAAAAGAGACACCAAGAATATTGAGAGAAGATGAAGGGTTGATTTTTGTATTGTTGAAGAATAAGGGATAGTCCGCTGGGAGATCCTGACGGGTAGATAGATGGAGAAATTGGGTTTTGGAAGCATTAAAGTTAACAAGGTTTTCTCTGCCCCAATTGGAAATAGTATTTAGATCAGAATTTAAGAGTTCTATGGCTTCATTACGTTTGTCGTTGAGGGATTGCTGGCTGGGGCGTTCTGAAAAACTAATGGAGTAGTGTAAGGTTGAGTCGTCTGCGTATGGATGGATGGGAATTAAGGTACAGTTAAGGAGATCATTTATAAAAATTAGAAAGAGAATAGGAGATAGGACAGAGCCCTGAGGAACACCGGAGTTTATAGGGTGAGGAAGTGAACAATGGCCGTCCACAACCGCAGCTATGGAACGGCCGGAAAGGAAATTAGAGACAAAGGCACAGATGGAGGGATAGAAACCGAAGGAGGGTAGTTTAGAAATTAAAGATTTATGCCAGACTCTATCGAAGGCTTTCGATATGTCTAGTGCAATAGAAAAAGTCTCACCGAAGTCCCGAAAGGAGGATGACCAAGAGTTAGTAAGATATGAAAGAAGACCACCAGTAGAGCGACCCTTAAGGAAGCCATACTGGCGATCTGAGAGCAGATTATGAGAAGAGAAATGCTTAAGAAATTTGGAAGCAAGAATAGTTTCAAAAACTTTAGAAAGACAAGAGATAAGAGCAATTGGACGATAGTTGGAGGGTTGAGAGCGGTCACCCTTCTTTGGGACAGGTTGAATGTGAGCAAACTTCCAGCATGAAGGGAAGACATTAGAGGATAGACAGAGACGAAAGAGTTTGCCTAGGCAGGGAGTCAGCACGGAAGCACAGTTTTTGAGAACAACAGGAGGAACACCGTCCGGACCGTACGCCTTATGTGACGTTGACCACTCCGTTAGAACCGCATGGCTTGTCCTACAGTGACTCACTAGGATCGCCAGGGCAGTGGATGGGGCTACAGTTTATGTATTAGAGTGTGCTTTATTTCATATGAAAGCTCGTGTCATGGGCAGTCCAGAAAGGCTCTTTGTTTATGCCCATGTCAAGGCTTTATATATTTAATTGTAAAGTATATATTTTATCATTAACTAGTAATGATAGGATCTGGGAGAGAGAGAGGGAGTAGAACAGAGTGAGAGGGGGCGCGCAGTGTTTTTTGTCCCGCTCGATGACGTCACGGCTGGCTGCCTCGCGGGGGTTGGTGGAGAGAGGCCCTTACCATGCTGTAAGCTTTGCTAGTGGTTAGATGACTTGTAACCGCTGTTTTCCCACGCGGCTCGAGCTAGTGCGAGTATATATACAGTTCCTCGCCACTCTCTCCCTCAGATCTGGTTTCTAGAACGCACCCATCTTTTTCCCTTGCTACCTGTCACCTGCTCTGTACCTGAGAATCTTTTCCTCTGCCTATCTCTCTCATTTTCCATATCTTTCACCACCTTTTATTAATATTATACCCCCTCTGGTTAACTCTGCAAAATCAGCTTCATGCTGGCCAGTTGTATTGTGCGTTAAGGTCTGATATAACCCATGTATGTTAGTTGTTAAGATAAGTTGATCACGAAGCATTGGTTAGCATCCATATTTCATAGTACCGCTTCCTTTAATTATTAGTGTTCTGCTGGATTAGATAATGCTAGACTAGGAGTCTGATATTATAAGGTATTGTTTCCTATGAGTGCTGGCTTTAGTTAAAAGCTGCACGACATACCTGAGAACTGGAGTTGATTGAGTAAATTCTAGTCTGTGTGCCATTGAGAGTAGAGCATGCACGAATGAGGGCTTTTTGCCTATACCATTCTGCACTGTTCTAGTCTCGATTGTTTGTCTTTGAGGTACGCCAGGAGAATGCTTAATACTTCGGTATTAAGGTTTCTCAAGAGAGCTACCCTTCCCTATAACGTAATATTTGACGCACAGACTTGAGATTTGCACTAGGCTATGCGGCATGCCATGCGCACCAGTATCTCGTATCATTGACTCTAGCTAGACTTTATCAATCATAGTAGACATTAAGTATATTAAACCAATTACTCTTTTTATGTATACCCGTTTATGATTACACAAGCATTTCGCAGACTAGTTTGATGTATTGAGACACAAACGACTTAGGCTCTTTTTGTTGATAGGAATACTGCATTGTCGTGGCGATTATTATTATTGTTGTTGTGTTTAGGATATTCTTGGCTCCGACGGCATTATATATATTCTGCCTTTTTGTGTGCATAGCCTGCACGAGCATTGTTCCGCTGCCTGCCTTTTTGGGTTCCATTTCCGATACGAGCATCTTTATAGCATCTAACATTTAAAGAAGATTCCTTGTTAGTGTTGAAGGACTTTAGTGCACTTTCTTTCATGCAGGAGTGCCTGACATTTATTGATTAAAGTAACGTAAACTGTAACTTCTCTTACCACCTTACTTTGCATACCATAACCAAGCACCTTCGGTTATAGGTAGTAATAGGCTGTTTTCACATAACATTAAGCCTAGAGTAGACGCACATTTATTGAGAGTTTGATAGCCTATTATTGCATATAGAACTCTGTAGAGTATTTGTGTTCTTTGTTCACTGGGAATATACATCAGAGGTTGGAGCTAGCGCTTTCCGTTGTAGCATTTATGCCATTACTAGTCCAATGAATAAGAGCCCTGATATATTTAAACCCCAGTCGTAACAAATGGCGACCTTACCTAGGATTTGGTGAACCTACATTTATTAGCAGGGAACATTTGTTGTTTTGGAGAATATTTTGCGGGGATCAGCAAGAATATATTTTTGTTTGCAACATAGTATAGCCCTTGAGTGTTTCCAAGAATTTTTGTGTGTATGTCGAGGTATAAGAGTTTGGGGTGCTTCTTTTCTGAATATTGTGGTGAGAAATTTTTGTGAGCATCATGTCTTATACCGGATCAGAGGAGAATGGAGACACAGTAAGTAATGTCGAGACTGAGGAACAGCAACATGATGAAAGGGTTAATCGGGTGAACTGTGAGGAGGATGCTAGGATATTTTTGCAATGGCCTGTTACTGCCAAGGGGTTGGAGGGTATGGATCGGTACGGTCTTCAATGCCTGGCCACAGCTATCGGTCATGCGGTTACTACCAGCATGACCAAGGATAACTTGATAACGTGTGTACTGGGCAGGGTGACTGGTGAGCGAGATGGGTTGAGTGCTCAGAGCCCTTCGGCCATGCTTCCCCTACACTCGACTCCCAGCCATCCCAGTAGTTTGCCGACCCCGGGTACGCTTCCACAGGTGGGTGGTGACTGGCAGGGTGGGTTGCCCCTGGGGGGACCACCGGTAATTTCAAACATTGTAGCACCTTCACCTCCTCAAGGGTTAACTCCAGAATTATTGCTTCAGCTCGAATTAGCTAAGATCGAAGAGAGAAAGGCTATCAGGGTATCTGAGGTTCAACAGCAACAAAGGGCATGTGAGCTTCAGCAGCAAATAGAATTAGCCAAGATAGAAGAGAGAAAAACTATCAGTCAGCAGTCTCAGCACATAGAGCTAGCAAAAATCCAAGCGGATTTAGAGTCGACTAGGTACTGTGCCGACATGGACGTAGAGAAGTCGCGAGTAGAGGCAACGGGACAGCGACTTGGGGCTGGTAACCGTGTTCATGAGCAGTCTCTCTCGCACTTATTGAAACTGGTTCCGGTGTTTGATGAGAGTGGTGTAACAGAATTTTTCACACGCTTTGAGAAGAAGTGCCAGGAACACCAGTGGCCAGAGAATAAATGGGCAGCACTTGTATCCTCTAGATTAATAGGCAAGGGTCTTAAAGCCTACGATGCATTACCTTTGGAGTTATGTATTGTGTACAAGGATCTCAAGGAGGCTGTCCTGAGGGCTTACGAACTGCAACCAGAAACGTACCGTTTGAAGTTCCGGGGTGTAACTAAGGGAAGAGATAGCACCTTTTTGGAACACGCCCGGGACTTGTCCGATGCTATGGGGAACTGGCTCCGATCTGAGACGGTAACAACGTTTGATGGAGTTAAGCAGTTAACCCTTAAAAAGCGGCTCACCACTTAAGTCGAGTTAAATAAAGCTGGACTATGTGGCGGCGCTCGACATAACTCGAGTGGCAATTTCAGCACGTAATGTGGCTGAGAGAGAGAGACAAGTGGTGGCAGGAGACTAGCGAGCGTATGACTGCTCCAGACCACCGCGGCGAACCTACTGACACAAATCTCAGCTCCCTCCTCCCTCTCTCACTCGCTACATACTCAATTATGTACCGAAAGTACCGAATTACCTGCTTTTTGCACTCACGTTGCACGGTTATTGCAAGAAAACTATCCATCATACAAGGATCGTTATGGTGTCATTCGAAAGCTCTGTTTATGCTCTTTCAGGGATAGATACTTGTTTTACGTTCTGGGTCTTATTTAGGCATGAAAATGATCACGTAAACAGCCCTATTTTGGCTAAAAACACCCCGCTGGGCGGTACACATAAATAAACCGCATAGGCCGCTCGTAAGGTGTTAATGATGTTGGAGCAGTTCTTTAAGAGCACGGGCGGTGATCTAACTTTGAACTTAAAGGAGAAAAACCCAAGAACTCTAGTAGAAGCAGCAGAAATGGCTGATCTACGGCTGTCGTTGATTCGGGGTTGCGGGTCCTCACAGAAGTACGATGCAAGTGCTAGTGACCGTTATCCTCCCCCTCCCCGTAGCAATGACACATTTAAACCAAAGAGCAATGAAACTAAAACTGAAGCCAAACCTACCACCACACCGTATGTGAAAAGTCAGGGGCCTGTTACATCACAGTATAAGCCGAAACCGAAATTTATGTGTTTTAAGTGCCACAAGGAGGGTCATAAAGCAAATGAGTGCCCTAGTCGACCTCCTCCGGCATCCGTGTCTTTTGCTCACGGCATTGGAGTGTTCAAGAGGACATCGGAGCTTGTTAGAGGCAATTCTTCCGAGGTAAATACACTGCCAGTGCAGAAGGATCCGGAAGGCTTATTCCCTGTCCGTGATGCCTTTAGTGACCACAGGGGACTCGGTTGTGTAGAGTGGGGGGGTAGAAGACATGAGGTGAGAATTTTGCGTGACACTGGGGCATCGCAAACACTGTTGAGAAATTTCACTGGTAAACCTGTAAATACGGCGCGGGTGGTTGTGGTTCAGGGAGTTAATGCAACAAGGTCATACCCGCTTGTAAGAATGAAGGTGGAAGTTGATGGTGTGACTCGTGACCTGGATGTAGGAATTGTGGAGAAGTTACCTGTTGGGGGCGTCGACCTCCTTCTCGGCAACGACTTTGCGGGGCCTACTTCTGAGGCTCCACCCTTGGTCGTTGCCGAGAAGCCGGCCGACGTGAGTAGGGAGGAGCAGGAGTGGGTTGAGAAGTGTCGGGGGCAACCTATGGCATGTGTTGTCACCCGTTCCCTTGCATCCAGGGAGTCACATTCTGGTCAACAGTCTTTAGATCAGCGGAGGAAGGGTACCGAGAAGGGGTTGAAAGTTGATGCGGTTGAGAGTTCAGTATCAGCGGACATTCTCGGGGACTCATTATTAGGACCAATTTTCGAGTCTAGAGAAGACCCATTAACTGTTCCTGAGAAGGCAGTGGATAGGCTTAAAAAGACGATGAGACAGCAACGGGAGGCCAAATTTAGTGTAGGAGGGGGGCATGAGTTGTTTCGCAAACACTTGGATAGGCTTGCTCCTTCGGACATTCGTAAGTTGCAATTGGAAGACCCGGAGGTTCTTGAATGTGGTACCGGTGCTGTCGAGTTGGAGGAGGACTGTGATGCACAGTCGGGAGATTTTTTTTTCATAGATGGCATATTATACCGGCGATTCCAAGATCCGCAGAGGAATTGGGAGGGGGGGTCAGGAGAGGTAGACCAGCTGGTCGTGCCGAGGGTTTGCAGGGAAAGCCTACTTAGGTTGGCCCATGATGTACCACTGGCGGGACATCTGGGTGTCCGTAAGACGGTTGCAGCCTTGGGGAAATTATTTTGGTGGCCTGGTCTGAGAGCACAAGTTGTGTCATGGGTGGCAATGTGTGATGTGTGTCAGAAGGTTGGCAAACCGAATCAGAGCATTCCTAAGGCGCCGTTACACCCCATTCCTGTCAGTGGGCCTCCCTTTAGTAAGGTTATAGTGGATATGGTTGGCCCCCTTCCCCCTACAAGTGCCGGAAACAAGTTTCTCCTGACCATCATGGATGTAGCAACAAGGTACCCTGACGCTTACCCTATGAGAAATGGGTCAGCGAAGACGGTGGTCCGAAACTTGCTAGTGTATTTTTCCCGGTATGGTTACCCGCAGGAGATTCAGTCAGACCAAGGATCCAACTTCACTTCTAACCTCTTTGTTCAAACTATGCAGCAGCATGGGATTGTTACGGTTGTGTCATCTGCGTATCATCCGGAGAGCCAGGGTGTGTTAGAGCGATGGCACTCAACCTTAAAATCTATGCTTCGTTGTTATTGCTTTGAGAATGGGAAAGATTGGGATCTTGGCCTGCCATATGTTTTGTTTGCTGCACGGGAGGTACCTGGGGAAAGTTTGGGATTCAGCCCTAATGAGCTCGTCTTTGGACACCGTGTCAGAGGGCCTCTCCATATGGTTAAAGAAATATGGGAGGGTGCAGAAAAACCTTGTTCTATGCTCAAGTATGTCCTCGACAGTCGGGAACGGATGTTGCGCAGTCTGGAGTTGGCTGGCCGTAATTTGACTAGCTCTCAGGCCCTCATGAAGGACAGGTACGACCTCAAGGTTAAACTCAGGGAGTTTCACGTGGGACAGGAGGTGTTGATTCTACTGCCCCTTGTAGGTCACCCCTTATCCGCGAAGTACACTGGTCCTTATAGGGTGGTTGAGAAGCTATCGGACCTGGATTACTTGGTAGCCACTCCAGACAGACGTAAGCGCAATCAGTTATGTCACGTTAATCTTATGAAGGAGTATGTGAGGCACCCCCCTGAGCCTCTCACTGTGCCTGTGATGACGTTTAGCAGTCAAGGTGGAGAAGGAGAACGGGACAGTCAAGCTCAGGTGGAGGATAACTGGGATCATCATGTCTCTGCGAACCAGTGGGCGGGGAACACGAACCAGGCGGCTCAGGAAGCGTTGCAACACTTACCTGAGCATCAGCGGGTGGCTGTGGAGCGCCTGTTCGGTTCATACCCCTCTGTTTTCGCGGAGCACCCAGGCCTCACTACCCTAGAGGTGCACGACGTGGACGTAGGAGACCACCCCCCTTTCAAGTCAGTTCCCTATAGGGTGCCCCCTATTAAACTGCCGGCCCTCCGGGCGGAGTTGGAGTATATGTTAACAAGGGGGCTGATTGAGAAGGGGGTGGTGAAGTGGACATCTCCCGTCACGCTGCAACCAAAACCGGATGGTAAGGTGCGATTCTGTGTAGACTACAGACGGTTAAATGGTTTGACGCCCACCAACCCATACCCTCTTCCTCGGGTCGACGACTGTGTGGACAAGATAGGCAATGCAAAGTACCTAACCAAGGTGGACTTGGTTAAGGGATACTGGCAGGTGCCCTTGTCCGAACGAGCGAGAGAGGTGTGTGGTTTTGTGGTGGATGGTGCTACCTACCGCTGTAACGTTATGCCTTATGGCCTAAAGAACGCACCCGCTACCTTTCAGAGTTTGATGAATGATATAACGGCAGACATTCCTAATTGCACAGTATACCTCGACGATGTTATTATCTATGACAACAGCTTTATGAGTCATTGTGAGCACGTAGAACTCCTGTTCAAGAGGCTTAGTGAGGCTGGCTTGGTGGTCAACCTGGCAAAGTGTGATTTCGTGCGGGCGTCCGTGCAGTATCTTGGGTTCATGGTGAGGTTGGGACAGGTGTGCCCCCCACAGAACAAGATAGCTGCGATTGATCACTTTCCCCGGCCGGCCACCAAGAAGCAGATCATGAGGTTCTTAGGTATGATCGGATACTACAGACGCTTCATTAAGGGGTACTCTACCGTGCTAGCACCTCTGACAGATCTTTTAGCGAAGGATAAGAAATTCAAATGGGCGCCTGAGTGTGAGAAGGCGTTTAGCGTAGTAAAACACCTGTTGTGCACTCACCCGATCCTCAGGGCCCCTGACTTTAGCCTACCTTTCCAACTAGCAACAGATGCTAGTGGTGTGGGGGCTGGTGCCGTCCTTATGCAAAAGGACGATGATGGGCTGGAACATCCTGTTAGTTTCTACTCGAAGAAGTTCAATTCAGCCCAAAAGAACTACTCTGTTGTCGAGAAAGAGCTGCTGGCAATTGTACTTGCACTGAGGCAGTTCGAGGTCTATGTTCCAGCCTATGGTCCAGTCGTTGTAATTTACACAGATCATCACCCTCTCAAGTTTTTGAACCAGTTTCACAATCGGAATATGAGGCTGACCAGGTGGTCGCTAATGTTACAGGAATATAACCTGGACATACGCCATATTGCCGGTTGTGACAACGTGATTGCAGATTGTCTTTCAAGGGTAGATTATCCTGGGTAGATTGACACACGGGTAGCCTCCTGCTTTAGTTTGAATAGTATTTTGCGCTTGGTGCTTGTTGGCTCGCGGTTGTAGCCCAGCGTATTGGGTCGTAAAGCAGGAGTTGAGCGTTGGGTATAGAAGAAAAAACTAGGCTTGCCCCTATAGTGCAGCCGAAATAAACAAATTATAAACATAACAATCAAATAAAAACTCTTTCTTTGATAGTTGATTTTTTTTAGTATGTTATAGCAGTAATTCTGAGTTGCACTCCTCTCAGAATGCTGGGCTAGAGAAGCTCGCTCTTGAGGAGCATAACTACATATAATTTAACCTATGGTGTTGGGGAGGGTTATAATTTTGAAAAATGTTTTGTTGAAGAACTGTGCCAGATATTTTACTGCCGCTGGGTGATGGGAAGTGGAGATATAGCATGGGTTCTAACCATCAGATTTTTGTGAGCTTTGGGGCTTCTGAGAAAAATCTTGGGGGGGGTGTGACGTTGACCACTCCGTTAGAACCGCATGGCTTGTCCTACAGTGACTCACTAGGATCGCCAGGGCAGTGGATGGGGCTACAGTTTATGTATTAGAGTGTGCTTTATTTCATATGAAAGCTCGTGTCATGGGCAGTCCAGAAAGGCTCTTTGTTTTCGCCCATGTCAAGGCTTTATATATTTAATTGTAAAGTATATATTTTATCATTAACTAGTAATGATAGGATCTGGGAGAGAGAGGGAGTAGAACAGAGTGAGAGGGGGCGCGCAGTGTTTTTTGTCCCGCTCGATGACGTCACGGCTGGCTGCCTCGCGGGGGTTGGTGGAGAGAGGCCCTTACCATGCTGTAAGCTTTGCTAGTGGTTAGATGACTTGTAACCGCTGTTTTCCCACGCGGCTCGAGCTAGTGCGAGTATATATACAGTTCCTCGCCACTCTCTCCCTCAGATCTGGTTTCTAGAACGCACCCATCTTTTTCCCTTGCTACCTGTCACCTGCTCTGTACCTGAGAATCTTTTCCTCTGCCTATCTCTCTCATTTTCCATATCTTTCACCACCTTTTATTAATATTATACCCCCTCTGGTTAACTCTGCAAAATCAGCTTCATGCTGGCCAGTTGTATTGTGCGTTAAGGTCTGATATAACCCATGTATGTTAGTTGTTAAGATAAGTTGATCACGAAGCATTGGTTAGCATCCATATTTCATAGTACCGCTTCCTTTAATTATTAGTGTTCTGCTGGATTAGATAATGCTAGACTAGGAGTCTGATATTATAAGGTATTGTTTCCTATGAGTGCTGGCTTTAGTTAAAAGCTGCACGACATACCTGAGAACTGGAGTTGATTGAGTAAATTCTAGTCTGTGTGCCATTGAGAGTAGAGCATGCACGAATGAGGGCTTTTTGCCTATACCATTCTGCACTGTTCTAGTCTCGATTGTTTGTCTTTGAGGTACGCCAGGAGAACGCTTAATACTTCGGTATTAAGGTTTCTCAAGAGAGCTACCCTTCCCTATAACGTAATATTTGACGCACAGACTTGAGATTTGCACTAGGCTATGCGGCATGCCATGCGCACCAGTATCTCGTATCATTGACTCTAGCTAGACTTTATCAATCATAGTAGACATTAAGTATATTAAACCAATTACTCTTTTTATGTATACCCGTTTATGATTACACCAGCATTTCGCAGCCTAGTTTGATGTATTGAGACACAAACGACTTAGGCTCTTTTTGTTGATAGGAATACTGCATTGTCGTGGCGATTATTATTATTGTTGTTGTGTTTAGGATATTCTTGGCTCCGACGGCATTATATATATTCTGCCTTTTTGTGTGCATAGCCTGCACGAGCATTGTTCCGCTGCCTGCCATTTTGGGTTCCATTTCCGATACGAGCATCTTTATAGCATCTAACATTTAAAGAAGATTCCTTGTTAGTGTTGAAGGACTTTAGTGCACTTTCTTTCATGCAGGAGTGCCTGACATTTATTGATTAAAGTAACGTAAGCTGTAACTTCTCTTACCACCTTACTTTGCATACCATAACCAAGCACCTTCGGTTATAGGTAGTAATAGGCTGTTTTCACATAACATTAAGCCTAGAGTAGACGCACATTTATTGAGAGTTTGATAGCCTATTATTGCATATAGAACTCTGTAGAGTATTTGTGTTCTTTGTTCACTGGGAATATACATCAGAGGTTGGAGCTAGCGCTTTCCGTTGTAGCATTTATGCCATTACTAGTCCAATGAATAAGAGCCCTGATATATTTAAACCCCAGTCGTAACACTTATTAGTGTTAAGCCCAGAGAGGGTAGAAAGTACATCTTTAGAAGAGATTAGGATATTAGGCATAAGTAAGAGAGAGGAGGGCGGAGAGGGAGGAATAGCACCGGAATCATCCAAGGTGGAGTTTCTAGCAAAAGTTAGAGCGAAGAGTTTAGCTTTGTCAGAGGAAGAAGTGATGGTTGTGCCATCAGAGTGGGAAAGGGGAGGGAAAGACGAGGAAGAGAAATTGTTGGAGAGGTTTTTGGCTAGATGCCAGAAAGCTTGGGAAGAGCTAGAGTTGGATAGTTCAGTGCATTTATTATTGATGAAAGAGTGTTTGGCAAGTCGAAGAACAGATTTGGCTTGATTCCGGGCAGAAACATATGAAGAATGAGAGTCTTGAGTTTTAAGGCGTCGGTACCGTTTTGAATGCTTCCTCCTTATTGCGGACAGCAGTAGAACAGGCGTGAGTAAACCAAGATTTTTTAGCATTAGTCTGAGAGAAAGAGAATGGAATGTATGCTTCCATGCCCGATAGGATTACCTCGGTAATGCGTTCAGCACTCTCCGAGGGTCCTCGGCCATGGAAGCAGAAATAATTCCATGGGAAATCAAAGAAGTACTACCGAAGAGCCTCCCAGTCGGCAGCGCCAAAGTGCCTCAAGCGCCGCCGGCTAGGAGGATCGGGTGGCTGTACTGGAGAGATAGAACAGGTGACAGAGATAAGTTTATGGTCGGAGGAGCCCAAAGGAGAGAAAAGATCGACAGTATAAGAAGAAGGGTTAGAAGTTAGAAACAGGTCAAGAATGTTGGGCCGATCTCTGATGCGATCCGGGATACGGGTGGGTTGCTGAACTAACTGCTCTAGGTCATTTAGGATAGAAAAGACGTAGGCTTGTTCACCAGGTGAATCAGTAGTGTGAGAGGAGAGCCATTGGCGGTGGTGAACGTTGAAATCTCCTAAGATGGAGATTTCTGAGAAAGGAGAAATGGATAGAATGTGTTCCACTGTAGAGTTTAGATAGTTAAAGAATTTAGGAAAGTTGGTAGAGTTAGGGGAAAGATAGACAGCACAGAAATATTTAGTAAGAGAATGACAGGAAAGTTTGAGCCATAAAGTTGAGAATTCAGAGGAGTCGAAATCGGGAACACGAGAGCAAGTGAGTTTGTTGTGCACATATGCACAACATCCGCCTTTGGCTTTGAAACTAGGATAGAGAAAGTAGGAGGATACAGAGAAGGGGTTGCTGGATGTTGCTACAGACACCTGGGTTTCGGTGAGGAAGAGAAGATCAGGTTTGTAGGAGGAGAGATGGTGCTCAACAGAGTGAAAGTTAGAGGAAAGTCCGCGAATGTTGCAGAAATTAATAGAAAGAGTAACAGGCCGAGGTCCAGGTAATTGTGTGGGGTCGTCAGGGGATGGTCGGTCGGGTGAGGGGGCATTTATGGTCCCCCCCCCCCTGGGGACTCCGAGGCTGGGCTAAAATTCATCATTTTGTGTTTTTTTAATTTTGGTGTGGAGGAATGAAGTGTGGTGTGCATGTTTAGTGTAGTGAAGTGGATAGGAGGAGGAGGTGTTTGTGAGAGCTAGCGGGGTTGCTCTCAGTGTAAATGAGGCACAAAGAAAATCAGTAAGAGAGGCCAAGCAAATGAAACAGGAGTTCCAGCGACTCTTTATCACATGCCTATAACCTCACCTGGGTCTAGCCCTGATCGATTGGTGCCTACAATCTCCCCACTATAATCCTAGCTGCCTCATTAAGTTTGAGGGTTTGGCCTTTGACTCCTTGCTCAGGATTTGATGTTCAGTAGGATAAGATTCCTTTTGTACTAAACATTTTAGTTTTACTTCTGCTGATCTAAATTCATGGAGTCTGATATGCTTCGAATCTTCACTAAGGAAAGACCCGTGAGCCCGACTTCTCATGTTGTTAATGAAACGGTATATCCATGCAAATACCCGTATTACTTGATCATAGCTGCCGTAACGTTCCCACTCTACCAACTTGTTATCCTGATGTGTAGTACTCACATTCGAACTACTTAACACATCATCTTGGGGCCGACTTGAAGGATCAGATATGTATTCCCTGAAATCCTGAGGCCATTCAGTTGGAGATGTAAGCCATGGAGGTCCATGCCACCAAATAGAGGAAGACATAAACTGCTGTGCCGAGATCCCCCGGGAAATTATGTCACTGGGGTTATCCCTGGTGCTCACATAGCGAAATGTAGCTGTAGGAACTAAGTCATGAATCTCATCAGTGCGATTAGAAACATAAACAGGTAACACTTTCTGGCTGTGTACCCATGAAAGCGCTATTTGACTGTCGCTCCAGACATAGACGTTATTAATCTGTAGTATGTCTGCATAGGCATCCAGTGTAATCTTTATTAGACGAGCAGACAGAAGCAATGCAGTAAGTTCTAATTTAGGAACTGTAATCTTCTTTATAGGGGCTACTTTGGCCTTCGCTATAGCCAGCGTCGCTTCACTACCATTGCATATGTATATGGCAGTACCGTACGCACTATTACTAGCATCAGAAAAGGCATGTAGATCCACCTCTTGACCACTAATAACCTGACGAGGAAGTTGGACCTTGCAACATGTGGAAAGGTCCGACCGAATCAACCGCCAAGTATCTTGGAACTCAATCGGGAGGGGCGTATCCCAATCTAGTTTTAGCCGCCACAGTTGCTGTAAAAACATACGAGCACGGATTGTTACAGGCAGCAAAAAACCTAGGGGATCAAACAACCTCGCTGACAAGCTTAAGCAGTTTCGCTTGGTCATAAGCTCACTGCCGCATGGGGTGTGACAGAAGGATATACAATCTGTGGTAGTGTCCCATTTGTGGCCTAAAAACTTCACCTCACTATTCTCAGTAGCTACACCGTCAGAAGCAAATTGACCTTTCAAAAGATCACTATTAGTGGCCCATTCTCTTAAGTATAAATGAGCCTTGGCAAATATATCGCGGATCTCCCAGCATCTCTTGAGCAATAAATCTTCATTGTCTCCGGTGCCTTGAAGATTGTCCACATAGATCCCCTGCTTGATCTCATTCTTGAAGTCAGGATCTAGTCCAGCCTCCTCAAGATGACGCAAGATAGTAGCGTTGAGAAGGAACTGGGAACAGGTCGCCCCGAATAAGACGACTCTGAACCTGTAGACCAGATACTCTGAATCTAGATCCATTGGGTCCCGTGGCCATAAAAATCTTGTCGAGTCCCTGTCTTCACGATGGAGTTGAAGCATCAGGAAGGCCTTCTCAATATCGGCGACCCATGCAAACTTATGACATCTGAAGCGCAACATAATTTGCGCTAGATCAGAGACCAGGGACGGACCCGTGTACAGACAATCATTCAGGCTATAGGAGCGATCACTGGATTTAGCAGAGCAGTCATACACAATACGAACAGGAGTGGTGTAACTGTCCTTTTTAATCCCATGGTGAGCAAGGTAATGGATGTTATCCCCATACTCACTGAGATCTACTCTCTCCACAAATCCACGTTGTACCTGCTCGGCTAAAACTGCCGCATAAGTCTCGCAATAACTTGGATCCTTGACAAACTGCTTCTGAAGGCCACGTAACCTACCAAGTGCTAGATGGAAATTAGTAGGTAATTTACTCTTGTTATCATTCCAAGGGAGCCTTACCACATACTGACCTCTGCCAGAGTCATACGTTACAGTCTCTTCATACGAGCTTAACGCTAGCTTGGACTCACGATCAAGTTCATGTGGGTCAATTCCAATATTGTCCAAGTCCCATAGCTTATCTATATCAGTACATGTATTATCAGGCACATTTGGCCTAATATATTTATCTATGGGGCTTACTGCTACCTTGAGGACCGTAACCACCTCCACCTGTGTGTCTTTAGAGGAAGTGGCATAGGATCCAGAAATGGCATACCCTTGGATCGTGGGGAGCATTATAAGCTTATCTACCCGCCGATATCCAGGGTGAACCAGGTCGTAGTAATAATCAGCTCCGACCAGTAGCATAATACCATTGTTAGCAGAGAGTTGATCATCAGCCAGTTTATAACCCTTGCTTCTGAGATATTTCAAATGTGGTTGAATCTCTGATGCTATATAGAAACTGGGTAGTGTGTCGACCACAACAGCCTTAATGGGACATACCTTTTTTCTATAAACATATGAAATCTCCACAATATCATAGTCACTGGAATCTATTTCACCAGTGAAACCATGGAGACGCAAATTCTCTTGACCCTTGCTGGTACACTTGAGCTGGGGTAATGATGACCGCAGAACGAATGACCTCTGTGAGCACTGGTCAAGTAAGGTGCGCGTCATTATAGTATTATTATTACTCCCCACTACTGGCAGCATCATAGTAGGAAGCAATTGACATTCTCGAGAAGCAATGGACATGGCAGATACTTTATCACCCTCGCTCTTATCTTTCTCATGTGACTCTTTGGGGTTTCTCCCCTTTTCTTTGCCGTCGTGCCGATCAGACTGGGTGCAAAGGGAAAACCAATGTTTCCCCTTGCAATACTTACAAGGTTTGATGTAGGAATTGGTGCAGGTACTGTTGAAGTGGTCTCTTGCCAGACAGCTGGTACATAACTTAAGCGATTTAGCCTTGCTAATCTTCTGTGTAGCCTTAGGATACTTAGGACACTGATACCACAGATGACCGTGGACACTGCACAACTTACAACCTAATGATATTGGCCTTTTCTGTTTAGAAGTCTGTACCGGGAAAGCTGCAGTAGATGGTGACATCTCCACTTGTCGGTAGTGTCCAGTACTCTCCATATTGAAGACTTCAGTCTGGTACACCTGCACCAACGCTTCCAAGTTTAGTGGAGAGTCGCTTAGTTGTCGTCTTAAGATTTCCCTTAGGGGAGAGGGTATTTTTCAAGATATTCACACTAAATATCTCCTCCTTGGTGACGGCCATTGTCTCCATAGATCGGAGGAGGCTCTCAAAGGAGGCATAGTACTCCTTTAGGGCCGTCACATCATAGGATGGAGGATCTAGCGTGAAGAACTTAGTAATTAACGCGGTCTTGATGACTTCCACTCTCCCGTAAGTTCTCTTCAGCAACTCCACTGCAGACTCGTAGCTGGTAGCTTCTAGCTTGTACCCATCGACTAACTTCAATGCCTCCCCTTTCAATTGACCACGGAGATATGTGAACCTTTGGATGGATGTGAGTGTTTTATGATGATGGATGGAACACTCAAAAATATCCCAAAATCCAGTCCAGGTAGCCGAATCCCCGGAAAAGGTAGGCAAAGTAAGCTTCGGCAGGTTAAAACCAGTCGCCTTTGGTGTACCGGTATCCTTAACAGAGGTTGATTCTTGGATGGAAGATAGTCTGGCTAAGGCTGTATTAACATTCTCAAAGTACTCAAGATCTGCCGACATTTCTTCTTCCACATCGTCAGTAACTGTCAATAAACCATATACCTGCTGAGCATAACTATCATAAGTAGCTAGCGATTTAGTAACAGTAGCGAATTTACCTTTTATCTGATCAGCCGTGGCACTTATTAAAAATTCATCAAGATCTCTTAAACCTCTATTTAAACTTCCCTTCATCCCTCCCTTAAGAATCTTAAGTTTCTTCAAATCTGTCATCGTTAAGGTTTAATTTTAAGCAACTTAAACTACAATGAGGTCAGACTACAAACCGTTAATCGCTTAGGAATCAACAGCGGCAAACCCCCATTACTTAAGAAATTTACTCAAAAAGAATTACATAATACCTACAGTCCCCTTAATATAAACTAACGAAAGGAAATTATCTGACTAGACAACAACATAAAGTACACTGGGGCTATCTATGAGGAGACCGACTACTGCGACGCAAGATAGTCCCTTACCATCTTAATGACCTGGGCCAACAAACGATCGCTGCCTTCATTGGTGAGGTGGACGCCGTCCTCGGACATATACTGGCTCCCAAAACTATATGGGGAGAATCGACCACCAAGGTGCTTGTATTTCCTCTTGAGGAGAGCATTGACCGAGTTCTTCACCTTGTGGTATTCGCCTGCCGGTATACCCCGAGGAGACTCCCTCTGCTCTAATCCCAATACAAGACAGCGGCCATTCGTGGATGCCTCAATCTCATAGGTCAACTCCTGGATCTTCGCCGCGAGCTCCTGCGGGACTACCCCAGAGACGATGTCGTTACCACCCAACACTAATACAGTGATCTCGGGCCTTAGGCTCAAAAGACCATCCCAGGCTGGTTGGGACCTGATATTATCGAGAGTGGCTCCTGGGGCACTAAACACCCTCACTACAAAACCTGGGTCATAAAACTCTCGGCGGGAAACCCCTAGGCGACCAACATAACTGTGGCCTAATATACCCACCACTTTCCCAGGGCTCTGATTGTATGAGGAGGTTGGTGTAAAATTCACCCCAATGCCACTTCCCGACGCAGCTGTGGGATGGTTCCTTTGAGCCATGATGTATTGACAAAAGAATTAAATACTAAATCCATTAAAAGAAAGGGTAAGGTGAAGCACTAATTATTGTAAGCCCTTTATAGGTAAGCCTAGTTGGTTAAGCTACAATCATGAGGTCTGACTATTAACTGTCAATCGCTTAGGAATTAACAAAGACCGACACTCATGACCGCCACTTTAAGCAACTAGGCCTAGGCTATTATGAAATTTAAATATAAAAGGTCACATGAGAACCCTCCCCACCAGCAAAATCAATAATGAGTCCCACAAAGACAAAACACAATTAACACCACTGGCACACCACCAAAGCGAAATGAATAGCCACCACAGACACCTGCAGGCCTAGCCTAGCCTCGAGCGCAAAATGGCGACCGACGAAACTACCCCCACCTCAAACTCCAGCCCAGTTAACCCACCAAAAAACGCCAAGGATCACACACCCAAAAAAACCTGGAAACTAGTCCCAAAAAAGATAGAGACGGCGCCTAAACGGTAAAAAACATGAGGGAAGAAGCTGGGTGTAAACTAGGGAACGGCAGTCGGCCAACAACGCGCGAGGCGGCAGCCATTTGTAAGCCCACAAGCGTCAAGGAAGCAAACAAAACGGTACTACGGTAAGGAAGCTTTAGGGCACGAAGGACCATTGTTTGCCGGGAATTTAGATAAAGAGGTTAATTTACATATCACTGGTACATGAAATATCCCAACAAATAGTTATAATATATTTACCAACGACATAGGACATAGTCGTTGATGGGTGTAATCCAGTCCCCCACACACGGCTAGTTCAATTGAAGGACATGTAGGAATGTTCACATAATACAATATCGATACAATGAACTTAGCTTAAGAGGACTGGTGATGTAGGACTGTTGTTAATATTGTTGTAGATTAATATTTGTAGCACATGGTGAACTGTGGGTTGAGTCAGAGCCGGGGGAGGAGATGTTGACTGTATGGTGTTGATTGAGAGACTAAAGGGCCGGCCTCCGATCGCTTCGCGAAATTACATATGGCTGCCGGCTCATAATAATTATAACCCATAACTTGGTTTCATAATACATCTAGAGCTGATGTAGATATTTATACATTACAGTTAATATTTAACCTAACTTAAGAATAAACTACAATACACAAAGAACCAGCCGAAATCGTACAAGCGATACGATACCGCCAAATTCAAATGTCCTATTGGACCAAAACCTGTCGGGATCATTACCCTATTCCCGACACATATATATAACTATATATAACTGCATATACAGTATATACTGTATATACATTATATATATACTGTATACTATATATATATATATATATATATATATATATATATATATATATATAATATATATACCGGTATATATATATATCATATATATATATATACATATTTATATATATATATATATCTATATATATATATACTGTATATACTGTATATATATATATATATATATATATATATATATATATATATATACTGTATAAACTGTATATATATATATATATATATGTATATATATATATTTTTTTTTTTTATGTCCTGTATATACCTTATCAATCTATCTATGTCTCTAATCTATTGTGTATATCTGTCATTCAGTATGTATATTATATTATATTCCCTCCACTTATTATGTTTGCAATTCACAAAAGTAGATAAATAATTTTAAATTGCTGTTGGTGTTTTCATGCCTGCCAAAATATCTCTATGCCTGCCAAAATATTTCTAACTAATTACTGTTAGCACGGCCTTTGGGTAAGGGCTGGTCCTATCTAGAGTGAGGATTGGCATCCACTACCCAACTTTAGCCGTTACTGTCTGTCTCTTTTACTGTCTTTTCCTTCTGGGGGCAGGATGCTAGGAATCCTCCTCCCCTTGTAAAATTATCCTACTCAATGAGACAGAGAAAGGGGCGAGGGAACGCGAAAGTGGTCCCGGACCTTAGGAATTGGAACTTTAAAGATTTCTGTTCGGGCTCTGTCTTCAGTCGGCCACCCCCAAAAGAGGGGTATGTGCCTGAGTATATATATACTATGCTATACGGCCTTTCTAACTTACAAAATTAATCAGGTCAAATAGTAGGTAACTTATTGAAGAAAACGAGATACAGGTTACCTTGTTATACTGTACTATGTAATAATTTAGTTGTATCAAGACATTTAATAATGATTAGTTTAAAATGTCTATATAGTGATATATCACAGTATTTACTAATTGTATATGAATAATGATAGGGAGAGCAAGGAAGATTATACGTATATCAGAACCATTATACAGTATAGCCTAAGTATACAGGTATATAGACCTTGAATGGTATGTTAATCCTTGCATACTCTAAACAGACTATATAACTAATAGATGCTATTACCATCCATTACTATCTTTGTGTGTCTGATTTGCTTACCAACTTCTAGCCAACTCATATTTGTAAAATCATGGTTTAAGAATAATTAACAGTTTTGCAATGCAGAACTGACATTTCATCGCATAACACCACACTTGTTTATACAATCACTCAGTTCAAGTTGGTAGATATGTTTTTACAGATATTTCACGCACGTTCCAAATAATCATACATTGTATTTAAAGGCAAATAAATATAAATATGTACATAATTAAAGAAGCAGGTATCTTATGTTTATCAAAGTTACAGGATAATCTAGGCGATGAATATTGATACATGAAAACTGAACGTGTATAATAAATAAACATGATTGTTTATTTATATACATTGTTAATATAACCACTACACAAACACACGTCCGCGCGTAATGAGGCCATAATATGCAACACCTTACGTATGAATGGCTTCATTACTCCAGACTTTCTCAGCATTAATCCTTTAAAGTAGAGTTCAAGAGATCAGACCTTTTCCTTTGAGGGCCCCCTGACAAGTTGAGTGTTGGAGTTGTTGTGGTGGGAGGGTTGTTGTAGAAAAGAGAGGCATAGGAGAGGAAAAGAGAGAAAGGCGTCTGGATAATGTATTATACTAACACTTCAGATTATATATAATTACCATCACATATCATAAGAAACGGATTCAAATTCCTAAAGACACTACAGATAGGTCAAAGTATACACATACGAACTGTCATATCCTTCTCCTTATCCTTTGCTCGTTTTGCCGATCTGCAAGGCCTGTCTATAAAGCTAAAATATAACCTCTCTCTCCTTAACCATTCTGTACCAGCGATGGCAGGGAGCCGTCATTAGATAAATCACTCCCCAATTCCAGCGACGGCAGGAGCCGTCAGTAATGTACTTTCCTTGTAACTGCCAGTATCAGGCAGTGCCTGGTACCACGACCGTTTGAGCACTGCTCCAGAGTTGGCAACACTTCTCAGCTTATATCCAACTGTTGGATACCTCTGCAGGCTGCCTTCATCTTTTGAGGCGGGAGGTTGTTCTATCTTGCCATTATGGCCACATTGCTTGGGACTGGGGGGAACTTTTATTACAAATCTTAAAACTTTCGTATCACACCCTCACTCTATCCTAACTCTCATCTCCCTGTCATCAAGCAATATATCCCTTGCTCTGTTTTCACACTTTTACCACTTGTGTTTACTAAATATTATGCATAGCCTTCCCCATCTTCTATACCCATATTGGGGCTTCATAGATGTTTGACGGAGAGCTGGAACATAGCTGACAGCAGTGTCTTGCAGTACCGAGGGATGATTACACACTACATGGGCGAGGGCTGCTTAAAGGTCAAGGGTTTGAGGAGGGGTTCTGGTCCGAAGTGCAGTACTTTTGAGACATACAGAAGTCATGTTTAAAAAGTAGTTTGACTTGACATCTCTTGGTTGTTTTCCGGAAGCACCATAGCCCACGTTTGGTTATTGATTTGATTAAGTATTTTGTCTTATTCAACTTGGTTTTGCTAGCTCAAACCACTTTGGTTGAAGATCCTGGGAATTGTACTGCAAGTCAAACGTGCGTCTTCCACGTAAACTAGTCTTCATCAAATTATTTCCAAAATGACCATGAAAATGACCATGCGGTCAGATAAGGTTGGGGTTAGATTATATACATGCATATACAATTTTGCAACTGCTGTATACCTTTAATTGTGCAAAAGGTATAGTATTTTAAGTCACAGCATATAGGCTATCCTTGACTGTAGGTAAACTTGATGGCTCCCTCCGGCTATCTCACCATTTCAGAGGTCGCTAAGCCAAATAACAGATTCAACCAACAAATTCGTGCACCGCCACACAATCTCTGATGGCCACCACTTTAAGTTGTCTTATTACGTGAAGGTATTTGTTCCCTCGTGATGTTACAGAGTTTCATGTGACTCTTATTTTGTCTTTCCTGAGAGTTTTATGGTATCATGTTTGAGGGTACTAATATGGGTTTCAGAGGCCGTGAGGCATCGTTTTTCGGGAATAACTTATTAACAAACAGTTGGAGCAGTATAATATTTAGCCGCAGCTTGTTTCACACCGTCCCCTAATTTTCGTTAATACTGTGCATTGCCAAAAGTGTAGAATTAAGCCACTTGTCCCTGTGTCATGAGATTAAAGTCACACCTGAATGACTAGGAAACGGACAAGGCTACCGTGGCGTACCTGTGAAACAATCAAACCATTATTGCTCCTCCATCAAACACGGTCGTTATGAGCGACCACCTAACCCTACTATCATCGTTACATTCAGGTTATATGTCACTATCAAATAAAAATATACACAAATTATGTGTTATTCTTGTATATTTTTATTTGATAGTGACATATAACCTGAATGTAATGACAATAGTAGGGTTGGGTGGTGGCTGATAACGACAGTGTTTGATGGAGGAGCAATAATGGTTTGATGGTTTCACAGATACACCACGGTAGCCTTGTCCGTTTCCTAGTCATTCAGGTGTGACTTTAATGACTGCTTCATCAGCGCTTATCCTGCTGTGTTAACATAGTAAATATCCTTAACCCACTGAACCCCAGCGACGACAACGTGTCGTCGGCAATGTATGTAACGCTAAACCCCAGCGACGACAACGTGTCGTCACTGGTACTCCGGTCCCAATTACTCCGGTCCTATGGCACCTAGAGGGCTCAAATTTGTATGGGAACTGTGTAAGTATCCCACGCAACCTTGGCGATGGTTGAAAACTGTCAAAGTCCAACCGCGTGCGCGTGAGCGTGCAAAAACATGTTTTTTGGGTGTTTTTTGCCTTCAATTTCTTATTCTTCTAAAATCTGTTTTCGGGGGCTCCGTAGGGCCAATTTTTTACCTTTTTGATCGTTTTTTTGTGGTTTTTCCTTTATTCCTAACCCATTCGCTATTGTTTCTGGAGAGAAAAAAATCAAATCCTGCCGGTCCCTGGTGGTACATTTATTTATAACTAGCTGGGGCTCAGTGGGTTAAACTATTACCTCATGTAATACTATTAAAATGTTGCGGCAGACCAGTGTCGCATGTACAGACAAGATCCCTAGTTTTTTTACCCCCTTGGCTCAAGGTGAGTCAAAACCTGGATGAAAGAAGCGTCAGGCAAGCGGACACGGTCACTTTATGATGAGACGCTCACTCATCTAAACCACAACTCATAAGCACAGTTATGAAGCAGTATTGAAGTCATTGCTATAAATTTATGTTGTTATTATATCATTGACAATGTTATAAATGTATTTCAAGGACAACACAAACACATCAATGTGTCGTTACTATTGTATTAAGTATTGCAAGTATATTATCAGAGATATTAGAGGTATTAGTATTGTTATGAATGCTTTGAATTAGTTTGTTGTTTCGTGAATATTGTGAACACCGAAGACAAACGATTTCGCACAGGGAACGGATTCATAATACTGCATGTATGGGAAACCCATATTTTAAGCGTTCAAATAGTGTATGAAATGGTAAGAATGTTTGTTTGTATGTTGTTGCATTTAATTACAATATTACAAAACTCCATGACTGTGTTTTGTGGTAGGAAGCAGTGGCCAAATTTGTGTTCATATGTGTGAAGCACTGCTTATAATCATCGTGACCCATTTAGTTCGGGAGCTAAACAAGTTGAAGTGGACATTCCGGAAAAAAGCACCAAATTTTACAGACTTGTATATTATGGGCCAACAATAAATATTATTCCCGGAACCACTCTCAGAGACCATTACATGGCCATGTATACAGGGTCTGACATACGGAGCCCTGTATGTTAATTTAAGAGTTAGAATTAGAGTTGAAGGAGTGTCAAACTATCCAAGCGGCGAAGCAGACTAGCGAGCGAACCAGCGAGTGGGAAACCAGCTCGTCCGCATACCAGCAAACAAGCCTTCACACCTGCGTGCGTCATAGGGGACCCTGCAAACTACTTTGATGATCCGACGCTATGACGTATGATCGACGCCAGGAGACTCCATTGGACCACGCAACTCGAGGAGCTGTGATTGGAGCGGGCACTACCCCCCACCTCCTGATTCGTTCCTACACAATCATTGTTCAGTATATAAGACCCGAGTTGTGGGCATTCAAATCAGTCTCATTTGGAGTTGGGGAAGGTGAACTTGCAGCTGGAGGAAGACGGGGTGAAGTATTATAATGGGATTGTGACTGTCAGTCAGATTATATAAGTGTGTGTTAAGTGTGTTCGGTGTAAACACTTACGTTATGTTGGTTAGTGAGATATGTGATTGGGAATTAACGTTAACGCTACTATTTATGTACTTAACTATTTGATTGGGAATTAACGTTAACGCTACTATTTATGTACTTAACTATTTGATTGGGAATTAACGTTAACGCTACTATTTATGTACTTAACTATTTGATTGGGAATTAACGTTAACGCTACTATTTATGTACTTAACTATTTGATTGGGAATTAACGTTAACGCTATTATTATGTACTTAACTATTTTAGTTGACTAACTTGTGGACTAAAGCAACTCTTTAAGTAATTGGGTTATGATGAAAGTAATACTATTGTTTTATATTAATACTTACGAGTTCTTTCATTTTCTTTTAATTAAGCTTACATTGCTTAACGGTGCTTAGTACGGTGATCCTATTGTCTCATATTAGTAATATGCCCTTAGACTAACATGGCTGTGTTAATATTACTTCTAGTGATTTCCTAAGCTGAAGACAATTCTTTTAGCTTCAAAATATTATTTGTGCTTTTCATATTATTTGAGTGAGACCTGAATCGAATCTATGAAGCGATCCTGTAACTTAATTTACTCATAATCAAACCTCAATGTTACGTGGTTAAGAAATACATTTAACTAATTATTAAATATATATCTAACTTTTTATGTGACTTTGATATAAATCCTGATGATAATAATAATATAATACTGTTAACGTAAGACAAGAACCAAGAATAATTACATTAAATATAAATAAAAGGACATATAAGAAAACTATCTATTCATTTCAAAAAGGGTAAGAGACAGAAATATTCTTACTTTAATATTTATCTTTCAAGACTTTTTATAGAATTAATAGTCCTTCTTTAGATATAACTTATTCGGTTCATAACCATAGCCTACTAAGCTTCGGTTAAATAATAATTCTTTATAAATACTACATGACTTTAATTAGTTTCAGTATTTTTCATAATTAAAGAGTATCAGTCAATAAAGGATACTAAGTCCTAAGATCCAAAAGGAAAGGAAGCAACAACAGGAAATAATGTTATTAGATTTTACTTTTGTTTTGCCTTCAACTGACTGATACCTTAATATATATCTGTGTTATCTAGATTCATCAAGTTAACCACTTGAGGATCAAGATACGTAACAATGGCCAGAGCCCATTACAATGGTTTTCAAGATGGCCGCCATAGACAAAATGGAATTTATGTCATGACTTTCATTAGACAATTCCCTTGGCATATTTGGTGTCAAATTGTATGTTTTGGGGATGATCAAATCAATAAAACAACTGTTATGCTGATCAGAAGTATGATTATGGCAGAAAGCACACTTTCTACAGTGCATGCAGTGAAAATCATGAAACTTTTAACAGAAAATAATATGTTCATGAAACAAACAACAATAATATAATTGTTTACACTGGATGACAGGTGGCAGTTGACCTGTGGCGGCTCAATCCCCAAGCATCAAGTACACCAACGACATCCTGACATAATCCAGGATAAAGAGAAGAAAATATAGATGACTAAAAGAATATTTTGACTTTAAATATTTTATGTTAAACTACAGTTAATGCTACGTTGCTGTCATTATATATGCATAACATATGCCTACATAGTCTACCCATGACCTCTCACACAAAACCAGGACAAGGATTCATTAACCCTTTCAATCAGATTCATTAAACAATATCTTCATAAATTAATCCATATGCGTCTACTTCCATAATTAAAAACATGACAGGTACACTCATTTTTATGAGCCACTGTACAGTTGGCCAAATAAATAATATTTTGGCTTATATTACCTCTTGATAAGAAAATAGCATCTAACAATTACCAGGAATGACCTAAGTTTTTGTGAAGGCATCATTCAGATATTGTTCCACAATAACACAACTCATTGGATAAGACAGTGGTGGAACGAAAGTCATTGATTGATTATGTATGTGTGGATGAACGAATGAAGAAATCTGTGATGGATGCTAGGGTGTATAGGGGTATTGGAGGGGGTCTGTCTGATCATTATGTAGTGGTAGCTAAGGTTAGGATACAAAAGAAGTGGGTGAGGAGAGCGGGAGGGAGGCGAGAGGAGTGTGGAATGGTGAGGAGGGTGGAGAGATTGCAGGAGGAGGAAGTCAGGGAGGAGTACAGGAGAGCAGTGGAAAGACGACTAGGTGGGCTCAACCTGGAAGTTATGAAGGAAGTGGAGGAGATGAGCAAGGTGTTTAAGGATGAGATCTGTGCAGCATGTGAGGAGGTGTGTGGAGTGAGAAGAAGAGGGAGGGGAGTGAAAGGTACAGCATGGTGGACAAAAGAGGTAAGAATAGCTGTGAAAGAAAAGAAGAAAGCATATAGAGAGTGGTTGGGTAGTAGAGGGAATGAAGATTCCGAGAGACAGAAACGAGCGAGGTACGTGGAGAGTAAGAGGGTGGTGAAGAGAGTAGTGAAGGAAAGTAAGAGAAGAGTAGATGAGGAATTTGGAAGGAATCTGAGTGTAAAATGGAGGGAGAGTAAGAAACTGTTCTGGAAAGAAGTCAAGAAAGTTAGGGAAGGTAGCAAGGGAAACAGTAAGGGTGTGAAAGATAATAATGGGAGAATGCTAGCCGAGAAGCAAGAGAGAGTCGAAAGATGGAGGGAGTACTTCAGTGAGTTGCTAAATGTAAGGAATGAAGAGCCAGCAAACATAGCTGGATATGGTATGGGAGGGAGAAGAAGAGAAGTAGTGGAGGAGGAGGTGGGGATCAGGAGGTCAGAAGTGTGGGAAGCCATGAAAAGAGTGAAGTTGGGGAAAGCACCAGGGACAGATGGAGTGAGTGGAGAAATGTTGAGGTATGATGGTGAGATAGTGATAGAATGGGTATGGAAAATGTGCAAACTAGCATGGGAGAAGGGGAATGCATCCGATGACTGGAAGACTGGCATAATAGTCCCCCTATATAAGGGCAAAGGGGAAAGAAGAGTGTGTGGTAACCACTGAGGAATATGTCTTCTAAGCATAGTAGGGAAGGTATACAGTAGGGTAGTGATTGAGAGAGTGAGAGTGAGAACGGAGAAATGGATAGACGACCAGCAGGGAGGTTTTAGGAAGGGAAGAGGATGTGTAGATCAGATTTTTACCCTGAATTGTGTTGTGGAGAAGTATCTGGAGAAGAAACAAAAGGTATATGTTGCCTTTATGGACTTGGAGAAGGCCTATGACATAGTGGATAGAGAAGGTTTGTGGAAAGTACTTAGAATATACGGAGTAGAGGGCAAGTTGCTGAAAGCAGTGAAGAGCATGTATGAGGGTGCAAAGGCGGCAGTACGTGTGGAGAGTGAGCAGAGCGAGTTCTTTGACCTGAATGTTGGTTTGAAACAGGGGTGTGTGATGTCCCCGTGGTTGTTTACTGTATATATGGATGGAGTCATGAAAGAAATACTATCAAGAGCAGTGGACGTTGGTGTATCGCTGAAAAGGGAGGGAATTGAGTGGAAGCTACCTATACTGCTGTTTGCGGATGATACAGTTCTGATGAGTGATAATGAATGGGAGTTGCAGGGTCTTGTAAATGAGTTTGGAACAGTGTGCGAAAAACGGAATTTGAAGGTAAATGCGGGGAAGAGCAAGGTTATGGTCTTCGAAAGGGGTGAAGTCACAGAGTGTGAGGTGAAGCTGAACGGTCAGGCTATGGAGATGGTCAAATCTTTTAAGTATCTGGGCAGTGTTTTGAGTAAAGATGGGACTACGGATGAAGAAGTGCGGGAGAGGGTACAACAGGGGAAGAGGGTTCTAGGAACGCTAAAAGCAGTAACAAGAAATAGGGTGGTTAGTATGGAAGTGAAGAAGTCCTTGCATGACAGTGTGGTAATCCCGACACTGACTTACGGAAGCGAAGCATGGACGTTGGTTGAGAGACTCAGACCAAGAGTGAGAGCAGTGGAAATGAATTACTTAAGGAGTGCGTGCGGAGTTACATGGAGGGATAGACAGACTAATGAGGAAGTAAGAAGGAGGTGTGGTGTGGAGGTAGATGTGCTGGAAAGTGTGAAAAGGAACGACTTGAGATAGTTCGGCCATATGGAACGTATGGAAAGCGAGAGAATGACTAAGAGGGTGTACGAGAGCGAGATGGAGGGACAGAGAGGGAGAGGTAGACCGAATGAGAGGTGGAAGGATGGAGTGAGGAAGTACATGAACGAAGGCGGTGCTGGTTGGGGGGAAGGGCGTCAACTGACTGGGGACAGAGGTGCATGGGGGCGGTTCGTTCGTGGCCACCCCTTCTGGGATCACGGCATCAGGCAATAGATAAATAGATAGATAGATTCAAGATCTGGCAAACATTTCTGCATTGCATAGTGTGCAAAATATAAAGACATGATACATGACTTATTTGGCTGGCTGTACCTCCGGATGATTTTTTTTTTATTAACACCTTCATTCAGATGTTTTATAGCTACCTCCAGCATATGTTATTCAGTTTATAGAGAACGTATATGAATCAAAGCCTTTGAAATTACCCTTAGAGTAAAATATATCAGTCCTAAGTTCAATATAATCGTCTAAATGTAACTACAATATACTAAAAATGGCGTGTTAAATTGGCCTACTGTAGGTACACTTAACCCCTTCAGTACCGCAACGTTTTTTCAATTTTATTCTAGCTATATTTAGACGATTTTATGCAGTTTAAGGAGGATCTGTGGTGGTAAAAAGGGTTAAGTGAGGTCATTCGAAGCCTGTTAATTGCTAGAAACCCTTTTTAAACTGAATATAATCGTGTAATAGTAGCTAGAATAAAGTAAAAACACGTCGCCGGTACAGAAGGGGTTAAAACCTATAGGTATGAGAAAGGTATTAAAATTGTCCATAATGTTTCTACCCTAATTGATGGTATAGTAGTAGTAGTAAATCCATTCTTGTATAAAATACCCTTTCCGGTGGGTAGATTGCAGGTATATTAAATGTAAATCAGATATATTTATCACGCTTCTAAATTCCTGCATCCCTGTATGTCCCATTCATTGTTCACAGTTGCAGCTACACAGTTCTGTACACTTCCACCTGGCTTTCTTGCCAGCACACCTGTTGGTACATCCACTCTTGCTCTTGCAGCCGCATTTAACCAATTAATTGCAAGCTTTAGAAGCTACAGGTTTTGTGATCCAAACCGATGTCCATTACTGGGACTCTTTACTGAAGGGCCATCCCCATCCTTCAGGAGTTGTAAAATTGTTTTAACTTTTCTCACAGGTCGACCATATTCCTTCTTGGTATGTGACCCTTGTGGTGTGTTTGAGAAGAGCATCCTGACTTCGTGGGATAGTCTCCATAATTTGTTCCCCTTCTGACATTACATGACCTTTCTTGCCTCAACCACACATTCAATGTCACTATTCTTGTTATAGAGGACAACTGTGTACCATTCATGAAGTCTAAAGTGGGAAGTTTCGGCATCAACATGTGCAAATGGATTTTGTGCCATGAATGAGAATGCACGTGTTACTTCAGGGTAATGGCGCCATCTTCCCATGCCGTAATCTTCCTTGGTTCCACAGTTTGAGACAGTCGGGAACTGAAACAGACATATCCCTGTACCATGACGTGATCCACTGCAGTTGTACTAGATGGGTTGTAATCCAGATTGTCAAGTACCCCAACAATAAATTTTCCATGACGACACTGAGCTGGTACAACCACTCCTTTGGTCTTATAGTTCTGGCACACTGTTGTTGCAAGTTGGCTTTCGACTTGAAGAATTCGGTTGGAACTCACACTGAGACCCAAGTCATATAGTTGTGAAATTAATAACTGAGAACGAATTTCAGTATGAATTTTCAAACCAAGATACAAAGGCAACAGTGGTTCTCTTTCTAAAGAATGGCAGACTTTAGATGATGATGCATGTTTCCTAAAGTTAAAAAGGATAAGTTGAGAGACACTGAGAGTTGCATGTGAGTCTTCTGGTGTTTGGTCCTTCACGTCAGCGCCGTTTGTTAACATGGATACAAGGGTTTTCAGTGGAGTAGGTACCGATTCATGTTGACAACCAGATGAAAAGGCCCCTGCAAACTTGAATCCAGTAAAGTTTATGATTTCCTTGCGTATGATTCTAGCAGCTTTTGCAAGAATCACAGTATCTGTTTCATAATCCTGTCTCAACATTTCTCTGAGGATTTCTTGAATGCCTTGCTAAAAAACAAAAAATTTGTTCTTACCATCACTCTGTTCTTGGGCATATGGGAAGCATTCCAGAATCTTCTCTCTGCAGAATCGTCCCCTGTTCTACACAATTTTCTATGTGATTAACAACTTCAACTAATGCTTTCGCTTTAAATAGGTTTTCTACACAACCTTCTTCCTTGCTCGTTTTTTGTCTCAAAAGTGAGCAGTAACGGTTCCGATAAAATGTCAAGCATTGCAAATGGTACGTGGCTTCAATGGCCACGAGATCCCCACCTAGACATTAGTTCTGTATCACCGAGTTCTGTAGCCATTATTCGTAAATTGAAATCAGCCAACCGATGAACTTATTTCACCTTCATCCATCCTTTCTCTTTTCTGTGTTGCCCTTTCCAGCTTTTCTTTACTAAACTTAACATGGCATGACTTGTGCCACACAGCTTTATTCTGAACTAGATCGTTAATGGTCATCTTTTCATCGAAGAGAAGAGGAACTGGTAGACTTCCCAGATTCTTGAAAGTGCTGACATTCTCCAGAAAAGTTGCATATGCTTCAATTTGTTCACCACTGACAGTATTGAGTTGACATTTAATGATCTCACCCTTGTTATCGTGACAAACCAGGCATTTGTTCCAATCCATGTTCACAGTCCACCCACAAAACAGAAAACACATTATTATATAATTATATTATTATATTTTTACTTTAGATAGGCATTTAACACTTACGGTGCTGGCATATTTCCGTCTATTTCCGCCATATTAGGGCTCATTCAGGCACTCCTGATTGATTAGGCAAGTGTCTGAATGAAATTAAATTTATTCAGCCGAAAACTAAAAGAAATTAGCTTCAAAATAACACCAAAACGAGCTTCGTAGCTTGCAGAGTTTACCCGCAGCGCTACCATAGACATTAGCTAAAATGAACAATTCTCGTTAATGTCTCGCTACATTTGCCTTTGGCAGCAATGTATATCTCGCGAGACTCTGACTCAGAGCCTTCAGTGCCACGGCTGCTTGGCTGGGAGACGGACGTGTGGCCTGTCGTGCTCCTGCTTCCTTGCACTCAATCTTACAGGATTTTAGAGGCTTTAAAACCCTGTAAATTGCTGTAAATTGCCATGGCGTTCGGGAACGACTCCCGCAGCCAATAGGTTAAGGACAATTTTGATTATTTAATTGAATTCCTGACATCAAAATATTTAGGTTTTGGAACTAATTTTTTTCAATTACTTTTAGCAGCAATATGTTGATTTTTAGTTGGCAGCCATCTTGAATTTCCAAAATGGCTGCCAAGATAGATTTGTGCGACTTGGTTCCGGGAAAAAATTGGAAGCTAAGATCCTAAACAATATTTGAGCCAAGTTTGGTGCTTATGTCCGGAATGTCCACTAACTTCGAAAATCGGGCCCTAAGCAACTGGACTAATTTTCTTACTACTTAACTAACCGGGTCCGCTCTCCTGACGTTTCGTCAATCCTGGCTTCGATTTCCCTCGAGCCAAGGGGGTAAAGAAATCAGGGATCGTGACTGTATGCACAACTATAAACTAGCACTTTGGAAAAATGGGGGAGCTGCTTACACTGGTTACAAAATACATTCACATCCAACAGTACAATAATTATATTCATGCACCTTCACACTCTATACACACCAATAGGCGGTTCTATGCATTTGTATAGACAATATTAAATAAAGGCGGCGTCATACGAGCAATTTAACAAGACAATATAGGAAGCACAGAAAGGCAGCGTTACCGATTTCTGCCAGGTTTGCCTGCATACACTTTATACCGGTGTTGTTATCTTTATATCCTCGAATCTCCGGTTATGAATGATGATTGGGATCCTCTCGGAGTGGTCCAGTCGAGATGCATTAGACAAGATCAACTAACTCTAAACACGTTACATTTGGTTACTTTAATCATCTGTTTATCTTAATCAGGATAATACACAATGTCTTAATCATTTTTATTTGAAAGTGCTTCTACCAAAATTATGTAAAATGTAGTGTAGTAAGCTGGCGATATAGGTGATACATGGGGATTGTTTCTCAGAGCCCAAAGTTTCCGTAGTTGTAACTGATGTCCCGTGATATATATAGGACATTATTGCCAAATCTATATTATTCAGGACTGATGGAAGAAGTTATTATTGATTAGTAGAGTCTTTGGGGGCTGGAGTTTTTTGAAGCACTTCATCCATTCAGTGCGTTGGCGTTGGCATCGTGTTTATGTTGTTCTGTTTACAAAAGTTTGACAAGGTAAGAATAAGCTCGTTTTTTATAAAGAAATATTAACTAAAACGCGTATTAAGATGGTACAGTACATTTGTTAGTTAACACCTTTGCTTCTTCCATACTGTATATTTATAGGACCTCTCACACCCTCCACATGTGTGCTACATATCAATTATGTTCCATTATATTTAGCTATGCATTTCGTTTATATATAATTATCCTTGTATAATGTGAGCATGTACAACATGTTGATATGATATTATGAAACAAACTATAATAATAAGCCTAAATTAATCATTCCTGAATAATACGTCTCTCTGTTGACTGAAAATAACAATGTGCCAATGTATTTTGAATTCACGAGAGAGAGAGAAAGAGAGAAAGAGAGAGGGAGAGAGTCCAAAGTACAAAGGAGTACACAGGAAAGCAAGCAACAACAGGTCTAGTGACCCCTCTAGGCTGCTTGTCCTCCAAAACATTGAGGATCAAGTGTCCAAACAGTGGTTTAGAGTGGGTAAGGGAAACTTGGAATGGGAACTACTGCCCTGGAACTAATGTCCGTGGCAGGATTAGGAAATTAGTATAGGACAGATGGGTTAGTAACATATAACACAGTTATACTGATCTTTCATATATCTGGGAAAAAAAAAGAGTAACGTCTTAGTAATATATATGTACGCAATATACGCGTATATATATATATATATATATATATATTGGTGTAGCCAGGTAATAAATTGTCTTTAAGGCATGCGAGGTTGAAGGAAATACATGTATCAGCATTAATTATTTTATTATTAAGACTTTCAATAGAACGAACAGCAATTCTCAGGTGTTCTGGGAGATTGTGCAAAAAGTTAGCAAAATTCATGATGATCCGACGCGTTTCGATAGACAACTATCATCTTCAGGGAATGGAAGGTAAGTGAATAGAATATAACATAACAGCTTATTTATACATATTAGGTATATCACAGTAAGGTATATTGGGTGTTGGCTAGCATATGATTGGCTATTTGGCGACCAATGAGGCGCTCGCTTTTCCTGCCTCCTGGTTGGCTGGGAGGGTTCGTAGATGCTAGATGTTGGCGTAGGGAGTCTGCTGGGCGAGGGGGGGGCGGGGCCCTTGTGAGGGGCGGCGGGCCAGTTGTATCTCGGGTTTCTGGTCCAGTTTGAAGCGTAGGGTTGAGGGGCGGCGCGCGTTGGTTAAATGAAGTAGTGGGTGGGATGGTAAGGGGGGGAAGGGGAGGGGAGGAGAGAGGGGGCAAGGGCAGAGTCGGGGTGGAAAGGGGAGTAATGTTAGGGGGTGTTTGAGAGTAACGTTTAGCTGATGGGAGTATTTGGAGGTCGAGAGTTTGATTATTTATGGAAGGATTAAGAGTTTGAATATATAGGGCTTCAAGTATAACAAGTCTTCTGGGTTCTGTCTCTTTATCAATTATGGAGGTGTTTTTATCTAGGTCAGAGCGAGTAAGGGCTTGGTGGTGGGGGGCTTTATAGTGGTCTTTGATAGCTCCATATTGGAGATGGAGGTGAGACGGCGTGATAAACGATTTTGTGTCATACCAACGTAGGTTTGAGGTCCACAGTCCACATTATTGCAATTGTGTTGGTAAATCATATGGTCGTCTATTTTCGGAGTCTTGGGAGAGATAGGTCTGTTACGGAGGATGAGGTTGGAGGTTTTGGAGGATTTGTAGTAGATGATAAGTTTTATTTTGTGGTCGGGGTTGGTGGGGAGGACGTTTTTGGTAATGATTTCTTTCTTTCATGATGGATTCGTCGGTATTGTGATCAGATGACATGTAGTTGCGGTAGAAGATAGTGATGTCGTTGGTTGGGTTGGTAGTAGGGGGGGCTTGGTTGTACCATTTATCAAGGTGTTTTCTTATGGTGTTGGTGAGATCTGTGTTAGAGTATCCGTTGTTAACGAGTACCTGGGTAAGGCGTTCTAGTTCCTTATGGGTGTCGCTCCACGCGGTGCAATGGGTGAGGGCTCTCCTGATGTAGGCTGCGATGGTGGACAGCAGGTATCGTTGGGGGCATTAACTTTCCCCGTTGAAGCATTGGCCATTGTTCGTGGGTTTGGTGCAGACGGTAGTTATGAATTCTTGATTATTAAACGAAACAAGGAGGTTGAGGAAGGGAAGCTGTCCATTGGTGGCCTCTTCATAGGTGAAGTTGAGGTGAAATTACCGCCTCTCTCGACGTGGAGAGCCTGTTCACCAACGTACCTGTGGACAGGACCATCAACTTAATCCTGCAAAAAGTTTACCATTGCCCTGACACACCCAATCTTGACATACCGGAGAAGGCACTGAAGACGCTGTTGGAGCTCTGCACCAAAGAGGCACCTTTACTCTGCCCCCGTGGAAACATGTACCAGCAAATAGATGGGATAGCGATGGGTAGCCCCCTGGGAGTCCTGTTCGCTAATTTCTTCATGGGAACTATAGAAGAGGAGCTCCTTGATGCCCACCGCCCCTCGGTCTACTGCAGATATGTGGACGACATATTCGTACTAGTAAAAAACCTCAACGAACTCAGGGACCTCCAGCATCGCTTTATGGCTGCCTCAGGACTCAACTTCACCTATGAAGAGGCCACCAATGGACAGCTTCCCTTCCTCGACCTCCTTGTTTCGTTTAATAATCAAGAATTCAAAACTACCGTCTACACCAAACTCACGAACAATGGCCAATGCCTCAACAGGGAAAGTGAATGCCCCCAACGATACCTGCTGTCCACCATCGCAGCCTACATCAGGAGAGCCCTCACCCCTTGCACCGCGTGGAGCGACACCCATAATGAACTAGAACGCCTTACCCAGGTACTCGTTAACAACGGATACTCTAACACAGATGTCACCAACACCATAAGAAAACTCCTTGATAAATGGTATAACCAAGCCCCCCCTACTACCAACCCAACCAACGACATCACTATATTCTACCGCAACTACATGTCATCTGATCACAATACCGACGAATCCATCATGAAAGAAATCATTACCAAAAACGTCCTCCCCACCAACCCCGACCACAAAATAAAACTTATCATCTACTACAAATCCTCCAAAACCTCCAACCTCATCCTCCGTAACAGACCTATCTCTCCAAAGACTCCGAAAATAGACGACCATGTGATATACCAATACAATTGCAATAATGTGGACTGTGGACCTCAAACCTACGTTGGTATGACACAAAATCGTTTATCACGCCGTCTCACCCTCCATCTCCAATCTGGAGCTATCAAAGACCACTATAAAGCCCCCCACCACCAAGCCCTTACTCGCTCTGACCTAGATAAAAACACCTCCGTAATTGATAAAGAGACAGAACCCAGAAGACTTGCTATACTTGAAGCCCTATATATTCAAACTCTTAATCCTTCCTTAAATAATCAAACTCTCGACCTCCAAATACTCCCATCAGCTAAACGTTACTCTCAAACCCCCCTAACATTACTCCCCTTACCACCCCAACTCTGCCCTTGCCCCCTCTCTCCTCCCCTCCCCTTCCCCCCCTTACCGTCCCCCCACTACTGCATTTAACCAACGCGCGCCGCCCCTCAACCCTACGCTTCAAACTGGACCAGAAACCCGAGATCCAACTGGCCCGCCGCCCCTCACAAGGGCCCCGCCCCCCCCTCGCCCATCAGACCCCCTACGCCAACATCTAGCATCTACGAACCCTCCCAGCCAACCAGGAGGCAGGAAAAGCGCGCGCCTCATTGGTCGCCAACTAGCCAATCATATGCTAGCCAACACCCAATAAACCTTACTGTGATCTACCTAATATGTATAAATAAGCTGCTATGTTATATCCTATTCAGGAGGAAGGAGAAGAAGACATTGACCTGGGAACGACCGCCAGCAAGCCGACAAGAACACCATCTCCTTACCTCGATGAACCAAACTACATCTACGACTAACCATCATCGCGCACCTTCAACAACAACAACGGCCTTTCCTCACCAACACCACGTGGCATGCTGCTCAGAACTCAACAACTTAACATGAAAAGTAGCAAGGTGGTCAGCCCACCAACTTTTATCTCTCCAACTCTTCATCCTTCAAATCTTCGCTCTCCACTAGACCCTTCTACTTCTAACCTTGAAGCAACCTAGCTTCACTCTGACTTCTGACTCCTGACTCCTATTCACTTACCTTCCATTTCCTGAAGATGATAGTTGTCTATCGAAACGCGTCTGATCATCATGAATTTTGTTAACTTTTTACACAATCTCCCAGAACACCTGAGAATTGCTGTTCGTTCTATTGAAAGTCTTAATAATAAAATAATTAATGCTGATACATGTATTTCCTTCAACCTCGCCTGCCTAAAAGAAAAAAAAAAAAAATATATATATATATACCGGTATATATATATATATACATATATATATATATATATAATCTGTTCTTCGACTTGCAAAACACTCTTTCATCAATAATAAATGCACTGAACTATCCAACTCTAGCTCTTCCCAAGCTTTCTGGCATCTAGCCAAAAACCTCTCCAACAATTTCTCTTCCTCGTCTTTCCCTCCCCTTTCCCACTCTGATGGCACAACCATCACTTCTTCCTCTGACAAAGCTAAACTCTTCGCTCAAACTTTTGCTAGAAACTCCACCTTGGATGATTCCGGTGCTATTCCTCCCTCTCCGCCCTCCTGTCTCTTACTTATGCCTAATATCCTAATCTCTTCTAAAGATGTACTTTCTACCCTCTCTGGGCTTAACACTAATAAGGCGTACGGTCCGGACGGTGTTCCTCCTGTTGTTCTCAAAAACTGTGCTTCCGTCCTGACTCCCTGCCTAGGCAAACTCTTTCGTCTCTGTCTATCCTCTAACGTCTTCCCTTCATGCTGGAAGTTTGCTCACATTCAACCTGTCCCAAAGAAGGGTGACCGCTCTCAACCCTCCAACTATCGTCCAATTGCTCTTATCTCTTGTCTTTCTAAAGTTTTTGAAACTATTCTTGCTTCCAAATTTCTTAAGCATTTCTCTTCTCATAATCTGCTCTCAGATCGCCAGTATGGCTTCCTTAAGGGTCGCTCTACTGGTGATCTTCTTTCATATCTTACTAACTCTTGGTCATCCTCCTTTCGGGACTTCGGTGAGACTTTTTCTATTGCACTAGACATATCGAAAGCCTTCGATAGAGTCTGGCATAAATCTTTAATTTCTAAACTACCCTCCTTCGGTTTCTATCCCTCCATCTGTGCCTTTGTCTCTAATTTCCTTTCCGGCCGTTCCATAGCTGCGGTTGTGGACGGCCATTGTTCACTTCCTCACCCTATAAACTCCGGTGTTCCTCAGGACTCTGTCCTATCTCCTATTCTCTTTCTAATTTTTATAAATGATCTCCTTAACTGTACCTTAATTCCCATCAATTCATACGCAGACGACTCAACCTTACACTACTCCATTAGTTTTTCAGAACGCCCCAGCCAGCAATCCCTCAACGACGAACGTAATGAAGCCATAGAACTCTTAAATTCTGATCTAAATACTATTTCCAATTGGGGCAGAGAAAACCTTGTTAACTTTAATGCTTCTAAAACCCAATTTCTCCATCTATCTACCCGTCAGGATCTCCCAGCGGACTATCCCTTATTCTTCAACAATACAAAAATCAACCCTTCATCTTCTCTCAATATTCTTGGTGTCTCTTTTTCTTCTGCTCTCATTTGGAAGGACCATATTACCAGTCTTGCTAAGGCAGCCTCCCAGAAGCTGGGTGTGCTCAACCGCCTTAGGGGGTTCTTTTCCCCTGCACAGCTTCTTGCTCTGTACAGGGGCATGGTGCGCCCTTGTATTGAGTATTGTTCACATGTGTGGGGAGGTTCCTCTCACACCGCTCTCCTAGACAAAGTTGAAAGGAAGGCCTTTCGTATCATTAACTCCCGTCCACTCACCAACTCTCTGCAATCTCTCTCTCTCCGCCGCAATGTTGCATCTCTCTCGCTATTCTATCGCTACTATAATAATCAGTGTTCCTCAGAGCTATCCCAGTGCATACCACCTCCTTTACGTAGGGCACGTGGTACCCGTCTTGCAACTCAATCCCACCCCTACTCTGTGCAACTCTCCAACCCAAGAGTGAAACGTTACTCTCAAACTTTCTTCTACTCAACATCTGAGCTCTGGAACTCTCTCCCAGAATCAGTCTTTCCCTCTTCCTATGACTTAAATTGCTTCAAACTCCGTGTGTCCAGGCATTTTGGCTCGAACGTCCCTTGATTTTGGCCCTGTCACTCTTTCAACTATGGGGGAGGCACTCGCTATAGGCAGGTATGCCTTTTGCCTCCCGCAATCACATAGAAAAAAAAAAACATATATATACTGTATATATATATATATGTATATGTATATATATATATATATATATGTATATATAAAAAAAAAATATATATTATTTTCTTTAATACATACGAGGTTGAAAGAAATGGCAATTTCTGCGTTGGAAATTTTATTATTCAATGTTTCCAGGTCTCTGATGAGTTTTCGCTGGGTGGCAGGAAGTAGATGAATGAGATGAGCAAAATTCATGGTGGTACAGGGTTACATAAATGTACATTATGATACAGGATATACGACGCGTTTCACTGGACAACCAGCATTATCAAGTAAGGGTAGAATGATATAAAAGGTAAACAGGAAGGGTATATATAGAGGGTGGAGGATCAGAGGAGGCGAAAATCAGGGGGCAAAAGTCTCCTATTGGTGGAGGGGTATTCGAGGAGTGCAAAAGGGGGAACCGCTTCACGCAGGCGCACTGGATGCGGGATGGTGTTGGTCGGATGGCGGGGTCAAAGCTGATTGGCTGCGTGTCGAAGGGCGTGGCCTAAGTTGCGTGGTACGTGTGGCGCCGGCAGAAGACGAAGCTGAAGGAGGTAGCGCGGGGGGCTGCGTCAAGGGCACCGGGGGGCGAGGGGGGACGTTTGGTCCTGTAGGGTAGTGCCTTTTGGCAGAAGGAAGGATCTGAAGGTCTAGAGTTTGGTTGTTGATGTTAGGATGTAAGGCTTGGATATATAACGCTTCGAGTATAGGTAATCTCCTTGGGTCACTTTCTTTATCGAGTATGGTGGTGTGTTTCTCTAACTCGTTGCGTGTGAGGTGGGGGTGGTTGGGGGTGAGATAGTGGTCTTTGATGGCTCCAGCCTGAAGGTGAAGAGTTAACCGACGTGAAAGACGAGTCTGCGTCATGCCAATATAGGAATGAGGTCCACAGTCCTCATAATTACAGGTATGTTGGTAAATGACGTGATCATCGGTCATCGGGCTCTTTATCTTGGTGGAAGCTGGTTTGTTGCAGAGAACGAGGTTGGAGGTCTTGGGGGATTTGTAATCAATTATTAATTTGATTTTGTTTTCCGGGTTGGTTGGGTGGACATGCTTGGAGATTATTTCTTTTAAGACGGCCTCGTCATTTTTGTGTTCAGAGGACATGTAATTGCGGTAGAAGATCTTAATTTCATTGGGGGGGGTCAATGTTGGGAGGGTTTTGGGTGTACCATTTTTCAAGATGGTGGTTGATGGTGCTGGAGATGTCGGAGTTGGAGTATCTATTATTCACTAAAACTTGGGATAGTCTTTCTAGTTCCTGGTGGGTGTCGGCCCAGGTAGAGCAGTGCGTGAGGGCTCTCCTTACATAGGCGGAGATGGAGGATAGAAGATAACGGCGGGGGCATTCACTATCGCCGTTGAGGCATTGTCCTGTGTTAGTTGGTTTAGTGTAGACGGTGGTTTTGAACCCATGGTCGTTCAGAGCTACGAGGATGTTGAGGAAGGGGAATTGTCCATTGTTTGATTTTTCAAAGGTGAAGTTAAGTCCGGAGGAGGTCATGAAGCGACACTGGAGTTCCTGTAGTTTGTGGAGGTCCTTGATTTGCACGAAGATGTCATCCACGTATCTACAGTAGACGTCGGGTCGTTGGGCAGCTAGGAGCTCTTCCTCGATGGTACCCATAAAAAAGTTCCCAAAAAGAACTCCTAGGGGGCTGCCCATCGCCACACCGTCTATCTGCTTGTACATGTTGCCCCGGGGGCAAAGGAAGGGGGCCTCCTTGGTACACAGCTCCAGTAGTGTTTTCAGGGCCTTCTCCGGGATGTCCAGTGTTGGGGTATCAGGGCAATGGTAAATTCGATGTAGAATCATGTCAATGGTCCTATCCACTGGCACGTTGATGAACAGGCTTTCTACGTCGAGGGAGGCGATTGTGTGGTTGTTGTTTCGGGGGGCGTCTCGTAAAATTTCCAAGAAATCGTGGGCTGAGTTAAGGTTGTATTGGCTGGGCACGTAGGGGGTGAGGAGGTTGTTCAGGGCCTTGGCGATCTGGTAGGTGGCAGTGGGGATCTGGGAGATGATGGGGCGGAGGGGGTTCCCAGGTTTGTGTGTTTTGATGGTTCCGTACGCATAACCAGGGGTGTATTCTCCGACGAGTTTTTTTAAGGTGGACCCCTCCTTGTTTGGCGTTGATGGCGATGATGGTGGTGTTGACTGTACGTTTGATTTCGTCGGTTGGGTTGCGAGTGATCTTTTTAAATTTGGTGTTGTCATTTAAGACGTCCATTTTTCTAAGATATTCATCCTTGTCATGAATCACGAGGCAGGAAGCTTTATCCGCACGACGGATGATGATGTTGGGGTTGTCTCTTAATTGTTTGGCAGCTTGGAAGTGTTGTTTGTTGAGGATTTTGCTATGGTGAGTTCCTCTGGTTTTGGCGGCTTCAGCGAGGAGAGTAGGTTGTAGGGCGGGAGTAGTGGTGACCTTGCCATCCTTCTTGAGTCGTAGGATGTCGTCCAGGAGGATTTCCGTTTCTAGGCGTTTCCGGTGGGGGCCAGGTTTGGAGCTGTAGTGGCAGTTGAGGCCTTTGTTGAGGAGGTCTTCTTGGTCCAGGATCAGAATGGTGTTAGTCAGGTTTATGTATCCTTTTGTTGGTTTGGGAAGTTTTATGTTTCCGCCATAAAGACGGGCAAGCTTTTTTATGGTTGTGTTTTCGGCTTGTCTTCTGTGTTGTTCAAGGAGTTGTTCGAGGGCTGTGTTGATTTCGGCTTTGAGGTGGTCTGGAGGGTTTTGTCTTCCCAAATCCTTAGAAGAGCATCTCGTTCTTTACGAAGGTTGTTGGCGAGCTCTCGTTTTTCAATTATTTCATCCTTCACCAGTTCTTCACGAAACTGGAGGGTGCTGGTGCGATGTCTGGCATTCTTGTGAAGTTTTATGTTAGTAAAGCCAGGTAATAAATTGTCTTTAATACATATGAGGTTGAAAGAAATGGCAATTTCTGCGTTGGAAATTTTGTTATTCAAAGTTTCCAGGTCTCTGATGAGTTTTTGCTGGGTGGCAGGAAGTAGATGAATGAGATGAGCAAAATTCATGGTGGTACAGGGTTACATAAATGTACATGATGATACAGGATATACGACGCGTTTCACTGGACAACCAACATTATCCAAGCCTTATATCCTAACATCAACAACCAAATTCTAGACTTTCAGATCCTTCCTTCTGCCAAAAGGCACTACCCTACAGGACCTAACGCCCCCCCTCGCCCCCCGGTGCCCTTGACGCAGCCCCCCGGGCTACCTCCTTCAGCTTCGTCTTCTGCCGGCGCCACACGTACCACGCAACTTAGGCCACGCCCCTCGACACGCAGCCAATCAGCTTTGACCCCGCCAACCGACCAACACCATCCCGCATCCAGTGCGCCTGCGTGAAGCGGTACCCTTTTGCACTCCTAGAATACCCCTCCACCAATAGGAGACTTTTGCCCCCTGATTTTCGCCTCCTCTGATCCTCCACCCTCTATATATACCCTTCCCGTTTACCTTTTATATCATTCTACCCTTACTTGATAATGCTGGTTGTCCAGTGAAACACGTCATATATCCTGTATCATCATGTACATTTATGTAACCCTGTACCACCATGAATTTTGCTCATCTCATTCATCTACTTCTTGCCACCCAGCGAAAACTCATCAGAGACCTGGAAACTTTGAATAATAACATTTTCAATGCAGAAATTGCCATTTCTTTCAACCTCGTATTTAACAAAGAAATTTTATTACCTGGCTTTACTAACATATATATATATATATAAGCGTATATATATACGCAAAAGAAAGAGAGAGAGAGAGATAGGTGTCATGAACTTTTGAATTGTTGGAGTTTCAAAATACATGAGTTAACAAATTATCAGTGCCGCAGCGATAGTACTATCTACAGGTATGTGTTACTTTTCACAGAAAATTAGTATGATTTATTTTAGCATGCACTTTGCCTTAGAATATGCTGAATATGTTATATTATGTATTTATATACTACCGGCATATATTTTTAATCTTCCATATGTTGTTATTGTTGTTCCCTAAGCTGCCTGGCCGAACAGCCCCAAGGCCCCGAGCAAGGCCAAGGCCATAAACGAGCGCCCCCAACAGAACCCTCCCTGCCGACCACAATAAAGCCTGGGTGACCGAAGCCACTCCATGGCGGGGAGCTGAGGAGGGTGCGGAAACGCCCGGGAAACCAAAGACCCACCCAGGGCCCTGTGCCCCTCAGCAATTATGAAGAGAAAGTTGAGGGACAAAGGAAAAATGTGACGCTTTGGCTTCCAATCTAGGTAGATTGGGAGGTCAATCCACGGAAGAGACGCCGTATGGCAGAGATCGCTCAGTTCTCACTCTGATAGACCAGCCCATCACCACGAATCTTCCATATTGTTTAAAATTATATATTTACTATACTGTAAGACAATATTATAACATTGTTTACTCAGTTAAACAATGACGAATTATTATTATTTTTACCAAAAAATATGATAACTATTTGGCTTTGGCTTTTAACCTCTCCGCGGCGCACAGGGGGTTTTCTACAGGGTAATACTGTGCGCATGTATGATGATTTTGGGACCCATTGCCAATTTCGATTAAAAGTACATCATCGTGTAGGGAATGTTTGCGTGCATCGGCCCATACATATTTGAGCCCCCAAAAAATGTCTGGGGGGGGGGGAAACGGTCCGTAGTTGAAAAATGTGGAGCCAATGGCACCGCGCGGCTAGATTGTCATCGAGCGGCGAGATTACCCTGCCGAATTTTCACGCGCCCAGGGGATAGAAGGAGAGGGAGGAGGGGCTGGGTTACTGCGTATTATCACGTATATCTCCTTTTTTTATCCCTTTTAGGCCATGTAGAGTATGTATACGTGTGTAGGCCACCCATATAACAATTAATATGCCTCATAGTGACCAAAAATTGCAATATATAAGGGAATTATAAGATAATTTTTAGGCGGGAATGAAGATGGGTTGGAGGTTTGGCGGCAATTTATGAGCTGAGAGTGTGGTTTGCGCTATAATATTACGTATATCTCGTACTTAGAGCACTGTCATGCTATAATACAGACTTGTACGTATGTAGACATGCCATATATCAATATATATACCGCATATAGACCAATTCATGCGATATTTACGCACATTATCAATGAGTTTCTAGCAGACGGAAGCCTAAAAGGGTGGGTGGGGGTGGGAATTAAAGGGGGAGAGGGTGTGTTACGCAAATATCACTTATATCTTGTACTTAGAGCACTGTCATGCTATAATACAGACTTGTACATATGTAGACGTGCCATATATCAATATATATACCGCATATAGACCAATTCATGCGATATTTACGCATATTATCAATAAGTTTCTATGCGTGAACCAAGGTGTGAGTGAGTTGTGCTGGGAATGAAAGGGGGAGAGGGTGTGTTACGCCATAAATATCACTTATATCTTGTACTTAGAGCACTGTCATGCTATAATACAGACTTGTACGTATGTAGACGTGCCATATATCAATATATATACCGCATATAGAAAAATTCATGCGATATTTACGCACATTATCAATGATTTTCTAGCAGACGGAAGCCTAAAAGGGTGGGTGGGGGTGAGTGGGTGGGTGGGAGGGAGGCAGGGAGTGAGTTGTGGAGAGAGTGAAGGCAGTAAACATATGCAGCTGTGTGATAATTGTGGAGGCGCCCCAGGCGTATGGATGTCTTGGGATTTTGAACCTTATATCTAGGAGGTGTCTGGTGTTCGTTGCCACCAAGAGGTCTACAATAACATGAGTCAGGAATGGAGAGAGAGAGAAAGTGAGACATGCGTATGTCGTACGTATAAATGGACTTCAGAATTGCATTTTTATGCAAGCAGACATTGCATTTTAGACACATGTGAAGTACCACAGAAACATGTAGGTCATTGACTGTAAATAAAGTACTATAATATTATAGACCAGCAACGAGGGTGGTCAGTAAACACAGGCAGATTGCCTTTTTTGATAGAGAGCTAAATATAGACTGGTGTCTCCTTACAATTGCGAAAGGGTAGATTGCCACCAGAGAAACTTATATTTATTTATTTCCAAGTAATATGCAATCTAAATGTATATTCGAGACCTACTGCAAGTATTTGTATGACAGTCATGACTATGTATAATCCAATATACGCGCGTAGGCGAGACATAAGAAAGCTGGTTGAGCAATTTTCGACACCCACACAGTTATTATTCATTTTTATTTACAATTTTATACAATACAAATGTATTTGTGAAGAGTATTATATGCATTATTGTATTTATACAAATTTTGTTCCCAGACAGAGCTGCTGTGGCTGGAGCAGCAAGGAGCGGCAAGGGTCACCCCGTGACCGCTTGACCGTGTGATAATGAGTGGAGTCACACTGAGAGGGGCAATTTTGCTGAGTGTTTGGGCAATTTTTGACAGAAAAAAGTTATATAATTACTAATTCTTGACAGAGACAAACTTTTATAAACCTTGGCATGATATAATTGATAATCCCATCAATTTACAAACGTAAATTGGTGGGATAATTCATTTTTGTTTTTAAATTGTCATTTCGATTGTAGACACGAAGTTCTGAGTGATATTTGGTATGAGCTCCTGTGGCATGGTTGGTAAGGTCGCGGACTGGAAAACTCAAAGTGTGGTAGGGTAGTGGGATCGAATCCAGGAGGGGGTTATGGGGAAGGTTTTATACTGTCTAGAAAATGTTTGATAATTTTTTTTTTTTACAAGATCATGCCATTGTATTCAAACAATATGAAATATTCATAGAATATATCATATTGTAAGAATACAATGACATGACCTTGTTTTTTTGTTTTTTTTATTGTTTTTTTTTATTATCTTAGTAGGTTTGACATGATTTATTGAAACATATTTATTTTTGTACAATTCATTTGAGGTAAGAAAATATATACACATTACTTAGGCTATAACAAACATATATATTGATATACTAAAAAAAAAAGGCATATTACATGTAAATCTTTGAAACTTATAAACTAAATAATGAAACATACAATTATATAATGTAAAAGCTATATCACAGGGACATCTTTGGAACTTATACATTATATAATATATATGTTACATTATGAGGTAGCGTGATCAATTAGGTCAGGTCAGGTAAGGTAGGGCGCAAGTCCAGGGCAGGGCAGGGCAGGGGGCGAGTCCAGGGCAGGGCACGGGTCGAGTCCAGGGCAGGGCAGGGAAGGGCAGGGGGCGACACTCAGTAATTCTTGAAGGTGTGGTAGTCCCTGAAGCAGTCACCCAAGCAGAGTGCAACTTTGCACTCCGCGCACATTGAGGTGACTCTTTTGGTGGCGTGGGGTTTCCTGACACTGGAGCTGCAGACGTGGCACTGCACCTGCCTGTGACGAGTGCCAATCAACTCGGTGTTGGTTGGGTAGTGTCTTTCGACACCCAGCTGGATGCGGTCAGGAGCGTGATCCCCACGCCATGCCGTACGTCTGTGAGTGGTGGTGCCATACTTCTCCAGGAGTTGGTATGACACGTTGTAGACGAACTCCCGGAATTTCAGCTTCTGGTTTGGGGACATCTCCCTCTTCACCAACCACAAGTTGTAGGCATTGAGCATCGTGATGTCAACTAGGTGGAGGAAGAGCTTGTGATACCACTTCACAGTCTTCCTCAGACACTCAACGCCTGACAGCTGACAGTCAGACTTGTCCACCATGCGCATGTTCTTTGTATAGTCCACAACCATGTCGGGCTTGTAGATGGTCTTCCTGGTTCGGTAGTGGATTTTGCCAGAGTCCATCTGGGCACCTGTGTGGACGGTGGAAAGCAGGTGGACGTCTCATTTGTCCTTCCACTTCAGGGCTATCACTTTCCCACACTTCTCGAGCTGCTTGTATTTTTGCCCCTTTCGTCGCCTTCTTCGGACATGCCTCTCACGGTGTTCCTGGGCCAGGTCGTCTTCAGAAGGTGTGTCACTGGAGGAGGCATCTGTAAGAGGAATGACATTACCGGTGAACTTAGGCATAAACTTTCTTGTCTTTCTGACAGTCCCACATGACCCCGTTTGGTTGTCATGAAGAAACTGGCAGAGAGCAGGAGAAGTATACCAGTTGTCAGTGTAGATGATGTGGCCTTTGCCCAGGTAAGGTGCCAACATTTTCCTGACGATGGTACCTGACATGCCCATGGGGTCATTGGCAGCGGCTTTCGGTATGTCAATGTCAGTGCCTGTATACACGATCATGTCAAGCACTATTCCAGTTTCACAGTCACACAAAACGAAGAGCTTGATTCCGAACCTATGCCTTTTCAAGGGGATATACTGCTTGAAAACAAGACGTCCTTTGAAGAGCACGAGCGACTCATCAATCACCAAATTGAGGAAGGGGTAAAAGTATTTCCTATACCTCTCCAACACCATGGTGAACACATCCCAAACTTTCCATATCCTGTCAATCCTATTAGGATTGTCGTTGTCTGCAAAGTGCATAAATCTTAGCAGCAACAAAAATCTGTCACGAGTCATGAACTTATTGAAAGTTGGGGTGGCGACGAGAGGGTCGTGCTTCCAATAGTGTTGCAACACATGCTCCTTGCACAGAGGCATGAGGAACAACAAGGCAAAGAACGTCATGAACTCATTCACAGTCGTATCAACCCAGCCTCGTATTCTCGCTTTTGGAGAAATTACGTCCAATCTGCCAAACACCCACCTGTAGTAGGCGTTTGTTTGGGCAACGATGTAAGTCATTACCTCCATATCGAAAAAAGCGAGGAAGAAGTCGCTTTCGTTCGCTTGCTCGTCACAGGGCCAGTCATCAGTTGTACCTGACGTCCCAGGATTGAACTGGGGCACGTCAGGTACAAAATTGACCCCGTCAGACCAATCGAACGAAGGCAGGCCAGGGATCGGAATGTCGTCTGTGTCTGCTTCATCGTCTGAAGTATCGCTTCCATGGTCGCGATACAGCACAGCATCATCATCACCCTCCTCTTCACTTGACAGACGCCCTTCCTCATTCTCGTCACCGACGTCGGACTCACTCCCACTGTCCACTCCCAAATCCCCCCACCCTTGGTCCCGTGCTAGGGCTTCGTCGTCGAAACCCGGGCTGCCAATGCCCTGCAAATCAACATCAAACAGCAGGGCGGCATACTTTGATGGTGTCAGAGTTTTCCGGGTCACTCTAGCACGTGCGGGAGTCTTATGGACAGGGACAGAAGTGCCGGCAGGGGCGGCAGCGGTGCGTGGTCTTGTGGCCCTGGAGGCAGGCAAGATGATGGTGGTGCCTGTCGCCCTTTTCCCTGTTCCTTGGGCAGGGGCGGCAGGGGTGGCAGGGGCAGCAGGGCCGGCAGGGCCAGCAGTCGCTTTCCCTCTCCCTTTCCCCTTCCGCTTCCCCTTCCCTTTTCCTTGGGCAGGGGCAGCAGGGGCGGCAGGGGCGGCAGGGCCAGCAGGGGCACCCAGGCCATGGGCGGCTGGTGGTGGTGGTGGTGGTGGTAGGGTCACTGTGGCTGGCGTACGGGTTTTCTTCCCTACGCCCGTGCCTTTAATTTTTTCATGACCCCGCAGGTTCTGCAGCCCTAGGGCGGCCTCCTGCGTCGCTGGTACTGGTGGCAGGGGTGGCAGTGGTGGTGGTAGTGGTTGTTGCAGTGGCCTGGGTCGTGGTGGCAGTGTCACGAAAGACCAATGACCTCTGTGCCATTGCCCTGCTTGCACGTGTTTTTCGTGCTTTGGGTGCTGGTGCTTCGTCCTCTGAGCTGTAGGGCGTGTCGTACTGGTAGCTAGGGTCTTTAGCAGCCACCCTCTGCCTTCCACGGCGGCTGACACCACCAGAAGGAGGGCTGGTTGTGTCATCAGGGAGCGAGCGTGAGGGACGTATGGGCTCTATGACTAGTGCTTGGTTACTGGCGCGGTGGTGCTTGCACGAGTGCGGGGCGAGCGTGTGGCGGGGTGGTGTCGAGAGTTGACATGTAGTACTATACCCACACCAATTTTCAGCCGCCTGGCTATAAACGCGCGGTTTTGGTACGCGTTCAAAAGCTCTGCTCTTAAGAGTCTTCCCGCAGTCCGCCGGGGGAACTCTTATGAGTCTCCCCGCAGCTCCCGGGTTAATGAGTCTAATATTCATTTGAAGTGGAACTTAATCGATCGTGGTGTAAGTGCGCTTAATTTGAAACTATTGTTACTCAGCACTTTTTCTCAGTCCTGAATCCTCACCAGGAGTTAAGAACGAGGGTAGTAATATAGCCTACGTGTGCAACGAATAAAACACATCTAATAAACTCCAGTATCTCAATATGATCCGAGCAGGAAGACTATTATATCACTGCATCAATATACGAGGTATAGCCAAACTACTATAGAAACACATCTCAAATTACAGTACCACTCCTAATAAATCCCCAACAAAATAGTCATATATATCAATCAATGTACTGGGCTGTGGAGGCGTGGTATTATATCCTAGGCCAATACTGAACTCGTATAGATTTACATGTCACTGTACTAAGAAAATAAGAAAATATAAATCATTAATAAATCTATGAAAGAGAGGCGATTATGATGTTACTGCAGACCTGTCCTGATACTGTCTAGCCCATAAATCACTGTTACTAGCGCCTGTACACTACTACTCTGACTAAAAGATTAACTTGCATACATAAGTTGACTTACTAGGTAATATAATCAAACTGTGCACAGCTCAGATCCAAACAACAACATCAGCAGAATACATTAATCTAAAAAAAATCCATTTATAGTAATCAATGTATGCATTTAAACATACACTAGGCTATGCTATCAAATTTATAATCCGAAATACACTGCTATAACATTTAGCTTGTTAGCCTATTGCATAAATAAATGTTTGCAACACATATTAGACACTCTATCAATACATATATGACAATGTCTTAATCCTAAAATAAATGACAATTGTATATGCACTTAACCTTATATCTTATAATAGCTCCCAATTGTAAAACATGGTGTGGAAATTTGCTCGCACTGACAATAAAAGTAATTAAATTCAATAGTAATAAGCAAAGGAAAAAACAAGACGAGTTACCTTACATACTCAGTGAAATAATTCTCCAGCTATCTGGTCACCAAGGATGTATCTTGAAACACTAAAACTCCTATCCCGCACACACACAACTGACTTCGATCTCCGATTTCCGACTGGCCCCTGAGCGAACTGACCCCCATATATTTATTCACCGCGTGCAGACGCTTAACCCTTAATTAGAGGCGAGCAACATAAGTCGAGTTAAATAAAGCTGGACTATGTGGCGGCGCTCGACATAGGTCGTGTGGCAATTTCAGCACGCAATGTTGCTGAGAGAGAGAGACAAGTGGTGGCAGGAGAGTAGCGAGCGTATGACTGCTCCAGACCACCGCGGCGAACCTACTGACACGAATCCCACCTCCTCCCTCCCTCTCTCACTCGCTATATACGGAATTGTATGGGGAAAGTGCCTAATTACATGCTTTTTGCACTCGTGTTGCACGGTTATTGCAAGAAAACTAGCCATCATAAAAGGATCGTTATGGTGTCATTCGAAAGCTCTGTTTATGCCCTTTCAGGGATAGATACTTGTTTTACGTTCTGGGTCTTATTTAGGCATGAAAATGATCACGTAAACAGCCCTATTTTGGCTAAAAACACCCCGCTGGGCGGTACATATAAATAAACCGCATAGGCCGCTCGTAAGGTGTTAAGTACTAAGTCCCTACTAACGCGGATCCTTTGAAGAATTGTGTTTTCTAAATCCAACACAATCCAAGATAACTCGGCAATGTTACAATGCTTGATAGTAATGAATATACCGAAATAAAGCTATCTCAATTCCTCACCAAGTAATCTAGCGACATTATACAAATCAGAACATCTTATAAATCCTGCAATACAATGATTAATGATTGCACAACATGAGTGCTACGAAATCGAAGTCATTATATATCCATGCACTGCATTATTACTGAACAAAAACACTACATTACTTACTCAAATCTCAAGTTTCTTCAATGATGTATCTCGCACACATATGCATGTGATATGTAAAGGCGTCCTAGCTTGACAAAACATTAAATAAGACCTGGCCTCAAACACAAAATGCGAATCTTGGCGATGTGATCGATTTCTCGCCAATTTTCGGAGAGCCCGAAAATCAACCCTAATGTATTCCCATAAGGCCTGTAGTAAATGTTAGGACTCTTTTCACTCCTAGTACAGTGCCTGCTATGATAACATCTTATTCTAAGTACCTTTCTGATCAACATGGCACCTACACAAATGTTATTCTACACAAACTAAATCAGATATGACGATAAAGCAAATTTGAACATTCCCCTATCTTATTTCACACAATAAACAATATTGTCCTTATAATATATCAACATAATTTAACTAAATACAACATGTAGCCTAGGCCTACATCTCCTAGATACACAAGTTAATCACAACTGGACGAAAGCACAGTTATAAAATATAATACATGGAGCAAACTCGAGCTACCACCAAACATCTCATAGCAAGTCCATAGGCTATCCCACCATAGATATGAAGAGAAGGCTAGGCTATGTAGACAGCGAGATCTGAAACTCATCACACTATGCTAATACATATTGTTAATGAAAGGTGCAACCATACACATTGGACAATCATGAGGGTCACAGTTAACAGTTTTCGTTTCGAGTATCGCAAATAATTTATGATAATGAAAATTAGAATTATGCTCAAAGTTATTAGCTTAAGCAAAAAATTATAGAAACGGTTAGTTAGTTCAAATAGGAATTCAGAGGCAATCAACCCTTCTGGATTATTAAGCCAGCACACTGCAAGTTAAGTACATTTTCAGGACTGGAGTCCCTTTTCGAGAACCCCAGTCCCTTGAGGAAATGGAAAGAGAGGATACATTTTATACTTCGGTAGGGGCGATTCAGCTTTAGAGGAATACTAATAAAACAATGCTCCGAATCTGTTCCTGGCTTGTAAAGTGAAAGAGGCTATTCGAAAAATGGCCTCACAGAAAAATATAAATTGAAATAGCGATTGTCGGTCCGTCGGAACTATTAACTGGTTGAATAAAAACAGTGAATGTTTCAATTTTTATTCTTTCGGAAAGGTGTCAGGAAAATTGGAAAGGATATATTATTATGGTATTCGTGTTTTATTATGGTGGTTTCATAGGGGTTTTAATTTGTGTTGAACTGCTACATATTATCAGCTTACAGCAATATAACTTTATATCAATGTTTTCAATGGAGATTCTTTTTAATCTTTCTCTCTCTCTCTCTCTCTCTCTCTCTCTCTCTCTCTCTCATACTGGCTAATTTTTTTCCAACTATCTTAATTTTATCTGCATTATAAAAAAATAGTGTCATCTTGTTTTACTTGTCCCCAGCCTCCCATCTTGTGCTATGAGTTCATATACTTGTACTATTTATCGGACATATCAACCAGTAGATCATTTTCAACTACTAGACCATTTCAATCATTAACTCTCAACCAGCCTCGAATCAACCATGGCCAACTAAATAGATGTCAAATTGAGGTTTCATTCTAACTCTAACCATCCTAACCTAACAGTAATGGTTGAGATGGTATTGGTTGAGAGCTACTGGTTGAAATGGTCTACTGGTTGAGTTGTCCGGTCTCCCCTTGTGCTTTATATTTGTTCTGCTTATACCTGAATCCTGGTTATGAAAGGTGTAGTCTCATCACAGTTAAAATACTCGAATGTTTATCTTGAACGTTTGTATATTAACCCTTTCAAGATACGATGATGCATTTATTATCTATCTTCTGGTTATTATTAAACGATTTTAGTCAGATTAGAAAGGGTATTTGGAAGTGAGAGGGTTTATTGAGATATTCTTGAGCCTTTCAATTCCCACAGATCCTTTCTATGTTACATGAATTCATCTAATAATAGCCATAATAAACTGTCACAAGGCGTCATAATCCTCAAAAGGGTTAATGATAGGTATATATTGTATTAACTTTCTATATACTATATATAATACCCCAACGCTATTACTGTATTAACTTGGCTTTATATACTGTACTTGACTTCTTGTTAATTATTGTGTGCCTGTGTCATCTTTGTTTGTAAATAAAGGTTACTGAGTCAAGTTTCTTTTTCTCGCTCTCGCTCTCGCTCTCTCTCTCTCTCTCTCTCTCTCTCTCTCTCTCTCTCTCTCTCTCTCTCTCTCTCTCATACTGCCTAAAACCGTAAATATTGACCAACCAACTTAATTTCGTCTTCATTATGCAGTATTAGTCTTATCTTATTTTACTTGTCCCCGGCCTCCTCTCCTGTGTTATCACTTTCTCTTACTTATCTATATTTTCTCTTCCTTCTTCACTACAAACACGGAAGGAAATGAGGGGGAGAAAGGAGGCGGACCTCTTCTCTCTTGCACTCTATTTGCGTAACACACACGCACAGAACAGAGAGAGAGAGAGATGGGTGATACGCTAATCTAATCGGACCCACTTACACGTGGCGATCTTTGTATCAGATAACAGAGAGAGAGAGAGAGAGAGAATAGAGCTCTTTAATATAGCAAATTTATACATTATCAGCCCACAAATTACACATAAAGATGGATTAGTTATAATGACAGGCTATAAGTGGGTTATAGGAGAGAAAAAACATTGACAAAGTCTACCTTACACTACTCAATTCGTTTTCCAGAACGCCCCAGCCAGTAGTCCCTCAAAGACAAACGTAATGAAGCCATACAACAATTATCTTCTGATTTAACTACTATTTCCAATTGGGGCAGAGAAAACCTTGTTACCTTTAATGCTTCCAAAACCCAATTTGTCCATCTATCTACCCGTCCGAAACTCCCAACAGAGTATCCCTTATTCTTAACACCTAAAGAGCGGCCTAGGCGGTAAATAATATGTAGCCACCAGCGGGGTGTTTTTACCCAAAATAGGGCTGTTTACGTGATCATTTTCATGCCTAAATAAGACAAGTATCTATCCCTGAAAGGGCATAAACAGAGCTTTCCAATGACACCACAACGATCCTTGTATGACCGCTAGTTGTCTTGCAACAACCGCGCAACATGAGTGCAAAAACCATGTAATTCGGTGCTTTCCCCATACAATTCACTATGTAGCGAGTGTGAGAGGGTGGAGGAGGGTGGGATTCATGTCAGTTGGTCCACCGCGGTGGTCTGGAGCAGTCATACGCTCGCTACTCTCCTGCCACCACTTGTCTCTCTCAGCAACATTACGTGCTGAAATTGCCACACGACTTATGTTGTGAGCCGCCACATAGTCCAAATTTCTTTCACTCGACATATGATGCGCGCCACCAGTTAAGGGTTAAACAATACAAAAATCAATCCTTCATCTTCTCTCAATATTCTTGATGTCTCCTTTTCTTCTGCTCTCAGTTGGAAGGACCATATTACCAGTCTTGCTAAGGCAGCCTCCCAGAAGCTGGGTGTACTCAACCAATTCAATGGGTTCTTTACCCTTTCACAGCTTCTTGCTCTGTACAGGGGAATAGTGCGTCCTTGTATTGAGTATTGTTCACATGTGTGGGGAAGATCCTCTCACACCGCTCTCCTAGACAAAGTAGAAAGGAAGGCCTTTCGTATCATTAAATACCGCCCACTCACCAGCTCTCTGCAAATTCTCTCTCTTCGCCGTAATGTTTCTCTCGCTATTCTATCGCTACTACAATAATCAGTGCTCTTCAGAGCTTTCCCAGTGTATACCACCTCCACTACATACAAAGGAGTACAAAGGCAATCAAGCAACAACAGGTCTAGTGACCCTTCTAGGCTGCTTGTCCTCCAAAACACTGAGGATCAAGTGTCCAAACAGTGGTTTAGAGTGGGTAAGGGAACATTGGAAAGGGAACTACTGCCCTAAAACTAATGTTCGTGGCAGGATTAGGAAGTTAGTAGGGGACAGATGGGTTAGTAACTGAGGGGGGGATAAAATAAAGTTATTAATTTACAAACGCAGTCAGTAGCGGGTTTGATGCGAGATATTTGTCGAAGCGGAGTTTAAATTATTCAACGGTGCTGCAGTCTATAACGTCTCGGGGAAGCCCATTCCACAAGTTGACAACTCGATTGAAGAAGAAATTCTTAGATTCGTGTGAGTTAAAAGATTTACCAATAATTTTGCAACCGTTTCCCCGCGTGTAATTAGATTGGTCGATAGTGAAGTACTTACTACAGTTCATATTGTCGATGCCTTTGATGATATTGAACACTTGAATTAAGTCACCTCTTAATCTGCGCTGGGTTAAAGGATATAGATTTAATTCTCCAAGACGCTCTTCGTATGGTTTGTTCTTTAGGCTAGGTATCATTTTCGTAACTCTACGTTGAACTCGTTCTAGCTTGTTTATATCTTTTTGGTAATAAGGGCACCATGATTGAACGCAGAATTCCAGAAGAGGGCGGACTAAGGAATTGTAAAGGGTTAGGATAACTTCTTTGGATTTATGTTCAAATGACCTGCCTATAAAGCCAATTATTTTGTTTGCCTTCTTAACAACTTCTGAACATTGTTGACTCGGTTTTAGGTTACTCGATATTGTTACTCCCAGATCCGGTTCTTTGTTTACATTCTTAAGCTGAGTGCCATTCATCGAATAGTTTGCTTTCTCATTTAGGTATCCGATATGTAGTACTTTACATTTATCCGCATTGAAACTCATTTGCCAAATTTGGGCCCAACATGACAATTTATCTAGATTGTGTTGCATATCATCAACTTGTTCTTTTGAGAGTACGCTATTTGCAATTTTTGTATCGTCAGCAAATTTTGAGATTGTGCAGGTGAGACCCTCATCTATGTCGTTGATGTAAATTAGAAAGAGAATTGGTCCTAGTACCGATCCCTGGGGTACCCCGCTACTTACATTGGTCCATTTAGATGCCTTACCGTTTATGACTACTCTTTGCTTTCTGTCGCTGAGCCAATTTTCTATCCATTTCAACACACCGTCTTGTATTCCATGCGCTTTAAGTTTTAGCAGCAAACATTTGTGGGGAACTTTGTCAAAGGCCTTTTGAAAATCAAGGTATATAATATCTACAGCTTTACTCTCATCGTAGAGGTTGAGGATATCGTAGAAGAAGTCTAAGAGGTTTGTTAAACAGGAACGTTTTTTAAGAATGCCGTGTTGAGTATCTTTAAGTAAGTTATTTGCCTCTAAGTGATTTACGAGTCTGTCTCTTATGACCGTTTCTAGCATTATACATACAATTGAGGTTAAGCTAATTGGACGATAGTTCTTGGGTAGGGATTTGCTGCCTTTTTTTAATATCGGTGTTACGTTGGCTAGCTTCCACTGATCAGGCATAGTCCCAGACTGCAAGGATTCATTGAATAGCAATGTCAGTGGTTTGGAGAGCTCATCCTTAGCTTCCTTTAGAAATCTAGGCGAGATTGTATCAGGTCCAGGCGTTTTATTTACCTTGAGTTTATCTAAACATTTCAATACTTCTCTCTCTGTAACGGTGATATTGCTTAAAACATCTGAATTATCAATCTGAATCGGCGATGGTGTAGGGATATCACTGAGGTCTTCGGTTGTAAAAACTGATGCAAAGAAGGTATTGAGGGCATTACTCATTTGTACTTCGTCTTTGGTGTATTCTCCATTTTCATCGACTAACGGTCCAACAGTTGAAGTAACTACTTTTTTCTTTCTGATATAACTATAGAATTCTGTGGGGTTTGTTTTACTTTGATTCGCAACATGTAACTCCAGGGTCTTTTTACTTTGCTTAATTAATTTTTTGGCTTTGCGTCGTAGCTCTACAAATTTCACCCGTTCTTCGTCTTTTTGTGAGGATTTTAATCTATCATTAGCAAATTTTTCAGCAAGCAGACAGTCTGAAATATCTTTATTCCACCATTTGGGCTTATCATTATGGCCTGGACGCCGTATTTTCGATGGTATGTACTCTTGCACTGCCTTAACGTAAGTGGTTGTGAAACACACCCAAGATGTATTTATGTCATTATTGTTAGTCAGAAAGCTCCAGTCAGTTTCTTTAAGCTTTGATTTAAGTTTATGAAAATTTGCTTTCTTGAAATTAGGGACTTTCTCAATGCTGCTATTTGATTTGTTACTAATAAACTTTAAAGTGAAAGTTATCGTACGATGGTCGCTGTTACTGAATTCATCACCAACATTCAAATTCTCTATTAATTCTTCTTTTGTTGCGAGTATAAGGTCAAGCACATTATTACCACGGGTCGGAGATTGTACAAATTGAAAAAGTGAACTCTCTTGCAAGTTAGCATAGAGGTCGTGTCCAGAGTGTGAAGTAAGAATATCGCCCCATTTAGTCACGGGTAAGTTGAAATCGCCAAGAATTACGGTATCTTGTATGTTAGTTATTTCTGCAGTTTGTTCATAAATTTCACTGTCAGTTTGCACTGATTGAGATGGGGGTCTGTATAATAAAGCTAGTGTTATTTTAGTTCCTCGTTTATTATTTAATACTACGTAAGATATGTCTATATTCGCAATTTGAGGTTTTGACATTAAGACGGGATTAAGACTTTCCTTTATAAAAAACAGAACTCCTCCTCCATTTCTATTGATCCGACTTTTCTCAAACATTGTGTAACCAGGAAGCGTATATTCGGCTAAAAAGTCTCTGTCTTCCGTATTTAACCAAGATTCTGTAATGCCGATTATATCATAATGTTCTGTAAACACGATTTCCTCTAGATCTGAAAATTTATTGCGTATGCTACGAGCATTTACATAAAACACCTTAAGAGTATTAGAGTTGGATGTTACTGATTGTGCATTGTCTGAATTTTCAGTTCGTATTTGACTTACACTACCCTGTCTGGGGTCTGGTTGACCCCGTTTTTTGAACGGAAATCCTTGACTGCATCGTTCAGCAGACGACCAAGACGTGCAGCTCCTACTTCATTGAGATGTACACCATCTCCTGAAAACAAAGATTTATCATAGTAAAAATGATCCCACGTGTCGACAAAGCCGATGTCCTCCTCCCTGCAGAGTTTGGCTAGTCGGCGATTTGTACTGGTAGCTATGTTGTAGAATCGGTTTTCTACATCAATCCGGGGAACAATTCCTGAAATTAAGATTCCATTAGATTTTTCCTTGAAGGACCTGATCAGCCGCCGGTACTTGCAAAGTAGTTCCTCTGACCGCGTCCGTTGGACATCGTTAGATCCAACGTGGATGACGTACGTAGTGCTTTCGGGGGCGAGCCTGGAAACCTCTTCCACAGCCGCAACAATGTCAACATAGTGTACGTGGAACCCGTCTTGCAACACAATCCCACCCCTACTCTGTGCAACTCTCCAACCCAAGAGTGAAACGTTACTCTCAGACTTTCTTTTATTCAACAGCTGAGCTCTGGAACTCTCTCCCAGAATCAGTCTTTCCCTCCTCCTATGACTTAAATTGCTTCAAACTCCGTGTGTCCCGGCATTTTGGCTCGAACGTCCCTTGATTTTGGCCCTGTCACTCTTTCAACTATGGGGGAGGCACTCGGTACAGGCAGTTATGCCATTTGTCTCCCTCACTCACATAGGACAAACAAATGTAGGAACAGTTAAGAGCATAATTCGAGATGCACCCATTTGAATCAGTATGGAATGCAAACGAAATAATTACGATAATTCATCATAGCTCAGATTCTTCAGAACATGGATATAAAGGATCAAAGATTCCAGTTCATAGGTATGTATGTATGTATGAATGCATGTATATACCCTATAGCTGGGGGTGGCCGACTCGAGACAGAGCCCGAAGAGAACCCACATATAAAGGGACCACTTTCGCGTTCCCTGGCCCCTTTCTCTTTTTCATCTAGTAGGTGAAGTCTACAAGAGGAGGAGGAAACCTAGCCACCCACCCCCGGAAGGAAAAGTAAGACAGTACAAGAGACAGACAGACACGGCTAAGTGAGGCCAAGGCTCACTCTGGATAGGACCCTTTCTTCGTACCATTTTAATACCTTTCACTTTATTCATTCAACTTATTCGATTACACTTTTCCTGAGTATTATACTCACTATTATTCATCCATTCTTATTCAGCGACGTTTGCTAGATCCTGTATCAACAAAATAGGTTATATATTTGGTAACAATATTGTCGTAGCCTAGAGAAATGTACAATAATTATTGTCTGGTTGACGTTCGATACTGTTGACAAAAGTTAAAAAGTAACACCCCGTTCTTAACATTAATCATCAATTACAAACCCCAATGTACTTGAATAAACTAATGAAATCATATGATCCTCCTGGAATTCGAACTCGGGACACCACACCCAGAACATAAGCACCTAAACCATTACACCACCAACAAAGTTAAAGGTTGAGTACACGATCACGATTAATATCCATTTTCGAATTTTGGATATGAATCTAATCATATACTCAGACCCAACTGCATTATGGAAAGCGTAATGTTTTAGTGAGAGGAAAGAACATTGAATGGGGCCACGATCACTACGGACCGGCCTCGCTACACAAGTTCCTGAACCTATAGAAATAAGTAACACCCCGTTCTTAACATTGATAATTATTTATAAACCCCAATGTACTTGAATAAACTAATGAAAGTATATGGTCCTCCCGGGATTCGAATTCGGGACACAACACCCAGAACATATCATATCATATTGAAATACCCCGGAAAAGGAAAGACACCCGTAAGAAGAGCGAGGACAACAAGCAAGAAACACAGCAACAGCAACAAAAGAGCGAGGACAACAAGCAAGAACCACAGCAACAGCAACAAAAGAAAAGGAAGGCGGAGACTTCAGACAACCACAGACGAATGGCTGGACTGGACAGAGGCACAACAAGGAATGAATGCCCGGACACACCCGGCAAGACGATTCGCGCCACCCCCACCGCCAGAAGGAAGATACTTTTTAGTCAGCCCTTCTAAAAACAGAAATGTAAACTTCGGACATATAAATTCAGTATGCTAGTACTCTATTATATGCTGATAACCACTATATACTTGTATGTAAATATTTAATAAACATGTTCCTGTTATGTTTTAAGAAGAGAAAAGGTTTAGAAAATAAATATGAAACAAATCATTCTGTTATAAACCTAGGTATGAATTAAGATCTAGAAAGTAACACTCAGTAGATATTTTGGAACATTTTGTACTACACCTATATACACATGTTTTATTCTTATCACTTTTCTCATCATCCTTCTAGTTATACAAACCACATATTCTTATTTATACACCGATGCTATATACCATTATAATAATTAAAAGACACCAAGTTGGACAACGCTGGTGTCTACCTCTCACGTGTACCGAGAGAGGACGCCTCGCGCATTTAAATCCCCCAGATACCCCGGTCATGCATACCAACTGATCTTAGAAAATACACACCTACGTATATATCTTTTTGAGATCCGCAACGCAATATGTTGATGGACTATTATGAACTTAAATAGTCTCATCCAAGTTGCATGAGGAAACGTCCATATCAACACCTCAGTGAGGAGTAAGACAGACAAGAATATACCATGCGCATTGCGAACTTCACCTCTTCACTGTACACGACACTAATCTCTTCCACGCACCCTCCGAGTTCATTTTTCTTCTACTTGTACACACTATTAGTGTTTTTCCAAAAATTTACTGAATTTTAGAGATAAGAAATCATATTTATAATCAACCTTTGGGGAAGTACCATGTTTGGGTAATTGTATTGGGGTATTAACATCACTTGTTTAACTAGTAGAGTAATAATCTTGAAGGATACCTTGACCACCAGAGTAAGAGGGATATATAAACCTCCTTAAGGATACCTCCTGATACCCTTGCCATCCTAGAGGCTAGAAAGGACTTCCCTCAGTAATTCTCAATACCAGGTCAGGATTTCGGAAGGAAGGTTAAGCAATTGTAAGGCTTCTGAACACTGGGAAAACCAACTTCGAAGTCTTATGATTAAACCTCCACTCAGTTGGAACTAACGGCCTTCCGAAAGTACTATATACTGTTTGCGAGTAAAACTTTCCTTAAAGTTAAGAAAAAGGACAACGGCCTCCCACTCCTTCCTCTTAATTATAAGGCAAAGAGAATAACTGTCCCAGCTCTAAAAGAAGTTGAGGTGTACGGCAATACCGTCCTCAATGTTCTCTAGAGGGGCCAAAATCCCATCTCTAAAAGAAGTTGAGGTGTACGGCAATACCGTCCTCAATATTCTCTAGAGGGGCCAAAACCCCATCTCTAAAAGAAGTTGAGGTGTACGGCAATACCGTCCTCAATATTCTCTAGAGGGGAATGTATATGTTGGGTCTGGCTGCTTCCAGACGATCTCCAGGTACTTATCAAAGAGGTGGGATAAGTCAAACACTGGGTAAAAGTTAATATGTTCTTGTATTCAGGAGTGAAGTGGGTATAGTGTACATGGAGACCTTTGGTAGGCTAGTCTCTCTCTCGATCTGATCATAACATACCCCTAGCGGGCAGATCATGAAATACCCATAGTTACCATGTGCAGTCAATACAGTACAATTATATAAGTGAGTGCACATGATTACTATGGTACATGTTTAATATAAGGAGGTATGCATATAGATAATATTAGTGTTACATACAGATACTTAAGAATGCTGTTGCCTCAATAAATCATATACATACACCTCCCTCCCCCCTCACGCTCGTAGTTCAATCTCGAGCGGACTCCTTTTCTCTGGGTCGTTTCGAATAACGTGGGGCAACTGGGGGGTCAGACGCTAAGGACAACTGTTTCTGGTCATTGCAAGGGGTCGCAGGGGACTGGGGGAGGGGGTCAACACTTTGGGGTACAGGGCGGAGGAAACGGCGGTTCCGCCACCACACACGACCACTAGGGAGACGCACCTCATAATCCCTGGTCTTGCCAAGACTCATGACAACCCCCACCTTGTCCCAGCATTGCGATGTCGGGTCTTGAATCCGAACTTGCTGACCGACACCCAACCTGGGGAGGGGCTGTGCGTGCGCATCGTACCGGGTCTTAACCTGCTCGGCACGGTCGGCTGCAGGTCTGTCACAGTCCTCGGCCTTGCCCTGCCACTCCTGAGCGAAGGATCTGGGGTCGGCAGGTACACATGTCCGAAGGGGATGACCATATAGGAATTGGGCAGGGGAGCGGCCAGTGAAGTTAGGAGTGTTCCGGAGTTCCATGAGACCCCGGTCAAAGTCCTCTATGTCAATGTTGCCAGAGGGTGCAGTCTGAAGAATGAGGTGCCTGATTGACCTCACTGCAGCCTCGGCATGGCCGTTCGCCTGTGGGTGATGCGGTGACGTAACCTCATGGCGGACTCCCCATCGCTCTGTAAAGTCCCGGAAATCCTGGTTGGTGAATTGTGGGCCTCCATCGGTCCTCAGACAGAGGGGAACACCAACTTCCCGGAAGTAGCGACAGAAGAGCCTGATTGTTGCAGAGGCAGTAGCGTCGCCTTTGCAGGGGACGACAACGGGCCACCCCGAGAGACGGTCGACCACGACCAGGAAGGACTTCCTGGCAACCATGATAAAGTCGGCCGAGACAGACTCAAAGGGCCCCGTCGGGTTCTCGTCATTCAGGACGGGTTCCTTCTGGAGGCCAGGCTGGAGGATCTGGCACGACTCGCAAGCATGAACAGTACTGGCGATGTCGGAATCTATCCCCGGCCAGAAGACAGCCTGCCTCGCTCTGCTCTTGGTGGCCTCCACACCTCTGTGACTGTCGTGGAGTTGTTGCAGGGTGCGGCGGCAGAGAGCCGGAGGAACCACAATCCGAGCTCCGTAGAGGACGAGATCTCCATCAGCACATCCACGTAGCATCCAGTATGGGAGCAAGGAATCATGTAGGTTATAATGGTTGACAGGGAAGTCTGAGGTGACGCAGTCGAGTAGACAGACGTATGTAGGGTCCGCTCTTGCTGCGGCGCGAAGATCCTGTAAAGTCCTCTCGGCGTCTTGTACTGGAGATTCTCCTGGGTTGATGACATCCAAAATGGGCTTAGAAAAGTCCTGAGAGATGATGGCCAACTCCCTGCAATGGCGATAAGAAAGCAGAGGAGTCTGGACACCGTCGTGCACTTGAATCAGGGCAGGACACGATCTCTTGCCTAGGTTGACGGTTGCCTGAAATGCACCCAGAGCAGGCGCCATCGTGGACCCATCCCCCGTGAGCGTCATGGTAGGCGAAGGGTCTTGCAGGCTGCTCCTAGAGACACCCAGAGATCCTAGATGTCGCAGGCCAATCACTGTAATGTCAGAGCCTGTGTCCGGTAGCATCCGTAGGCGGGATTTGACATCGCCGTGTGACAGGGTGACAACGATGGGCTGTGGTTTCTTGTCGGCAGAGGAAGAAGTTGATCCCACACGACGACAGTTGTTGTGCTTCGCCTCGTGAGACTCGCTGGAGTCGGAGGAGGTACCACTGCTGCTTGGAGATCCCCCTCGGCGCTTGTCCTTCTTCTTCGATGCCCGACAACACTTCTCAATGTGCCCAATGCGGTGACAGAGGTGGCACTGGACCTTACTGGCGGGGCACTTGATCGTCCGCGACCAGTGGCCTTGTTGTCCGCAGGCGTCGCAGGTGCTCTGAGCAGCTGGGCACGTGTCCAACCCATGCTGGCGAGCACAACACTGGCAGAAATCCGTTGACTTTGATGAATTCTTGATGGGCGGAGTCTTGCCGTTTCCCTGAGCTTTCTTGTCCTTTTTATACGAAGAAATTGCGCTCACTTGGTCAGGAGGAGCACTAATGGTCGTGGTCGCAGATATAGCGGCCTCATAGGAGCGGCACCTAGTCACAACATCCTTTAGTGGTGCTTTGGAGTCCAGGGAGATGAGCTTCTCTACCAGCTCCTTGTCTCTGATCCCCATGAGGATCACCATCTTGAGCTGTGTTTCCTCGCAGACAGATGAATTTCCCGGGCACACATCAACTTCCTCGGAAATGCGCTTCAGGCGGACATAAAACTCGGCAAATGACTCCCCTTCAAGCTGCTTACAACTCAACAATTCTCTTCGACGAAGTGCCTCGTTGCGAAGTCCCTGGATGTGAGCTTGCAGGGCATCCAACACCTCATCCACCGTCTTGTCAGTCGAAGGGGCGATCTGAAGGGTGTGTTCAAGTATGCGCTGCATCTCGAGGGTCAGGCACATGCGAAGCTGGATCATCTGCTTTGCCGGAGGTAGTTTGGGGAGGTCCACCATTTCTGCATAGTCATCCCAGCGACGTCTCCACTCTCGAAACATCTGAAAGGTGGAGTCGGCTTTAAGTGGTGGTGGGGACTGTGCTGTAGCCTTTGGTGGTGGTGGAGGTGCTGAGGGATCTGAAGGGCTGACTCGTTGCTGTTGGGAGGGTGGGCCCTGGGCCATGGAAGGATCTGTAGATATCCTGGAAGTGGCCAACAGTTGAATCAAATCCTGAAATCTTGCATTCTCTTCCTCTCTTCTTAAAGCCTCCTCTTGTCATCTCACTGCCTCCTCTTGTCTTCTCACTGCCTCTTCTTGCCTTCTAGATTCCTCCAGAAACTGAATAAACTGTAGGAAATCGGCCCCAGACGGAACTGAGGGTGAAGCATGTGGGTGGAAGGGTGGAGGAGGTGGAGTGCGTAAGGGGGTAGAAGTAGAGAAACCAGAAAAATCTTGGGAGATTTGTGGAGGTGGAAGTGGTCCAGAAATCCCAGGGGAGGTTTGTGTAGGAGAGCTGGGAGGTGGTGTGGGGTTGTGTTGCAATCGTACATCTTCCTGGTCTGACATCCTCTTGTTAGGGCAACAGACAGACAGGTTTATAACAAAGAGTCGAAAAATTCCCCACTTGAATATTCGTCCTAGTAGATAACAGTGTTTTTGCTGCGAAAGATTGCCAGCAATAAGTAGTGTGTGTGACGGCGTGCTCAGTGCGTGTATGCGTATGTGTGTTCACCAACCACTCGTGGCTCGGGAGGGGGAGGCGGCCGCGTTCACTCACTCAACTCAATGTTGCTCAGGCCGTGGTGGGAGAAGGGTGTAGCGCTTCGCTCGCTGGCTGGCCCTGCTGCTCTGAAACTCGTACCCAGAGCAAGCACACATGAAATATACACAAAATAAAGCACTGGCAATACACAACACTTCACTGTTAGCACTGAATATCCAGGGGCACTGCTCACTGTAATCCTGGGTCTGGAGGCACTGTCTTACTCCCGAGTGGTGGAGCTGGCTTGGTAATGGCGGCTTCACAAGGGTCCCACAGGATTGTCCAACTTCGTAACTCCGGTTTTTACTCACTGCGCCATGTATATGTTGGGTCTGGCTGCTTCCAGACGATCCCCAGGTACTTATCAAAGAGGTGGGATAAGTCAAACACTGGGTAAAAGTTAATAGGTTCTTGTATTCAGGAGTGAAGTGGGTACAGTGTACAGGGAGACCTTTGGTAGGCTAGTCTCTCTCTCGATCTGATCATAACATACCCCTAGCGGGCAGATCATGAAATACCCATAGTTACCATGTGCAGTCAATACAGTACAATTATATAAGTGAGTGCACATGATTACTATGGTACATGTTTAATATAAGGAGGTATGCATATAGATAATATTAGTGTTACATACAGATACTTAAGAATGCTGTTGCCTCAATAAATCATATACATACAGGGAATACTTCCAACTCTAAAAGAAGTTGAGGTGTCCGGCAATACTGTCCTCAATACTCTCTAGAGTAGGAAAAATCCCATCTCGAAAAGAAGTTGAGGTGTACGGCAATACCGTCCTCAATATTCTCTAGAGGGGAATACTTCCAACTCTAAAAGAAGCTGAGGTGTCCAGCAATACCGTAATCAATATTCTCTAGAGTAGGAAAAATCCCATCTGTAAAAGAAGTTGAGGTGTACGGCAATACCGTCCTCAATATTCTCTAGAGGGGAATACTTCCAACTCTAAAAGAAGTTGAGGTGTCCGGCAATACCGTCCTCAATATTCTCTAGAGTAGGAAAAATCCCATCTCTAAAAGAAGTTGAGGTGTACGGCAAAACCGTCCTCAATATTCTCTAGAGGGGAATACTCCCGTCGAAAGAAAGTTGAGGTGTACGGCACCACCGTCCTCAAAACTGTATAGAGTGGGAAAAAGGACAGGTCCTAACTCAGGAACTTTGTTATCGACTCAGCAGCGACCGGCTAAACACTGTTCGTTTGATAGGTTTGTTACCTTCTTCAGTAGCACTGAGATTGTCCGAGGCAACTACCGACTTCTCTGTTGTTATTTTCCTAGAAGGTAAACTTTGTCCTCTACCCCCTCCACACAGGTAGTCTCAAAACATCTGAGATTGCTGTGTTAGAGACAGGGCTTGGCGAGACACCCTTAAGGGCACTCTGCATATAAAGGAGTACAAAGGAGTACAAAGGAAATCAAGCAACAACAGATCTAGTGACCCTTCTAGGTTGCTTGTCCTCCAAAACACTGAGGATCAAGTGTCCAAACAGTGGTTTAGAGTGGGTAAGGGAACATTGGAAAGCAAATTACTGCCCTGGAACTAATGTCCGTGGCAGGATTAGGAAGTTAGTAGGGGACAGATGGGTTAGTAACTGAGGGGGGGATAAAATAAAGTTATTCATTTACAAACGCAGTCAGTCGCGGGTTTGATGCGAGATATTTGTCTAGGCGGAGTTTAAATGAATCAACGGTGATGCAGTCTATAACGTTTCGGGGAAGCCCATTCCACAAGTTGACAACTCGATTGAAGAAGAAATTCTTAGATTCGTGTGAGTTAAAAGATTTACCAATAATTTTGCAACCGTTTCCCCGCGTGTAATTACCTTGGTCGATAGTGAAGTACTTACTACAGTTCATATTGTCGATGCCTTTGATGATTTTGAACACTTGAATTAAGTCACCTCTTAATCTGCGCTGGGTTAAAGGAAATAGATTTAATTCTCTAAGACGCTCTTCGTATGGTTTATTCTTTAGGCTAGGTATCATTTTGGTAACTCTACGTTGAACTCGTTCTAGCATGTTTATATCTTTTTGGTAATAAGGGCACCAGGATTGAACGCAGTATTCCAGAAGAGGGCGGACTAAGGAATTGTAAAGGGTTAGGATAACTTCTTTGGATTTATGCTCAAATGACCTGCCTATAAAGCCAATTATTTTGTTTGCCTTCTTAACAACTTCTGAACATTGTTGACTCGGTTTTAGTATCTCGATATTGTTACTCCCAGATCGGTTTCTCTGTTTACATTCTTAAGCTGAGTGCCATTCATCGAATAGTTTGCTTTCTCATTTAGGTATCCGATATGTAGTACTTTACATTTATCCGCATTGAAACTCATTTGCCAAATTTGGGCCCAACATGACAATTTATCTAGATCGTGTTGCATTACGTCAACTTGTTCTTTTGAGAGTACGCTATTTGCAATTTTTGTATCGTCAGCAAATTTTGAGATTGTACAGGTGAGACCCTCATCTATGTCGTTGATGTAAATTAGAAAGAGAATTGGTCCTAGTACCGATCCCTGGGGTACCCCGCTACTTACATTGGTCCATTTAGATGCCTTACCGTTTATGACTACTCTTTGCTTTCTGTCGCTGAGCCAATTTTCTATCCATTTCAACACCGTCTTGTATTCCATGCGCTTTTAGTTTTAGCAGTAAACGTTTGTGGGGAACTTTGTCAAAGGCCTTTTGAAAATCAAAATAAATAATATCTACAGCTTTACTCTCATCGTAGAGGTTGAGGATATCGTGGAAGAAGTCTAAGAGGTTTGTTAAACAGGAACGTTTTTTACGAAAGCCGTGTTGAGTATCTTTAAGTATGTTATTTTCCTCTAAGTGATTTACGAGTCTGTCTCGTATGACCGTTTCTAGCATTTTACATACAACTGAGGTTAAGCTAATTGGACGATAGTTACTGGGTAGGGATTTGCTGCCTTTTTTTAATATCGGTGTTACGTTGGCTAGCTTCCACTGATCGGGCATAGTTCCAGACTGCAAGGATTTATTGAATAGTAATGTCAGTGGTTTGGAGAGCTCATCCTTAGCTTCCTTTAGAACTCTAGGCGAGATTTTATCAGGTCCAGGCGTTTTATTTACCTTGAGTTTATCTAAACAATTCAATACTTCTCTCTCTGTAACGGTGATATTGCTTAGAACATCTGAATTATCAATCTGAATCGGCGATGGTGTAGGGATATCACTGAGGTCTTCTGTTGTAAAATCTGATGCAAAGAAGGTATTGAGGGCATTACTCATTTGTACTTAGTCTTTGGTGTATTCTCCATTTTCATCGACTAACGGTCCAACAGTTGAAGTAACTACTTTTTTCTTTCTGATATAACTATAGAATTCTTTCGGGTTTGTTTTACTTTGATTCACAATATGTAACTCTAAGGTCTTTTTACTTTGCTTAATTAACTTTTTGGCTTTGCGTCGTAGCTCTACAAATTTCAACCGTTCTTCGTTATTTTGTGAGGATTTTAATCTATCATTAGCAAATTTTTTAGCAAGCAGGCAGTTTGAAATATCTTTATTCCACCATTTGGGCTTATTATTATGGCCTGGACGCCGTATTTTCGATGGTATGAAGTCTTGCACTGCTTTTAGGTAAGTGGCTTCGAATAACTTCCAAGATGTATTTAAGTCGTTATTGTGAATTAAAAAGCTCCAGTCAGTTTCTTTAAACATAGCTCTAAGTTTATGGAAGTTTGCTTTCTTGAAATTAGGGACTTTTTCGATGCTACTATTTGGTTCGTTACTAGTAAACTTTAAAGTGAAAGTTATCGTACGATGGTCGCTGTTACTGAATTCATCACCAACATTCAAATTCTCTATTAATTCTTCTTTTGTTGCAAGTACAATGTCAAGAACGTTATTACCACGGGTTGGCGTTCGAACAAATTGATAAAGAGAACTCTCTTGCAAGTTCGTATACAAGTCATGTCCGGAGTGTGAAGTAAGAGTATCGCCCCACTTGGTCACAGGTAAATTAAAGTCGCCAAAAATTACAGTATCTTGTGAGTTACTTACATCTGCAATTTGTTCGTAAATTTCTCGGTCAGTTTGCACTGATTGAGCTGGAGGTCTGTATATTAATGCAAGTATTATTTTTGTACCTTTATTATTCTTTATTAGCACAAAAGATGCGTCGACGTTCACAATTTGAGGTTTTGACAAGAGGGTAGGGTTAAGACTTTCTTTGATATAAAGTAAAACGCCACCTCCATTTCGATTTATTCGGCTTTTCTCAAACATTACATAACCGGGAAGTGAATACAAGTCCTTGGTGCACTGAGTCCGTGGCCTCCCATGAGACTGTGCAACTTAAAGGTTTAAACACTGCCCCGGGTCCTCCGAACCTCTCAAAAAGATCAGGATAGACAGTAGGAGTACTTTTACCAAACCTACTGCGTTCGTCCGATATCGTGTTCTGGAATACGATATTTACGATCCTAGCCCGAGAGTACCTTAAAAGGACTTCACCAACGGTTGATATTGATCAGGATAGTCGAGTATTTCTACATACCTCTGAAATACTCGCGTTAGTCCGGTATGGTGCCCAACAGTAATTGCCCGACAATTACTATATGTTACGGAGCCATACTCAAGTTCTCAAGCCCAATCAACCCATCTGTAACTACTTCACACAGCCGGCCCACCTACTGTAGACGGCCGACGGAGAAGCAGACGAAAAGAGCCAGCCACCATCTCAACATCATCAAAAGAAACCTACAAGAAAACCCTAATAGTGCAGGTGAAGAATGAAGATAACCGAAGTGATATTAACCGTGTTATGTAAAAAGTGACGAGAAATCAGTAGAGTTCCACAAGCGACTCAGTCTGAAAAACCAAGTGCTAAAGTGAAATAATTAGAGTCCATCAAAAAGTGTGTTAAAACGAGATAAATCCATTCCGTTGTTAATAATCGGAAGTTAGAGAAAGGGATTGCATTTCTGTATTGTGCAATCAATAGAGCAGTGTTTAATCCTCTCACGTTTTTGACGCAATTTTGAGCCTATTGGGGATACTTTAAAGCCTTTGTTACCATCAGGGGTATTTAGAAACCTTTAGTTTAGTTACTTCAACCTCTGCAGTTGTCGTTGAGTTAGCTGTGGGCAGAAAACTAATTTTGGAGAGGTAATTATAAGAGTGAGAGAACTCTATTTCTTATTGCTAATCTGGCAACCTCTTCATCATAAAAACGTGAAAGGGTTAATGTCAACAAAAGTGAATTGTATTCTGAATAAATTCCATTTAAGCTAAAAGCGGGAGTTAAGCGAATCTGCCAAATTCATTATAAATAACCGAAAATATTTCAGTCCTTTACATTGTCTATAGCGGGCCAATACCCACATACCTGAGGCTTTGACCTTGAACTTCACTACCACCAGTGCGCTTGGTAAAACGGTCATAATATACAGATAGTCACGATACTCATCTTACATGTATAAAACCTCTTAAGGCACAAATCTTATTACATAACCTGAGTTTAATCAACTAAGGTAATGAACAGTGTTTACTCTCGATGACCCTTGAAGTGTATATTCTACAGTGATAGAATATAGTGAAGCTGTGCGGAATACCTGCTCTCTTTCTAGATCCGCGATTGTGCTTTGAAGCTAATGATTATATAAGTGCTTCTAACTGGTAATTATTCCATGTACCAATATTCCCTATTTCTTATGTTTCTAGTGAAGAAGAAATACAGTGTTACTTAAGTCATATTGTGCGATATATATATCCTCTGTTACCCTTTATTTTATATGTACTTATATGAACTCGGAAGTCCCAGTATAGTAGAACTCACCTCGATCAATAGTTAATCCTGAATAACATCAGGGCATAACATATTATATTATATAATAGTATATTATATATATTTTATTATATTATATTATTATATATTATATGTTGGTAGTATCCTCGCTCGGAGTTGCACACATTGTAAACATTAATGATAAATACATGTTTAAACTTTCTTACAGAGGAATCTTTATTAACCCTTCCAAGTTACGATTACACATTTAGTCTATGTGTGCTGGCTATTATTAGACGATATTACTCAGATTAGGAATGGTATATGTAAGTAAGAGGGTTAATTGAAGTAGTTAACCCCTTTAACTCCCACAGATCCTTCATAAGCTGTAGAACATGTGTTAATAACCAGAATATACTGTCAACACGGGTCATTATCCTCAATGGGTTTAACATCACATATAATGTATTACCTTCACCAGAATATATAGCAGCTAAACCACCGTTATTCAAGGTTTAATAGAGGTATTCTGTCTTGTTAGTCAATTAGTTGGAATATAATTTCTATGTGAATGAAGGAGACAAAAGGTAAAGCTGCCTGTAACAAGTATTTCCCCCAAAGTTGAAAGAGTGACAGCCAAATTCAAGGTACGTTAGAATCAAAATGGCTGCCTCTCATCATCAAGGTTAATAACATTAGCCAAACATCTGAATTAACTAATTATATGTCAATATTTTAATCAGCGTTATTCCAACGCCGCAAACATTTAGGGAAGAGCAATAAACAACCTTTTGTCATTTCAGTTAATTGAATTTACCTCTTGATACATGAATACAGTGATAGATAATCAGTTATTGCTCTTCGACATGTTAATTAATGATCTCATTGCAATCCATTAAATTCAATTCAAAGTACGATACCATGCTCTACTGATTTATGACGACTTTTAGGCAATTAAAAGCCACATTACTAAAATTATTATACAGTATATGTAGAATACATATTAAACTTTTTCTTTTCTTTTTATATATATGGTTAGGGTGGAGTAGGTGTTGGTTAGGTGTTTCTTTTTGTTCTTCTCATTATTATTATATATGTATATTTGTATATTATTATAGCCTATATGTTTGTTTTTAACTTTGTTCCATAATCTTCAATTAAGCTTTAAACAAAATCAAGATCAATACTCCCTTCAAGATAAATGTGTACATTATTCGGTAGTAAATTATCCTGGCCTGAGGCCGGTTCTTCAGAAATTAATAGCTTGCTTTCGCTCGCCAAGAGTAAATCGACACCTAAATGACACTAAAGGTCTTAATATAGGCTATACAATTTAACGAAAGTCTTTTAAATCGCCAAACTAATGGTGCCAACGTCTTAAAATTCTGAAACGAATGTTGCTAACATCGACTCTGAAATCAAGATATTGACGGTATAAGCTACTAGCTTTACTTGTCTAAATTATTTTACCCAACTATAGCCTGTTCATTATAGGTGGACCAAACATCTGTGACCTCTATCAATGTAACTCAAAAAGTGCCAGAGTAAATGGGCTGTATTTGTTCACACCTATTCCCTAACTGACTCTTCCCAATTGGTTAAAATAGTGAACTCGATTGCTCGATTGCTATAGGGGAGGAGGGACGGGCTCTAACTGAACGACTTTATTCAGCTTAGGACAAATTCTATGAATGTCTGGGGGGCATCATTAAGTTGGCACTGACCCTTAGATTCCAAGAACTTCAAGAAGCCTTTCTTAAGCCGTATACAATTGTCTAGTGATACCTAGAATATAAGAAAAGTAATGCGTTATCAGTACTAAAAGCGTTAAAGCCATAGTTTGTGTAAACTGCTGTGGCAAAAACCTGATTAATAAAGGTGGAGTAGCAAGAGCGCATTCTCTGTCATTTTTCGATCAGCAAGTGTTGTAATTGTACGTGTTTGGCTCTTTCGCATTGTAATGTAAATCGAAAGTAGATTATGTTAGGATTTTGAATTTTTATGAAACTTAAAATTTTAAATTGCAAGACAACAATTGCTCGTAGAAATTGATGAACAAATATCTAGTGTTACACCACCTTAAGACCAGACTGAGATTGATCCTAAGTTATACCGTCCAATAACATCAAGACGTACTATACATCGATATACATACTGCATAATTGTTGACACCAATCTTTAATCCTACCACTACATAACGCTATTGGGTCAAAGGATCTTTTTGGGCTTCCCTTGTTTCGCTCCATTACTTTGGAGATTTGAAGACGTTTCATCCAATTAGTTGTGGCGATAAAAAGACGCTTGACCCCATGCAGGTGTCGATTTTGTTCTGAGCGAGCGGTAGCGAGCCTGTAACATTGCTTTATAAACACATGGACAAAATTAGCTTGAACAGGGTCTGAGTGTGTGTGTGTGTGTGTTTTTTTTTAAGGAAGTCTGGGAAGACGATTTTGACAGCCTACAACTAAAATGCATTGCTAAATATGTGGGAAAAAACAAACACAAAAAAACAAGCAAAATATGCAATACTAATTCAACTAAATCATATAATAATCCACAAGCCGGCGGACCAGACAGAGGGACAAATCAACTTTCGGGCGACTCTCATAAAGTTGAGTAAGGAGTCCGACAATAAATGGATGGATAGATAGATAAATTAAAATCTGGGGGAGGCACTCGCTGCAGGCAGTTATGCCTTTTGTCTCCCTCATTCACATAGAAAAACAAATAGACGGACGGATGGGTGGATGGATAGATAGATGAATTGATGGACAGATGGATGGATAGATAGATAGATAGATAGATGGATGGATGGATGGATGGATGGATGGATAGATAGATAGATAGATATATGATAGATAGATAGATAGATATAGAGATAGATATATACTCATACAATTTTTTTCATTAGGCAGTTCCATACATCAGCGTTCCACCAAAATAGCAGATTAAATATATACGAGTTAATATTATGATCACTGATGTGAAAATAATTATAGTGGTAACTGTGTTTGTATTGTTGTTGTGCTGTGTGTGTGTATGCCTCCATAATGGAATAACTTCTTCCGTGGTGCATATCCTATCTGGACACCATATTTCGTAAAAATCAGTTCATAACTCTGTGAGCCACTTACACTGGCAGAGGTATGCACTCTACCTCATGCATGAAATGACATTTTCCTTCGAACATATCCTATCTGCCCACTATATTTGATGGAGATTGGTTAATAGCTTTTTGAGATATCTTGTTTATAGACATACGGACAAACTCACACAGAAACACAAACAGAGGCAAGGATATAATCTCCTCCAATTTCGTTGGCAGATGTAATACAATCCTCTAAGCAATATAGTTTCTTTATATCCTGTAACATTATTTGTTACTTAACTCTCATCATAGCCTAATAACCAAAGGATGTCCACAGCTTGTGTTCTGCCTGCAAGTTTATGAACAATTCATTCGAAACCACAGAGCCAACAAAACATAAATATAAAGAGAGGCACTCGGGAGAGTGGATATCTCCACCTACGCTGGTGGAGGTATGCGCTCTATTGATCACCTCCTAAATGGAAGCACTTCCTCTTTGGCGCATATCCTATCTGCCGACCAAATTTCATGACCATCGGTTCATAACAGAGGGATGCGCTATACGGATCACCTCTTAACTTAATTCACTTCCTCCTTGGCACATATCCTATCTGTCGTTTTTGTTAACAACGGTTCATAGCTTTTTGAGATATATTAATTTTGAGACAAACAAACAAACAAACGGACAATACATAACCTCCACCAACCTCCTTGGTAGAGGTAATAATAGAAAAACACAATATAGGCATGATAGAGAGCACACACATATACTGACACAATCATACACAAACACAAACACAAACACAATATAGGCATGATAGAGAGCACACACATATACTGACACAATCATACACAAACACAATATAGGCATGATAGAGAGCACACACATATACTGACACAATCATACACAAACACAAACACAAACACAATATAGGCATGATAGAGAGCACACACATATACTGACACAATCATACACAAACACAAACACAAACACAATATAGGCATGATAGAGAGCACACACATATACTGACACAATCATACACAAACACAAACACAAACACAATATAGGCATGATAGAGAGCACACACATATACTGACACAATCATACACAAACACAAACACAAACACAATATAGGCATGATAGAGAGCACACACATATACTGACACAATCATACACAAACACAAACACAAACACAATATAGGCATGATAGAGAGCACACACATATACTGACACAATCATACACAAACACAAACACAAACACAATATAGGCATGATAGAGAGCACACACATATACTGACACAATCATACACAAACACAAACACAAACACAATATAGGCATGATAGAGAGCACACACATATACTGACACAATCATACACAAACACAAACACAAACACAATATAGGCATGATAGAGAGCACACACATATACTGACACAATCATACACAAACACAAACACAAACACACTTTATGTCAAAAATTATCATATGCTATACTGTAATAACTTGCTTATGTAGAATGTTACCAGATAACACTTTCCCAAACTAAACCTTTGTGTTACATTTCAGGAATAATTGAACAAACAAAGACGTCTTTCCACCACAGCTTAAGAGGATAAATCCGCACGTCCGACCCACGAGAGAAACTTGGTCACGAACTGCAAATTCTGTCCAGTATTAAGAAGTCACAAAAGCAAGTTTGTGGCCGCCTCACTCGAGCACTACATCACATTGGTAAACACTCTGCGGTAGTCTCTCTCCAAGCAGTCGTGAAGGAAGGATTGGTTGATGTGGGTAAAGGCGGGAGGGAGAAGTAGTTTTGTTGATGTTTTAGAGACAGTTGGAGAGAAAAGGCCTTGAGTTAGTGTGGAGGAAATTGAGACTGGTTTGAATGTTGCATTAACTTTTTCGTAAAGATTGTGGGAAGATTCACGAGATGGTGTGTGGTCATGACACTATATATACTTTATCTACAATTATATATTATTATATATGTACAATTACATATTATAAATACATTGCAAGTAGGCTCAAAATTAGTCTTTCCTTCGTAACAAATATTTGACATTTAACTTTTAACCGGCGAACCTGTGGTATTTGAAAGTCCCCGCCAGGCGAAGATATTTTGATACATTCCCGACGAAAATCGTCATTATCCGATTAATATCGTTATTGCTTATTCACCCCCTCAGTCTGATCATTATTACTTATTGATCTGTGGACAGACATCACTGAAATTCAAATATTCCCGCCCAAAAAGCTTCTAGGCGCAGCCAACATAATAATCTTATCGCTCGTTTTTCACCCACAAATATAACCCCAAATGCAATAAATACACTTCACGAGATAGAGGGAACAATAGTTCTATAAACAAAAAATAGTGTATCTATAATGGTTATTGTATACAATTAATATTCGTAAATATTTCTGCTTCAAATTGTGATTTTTGTCACTTTACTTCAAGATATTTCCAAAACATACTTAATAACTTAAATATGATGGCTGTGTTTAGAATATTCTATCATCAATATTGGATTGTATAGAAATAAATCTATAACGATAGTTTTTCGCTCCTATAGAATCCATGCCGCAGCAAAATATTCACTCTCAGTCGGTATTCACCCATAATAATTGTTTTTTTTATTTTTCTATTTTTTTATTAACGGCAAGAGGAAAAATTATTCTATAAGATTTCATAAAAAAAAATAAAAAATAAAATAATAATATGTGGAATTTCACCGTAGGTGAAAGCATATCTTCAGTCCGCCCATATTTGCCCTCCCCATTTTCATCGATACATTGTGGGACAATTTTGTTTTTTTAGAGTGAGCGGTATTTAGGATTTGTCATTAGCTTTCGAATGGTATCTATATCATAAATATACGATCAAAACTTCAATTTTTCCTGAATATTTTTGTCCGTGTGCCGCATATTTTATACTTCGTGTTCCGCTCTCGCCGACTGGTAAATTTGTTCGCTTCACTTCACGCTCTATTTACATATAATTTAAGGATCGATACAGTTTTCAGATATTAATTTCGTATATCGACAATGAATACAGATTGTTATTTTCAAAGAACCAGCTCTGTACGACAAAAACTAAATTTTATATGAATAATTTCATACGCATAGGGAAATTTTCAATCCGCCCGTATTTTCCCTCCTCTCTTCTTCCCCATTTTCACCGATAAAATGTAGGACAATGGATATTTTTTTAAATCGTGCTATTTAAGGTTTTTCATTAGCTTTCGAATGGTATCTATATCATCAATGTACGATCAAAACTTATATATTTCACGAATATTTCTTTGCCTGTGTGCCGCGGTCACCGACTGGTAAAAATGTTCGCTTCAATTCACGCTCTATTTAAATATCATTTAAGGATCGATTCCGTTCTTAGATATCAATTTCGTATATCGGCAATGAATACAAATTGTTATTTTCAAAGAACCAGCCCTGTACGACAAAAACTCAATTTGATATGAATATTTTCATATGTGCACCATACGCGTAGGGAAATGTTCAGTCCGCCGTTCAGACGGAGGGGGTTCATATGCACCTATTTTACTTTTAATATGAAGATATTAACATGTAACAGCAATTATACAAGTCTGAATAGTATTTGAGGGGTGATAAAGACGATGTATTGCCGACCGGTTCATTCATGAGAGGAGAGCCGGCGCAGCACACACCCTCCTCCTCCCACTTATCAATCAAAGATGATGTCTTGCTAGTGAAGCCTCTCTCTTGCCACACTATCTATATGCCTCCTCTTCAACCTTGAAACCGGGTAGGGGATATTGGTGCGGAAATTAACCGATAAACAAGGGAATAAGAGGAAAAATAGGTGATAATTGAATGGGGTGGGGTGGTGGGGGGGTTGGATACATGAGGAGGAGTGATAGGAGGTATGGAGGGGAGTTATCTCACTTAATCACATATTCCTTTGTTTTGAGTATCACTGGGGTCTTCTAAAAGGCTTTTTTTAGGTCTTGGACATTAAAAGTCTCGTCGCCTTCGCCCAGTAAAACCTCTAAAAAGTCTCGGCGCCATTCCCGGGTTAAAGTCAGGCCAACTACTATATCTCTTCTCCTCTCAATACAGCTTTTTAACCCCTTGAGGATTATGACGCCTTTTAACAGCTTATTCTGGCTTTCATTAAACAATATTAATTATATTAGGAAGAGTATAAGGAAGTCAAAGTGTTAATTGAGATAGTCTTTACCCTTTAAATTCCCACAAATCCATCCTAATCTGTATAAATTTGTCTAATGATAGCCAAAATTATCTACATAAGTGCGTCATAATCATGAAGTGGTTAGTAAATAGTACAGCATTTTTCTTTTGTTTGCCTCTTACCACCACTGTTCAATATGCAAGTAGAATCAAACAAGTTCTACTAGAAATTAACAGGGTACACCGTCAAAGGTTATGAGTATGAATAGGGTAATTAAAGAGTCCATAATTATCTTCCCTTATATACAGTACATTTCTTGGTAGTAATGAGCCTACAAAATATAAGGATATAAAGTTATATTACTATCAATATACTAGATGAATAATTGATATATCCTTTCCATGGTCACAATGTAATAGTGATTATAATTAATTCATACGTAGAAGGCGAAGACCTATTATTGATTTTGTTGTTCTTATGTTTATTCTAGATATTTTAGACTAGAGGTGGCTTACGAATAAGACAGTTTTAATTATGTATGTCGCCATATTCTGTACATATACTTAAATTTAGTTTGGCATGTAGATATACATGACCTATCCTAAATGTTGTGCAGCATGCGAGTCATAACTGGATACCTAACAATAAGAGAACGAATTCGACGCAGGAATATCGTGATGTACAGTTCCGGACTGATGAAACAGCAACACCTCGTCCACCCGCTATGTGGTGAGGGGCTCTGCGGATTTGGTAACACTGGCAGGAGGTGGGAGGGATGTGGGTGGGTGGGTGATGAGGGGAGGTATGTGGGGGGTTTAGGGGGGAATTGGGAGGGTGAAGAGGCAGCAATCATGGTGTGGCTGGTGGGAGGGGGCAAACAAGTGACAGGGTAGGGGAGAGCAGACTGGCAATTACACACACCTACAGTAGGTGTGTGTAATTTAAAATCCTGTGGGAGTAGCTTGTTCTATAGGAAAATTTGCTGGTCACTCTGTTCTCCCCTACCCCGTCACTCCTTTGCCCCCTCCCACCAGCCATACCATGATTACTGCCTCTTCACCCTCCCACACTCCCCCCTAAACCCCCCACATCCCTCCCCTCATCATCCACCCACATCCCTCCCCTCATCATCCACCCACATCCCTCCCCTCATCATCCACCCACATCCCTCCCACCTCCTGCCAGTGTTACCAAATCCGCAGAGCCCCACACCACACAGCTGGTGGACGGGGTGTTGCAGTTTGATCTGTCCGGAACTGTACCTCTTGTTGAGTTAACGTAGTACAAACATTCTAGGTTGTGAAGCTTAACCCCTTGAGCACCATGACGCCTTTTTACCTTTTAATATGGCTAAAATTACACGACTTTATGCAGTTCAAGAAGGACCTATGGTATTACGAGGAATTATTGAGATCGTACTTACCCATTTGAGTCGTAGAGGTATATTATAAAATATAGAAAATCTTCCTATGGTAACCAGAAAAGGATAAACATTAGGTAATGGTGGTGAAGGAGTTAAAAAGTACGCAGGGAATTGGTTTTAATGGGTGAGGTTATTACTTACGGAGAGTTTAATATACAATGAGGAAGACATATTAATGGGTGAGGTTATTACTTACGGAGAGTTTAATATACAATGAGGAAGACATATTAATGGGTGAGGTTATTACTTACGGAGAGTTTAATATACAATGAGGAAGACATATTAATGGGTGAGGTTATTACTTACGGAGAGTTTAATATACAATGAGGAAGACATATTAATGGGTGAGGTTATTACTTACGGAGAGTTTAATATACAATGAGGAAGACATATTAATCGATTCTATAGAAGGGGGAGCAAGAAATGGTATGGTTGTGCATTTTAGGATACCACTACTGTAAGTAATAGTAAATGGCCTCTCTCTCTCTCTCTCTCTCTCTCTCTCTCTCATGTCTTCAACCTCCTGTACCTACTCCTCATTCGTCTTCATTAAATGTTTCTGCTCTTCCATTTCCTCCTCCTATTTTTTCTTTTCCTCCTCTTTCTCTGCCTACTCCTCCTCAACCTCCTGACCCATGTGTCGTGGTGGTGTAGCTCCAACAGTGAAGTTTTCAGTTGGTATAATGTAGCCTTTCCGGATGGCATACTGGATTGGGAGGGAGAGGACTATTTGGTGCTGTCTGACTACATGATTGTATGTGAGAGTGAGTGTGTTTTCTCCCTTATGTTTAGTCCCATTAGCTTTAAGATGTGATGACGTTCTCTCCATTAGTTTGACGATTTTATGACCTTTCGCTCAATTTGGTTGCCACTATAAAGACCTGCCGTACCATTTAGGTGTCGATTCTTGCCTGGCAAGCAATAGCGAGCCTGTAATTCTAGGAGGAACGGGACATTTTTCTTCCGAAAAATTTACAAATTTATCTTGAAGGAGGGTCTATAGGCCCTAGGGGGTGTTTTTTAAGCTTTATAAAGGTCTACCGAGGCTACTATTGAATAAATAAATACATACATAAATACAGTAGACCAAAACTATACACGACCCCTTAATACATAGGAATATATGTGGTGAATGTCTGGACTAACTAATAGAAAGAGAAGCAGGTAAGTGTAATATATTTTATAAATAGCTACCCTCGCAACTGATACATTTCCACATGCACTAACTGATTTATAAACACATACAAATTGTTTGCAAATGACTTGGTACTGGGAGTGATTCTGAGCTAACATTTAATAGATAGGCAACCTGATTGGTGAGTCGGTAACTGAATAACCTGTCTGGTAATTTGATAGGCAAATGAATACTGGGAATTCCACAGACTTTCCGTTTCGCATATAAGCCAGACTGATCAAATATGTACTGAAACAGACAAGAAACCTTTTATATTTTCGCTTGGCAATTTCCCAAATTCCTTGGCAAGTTATCCCAAAGCGATTGCGTTTAATATTTACAGAATATTAACATCCTCGTGGAGTATTCATGCTTCAATCAAGGTAGGAAAACATACTCCCATTTCACTCACTGAAATGTCTTGTGTTTACAAGTATTGCATCGTGACATAGTCATACTTTATTTGTATAAGAAGTGTATGAGAGTACAAGTTAAAATTCGATCATGAAGATCAGTGGAGATCGTGTGATGGGATGTGTGTGTGTGTGTGTGTGTGTGTGTGTGTGTGTGTTAATTATTACACAGTATCCTTCCCTCCACATCCACACCTCTCCCTCAACATTCACGTATAAGTTAATAGGCACATAGAATGATGTTTGTCTGTACACTTGTACAGTCTCTCTCTCTCTCTCTCTCTCTCTCTCTATATATATATATATATATACGAATATATATATATATATATATATATATATATATATATATATATATATATAGAGAGAGAGAGAGAGAGAGAGAGAGCTAAATTGTACATAAAAACATCATTCTGTGTGCCTTTTAACTTATGCGTACTTATGCGTGAATGTTGAGGGAGAGGTGTGGATGTGGAGGGAAGGATATGGATGAGAGAGGGTAAATATGGAGGTGTAGAGGGTAAGAATGTGGAGGGGAGGGCAATGATGTGGAAGTGGAGTGAGGAGGGAGGGGGAGGAAGTGGATGAGAGAGGGCGAATATGGAGGAGAAGGACTAGGGAATTGCAAAGTGTGAGGATTACATCTTTGGATTTATGCTCGAATGACCTGCCTACAAAACCAATTATTTTATTTGCCTTCTTAACAACTTCTGAACATTGTTGACTGGGTTTTAGGTTCCTCGATACTGTTACTCTCAAATCAGTTTCTCTGTCTACACTCTTAAGCTGAATGCCCTTCGTTGAATAGTTTGCTTACTCAATTCTGGTCCCAATATGGAGTACTTTACATGTATCCACATTAAAACTCATTTTCCAAATTTGATTCCAGCTTCACAGTTATCTAGGTTATTTTGCATATCTTCTACATTTTTGTTTTTGTTTTTGAGAGTACAGTATTTGCAATTTTTGTATCGTCTGCAAACTTAGAGATTGCACAGGTGAGGCCCTCATCTATGTCATTTATATATACTAGGTAGAGAACTGACCCTAGAACCGATCCCTGGGGTACCCCGCTAGTTATATTGATCCATTTCGATGCTTTACCGTTTATGACTACCCTTTGCTTTTTTTCACTGAGCCATTTTTTCCATCCATCTCAACACTCCCCCTTGTATTATATGCACTTTTAATGTTATCAATAAACATTTGTGGGGTATTTTGTCAAAGGCCTTATGGAAATCAAGGTATATAAAATCTACAGCTTTACTCTCGCCATATAGGTTTAAGATATCTTGGAAGAAGTCGAAGAGGTTTAGCAACAAGGAACGTTTGTTACGAAGCCATTTTGAGTTTCTTTGAGTATGTTATTGTCCTCAAAGTGATTTATGAGTCTGTCTCTTATGAGTGTCTCTTAGCATTTTACAGACATCTAAGGTTAAGCTAATTGGACAACAGTTACTAGGTAAAGATTTGCTGTCTTTTTGTATTATCGGTGTTACGTTTGCGAGCTTCCACTCATCAGGCATAGTCCCGGACTGCAAGGATTTATTGAAAAGCAATGTCAGTGGTTTGCAGAGCTCACATTTAGCTTTTTTTAGAACTCTAGGTGAGATTGTGTTGGGTCCAGGCGATTTGCTTAACTTGAATTTCTCCAAACACTTCAATGCTTCTCTCTCTGTAATGCTGATATTACTTAGAGCATTAGAATTGTCCAACTGAACTGAATGTGCTATAGGGATATTACTAAGGCTTTCTGTTGTAGAAAATTGATTAAAACAAGGTATTGAGAACATCACTCATCTGTTCTTCGTCTTTGGTGTAATCTCCGTTCTCATCTACTGTACTAACGGTCCAATAGTTGAAGTGACTACTTTCTTCTCTCTGATGTAACTATAGAATTTCGAGTTTGTTTTACTCTGATTCGCAACATGTAAATCCATGTTCTTTTTACTTTGCTTAATAAACATTTTGGATTTACTTCGTAGATCTGTTAATTTTACTCGTTCTTCATCATGTTTTGAGGCTTAAATCTATCATGAGCGTTTATCTTTGCAAGCAAACAGTCTGCAATCTCTTTATTCCAGCATTTAGGCTTATTATTATGGAATGGTTTATGAAAGTTTTATTTTATGAAATTTGGGACTTTCTCATTGCTGATATTTGATATATTACAATAAAACTTTATACTGAAACTGATCTTTCGATGGTCGCTATTACTGAATTCTTCACCAACATTCAAACCCTCCACTAGGTCTTCTTTCGTTGCAAGTACAAGGTCAAACACATTATTACCACGGGTCAGAGATTGAACAAATTGAAAAAGTTAACTTTCTTGCAGGTTGGCATAGAGGTCATGTCTGGAATGAGAAGAAAGCGTATTGTCCCACTTAGTTACTGGTAAATTATAGTCACCAAGAATTATGGCATCTTGAATGTTACTAATTTCTGAAATCTTTTGGTCAGTTTGCACTGACTGAGCTGGAGGTCTGTACATTATAGCAAGTGTTATTTTATATCCTGATTATTTTTTTAAAGTACATGAGATATATCGACATACAAAATTTGAAGTTTTGACATTAAGACAGGATTAAGACTTTCTTTGATTAAAAACAGAACACTTACACCATTATTATTGATCACACTTTTCTCAAACATTGTATAACCAGGAATTGTATATTCTGTTAGAAAATCTCTGTCTTCCATATTTAACCCGGCAAAGAGTAGACTATGGTATTTGAAACGTCCCGCTATGCGGAGGTATTTTAGTTCATTCCCGACGAAAATCGTCATTTTACCATAAATATCGTTATTACTTATTCATGTGTGCCTATTTTATGTTTAATATGAAGATATTAACATTTTAGAGCAATAAAACAAGTGGGAATAGTATTTTGGGAGGTGAAAAGACGTTTTTATTGCCGACCGGTCCATTCATGAGGGGAGAGCCGCGGCGGCATATATCTTCTCCTCACGAGTTCTCAAGCGACACTGACATCTCAAAGTAGAAGTCTCTTTGTTGCAAGGATCTCTAGATGCATTGCCCATGCTCTAGAGATGGCGTGAAGGAAATTTGCACCGAAAATTAACCAATAAAAGAGGGAATAGCAGGAAAAATAGGTGATAATTGAGGAGAGCGGAAAAGAGGGGGAAGGAGGGGGACACATATGGGACACATATGTAGAATTGGTAACAAGTAATGGAAGATAATTATCTCACCTAATCACATATTACTTTGTTTTGAATGCCACTGGGGTGTTTTAAAAGGCTTTTGAGGTCCTTTGCCTCTCTCGCCTTTCCCGGGTTAACCAACATTCTATAATACCGATTATATCATAATATTCTGTAAACACAATTTCCTCTAGATCCGAAAATTTACTTTGTATGCTACGAGCATTTGCATATAACACCTTTACAGAATTAGGGTTACATTAAACTGACAGCGCATTTTCCGAGTTTCTGGTTCTTGCGAGATCTAACCAGCCCTGTCTATCTGCACACGATCGACCCCGTTTTTTGTCCGAAAATCCTTTACCGCATCATTCAGCAGAAGACCAAAACGTGCTGCACCTACCTGGTTCAGATTTTTTTTTTTTTTTTTTTTCTATATTCCAACTATTCCCTCTCGGGCATAGGCTGAGAGCCTGTACATTCCACCGCTCAACCCGGTGAAGCCCGTGAGGTCTTGTTCCAGTCTGGGGAGTGAGACATGTGAAGCATCCATCATGGCTCGAAGCAGCTCCATCTCTGAAGCGGCTGGTTGCTTCGTTCAAGCGCTTCACCGTCTCACCCTCCAGACTCAGACCCTCACTCTCAGAACGCCACCTATTGAGCAGTGAACTCACTAGGCATTGTCCCCCTGTAACATATTTTGAATATGGGAATATTCATACAGTGTTATTTAATCAGGGAACAATGAGGGTATTTTTTTGGCATTTCGGTGGGCTTTGTGGTAATGCACTGATACTAGGTACAGCAAAAATTCAATCCCAATAATATCTTCCCATTGACATATCGGGATTTGAACCCGGGTCCATTGTATTACCAATCCAGTGGCATGACCACTCCACCACACGTCATCTCTTGAAAACAAATACTCATCATGCTGGAAGGAAATGTGTAATATGAAGAGAGAGAGAGAGAGAGAGAGAGAGAGAGAGAGAGAGAGAGAGAGAGAGAGAGAGAGAGAAAATGAGTGAGAAATGAGACTGATGAATAAGGATGTAGAGAGAGTGAGAGTATGGTAGAGAGAATGTGAAAGGGAAAGAGGCAGATAAATACAGATGTGGAGTGAGAGAGAGAGAGAGAGAGGGAGAGAAAGAAGTAATTACTCATTGGTTATTAGTACCGGTATAGTCACATGTCCTTCCTATGTTCAATATAATCAACCAGCTTATCAAAGTATTACAATGTTATATGTAATTTATTATAACCATTCATTCCCAAGACTTATCGCCTATAGCCAGAGTTACACGTGCGGGGTTTTTTTTTTCAGACAATTTTCGATGAACAAGTTTTTGTTCTCGTAATATGTTGAGGCTTTTTCACATACGAATCCAAAATTAGACTGAAGGTTCATTATGTTAGGTGAGCGATTTATAATAACACTTAAGTTCTGAAGATGCTAGACTACAATAATTGTCCGAACAAAAATAACTGAGAAAGAGGTCATGTAACACCACCTTAAGCAGAGTAAAATCCGCTTCGAGTACAGTATCTTGAAGACTAATTTAGTGAAATTTAAATTACCGGTATCAACGTATTGTGAAAAGTACTCCAGGTATCTAAATTCCCCTGTCATCAGTAGTACAGTAATGAAGAATCTGTTCCCATGAATCTCTAGAATCATGGTTCGATGTTAATCTTGGAACTGGTTAAGGGGAGGCGTTTGTTTATCTCTGGAACACCTTCTCACTCATCCTTAGCCCCATTTGTTTTGAGATATTAAGACGTTCGCTCCATTAGCTTGGGCGATTTTAAGATCTTTCACCCCATTTCTTTGCCAATGTCAAGACCTTACTTACCACTTGCGTGTCGATTTTCTACCGAAAAAAGTACACATTTATCGCGAAGGGGGATATTGGGGGTGTTTTATTAGCTCGATAGAGGTCTAGATAGCAACATAACCCACCCCTCCTCCCTTTTTTTTAATGAACTCTCGAACTGCAAATACCAGGTAAACAATATGAAACAAGATTCGATTCAGCCCAAGATAGTTTTGATAATTTAAGTGTGACATTTATGTCTTTAGAGTGTATATGTAGAAGTACAGTTGAATATAAAGGATACTAATATGCAACCCAAATCTGCCTGCGTATGTTTTCTTTAAAACCTATTGTATTCCCATTCTGGTATCGACTAGTTTGGCCAATAGATGGCGTGCATGTAATGCTTTCGCAATTATAGTGTGGAGTTTACACTCCGTATAGTCTTTCCTCCATGTGTTGAAGTCTGGCAGTGTATTTACCTGGTGATTAATCGCCGTGTTCCGTCGTTCGTGGCGGCTTTATCCTTTATCTGTGGTCCTCGCGAGTGTTTGATGACAGGATACTACGAACGCTTGGGAGCAGTAATAATTGGAAGGGATATTGGTGGAATAACAGAGAAGGCCTCGGTTAACGGTCTGACCACATCGGGAACCAAGGTAGGCCCATGCTTTTCTATTATCAACTTAAAGACTGAAATTGTCTCAACTCTTTTAATACAATGTTACCGTTTAATTTTATTTTTGTATTTATTTATTCAATTTTTAGTCTAGTCCGGCTCTTTATGGATACTATATGTTTTAGAAATAATATAATGCATGAAAAGTTGGCATTTACATAAATTACTTTAATACATTTATTTTGAAAATGAAAATATAAACTCAAACCAGTAATTATATTGTTGTAATGTAAAATACCACGTATCCTGGAAACCTTGAGTTTCAAAGCAAACGTATAGACAGTACATTAATGGAGTTTCAAAGCAAACGTATAGACAGTACATTAATGGAGTTTCAAAGCAAACGTATAGACAGTACATTAATGGAGTTTCAAAGCAAACGTATAGACAGTACATTAATGGAGTTTCAAAGCAAACGTATAGACAGTACATTAATGGAGTTTCAAAGCAAACGTATAGACAGTACATTAATGGAGTTTTGCTGTTTCGATCTGATTTATAGATATGTTTAATGAAATAATATTTTTGTCAGTATAACTAAATAAGTTGGTCACCAATTATTTTGCAATATTTGAAAACAAATATGGATTTTATATGCTCTAAACATAATATGAAAATGTTTTTCATGCCTCGGCAAAACCTAATAAATATATATGGTACTAAAATGGAATTTTGTCGTAACATGGTTGTCAATACCTTCCTATAGACGGCACCGATTCGTACACACGCCATTTTCACCTGTCTCCCGAGGTCTGTCCACCAGCTTTTTAGTCAACACTAACTCCATCTGCCCTTAGGTTAGGTTAGGTTAGGTTAGGTTAGGTTAGTTAGGTTAGGTTAGATTGTGCATCCGCTTGATCAGGAATTCGCTCGAAGTGACTCGCATTCGTATTTACAGATACGGCCGAATACCGATAGGCTACTAAATGGGCGCCGGCCCAACCGCCATGTTGTATTCCACGTAGGCCTACTAGGTACTACGGACACATTGTAGGCGTTAGGTGTGGATTAGGCTTGTATCCAATGTACTAGGTCTATGTTACTGGATATTTATGATTTAAATAATTGCTACGTTTTCGATAAATCTGGTTATATGGCTTTGCAATTGGGGAAATCATGAGCCGATTTCCGACATTTAGTTAGTCTTTTTCGATTCTCAAAATACGATCAAAGTTTTGCCAAAAATTGGGGTTTAATGTTATTTTAATACCACAAATTTTGTTGATATATTTGAAGATAAATAATGAATCTATATGCTCTAAAGATCATAAGAAAATTTGTTTTAACCCTCGGCAAAACCTAATAAAAAAGTATGGTACTAAAATGTTTTTTTCGTAACAAGGTTGTTAATACGGTACTTTCAGTCATGGATAGCTCTAAAGATCATATGAAAATGTGGTAAATCCTCTGAAAAACTTAATATAAAAGTATGGTACTAAAATTTAATTTTCGTAACAAGGTTGTCAATACGGTACTTTCCCGTTATCAATGTACAATCAAGCTGAAGATTGCAGAGTAAACACCATAGACTTCATCGAATTTTCTTTCACCTTCGTATAATCGACAGCCAATTATTCCTTCTTTTTTATTAAGTACTCAACCAGCGGGGGTGTGGGGGCTTTAGCCCCCACCCATAATACTAGGTTAGGTAAGGTTGTTAGGTTAGGCTAATGTCTTTTCAAATCACTATCGGGAGCGAGTATGTCTCAACATCGATCGATAGGCCTAATGGGGAAAATAGGTTTTCCCGAGATTTCTAATTAATTACAAACACTATATATTAATGCAAATGACCAATTTTGTTTATAAAAAACACTCGGAAAATTCGTGGTATTAAAATAACATTTTTCCAAAATTGGCTCGGGTTTTCCAAAATTATGCTTTTTGGGGTTTGCAATTTAGGGAAACATGAGCCAAAATTCTAAATTATGTTACTGTAATTAGTTTACTCTTAAAACGCACAAAATTCGAGCCAAGTTTTGCCAAAACTTGGCTCGGGTTTTCCAAAATTCGGGTTTTATGGCTTTGCAATTTCGGGAAACCTGAGGAAAATTTCTAAATGAGGTTACTGTAATTTTGTTGTCTACAAACTCTCAAAATCCGAGCCAGCTTTGGCCAAAACTTGGCTCAGGTTTTCGAAATATTGGGTTTAAGGCCTTTGAAATACCTTAAAACCCGAGCCAAGTTTTGCTAAAATAGTTTTTAATCGCCGTTTTACGCATTTAACCCCTCATTTTCCCTGTACCTCATTGCCCTCCCCACTATCGGGCGGCGTGTCTTAAGATCGTTGTATAATGGGGAAAACAGTTTCGCCGAGGGTTGTAATTATTTCCAAACACTATATATTGATGAAAACTAACAGGGAAAAAATCCAAAAATCCATGGGAAAATTGGTGACCATCTTATTTAGTTTTTCCCTTTTGTTTTGCATTTCTCTCGGAAAGTAAATCATTATCTTTAGATGTTACTTTGTGGGGAAAACAAAGCTTCAGGTGACTTGATATTAAGCTTAAGTTGGTGGATAACGATTTGTCCTCATTTCTAAGCATTTCAAGGATGTGTTGGGTAACCTAGATTTGGTCAGATACGCTAGGTTTGGTTAAGTAGGTAGATTAGGTAATGTATAATATGTTAGGTTAAGTAAGCAAATGAGTAATTTTTAAAGGGAAAATATGTCAAAATAGAGTATATCACACCAAAATAGACAACACAAACCTAGATAACTTGACGAAAACTATGAATATAATGTAGGGCCTATTTACTGTGTGATATACCATATGTCATTCAAATATAACTATGAAGGTATGAATTAATGAAACATAAGCGAGTTGAGGAGAAGCTGTTTTACCTTTAAGACAGAAATAATTCTTCAGGATTGGAGTATAATTATATACCGGAATTATATTTTGTAATTCGTGAATAATGAGAGAAAGGCAGATGTGTGTGCGTATGTACAATCCACACCTTTATTATATGCATGGAAAGTAAAATAGTTTCACTTTCATGGACAATTTGCATTGTAGTGTTTCTTGGTTAGATGTATATAATACTGCATAACAAACTACACTCGCAATTTAATCACGTATCATTTTCCGTACATGTATACTTAAAATAATGGTTTGTGTAATAACTCATGTGGAAAACTGTACGAACGCTTGAAATTGATACATAAACCATGGATCTTTCTTGAATCTAGAGCAGCTTATAGTAAACCCATGAAATACATAGTGTTACGACCGGGACTCGTATAAAACAAGGGCTCTTAATCGTTGGACTTGAAAGGCACACAGCCACAACAGTAACACTAGATCCAACCCTCGAACTTAAAATGCCGGCGCACAAAAACACCTATACCCTCCAGAGTTAAATCTGCGATAACGGGGTATCCTATAACTCGGTATAAATGCACTACTACTACAGGCTGATGATCTCTGATACAGCCTGATCACAACAACATACAATTACGTTAATAATGTATACAAGGAAAAAGGATAGAGAGCTTAATTAAATCACTGCAATGATTTAATGCAAACAAGAAGAAGGTATAATTAAAGTTACTCTAAACAATAATAAACTGTCACTCCTATATTAAAGAAAGTGAATGAAAGTCCTAAAGCATCGAACGGGAATCTTCTGAAGAAAGTCTGATGCTGCTTAAGATGATCGAATCGGATTTTGAACTGTTATATAAAGCAGGAACAAGATATGACTAGTGTAGGGACATACAGGGTTAACTGGCACGGGAATAATAATAAATGCACAATAGTATTATCTCCAACAACAAAAGAAGTACTTCCTCAGGCAACTCAAAAAGCCTGCTCGGGTTGTGCAACTCAACAACAACCAAGGCTTACAATCCATGTGAATAAAAATGCTGCATACATAACATAAGAGCTTATGATCCTAATCGGGTGTCAGATAGGCTAATAAAGTCTAGCTGGGATGTCGTAGGCTAGGAAACAATGGCTGAGCAAGCGGCTCGTAGCCTAGCGAGGTCCTTAAGACTGTGCGGCCAAATTACGTTAAATGACGGGGTGCTCTCTTGAGAGATCCAGATCGCTAGTATCTGGTTCTCTCCTGGCGACCCTCTCAAAGTCAAAGCAAAACGAGTTAGCACAGTGTTGGGTGGCAGAGGCAAAAGCCCTCACTCGCAACACAGTGCTAAACTCACAAGGTACACAGTCAGAAAGACCACCTAGGCTTCCCACGTCTCCGTTGCGATTGTACAGGTTCAACAAAACCTGTTACACATCGGAAATCACAACACAAGTAGCCTTACCCGAGTCTAGCATTAAATAGCCCAGCAGACAGCCAAGGAATAGGTAGGGAGACACTGTGAGTGTGTCGAACCTCTACAGACAAAATGGTAACCCCTCCAAAATGCCTAACTAAACATGTAATATCTGAGAGCTTCAGCATATAATACGATGGCCGATATATGAAATCGTGCAGAACCAAAGGGGAGTTATGATGTTAAATAGAGTGGAAGAATGAGAGGTAAGAAGTTGAGAGAGAGAGAAAGTGCTCTATAGCTAGAAGTCGGGGACAGGTAGCAAGGGAAATGTGTAGGGTATGCTGGTCAGGCAAGCTCTGAAGAGAGTAGCTCCTCGGGGCCCCCAGGATCACACAAAGGCATGGTGGTCAGCCAATCACAGGCCGCTATGTCACCAGGCAGCAGACCTGCAGAAGGCGCCAGGAACCACCAGCCAATCAAGAGGCATGGGAAGGCACGCGCGCGAGCCTACGAGCGAGGGAGGCAAGACATGCATACGCACGTACACACTACCACAACCCCCCCTATACCGCTCTCTCTCTCCTCAACAATATACAATGCATCTTATGTTCTACTCATGATATAAAATGCTTCCCGTTGTCACAGACAAAAATAAAGACCACCACGGGACTGTCTGTAACAACACGAACACTATGAAAGAAAGAACAACATTGTAGATAGACTGTAGCCAAATACATTGCCCTGGCGAGTGTTAGCGAGTGGCGAAGCGAGCGGCTGAGCCCACGTGGCGTTCTGCTAAGCTGCAGGCGTCACACCCCCCCCAAGATATTAGACGCTCAACCATGAGCTCCATATCTGACAAGCAAATGCCGATAAGACTCGCCACTCCTAATCACTTCGCAACAAAGAAGGCAAAGCTCAGTTCTCATCAACAACAAAAATTACAACCCCTCCCAACACAATAGCTTAATTAATTCATGTTGCTATGCTCCTAGAGCAAGGTTCTACTAGCCCAGCCTTCTGAGAGAAGCACAGGTTCTCAGAACTTTAGCTATAACATACTTAACAAAAAATTAACTATTAAAGAAAGAGTTTTTATATAATTTTCATTTTTAATATGTTTATGGCGGCTGCACTACAGGGGCAAGCCTAGTTTTTCTCCACTCTCAACAGACACTGACAGAACGGCGAGGGTTCTCCTGCAAACAAACCCTCCTGTGACAAACAATCAGCCAAAACATTATCAGTGCCCTTAGCATGCCACACATCCAACTTGTGTTCCGGCAGCACAACAACACCTGACACTGATAAACTGCCCAGTTCATCACAAGACTGGCACTTCTCTTCGCTCTTTCCAGCAACGGGGCCTGCCAAAAGCCTTTCACTAGTTCTACCTTCGTGATAGGCGATGCAGCCCCGAAGCGGTCTATGGTATCGTCAACTCTCGATTAGGTATAGGCGTCTGTCAGGGATAATTCACACCCACTCTTGCAAACAACACACACACTGATCTTGCCACTTAACACAGGTTGTAAAGTTACAGGCAACGACCACTCACGACATTCCTTATCCCTCAGACCCTTCGTCAACACGTAATCCAGCTCCGCTTGCACCACAGGCTGTCGAGCAGGATTTATACGGTAGGGAATTAAACTGAGCCTTGCACTGTCTCCAGCCTTCATGTCGGATTCTACCCCGTACATCAGGCCTGGAGAAGCAACAAACATGCGGATGCACTGCCACAGCCTAGTAAACAACTTATCTCGCAGAACAACATGCCTAGTGCCCTCCCACAACCCAGCCGAGACCGCAGCTTCTAACCTGTAGTCTCCCTCCTTCTCCACCTTCGTCCCTAGAACAGCCAGGTCATGAGAGGGACAATCAGTACCACCTGTGCAGTCACTCCCATAGTTCATTATTGCTAAGGCTTCCCCACCGATACCGTACATTCGCATCCCCGCATTCCTTACGACTACATCTGCCTGCGCAGCATCACCGCTTTTAGCGACATGGCCAGATATAGTCGGTCTATGATTGGGCTGTTGCATTCGACTAGAGCAGCATTGGGAGGCTATGCGAGGACCGGGCACATCCACTCCACAGCCAACCTCACCAATCTGCTCAAAGTCTTCCTTTTGACTACCACCCTTGGCAGCCATGGGCCGACCTTGACCTGACAACCATATCCAAGCCTCGTCGCCCACCTTGAACCACCGAAACAACGAGGCTAATGGTCTGTCAACATTCAAGTGACTTGCCCGCTGAACATCTTGCGCCGCCTGAGTTGTGAGGCTCGGGGGCTCGGCACGACCAGTGGAGTATGAACCGAACTGGTGCTGGAGCGCTGCACACTGCTGCTCAGGCAGGTGCTCTAGCACTTCCACAGCCACCAGACTCGTGTCCCCCGCCCACTGCTCCGCCGAGACATGACAATCCCAACTCTCCTCCACCTGTGCCCTACGGCCCCCCTCTCCTTCTCCACCTTGGCCGCTGCAGACCAACGCAGGGACAGTAGGCTGCTCAGGTGGTTGCCTCACAAACTCTTCCAACAGGTTCACATGACATGTTTCCCCGTCCTCGTGTTTGATCTCGACAGCACCATTACCACACTTCTGAACTTCCGGATCCTCCAATTGCAGTTTACAAATATCTGAGGGAACCAACTTGTCTAGATGCTTCCGAAGCAACCCAAGTCCTCCCTCAATATCAAACTGAGCAACCCTTTTTTCTCTCTATGTGTAACGTTGCTGCCTCGGAGTCTCTTCCTGCCCTACCTCCTCACTAGCTGTGACAGGTCCTGGGGCTTCTCCAGACACCAACAATGTTGCCAATACTGAGTCGCCAAGAAGCGCTGCTGGTACTAAACTCTCCAAACTTTTACCAATATTAGCCATCTTCTTCCGACCGTTCCTCCGTTGATAAGAAGACTGAGGAATAGGCTGTGACACTTTGGATGCAAGAGATCTTGCAACAACGCACGCCATAGGTTGTACTTGACACTTCTCTACCCACTTCTGTTCCTCCCTACTCACGTCGGCCGGCTTCTCGGCAACGACTAAGGGTGAAACCTCAGAAGTAGGCACCGCAAAGTCGTTGCCAAGAAGGAGGTCGACGCCCCCAACAGGCAAGTTCTCCACAATTCCCACATCCAACTCTCGTGTCACACCATCTACCTCCAGTTCCATCCTGACCAACGGGTATGACCTGATAGCATTGATACCTTGCACCATAACCACCCTTGCCACGTTTATTGGTCTACCAGTAAGGTTCTTCATCAAAGTCTGAGAGGCACCCGTGTCTCGCAACAGCTCAACTCCATGCTTCTTACCAGCCCACTTCACGCAGCCACGCCCTCGATGGTCGCAAAAGACATCGTGGACAGGGTTCGAGCCTTCCGGATTCTTCTCCACTGGCTGTGTCCCAGCCTCTGACGTTATACCCCGGGCAAACTCAGATGACTTCGGGGACACCCCAATGTTGCGAGCCAAAGACACAACTGCATTAGGTAGCTTGCTTGGACAGGCTCTTGCAAAATGCCCCTTCTCATGACAATGAAAACACTCTAACTCCCCCTTGGGCTTCCCTTGAGGTGGGGAAGGGCCCGGACCCTTGCTAAACGGGACGGTACTAGGTTTATGGTCAGTTTTGGTGTCGTTGCTCTTGTTCTTAGTGTAATTATGTGTATCAGTGTTTCGGGGAGGGGGAGGGTTATGCTCCTTATTGCCTGCATCACTTCTCTGTGCAAGACCGCACCCACGTATCAAAGATAACTGAAGGTCAGCCATCTCAGCTGCCTCCTGAAGAGTTTTCGGGTTTTTCTCTTTAATATTCAACGTCAGATCGCCGCCCGTACACTTGAAAAATTGTTCTAGAAGCATCAGCTGTTTCAACTCCTCAAACGTTGATGCCTTCTCAGAACGCAGCCAGTTTCTAAATGCATCGGACAGATCCCGGGCATGCTCAAGAAAGGTGCACTCACGACCCTTGGTTACACCCCGGAACTTCTGTACGTCTCTGGTTGTAACTCATATGCCAGCAGGACAGCCTCCTTCAATACCTCATAATCGATGCATGACTCCAAAGGCAACGCATCATATGCCTTGAGTCCTTTGCCAACCAACCTAGAGGAAACAAGGGCTGCCCACTTAACCTCGGGCCATTGGTGCTCCCGGCACTTCTTCTCAAAACGCATAAAAAATTCGGTGACACCCGACTCGTCAAATACAGGTACTAACTTAAGAAGGTGCGATAAAGACTGATCAAGACCTCGATTCCCAGAACCGAGACGCTGCCCTGTCGACTCCACCCTAGACTTCTCAAGATCTATGTCTTCACAGTACTTTGTAGACTCAGCCTGAAGCTCAGCTTCATGTCTGGCCTTTCTCTCCTCAGTCTGAAGCTCAGCCTCACGTATGGCCCTTCTCTGCTCATCCTGAATCTTAGCCATCTCAAACTCCCGCTGCTGCTTAGCCATCTCAAGCTGGAAGAGCATCTCTGCAGTTAAACCTTGTGGAGGAGGAGATGCAACAATTGGAGACTCACCCAAGTGCAAACCACGCTGCCAGTGACTATCGGCCTGCGGGAACGTACCCGGCTCCGGAGCCCGAGGGGGCTCCATGGTAGGAGTCGAGTGGAATGGGGGCTGGGCCGAAGGTGCCCCAGCTCCCGCTCCACCCGAAGCCCCACGCACCCCGCCGAGCACACATGCTGCTAGTGCCCACATGCCCCATGACTGTGGCCAAACACTGGGGACCATACCGATCAATCCCCGACACCCGGTCAACAGTAATAGGTATCTCCAGAAACTTCCTTGCATCCTCCTCACTAGTTACTACTCTCATGCCTTCAAACAAACCCAGCCTCTGCACCTCAGAGCCTGCTTCCCGTACTGTGTCCTCACTCTACACTGATCCGTCGTCCGACATATTGTCCACCGAAAATTCTCAACGTTTATAAAAAAAAAGAAGTACCCAACTCTTATGAAGCACTATTCACTCAAAAATATAATATGCTTGAAGACTCGTAAGTGTTATACTACTTGCCAAAAAAAAATCCACGTGTCCACTATATTCCGTTAAACAAAAAAACAACTGACCACAACACTCCTGCAATATTTCTCTAAGTTCACAAAATCCTAAGCAAGGTCGCCATTTGTTACGACCGGGACTCGTATAAAACATAGGGCTCTTAATCATTGGACTAGAAAGGCACACAGCCACAACGGTAACACTAGATCCAACCCTCGAACTTATAATGCCGGCGCACAAAAACACCTATACCCTCCAGAGTTAAATCTGCAATAACGGGGTATCCTATAACTCTTATTACTTATATTACTTATTGAGCTATTTCACTAAGTTCATATGACGCGATCGCGTCATATGATATTCTTGGGCATACCGCCATATGGCGCGATCGCGTAATAGATGTTGGAGGGTGTTAATTAGTAGATTCAATTCAGTTCAGGATAGCCTCTAACAAGAAAGGCCATACTGTATGTTCGTGAGGGTATATACAATAAACTCGACGACATATGTTAGGCCTAAGTTTTCGAAGCTATAATGAGCAAAATAGAATCTTCACATTAAGTGTTTACAATACATAGGCTATGTATTTCATAGGTTATATTATAATACTGTTTGCTTGATTGTCTAATATACTGTAGGTATTGACAGATGTACAAATTGTTATCTCTGCTACATTATCTGAAATTGCCCTTGTAATCCTCACTGACTCGAGCAGTTGTCTTGTGGGTTGTTCTTTTCTGTCCCATATTCTATTGAGACAATAATTATGTCTTTTAGGTCACGTATATAATATAATTGTCTGTGTCTTTTATAGCTTTTTCTTGCAGTATTAGTCATGGCAATATATGCCATTACCGCCGCAAATTAAATTACCTTTTATTAGACTTTATGGGTTAAATAAGGGTGGAAGATAAAAAGGCGGCCATCTTGGATCAGTGAAGAACTAAATGTTTTCACTTTTCCACCGAATGTTTAGTATGTCATTGTTGTCATCCTCTATATCAATGGTAAGACCAGCAGGGTCTGGTTATGTTGTTAGGTTCGGTTATTGACGGTTTTCTGGGGGCATGTATTAGCATTGCTAAATCATGGGTAAACATGCATTTGCAGAAGGTAAAACTCTTTAAAACACCCTGATCAATCAAGAAACTGATGAAATCTAGAATAATATTACTAATAATACTAATAATAATAATAATAATATATAGGCCTAAGTGACCTAAAACACATATTGACCAGTACTGCACTACCTCTATTAACTTCAGTATGATTTGTGTGTATGCTGTCTATTTCAGACAATTATAATTACATATATTTTAGCCCATACAAAGCTTATGCACACATTTCAGTAACTGTAACGGTTCAATACCGAATGTACACGCACAATATTGCAAACCAATTATTATGTTGGTTAACAAACAAACCTGAACAAATCTGACATCCATTAGCACGGACACTAACTACCTTTCCCAAACAGCCACACGCCACCCTTGCCAAACCCCAATAAACTGTGGTTGTTTACAAACAGTTAGTCCGCCACTCTCAATAACAGGGTTAGTGCCACCGTAAATACCGTAACCTGTGGTGGGTGGGTCCGTCCTATTGTCTGACCAAAGGTGACGGGATCAATGTTGTATTATGAGAGAGAGAGAGAGAGAGAGGGAGAGAGAGAGAGATAGAAGAATATGATTGTCCATGTTAAGCAATTTACACTACAGTTCATTATCAGGACCTAATAGAAAATACAGTTGCCTACAATTCTGCACGTTAATTTGTCTATAATGTTTATCATTTAACCCCTCTTAGGCGGCGCCCGCCTTAAGTCGGTTAGAGAACCAAGGCCTAAAAAGCAGGGCCCGCTTTATGTCGTATGCGATTTTTAGCACATAATCGGTTCTGAGAGAGAGTCCGAGCGGTGGGAGGAGCGCGGGTGGGCTCTGACCGTTCGGCATGGACCCAGTCCCGCCACTGACGGTTACATCACATCCCACCACATTCCTGGTCCTGCAATACAGGGTAAAAACTGACGAAATTACTGTATTTTAGGGATTTTCCCTTAGTGTTGCACGATCGTTGCAAGAGAACCCTTGGTCGTACAAGGATGGTTCAGGTGTCATTGGAAAGCTCAATTATCGCTCTTTCACGGATACATAATTGTATTACGCTCGGACTCTTCTTTATGCATGAAAAAGAGCATGGAATGAAGCTCGTTTAGGGTAAAACTACCCGCAGGTAGTAGCGTTACAAAACAAGCCGCTTGTTGAGTGTTAACTATACAATACCAACAGCGTTTCGGCAGAATACAAAATATTGTACATCAATACTAATCACTTTACGGATATAGAACGGTTATAAATTGACATCTGAATGGGGTGAAGCGCCTTATTACCGCCAAACTAATGGGTGAAACGTATTAAAATCTCCAAATAGAGTTAAAATAGAGAATGACCCGATAAGAGCTCCAAAGTAAGAGACAGTGGGAGGAAGGGGGCGAGACATATGGGGGGAAGAGGAAGAGATAACATGAATAATTGGTGATAAAGAAGATACTGGAAGAGAAGAGGGGGGGAGGGGGGGGTTAAGGTTGGAGTGGAAATATTCACCCTTTCTGTACCGGCGACGTATTATATAATTTATTTCAGCTACAATTAGACCAATATATGAAGCTTAGGAAACATATATGGTAGCTACAAGGACTAACTAATACTGTAGCCTATTCATGGGTAGACGTCCTTCATAAGCTGAATAAAATCGTCTTATAGTTTGTCAGAGTACAATAAAAAGGAAGTGACCGGCACTGAATGGGTTAACATAACACAATATTGACTGTTATACCCTGTTAGTTTGTTTGTAAACAATGATATTCAAAGGTTCCCGGACACTTCACGTGATGAAGCCATAAAACACTTATCTTCTGATCTGATCTAACAACCATTCCGAATTGGGGCAGAGTAAACCTTGTTGCTTGTAATGTTTCCAAAACCCAATTTCTACCCATCAAGAACTCCCAGAGGACTATCCCTTATACTTCAACAATACAAAAATCAACCCTTCTTCTTTTCTTAGTATTCTTGGTATCTCTTTTTCTTCCAATCTCTCTTGGAAGGACCATATTACCACTCTAGCAGAAACGGCTTCCCAGAAGCTGGGTGTGCTCAACTGCCTCAAACGGTTCTTTACCCCTGCACACCTTCTTGCTCTGTACAGGGGCACAGCGCGTCCATGTATTGAGTATTGTTTGTATGTGTGGGGAGGATCCTCTCACACAGCACTTCAAGACAAAGTAGAAAAGAAAGCCTTTCGTATCATTAAATCCCATCCACTCACTGATTATCTGCAATCTCTCTCTCTCTCTCTCCAGCTCAGTGTAGCATCTCTCTCACTATTCTATTGCTATTACAATAATCAATGTTCCTCAGAGCTCTCAGTGTATACCACCTCCTCTACGTAGAATATGTAGTACCCGTCTTGCAACACAATCCCACCCCTACTCTGTGCAACTCTCCACTCAAAAGTGAAATGATACTCCCAATCTTTCTTCTATTCAACAGCTGAGCTCTGGAACTTTCTCCCTGAATCCATCTTGTCCTCATCCTATGACTTAAATTGCTTCAAACTCCGCGTGTCCAGACATTTTGGCTCGAACATTCCTTTATTCTGGCCCTGTCACTCTTTCAACTCGTCTGAGGCAGTGTTGTCTTTTGTCTCTCTCACCCACATAGAAAAACAACAAAAATCAATCAGGAGATCTCCACCATTGACAAATAAACCTGGGACAAGCATCCCAGTGTATTAACCTAACTCTACCTAACCTAACCTAACAGTATTAGTTTAGTTGGTCGTTATTGAGAGCTACTGGTTGAATTGGTCTACTGGTTGAGTTGTCCGGTCACCATATGCAGAAGGTAATACTTAATTAGAAGCTTAAGTAGGTCTGTTAGCGGTGTATTAATATTATGTAGGTGTCTTTGTCAGTTATAAGTTTATTTGTAAAGTATGTATAATTATAATGAGGTTCTCTCTCTCCCTCTTTCTCTCTCTCTCTCTGTTCTGTCTTCACTATTAAGTATGCCAACTGGTCTCAGCCCTCGCTTTTCACTTTTAATAATTATGGTTACCGAAAGGGTAGTTAAAGTATCCAAAACAATCTACCCATTTAAAGGTATATTGGTGGTAAGAAACCCATCTTATAAATGGATAAACAGGAAATAGGTGTGGAATTATACAACCCATTTGATTTAACCCTTTTTGACTTACATAGGCTGGGGGTTATGATGTCTGGCCAACTTATAATGACTAGACTATAGTAATTACTTGGGGCACCATAAACTAAAGAGTAATCAATCTATTATGTCTACCGTTTTGGAATAGGTGTGATGTTACAATCCATTTGCCCTAGCCCTAAAAATATGTCCCCCCACTAGTGGGGAGGACTATGAAAACCAGGAAAAATTAGGAGTTAACCCTTAACTGGCGGCGCCCGGCTATGGGCCCCAATTTGCAGCAAGTTAGGAGCATTATTTAGGCTTTTAAAGGGTTAAAATAGAGTGCAAATGGCCGGGAGTGCAGCGGGCCACACGTTCGACTCCCAAGGCCTACCGCCGCACACTGACTCACCCTCCCTGTGTTCTCGAGAGGCCGGCAGTGTAGCCAGTAGTGAGTGTAGCTGGAAAAAATATACCGCTATACGCTAAACTCCCATGCTACTGGTACCACTGTATGAGAACCACGAGTGCTACGTAGCTCGTTCTGGTCTCATTTTGAAGCTTTTAGCGCCTAGTTTTTTGTTGAATACATTTCTTTTCATGCAGATACTTGATTTATCATTCAGGAGGGCCTCAATATGCCCAAATAAGCCCCCCCCCCCCTGCTGCTTGAGGGTTAAAACGTATAACAAGCCAAAACTGAGCTCTATTTGGCCATAAACGTTTGCCGTGGGTTCCAGAATAAGTTGAGCAGAATTATACTCACTTCTGATGGTCCTTGGATGATGGGTAAATACCAACTTCCGATAATCCTTGATATATATATCCAATGGACATGAACGAAACTCACGTACACACACATACACATACAATCGAAGAACAAGTGAGACCATCTAGCAGAAGACGCCATTGCTGACTAAGCCGGCTTTATGGGAGAATGCGCAGATGCACAAGACAGGTGATTGGTTAAATGGGCGTGACGTCATCCAGAGAACTCCAATACCATTGGTTGATTACTTGACGTAACTTTTATAGTCAGTAGACTGTCTAGACATACGATTGTAACGGAGATGGTGGTGGGGCTGTTTATTTGGAGAATTTTTTTGTTTTCCATAATATACATCTCCCTTATAATACATTTCCGACAGTACGACCATGTAAAGCAATGTAATATAATCATGATATGACAATTTAGTAAGTAACACAAAAATCAATGGGTGCGAGCTCGCGGATGTCATGACGTAAACAAAAAAAACAAATAAATATATATAAATATCTTTGGGCGCTAATAAATTGAAGACAACAAGTCCATAAGCTCCAAAACTGTGGGTGGTGATGATAAATGACTATTAAGGTAATTACACCAACAGGACTAAGCACCAATAATGAGGCCATTCATCAGCCACCATTTTATATTGCATTTTTTTGGTTTACGTAATTTCCGACGAAATATTAATATTTTCGGTACTACAAGGACATTCTGCCTTAATGTTGGCAAACCTTAGACTATTGAAGGGGAGGGTATTTTATTTTCTATTTATAATTCCTTATTATTATACAGCTATATTTTTTTCTAGTTTGCTCCCTCGACCTCGATCTTTAAAAAATCACCCCAAGACCTCCCTTTAAAGTAAATTGAGTAGAAAAATGTCCGGCCAAAGGCCGGTTCCTACTAAATTAGAGGCTCGCTATCGCTCGCCAGGATACAAATAGACACCTACAGTAAATTGCACGAAAGGGCTAAGTAATGACAAAGACATGGGGCGAAAGTTCTAAAAATCTCTTAACTAATTGAGTGGACATCATAAAATCTCATAAATAATGGGACTAAGCATGAGGTGGAATGGGGTCCAATAAAAAAATACCTCCCCTTAATCCTTTGAAGATTATGGCGCCTGTTGACAGCATATTTTGGCTATTATTAGACGATTCTATATATTAGGGAGGTAGGGTGGAGTGGTCTTACCACTGGACTGATAATCCAATGGACCCGGGTTCAAATCCCGATATGTCAATGGAAAGACATTATTGGGATGGAGTTTGTGCTGTACCTAGTATCGGTGCATTGCCACAAAGTCCACCGATATGCCAAATATACCCTCATTGTTCCCTGATTAAAGAGCACTATATGAATATTCCCATATTCAAAATATGCTACAAGGGTGCAATGCCTAGTGAGTTCATTGCTTAATAGGTGGCGTTCTGAGAGTGAGGGTCTGAGTCTAGGGGATAAGACAGTGAAGCACTGGAGCGAGTCAGCTTCAGAGATGGGGCTGCTTTGAGCCGTGAGTGAGCAACTAACCCCCATGCATCCTGCGAGGGCACGATGGCAGGGGCTGGTTGCAGCTAAAAAGTGCTTCACATGTCTCACCCCGTAGACTGAAACGAGACCTCACGGGCTTCTCCGTTCAATGTTGAATGGTTGAATGTACAGGCCATAGAGTACAGATTGGATAGAGAGGAAAGAAGACGCCACAAATCTGTAAATAGGGATCCGCGCGTTCGTGAGATGGCAGCACGATCGCAAAGGACAATGGGAGGGTCCCCACAAAGACATTATATTGACTATCCTTGGTCCCCATTAATTCGTAAGAATCCCTACCTTGTACTAATAACGGTATTAATAATCAATTGAACGTTATCCAGAGACTCTGCAGACATGACATAGTTAAATAGACATAAGTAGAGGCTACTGTAAAGGCCAGTCATCGTGAAATTATCGTCATTATGAGGAGGTATGATATGGTATGGGAGGGAGAAGAAGAGAAGTAGTGGAGGAGGAGGTGGGGATCAGGAGGTCAGAAGTGTGGGAAGCCATTACAAGAGTGAAGTCAGAAGTGTGGGAAGCCATGAAAAGAGTGAAGTTGGGGAAATCACCAGGAACAAATGGAGTGTGTGGGGAAATGTTGAGGTACGGTGGTGAGATAGTGATCGAATGGGTATGGAAAATGTGCAAACTAGCATGGGAGAAGGGGAGTGCACCCGATGACTGGAAGACTGGCATATAGTCCCCCTATATAAGCGCAAAGGGGAAAGAGGAGTGTGTGGTAACTACCGAGGAATATGTCTTCTAAGCGTAGTAGGGAAGCTATACAGTAGGGTAGTGATTGAGAGAGTGAGAGTGAGAACGGAGAAATGGATAGGCGACGAGCAGGGAGGTTTTAGGAAGGGAAGAGGATGTGTAGATCAAATTTTTACCCTGAATTGTATTGTGGAGAAATATCTGGAGAAGAAACAAAAGGTGTATGTTGCCTTTATGGACTTGGAGAAGGCCTATGACAGAGTGGATAGAGAAGGTTTGTGGAAAGTACTTAGAATATACGGAGTAGATGGCAAGTTGCTGAAAGCAGTGAAAAGCATGTAATATTAGGGTGCAAAGGCGGCAGTACGTGTGGAGAGTGAGCAGAGCGAGTTCTTTGACCTGAATGTTGGTTTGAAACAGGGGTGTGTGATGTCCCCGTGGTTTTTTACTGTATACATGGATGGAGTCATGAAAGAAATACTATCAAGAGCAGTGGATGTTGTTACGACCGGCACTATGAAATAAACAAGGGCACTTAATAATGGACTAGATGATAGGCTATATCTGCAACAACGGCCATGTGTTATATCTACTACAACGGTACGCTAATTCCAAACCCTCAAACTATTACGCCGGTGAACAAAACACTTAAAACCCTCCAGAGTTAATCCACTGGATAATGGGGTATCAATTCACTGAGTTTTACTGCACTTCTACAAAGGCTTTCCGGTGACGGCAAAGCCAACTCACAACAGGAGTACTTACGTTACGAAAATGCTCTAAAGTAATAACAATGCTTGAATAAACTATCATAAGATTTAATAAAGAAAAATATGTTTACGTTAACTTTAGTGTGAGTCTGTACTCGACACTAAACTCTTCAACTCTATGAAAACACTGAAAGTCTAGTCCTACAGCAATCAGATATGGAATCTTCTGAAAAGGTCTGATGCTCTAAGATGCTCGTTAATATAGAACAGAAATAATGCAGGGGCAGGACACCAAAGCGTGTATCTTAAATACACCAATAAGTAGGATACATATATATAACAGGGGACTGCAACAACTCTGTGACAGCACTAATAATAACCACTCAAAAACAGTACTTCCTTAGCCAACGTAACAGCCAAACTGGGTTGTGCACTATGCATCAACCTAGGCTAAAATAAGGCGTGAATAATTCCTAAAGCATACACAATGAAATTTAATAAACACAATACTGTCTTTCTCACTAATAAAGTCTAGCAGTGGCATAAAAGGTATCAGGAAACTAAGCAGAGCGCAAGCATGCTCGTAGCCTACTGTCTCCCCTTGAACAGATTTCCCTTATGGTACGTCAAGTGACTTAGAGGCTCTCTTGGTAAGTCCAGATCTCTAGTATCTGGTCTTGCCCTGGCGCTCCACAAAGGTAAAAAAAAATGAGGTAGCAAGCATACAGGTAAGAGTAGGCAAAAGCCCTTCACCTGTATACTGCTACACTCGCAAAGGAAAAATATGCACAAGGGTTACAGGCTAGCTAGCTTCGTCGATGTTGTACAGGCTCTGACTTGCCACATACATAACTCAGACAACGACCAAAGATACCCTCCACTGTCTAGCATTAAATAGTAAGAAAGAACAACTCAATAGTTAGAAGCACCCCAATACTATGATACCATTTGACTATGACTCTAATAATCCCTAAAGCTAGTGCAAACATATATGGAGAACTGGTGCTGGTAATACGACTGGCCGACTATGGAAGTCGTATGCAGAACCAGAAGGGATAAGTAATTGAATAAAGAGAGTAGTATGAAAAAGAAGAAGTTCAGAGAGAGAAATAGTAGTACAGGGGGTTAGATGAGGGGGACAGATTGCAAAGGACATGTAGGACCAAGCACGCTGTGCCAAGCTCTGCAGGAGAAACGCGGGCAGGAGCCCCCCAGCACTAACAAAGGCAGCAGCACCCAATCACAGACGACTACGTCATGAAGAGCAGACGTCATATGACGCGTCAGGCCCGCCGGCCAATCACGAGCGTGGGAAACTCCTCCGAGCGAGGGAGGCACACGTACATACACACGCACATATTACCACCACGCTGCTCACTCTCTTTCTCCCTACAACTCCACACAATGCATCTTTTATTCTATCAATGATATAAAATACTTCCAAATGTCACAGACAAGAATAAAGACCACCACTAATCTGTCTGTGACAACATGAACTCTATGAAAGAAAGAACATCGTTCTACGATTATTGTAGCCCATTTCACTGCCCTGGCGAGCGCTAGCGAGTTACGAGTGCATTCTGGCAAGCTGGCCAGCGTAACACCCCGCCCAAGATGTGGGACGTTTCAGCCTCAGGTGAACTACACATCTGACCAGACAGAATGCCCACCAACCCCGCATCACCCAGCTACTCTCCCAATTTGTGAAAACAAGGCACGATCACAAACATAAAACACTGCATTATAAAACAAAATCTGCACAACACTTCCCCAAAATAATAGCATCATAATAATTATATCACGCTCAACGAGCAAGCTTCACCAAGCCTAGCCTACTAAGACAACAACTCAGAGTATCTTAGATTCTTGCTGTGATATACTGTACTTATATACTCTCAAAATGAAAGAGTTTTTATGTGAGGTTTTTATATTTTGAATAGTGTTTTTGGCGGCATTGCACTACAGGGGCAAGCCTAATTTTTCTCCACTCCACCAAACACACCTGTGGTGATCTACCCTGGGCCCCCCACCCTGGACAAACAGTCAGCTATCACATTGTCACAACCGGCAATATGGGGAATGTCCAGATTATACTCCTGCAACATTAAAGACCATCTAGTTAGCCTCATTTTCCGGTTGTGGAACTGATTCAAAAACTTCAAAGGGTGGTGGTCAGTGTAAATCACCACGACAGGGCCAAAAGCGGGAACATACGCTTCAAAGTGCCTGAGCACCAGCACAATAGCCAGAAGCTCCTTCTCTACTACTGAATAGTTCTTTTGGGCTGAGTTGAACTTCTTTGAAAAGAAGCTTACTGGGTGTTCCACACCTTCTGTATCTGTCTGCAACAAGACGGCACCAGCCCCTACGCCGCTAGCATCTGTCGCTAGCTGAAAAGGTCTTGAGAAGTCGGGGGCTCTGAGTATGGGGTGAGTGCACAACAGATGCTTCACCAGTGAGAAAGCCTTCTCACACTCAGGTGCCCACCCAAACTTTTTTGTCTTTGCAAGTAAGTCCGTCAGAGGAGCCAACAGCGAGGAGAATCCGCGGATGAATCTGCGGTAATACCCAATCATGCCCAAGAACCTCATGATCTGTCTTTTGGTGGTCGGCCTGGGGAACTGGTTAATAGCCTGTATCTTGGTAAGGGGGGGGGGGGGGGCACACCTGGCCTAACCCTACCACAAACCCCAGATACTGCACAGTTGCCCAAACAAAATCACATTTGCCCAGATTGACCACCAAATGAGCCTCACTCAGCTTCCTGAACATTTTTTATTTTTTTATTTTTTTGTTCTATGTGATTGAGGGAGGCAAAAGGCATAACTGCCTATAGCGAGTGCCTCCCCCATAGTTGAAAGAGTGACAGGGCCAAAATCAAGGGACGTTCGAGCCAAAATGCCTGGACACACGGAATTTGAAGCAATTTAAGTCATAGGAAGAGGGAAAGCCTGATTCTGGGAGAGAGTTCCAGAGCTTAGCTGTTGAGTAGAAGAAAGTTTGAGAGTAACGTTTCACTCTTGGGTTGGAGAGTTGCACAGAGTAGGGGTGGGATTAAGTTGCAAGACGGGTACCACGTGCCCTACGTAAAGGAGGTGGTATGCACTGGCATAGCTCTGAGGAACACTGATTATTATAGTAGCGATATAATAGCGAGAGAGATGCAACATTGCGGCGGAGAGAGAGAGATTGCAGAGAGTTGGTGAGTGGATGGGAGTTAATGATACGAAAGGCCTTCCTTTCAATTTTGTCTAGGAGAGCGGTGTGAGAGGAACCTCCCCACACATGTGAACAATACTCAATACAAGGGCGCACTATGCCCCTGTACAGAGCAATAAGCTGTACAGGGGAAAAGAACCCCCTAAGACGGTTGAGCACACCCAGCTTCTGGGAGGCTGCCTTAGCAAGACTGGTATTATGGTCCTTCCAAATGAGAGCAGAAGAAAAAGAGACACCAAGAATATTGAGAGAAGATGAAGGGTTGATTTTTGTATTGTTGAAGAATAAGGGATAGTCCGCTGGGAGATCCTGACGGGTAGATAGATGGAGAAATTGGGTTTTGGAAGCATTAAAGTTAACAAGTTTTTCTCTACCCCAATTGGAAATAGTATTTAGATCAGAATTTAAGAGTTCTATGGCTTCATTACATTTGTCGTTGAGGGATTGCTGGCTGGGGCGTTCTGAAAAACTAATGGAGTAGTGTAAGGTTGAGTCGTCTGCGTATGAATGGATGGGAATTAAGGTACAGTTAAGGATATCATTTATAAAAATTAGAAAGAGAATAGGAGATAGGACAGAGCCCTGAGGAACACCGGAGTTCATAGGGTGAGGAAGTGAACAATGGCCGTCCACAACCGCGGCTATGGAACGGCCGGAAAGGAAATTAGAGACAAAGGCACAGATGGAGGGATAGAAACCGAAGGAGGGTAGTTTAGAAATTAAAGATTTATGCCAGACTCTATCGAAGGCTTTCGATATGTCTAGTGCAATAGAAAAAGTCTCACCGAAGTCCCGAAAGGAGGATGACCAAGAGTTAGTAAGATATGAAAGAAGATCACCAGTAGAGCGACCCTTAAGGAAGCCATACTGGCGATCTGAGAGCAGATTATGAGAAGAGAAATGCTTAAGAAATTTGGAAGCAAGAATAGTTTCAAAAACTTTAGAAAGACAAGAGATAAGAGCAATTGGACGATAGTTGGAGGGTTGAGAGCGGTCACCCTTCTTTGGGACAGGTTGAATGTGAGCAAACTTCCAGCATGAAGGGAAGACGTTAGAGGATAGACAGAGACGAAAGAGTTTGCCTAGGCAGGGAGTCAGCACGGAAGCACAGTTTTGAGAACAACAGGAGGAACACCGTCCGGACCGTACGCCTTATTAGTGTCAAGCCCAGAGAGGGTAGAAAGTACATCTTTAGAAGAGATTAGGATATTAGGCATAAGTAAGAGAGAGGAGGGCGGAGAGGGAGGAATAGCACCGGAATCATCCAAGGTGGAGTTTCTAGCAAAAGTTTGAGCGAAGAGTTTAGCTTTGTCAGAGGAAGAAGTGATGGTTGTGCCATCAGAGTGGGAAAGGGGAGGGAAAGACGAGGAAGAGAAATTGTTGGAGAGGTTTTTGGCCAGATGCCAGAAAGCTTGGGAAGAGCTAGAGTTGGATAGTTCAGTGCATTTATCATTGATGAAAGAGTGTTTGGCAAGTCGAAGAACAGATTTGGCTTGATTCCGGGCAGAAACATATGAAGAATGAGAGTCTTGAGTTTTAAGGCGTCGGTACCGTTTGAATGCTTCCTCCTTATTGCGGACAGCAGTAGAACAGGCGTGAGTAAACCAAGATTTTTTAGCATTAGTCTGAGAGAAAGAGAATGGAATGTATGCTTCCATGCCCGATAGGATTACCTCGGTAATGCGTTGAGCACTCTCCGAGGGTCCTCGGCCATGGAAGCAGAAATCATTCCATGGGAAATCAAAGAAGTACTGCCGAAGAGCCTCCCAGTCGGCAGCGCTTGTGGCACACAAGCGCCGCCGGCTAGGAGGATCGGGTGGCTGTACTGGAGAGATAGGACAGGTGACAGAGATAAGTTTATGGTCGGAGGAGCCCAAAGGAGAGAACAGATCGACAGTATAAGAAGAAGGGATAGAAGTTAGAAACAGGTCAAGAATGTTGGGCCGATCTCCAATGTGATCCGGGATACGGGTGGGTTGCTGAACTAACTGCTCTAGGTCATTTAGGATAGAAAAGACGTAGGCTTGTTCACCAGGTGGTTCAGTAGTGTGAGAGGAGAGCCAATGGCGGTGGTGAACGTTGAAATCTCCTGAGATGGAGATTTCTGAGAAAGGAGAAATGGATAGAATGTGTTCCACTGTAGAGTTTAGATAGTCAAAGAACTTGGGAAAGTTGGTAGAGTTAGGGGAAAGATAGACAGCACAGAAATATTTAGTAAGAGAATGACAGGAAAGTTTGAGTGCCCCAATGTGCTCGCAATGGCTCTCAAAGTCATCGTCGTAAATTATCACATCATCTAGATAAACGGTGCAGTTAGGGATCTCCGCCACTAACTCGTTCATCAGGCATTGGAAAGTTGCAGGTGCATTCTTCAGCCCATACGGCATAACGTTGCAACGGTAAGTATTCCCATCCACCACAAACCCACACACCTGCTTCGCCTGCTCAGACAACGGCACCTGCCAGTAACCCTTGACAATATCCACCTTGGTGAGGTAACGTGCACACCCGATCTTGTCAACACTGTCATCTACGCGGGGAAGAGGGTAGGCATTGGTGGGAGTTAAGCCGTTCAACCGCCTGAAGTCAATGCAAAACCTGACTTTGCTGTCTGGCTTATGCTGCAGAGTGACGAGAGATGTCCACCTAACCGCCGCTTTTTCTATCAGTCCCCTCTCCAACATGTAGCCTAACTCCTCTCGGAGATCTGGAAGTTTAATGGGAGGTACACGATAAGGCACTGTTTTAAAGGGGGGTGGTCTCCAACGTCCACATCATGCACCGCATGAGTTGTGAGGCCTGGGTGCTCGGCAAACACAGTGGGGTATGAACAGAACAGGTGCTGGATCGCTGCACGCTGTTGCTCAGGCAGGTGCTCTAGCGCTTCAACAGCCACCTGGTTCGTGTTCCCCGCCCACTGATCCGCCGAGACATGACAATCCCAACTCTCCTCCACCTGTGCCTCACTGCCCCCCTCTCCTTCTCCACCTTGGCCACTGCAGACCAACACAGGGACAGTAGGCTGTTCAGGTGGGCACCTCACGAACTATTTTAACAGATTCACATGACAGAGCTGATTTTTCTTCCGCCTATCCGGAGTAGCCACAGGGTAATCTAGGTCAGACAACTTCCGCACGACCTTGTAAGGACCGACAAACTTGGCCGACCGGGGATGGCCTACTAAGGGCAATAAGACCAAAACCTCCTGACCAACCACAAACTCCCGGAGCTTTGCTTTAATGTCAAAACGATCCTTCATCAAGACCTGATTATCTACCAAATTTCTCCCTGCCAACTCCAGGCTTTTCAGCATGCTGTCTCTACTCTCGAGGACATACTTAGAGAGCATGGCTACGCAGTCCCTTCCCAGATCTCTCTAACCATGCTCAGAGGACCTCTAACCTGATGCCCGAAAACTCGCTCGTTGGGGCTAAACCCAAGGCTCTCCCCAGGTACCTCTCTTGCCGCAAACAAAACGTACGGTAGCCCCAGGTCCCAATCCTTGCCGTTCTCCAAACAGTAGCACCGCAACATGCTTTTCAAAGTGGAATGCCGTCTTTCCAACACCCCTTGACTCTCTGGGTGATAAGCTGAAGAGACAACCGTATTGATCCCATGCTGCTGCATGGTCTGTTTGAAGAGTGTGGACGTGAAATTCGACCCTTGGTCCGACTGAATTTCCTGCGGGTACCCGTACCTCGAGCAATACAACAGCAAATTTTGCACAACAGTTTTAGACTTGCCATTTCTCATAGGGTATGCATCAGGGTAGCGAGTGGAGACATCCAAGAGGGTTAGCAAAACCCTGTTACCTGCACTAGTGGGAGGCAGAGAACCTACCATGTCGATGATAACCTTGCTGAAGGGCGGACCAATAACAGGCACTGGGTTCAATGGAGCCTTAGGTATGCTCTGATTGGGCTTTCCCACCCTCTGGCAGGTACCACACATCGCCACCCAGTCCGAAACTTGGGCTTTAATACCTGGCCACCAGAACAACCTAGATAACGAAGCCAACGTTTTTCTCACACCCAAGTGACCTGCCAATAGAACATCGTACGCCAACCGCAACAGGCAATCATGACACTTCTCAGGAACCACCAACTGGTCAACCACTCTTGCCCCACCATCCCAACTATGTCTGGGATCCAAAAAACGGCGGTACAGAATTCCCCCAACATGAAAAAAATCTCCCGACTTTGCATCCCCGTCCTCGTCGAGTTCAATAGCCCCGTTCCCACAACTCTCAAGCCCAGGATCTTCTGCTTGCAACCGACATATATCCAAGGGTGCCAACCTATCTAAGTGCTCCTGAAGCAACTTGTGGCCACCCCCAATACTAGGCTGCTCAAGCCTTGCCTGCTTCGCCTGGGAACGTTTCTGTCGCGGAGTGCTATCACGCCCTACCATGTCACTAGGGGGGAAATGTTCTGGGGCCACTCCGGACCTCATAATGGGTGCAAGTACCGAGTCACCAAGGAGTGTCGTTGAATCCAAACTCTCAACCCGACCAACCTTGACTTTCTCCTTCCGACCCTTCCTCCGCTGGTCTAGAACTTGGGTACTAGGCTGTGACACCTGAGCGGACTGAGACCTGGTGACAGCACAAGCCATCTGCGGCATCTGACCCCTCTCAAGCCACTCTTGCCCCTCCCTACTCGCGTCGGCCGCCCTCTCGGCAACGACTAAGGGTGGAACCTCGGAAGTGGGCACCGCAAAGTCGGTGCAGAGAAGGAGGTCGACCCCCTCAACTGGCAATTTCTCCACCACACCCACATCCAACTCCCGTGTTACACCGTCCACCTCAAGCCCCACTCTGACCAGCGGGAAAGACCGCGTAGCATTGATGCCTTGAACCACCACAACCCGAGCCGCGTTAATAGGCTTGCCAGTGAAATTCTTAACAAGTGTCTGGGAAGCGCCCGTATCACGCAACAACTCAAGCCTATGCTTCACACCGGCCCACCTCACAGCGCCGTGCCCCCTATGACCACAAAAATCATCACGGACGGGTGACGAGCCCTCCTGCTGCTTCTGCACCGGCGATGACTTCGCAACCGACTGTTTACCCCGGGCAAACGCGGAAGACCTCAAAGACACGCCAATGTTGCTCACTAGTGACACCACTGCTGTAGGCGGTGCGCTCGGACATGAGCGCGCAATATGCCCCTTCTTATGACACTTGAAACATTCCACTTCACTCTTGGACTTCCCCTGAGATGGGTAAGGGCCCTGGCCTTTCTTTAACGGGAAGGGTTTCGACTTGGGATCATAATTGGCAACAGTACTCTTGAATGGATAATTATTTGTGTCATTAATTCGGGGGGGTGGAGTGGTACGCCCCTTGTTACCTGCCTCAGCTCTCTGTGCAGACCCGCACCCGCGAATCAATGACAACCTGAGGTCAGCCAGCTCAGCCGCCTCTTGTAGAGTTTTCGGTCGCTTTTCTTTCAGGTTAAGAGTCAAGTCACGGCCAGTACATTTAAAAAATTGTTCCAGCAACACTAATTGTTTTACTGAATCAAAAGTACTTGCCTTCTCCGACCTCAACCAATTTTCAAATGGATCTGACAGCTCTCTAGCGTGTTCCTGGAAAGAACTCTCCTTTCTTTTTGGAACCGCCCTAAACTTCAGCCAATAGGTCTCTGGCTGTAGCTCATACGCCCTCAGGACAGCCTCTTTCAACAACGCGTAATTCACACAGGAATCTAGGGGCAAAGCATCGTACGCCTTGAGTGCTTTCCCCGTCAATCGTGAAGAAACAAGGGCTGCCCACTTCTCCTCGGGCCATTGGTGCTCCTGGCACTTTTTCTCGAACCGGAGAAAACATTCTGTAACTCCTAACTCATCAAACACTGGAACCAACTTAAGTAGATGCGACAGGGACTGGTCATGGGCTCGACCCCCCTGGGCGACCCGGTTCCTCGTCACCTCTACACGAGTTTTCTCTAGGTCAACATCGGCACAATACTTTTCAGACTCCTACTTAAGCTCAGCCTCATGCTTTCGCAGCTCAAGCTCAGCCTGTCGCTCCTGCTGCTTAAGTTTGGCGAGCTCGAGCTGAAACAACATCTCGGAAGACAAACCCTGAGGAGGGGGTGCTACTATTGGGGACCCGCCCCGTGAATCACCTAGAGGCATACCCAACCACCAGCGGGCATCGGCCAGCGGGAACGTACCCGGCTCCGGAGCCCGAGGGGGCGCCATGATAGGAGTCGAGTGGAATGGGGGCTGGGCCGAAGGTGCCCCAGCTCCCGCTCCACCCGAAGCCCCATGCACCCCACCGAGCACACAGGTAACCAGCTCACCTCCCGACAAACCGCTAGTACCGGGAAACCCTAAGACCGTGGCTACACACTGCAGTCCGTACCGGTTTAGCCCCGACACACGGTCCGCTGACACAGGCTCCTCCAAAAATCTCTGAGCATCCTCCTCATTGTTCACCACCCGAACGCCATTAAACAACTCCACCTTCTCCACCTCCTCGCCTGCCTCTCGCACTGTGCCCTCACTATGCTCAGACCCGTCCAGTGACATGATGGAGTCAACAAAAAACATTCTCAAGTCAAGACAAAAGTAGCCAAACTTTCGCGTATCTTTATTCACCAAAAAATATTTGAAGATGTTCTTGAGTGCAATACTAGGTCACCAATAACTCCAACAAGTTCTATATATCCTCAAAACAATGTCTACTGCCAACAATGCAAGAAATAAATTCAACCCCAAACGGCAATAAGATTTCTCCCAAAAAAACTGCAATATTCAGTTCACTATATACTGGTCTAAGGTCGCCATTTGTTACGACCAGCACTACGAAATAAACAAGGGCACTTAATAATAAACTAGATGATAGGCTATATCTGCAACAACGGCCATGTGTTATATCTACTACAACGGTACGCTAATTCCAAACCCTCAAACTAATACGCCGGTGAACAAAACACTTAAAACCCTCCAGAGTTAATCTACTGGATAACGGGGTATCAATTAACTGGGTTTTAGTGCACTTCTACAAAGGCTTTCTGGTGACGGCAAAGCCAACTCACAACAGGAGTACTTACGTTACGAAAATGCTCTAAAGTAATAACAATGCTTGAATAAACTATCATAAGATTTAATAAAGGAAAATATGCTTACGTTAACTTTAGTGTGAGTCTGTACTCAACACTAAACTCTTCAATGCTCTATGAAAACACTGGAAGTCTAGTCCTACAGCAATCAGATATGGAATCTTCTGAAAAGGTCTGATGCTCTAAGATGCTCGTTAATATAGAACAGAAATAATGCAGGGCCAGGATACCAAAGCGTGTATCTTAAATACACCAATAAGTAGGATACATATATATAACAAGGGAGTGCAACAACTCTGTGACAGCACTAATAATAACCAGTCAAAAACAGTACTTCCTTAGCCAACGTAACAGCCAAACTGGGTTGTGCACTATGCATCAACCTAGGCTAAAATAAGGCGTGAATAATTCCTAATGCATACACAATGAAAGTTAATAAACACAATGCTGTCTTTCTCACTAATAAAGTCTAGCAGTGGCATAAAAGGTATCAGGAAACTAAGCAGAGCGCAAGCATGCTCGTAGCCTACTGTCTCCCCTTGAACAGATTTCCCTTATGTTACGTTAAGTGACTTGGAGGCTCTCTTGGTAAGTCCAGATCTCTAGTATCTGGTCTTGCCCTGGCGCTCCACAAAGGTCAACAAAAATGAGGTAGCAAGCATACAGGTAAGAGTAGGCAAAAGCCCTTCACCTGTATACTGCTACACTCGCAAAGGAAAAATATTGTGACGCCTACCAGCGTTGGCAGAATCACCTCCCGGTAGCCACTAGCGCTCGCCAGGGCAGTGAAATGGGTTACTGTTATCAGAGAATGTTATACATTCTTTCTTGTGAATCGTCATGTCACAGGCAGTATAGAAGTGGTCTTTATTTTCGTCTGTGACAATGCATTATATTTGATATCATCAGTTATAAGTTTAATGTATAAGACTGAATGATAGAGCTAGAGAGTGTTAGTGAGTAAGTGCAGGAGGCAGAGGGTAGTACGCGTAGTGTTACGTGTTGTCTCGGTGACGTCATGCCACGGCCGGGCCCTCTGAGTGGCTGGCCGCCTTGCCGTCCTCCTGCCGCGGAAGGAAGTGGTCCCCCCGCACTCCCTGCTGCCTTTGTGCCTTCCTTGCTCAGAGCTTGCCTGACCAGCATACCCTTCACACCTCCCTTGCCACCTGTCCCCGACTTCTACCTATAGAACACTTTCTCTCTCTCTCAACTTCTTACCTCATATTCTTTTAATCTATTTAATATCATAACTCCCCTTTGGTTCTGCACGATTTCATATATCGGCCATCGTATTATATGCTGAAGCTCTCAGATATCTCATGTTTAGTTAGACATTTTGGAGGGGTTAACATTTTGTCTGTAGAGGTTCGACACACTCGCGGTGTCTCCCTACCTTTGGCTTGGTTGTCTGCTGGGCTATTTAATGCTAGACTGGGGTGTGGCTATTGATGTTGTGATTTCCGATGTGTACCAGGTTTTGTTGAACTTGTACAATCGCAACGGATACGTGGGAAGCCTAGGTTGTCTTTCTGACTGTGTACCTTGTGAGTTTAGCACTGTGTTGCGAGTGAGGGCTTTTGCCTCTGCCACCCTACATTGTGCTAACTCGTTTTGCTTTGACTTGAAGAGGGTCGCCAGGAGAGAACCAGATACTAGCGATCTGGATCTTTCAAGAGAGCACCCCGTCATTTAACGTAATTTGGCCGTACAGTCTTAAGGACCTCGCTAGGCTACGAGCCGCTTGCTCAGCCATTGTTTCCTAGCCTACGACATCCTAGCTAGACTTTATTAGCCTAGCAGACACCCGATTAGGATTATAAACTCTTATGTTATGTATGCAGTATTTTTATTCACGTTGATTGTAAGCCTTGGTTGTTGTTGAGTTGCACAACTTGAGCAGGCTTTTGCGTTGCCTGAGGAAGTACTTCTTTTGTTGTTGGAGATAATACTATTGCGCATTTATCGTTATTCCCGTGCCAGTTAACACTGTATGTCCCTACACTTGTCATATCTTGTTCCTGCTTTATATAACAGTTCAAAATCCGATTCGATCATCTTAAGCAGCATCAGACTTTCATCAGAAGATTCCTGTTCGATGCTTTAGGACTTTCATTCACTTTCTTTAATATAGGAGTGACAGTTTATTATTGTTTAGAGTAACTTTAATTATACCTTCTTCTTGTTTGCATTAATTATTCCAGTGATTTAATTAAGCTCTCTATCTTTTTCCGTGTATACATTATTAACGTAATTGTATGTTGTTGTGATCAGGCTGTATCAGAGATCATCAGCCTGTAGTAGTAGTGCATTTATACTGAGTTAGAGGATACCCCGCTATCACAGATTTAACTCTGGAGGGAATAGGTGTTTTTGTGCGCCGGCATTATAAGTTCGAGGGTTGGATCTAGTGTTACCGTTGTGGCTGTGTGCCTTTCTAGTCCAATGATCAAGCCCCTTGTTTTATACGAGTCCCGGTCGTAACAATATGCACAAGGGTTACAGACTACCTAGCTTCGTCGATGTTGTACAGGCTCTGACTTGCCACATACATAACTCAGACAACGACCAAAGATACCCTCCACTGTCTAGCATTAAATAGTAAGAAAGAACAACTCAATAATTAGAAGCACCCCAATACTATGATACCGTTTGACTATGACTCTAATAATCCCTAAAGCTAGTGCAAACATATATGGAGAACTGGTGCTGGTACTACGACTGGCCGACTATGGAAGTCGTATGCAGAACCAGAAGGGATAAGTAATTGAATAAAGAGAGAAGTATGAAAAAGAAGAAGTTCAGAGAGATAAATAGTAGTACAGGGGGTTAGATAGGGGGGACAGATTGCAAAGGACATGTAGGACCAAGGACGCTGTGCCAAGCTCTGCAGGAGAAATGCGGGCAGGAGCCCCCCAGCACTAACAAAGGCAGCAGCACCCAATCACAGACGACTATGTCATGAAGAGCAGACGTCATATGACGCGTCAGGCCCGCCGGCCAATCACGAGCGTGGGAAACTCCTCCGAGCGAGGGAGGCACACGTACATACACACGCACATATTACCACCACGCTGTTCGCTCTCTTTCTTCCTACAACTTCACACAATGCATCTTATATTCTATCAATGATATAAAATACTTCCAAGTGTCACAGACAAGAATAAAGACCACCACTAATCTGTCTGTGACAACATGAACTCTATGAAAGAAAGAACATCGTTCTACGATTATTGTAGCCCATTTCACTGCCCTGGCGAGCGCTAGCGAGTTACGAGTGCATTCTGGCAAGCTGGCCAGCGTAACAATGTTGGTGTATCGCTGAAAAGGGAGGGAATTGAGTGGAAGCTACCTATACTGCTGTTTGTGGATGATACAGTTCTGATGAGTGATAATGAATGGGAGTTGCAGGGTCTGGTAAATGAGTTTGGAACAGTATGCGAAAACGGAATTTGAAGGTAAATGCGGGGAAGAGCAAGGTTATGGTCTTCGAAAGGGGTGAAGTCACAGAGTGTGAGGTGAAGCTGAACGGTCAGGCTATGGAGATCGTCAACTCTTTTAAGTATCTGGGCAGTGTGTAGAGTAAAGATGGGACTATGGATGAAGAAGTGCGGGAGAGGGTACAACAGGGGACGAGGGTTGTAGGAACGCTGAAAGCAGTAACAAGAAATAGGGTGGTCAGTATGGAAGTGAAGAAGTCCTTGCATGACAGTGTGGTAATCCCGACACTGACTTACGGAAGCGAAGCATGGACGTTGGTTGAGAGACTCAGACCAAGAGTGAGAGCAGTGGAAATGAATTACTTAAGAAGTGCGTGCGGAGTTACATGGAGGGATAGACAGACTAATGAGGAAGTAAAAAGGAGGTGTGGTGTGGAGGTAGATGTGCTGGGAAGTGTGAAAAGGAACAACTTGAGATGGTTTGGCCATATGGAACGTATGAGAAGCGAGAGAATGACTAAGAGGGTGTACGAGAGCGAGGTGGAGGGAGAGGTAGACCGAATGAGAGGTGGAAGGATGGAGTGAGGAAGTACATGAACGAAGGCGGTGCTGGTTGGGGGGAGGGGCGCCGACTGACTGGGGACAGAGGTGCATGGTGGCAGTTCGTTCGTGGCCACCCCTTTGGGGATCACGGCGTCAGGCAATAGATAGATAGATAGATGAGGAGGTACACAAGCAAACTTCCTCCAACACCCGCCATTGTTGATGTGAGATTCGGGAGTTGCCAACGTCAATGGTGGGACAAAATATCCCTAGATGTCATAAGTATAAATGTCCAGTTTTAGTGCTACTTTACAAATTAACTTCTACATAACATGTAACTAATAATATATATTCAAAATGAAATTTTTTATTCTTGTTGTGTTGCTTGAAGGTATACAGCTTGCATCATATATGGGTATGTGTTCTAGTGTATATGTATACATAATGTTTTCATCTTGCTTTTATATATCTAATTTATATTAAATAATTTAAAAGTGTTTTTACCAACATTGATTAACTCTTAAATACGTTCCCTCTTTAATCTATTGCTCCCTCGTTTTGCGGATTTTCCCTTAACTTTGGTAACACTGCAGCAAGCCAGCTGGCCAAGAATCTGGCAGGCGCACAGATATCAAGGACAAGCCACCGAGGTGCTTTGGTTGTTGTACCGTACAACAGTGCTGCCACCAAATCCCTAGGACGCGTGGCAAAATAACCGCTTTCCTCTCTATGCAATCTGTACTCTATGGTACAGGCTCTCAGCCTATGCCCGAGAGGGAGTAGCTCGAATATATATATATAAAAACAAAAACAAATTAATGAGCATTTGTGGGAATTATATGGGTAAAGACAATCTCAATTAACCCTCTGACTTCCACATACCCTGAATAACATAGTCTACTAATAGCCAGAAAACAGAGAAGAAATGCGTAATCGTAACTGTTTTTCTCCATCAAACCTTGAATACATATTTATTCACCAACCCACCAAATAACTTGCAAATAAACTTAATTTGTGAAATCAATAAACGCTTTTCTTAAGGCGGTGTCACACGAACTGGTGTTCAGTCAATTTTTGTTTCGGGCAATTGTAGTTTCGTATACTCAAAATCTAATTTACGTTAGAAATCAGCCACCTAACATAATCTACCTTTCTATCTTCGATTCCAATGTGAAAGAGCCTCACAATATTAAAATGTAACAACTTGCTAACAAAAATAGCCGGAAAAAGTGGTCGTGTGACCCCGGCTTTACAGTGCCTGTATATGACGATTAAACTCTGAGTCAAAGAGGTGAAGTATTAACCCTCCGACTTACAAATTTCTTCTTGAACTATATAAAATTGTCCAGCACTAGACTAAATTAATTGAGTCTTTAAATAATGTAGAGGTTAATATGGTAATTGCATCTATAACTATAGTCCATTCATTATAAGTAGGCCAAAAGTGTTGACCACTGACCTCTATAACTCATAAACGACTAGAGTAATCGAGCTAATAATTCCACCATTTGGGGAGTTAGTCAGGGAATAGGTGTGGAAATTGACTGCCCACTTGCTCTAGCCCTTATTGAGTTACAGAGGTTATAGCGTACGATTTCTGGCCTACTTATAATAAATGGATTATACCTGCTCCGTTTTAATGCATAGTAATCTTTATTTATCATACCTGCAGTATTGTATTTGATCATACTTATTCCTCTCCTGTTTATAATTACGTTGTAATTGTTCTTTTCCTCCCTTACCTTTACTATTCTCAACTCTCCACTCTTCCCATCACTTAATTGATCTTGTCCATCTTTATCACTCTTCATCTTCCTCCCCTCTTCGTCTGACATCTCATCTTGAGTCGGAATATCCAAGACCAAATTTGCACAGCAAGAAGGTTTACTGTATGTTCAGGTATAACACAAACATTTAAGGAACAGCTGGGAGAGGTTGAGGGAATAAGGATGGTCTGTGGTAGGCGGTTAAAGAGATAGGAAGAGAAGGAAGGGGGTTGAAAAGGAGGAGGAATGGCTGTGAGAAGAATAGGAGGAGGAGGAGAAGGAATTGTTGTGTGAAGAATATGAAGAGGAGGAGGAAAAATGGCTGTAAGAAGGTTAGGAGGAGGAGGAGGAGAAGAAATAGCTGTGTCAAGAATATGAGGAGGAGGAATAGCTGTGGGAACATTATGAGGAGGAGGAACGGAATTAGGGCGAAAGAAGATAAGTGGTAAGTTTAAGAAAACAACCTGATTATAATCAATATCAAATAATATCGTTTAATTGTTAAGGATTACTTAATTATAATTTTTTCCCTTTTGAAGATGGCCTTTCGACTCGAATAGATAAGAAAGGCCAATAATTGACTACCTACCCAGCTTGTGGTTAGGTCGATCACCTAACCTATTGTCGAGCGTCTTGACTCAGAGCGGGTGGCTGTGAATAAATCGCTTCCATACAGTTCTGTTGTCCGTCAGCCCTCCTCTCAGCCAACTCTACTTCCACTCATATACATCACTTCTTAAATTCATCCCTCCACATCATTCTCGGTCTTCCTTGCCCTTTCTGTCCCTCCACCTCATTTCATACACTCGTATATTCATTCTCTCACTCACCATAAGTTCCACAAGACCGAGCCACTTAAAGGTGTTCAGTTTCCAGCACATCTACATCCACACCACAACGCTCTCGTACTTCCTCATTCATCTATCTATCTCTCCATGTGACTCCAAGCACCTTTCAAATATCTCTCTAACCCTTGATTTATTGCTCTCAATACCAAGCAGTGACTTCTTTACATCCATGCTCACCACCCTTTCCCTTGTCATTACTTTCAGCGTTCCTACAACCCTCTTCCCCTACTGTACACATTTCACCTTATATACTCCCAATTGTACTCATCACACTGCCCAAATACTTTAATAACCTAGCCCCCATTACCTTAACATTTAACCTCAACTCCCACTTCTGTGACTCCGTCTATCACTTCATTGGCCTTCAGGTTCCATATAAAATCCAACTGTTGTGAACGATATCGATATCATTATACCGTATACCAAGACATTTTTTTTTCTTTTTTTTCTAAGAGACAATGAACGGAGGAAGGAAAAACACAGATACAACCAAAAGGTCCATGTGCCTAAAGGCATCCTCCATTCATAAAATATTTGTAACAACTGGATTTAAACTTTTGTAGATTGTAAGTTTGCGGAAAGCAACTCGAGGGAAATGAATTCCAAAGAGTAGTAGTTCTAGGGATAAATGAATTTTGATAAGCAGAAGTTCTGCATTGTGGAGGAGAAAGTGTAAATTCATGGGCGCTCTCAGCTGCCCTAGTTCTACGGGGAAAGATGTGGAGAGGCGGCACAATTGAAGCAAGTTCCTCGGAACAATTGCTGTGAAAATATCTGTAGAATAATGCAAGGGATGCAACGTTTCTTCGTATGTATAATGTAGGAAGGTCCTGTGTGATTGCAGGGTTATTGATTAATCTAATAGTTTTATTTTGAATTTTGTCCAACTGCCTCAATGCAACCACTCCACTTCCACTCCACAGAGGTGAACAGTAATCCATCTGAAAACGCACATGACTTTTATATATTACGGGCAACTGCTCGTCAGTGAAGAATTCTCGAACTCTGTACAGGAGTCCCAGTTTTTTAGAGGCATTCTTAGCAATGCTTCTAACATAATGTGTCCAGCTCAAGTTAGTAGTTAATGTTACACCGAGAATGTCAATACTAGAGGAAGTGGGAATATTTACATCATTAAAAAATATATGGGAGTCAGTGAGATTCTGTGGGTTAGAAAATTGAATGTACTTGGTGTTCTGTGCATTAAAGGAAACTAGATTCTTTTGTCCCCATTCATTAATTCTAGAAAGGTCCTGGTTCAGAGATTTCGCAGTGTTTATTTTTGAATTTATAAGATCGGGTTGGGTGAAAGAATTGGTAAATGTGAAGGAACTGTGGAGTGTTGAGTCATCTGCATAGGAATGTATTGAATTATGAGTGGTAGATATGAGATCATTGATATGAATGAGGAACAGAGTTGGGGCCAAAACTGATCCCTGGGCAACACCAGCATTCATTGAGTGAAATTGAGAATAAAGGCCATCTACCATTACACATATTTTTCTGTTATGAAGATAAGAAGAAATTAGTGGAACTAATGATGCAAGGCCGTAGTGTGACATCTTCGACAATAAGGATTGATGCCAGACTCTATCAAATGCCTTTGATATATCCAGTGCTATTGTATGTGGTTCACCATGTTCGTCTGTAGCTTGGTTAATTTGATGCGTAAGAAGGCAAAGAATGTCTGCAGTTGATCGACATCGTCTAAAACCATATTGCCTATCACTGATTAATTTATTATTCTCAAGATGCTTAATTATGTGATTATTTAATATAATTTCAAAGACTTTACCAAGAGTGGAAGTTATAGCTATTGGTCTGTAGGTTGATGGATCTGAAGAGGCACCTTTTTTAGGAACTGGATGGATGTTTGCTTCTTTCCAGGGTACTGGGAAGCATGAGGTATGAGTACACAGACGGAAAAATTTTGCCAATACAGGAGCGAGCACCAAGGAGCAATTCTTAAGTACTATTGGAGGAATTTCAACTGGACCAGGAGCCTTATCTACTGAGAGATTCTGCAAAATAGTTTTGACATGTCTGGTGTGGATCTTAAGTGAGGGAATTTCAGGCGAATTAAAATTAAGTACAGGGACATCTTGATTTATTTCATCTAAGGTTGAGTTGGTGGAGAAAATATCCGCAAGAAGGTTAGCTTTACCTCGTGGGTCACTTACAAGATTGCCAGTCGGAGATTTTAATGGTGGAATGGATGAAGCAGTAGTGAAGTTGGATTTGAATGAGTTAAGAGTAGACCAAAATATTTTGTTATCATTTGGATTATTTAGAAGTTTATTTGCCTGCTTGTGGAGAAAGTTTGATTTAGTTAGGTTTAATACAGTTTTGGCATGATTTCTGATGTTTCTAAAGTAATTAAAGGTTTCATGTGTTTTTGATCTTGTGTATGCATTGTAGGCTATTGCTTTTTGTTCAGTTACTCTAGCACAATTATGGTCAAACCATTTAGGTGAATTAGATCTTTTACTGTACTTATGATGAGGAATAAAAGTTTCCATTCTAATTTTTACAAAATCTTGTATGTGGCTCAAGGTGGTGTGTGCATCATTAGAAAAGAAAGAGGTCCAGGGAATATCAATAAAGAAACCTTGAAGACCCTCCTAGTCTGCCCTATCGTAATGCCATTTAGTCACCAAAACAGGTTCAGAGTGGGAAGGTGTGGTAGGTGATAGACAGGTGGCCTGTATCAGACAGTGAATCATGGTGGGGTCACACATTCACGTATATTGCTCCCGTCAGCTCCCGTCCGGCGTAATCGCCAATTTATGTAAAGACGCGAGTAGTTCCTGCCGTGAACGCCCGTTCTACCACGACTATTGCACTTCCCGACAGACGTACCGTAACGGGGCCAGTGTTACGTCAGACGTAATGGATACGTATTGAACTACGTACGTGTTTGCGACGTGCGTAAGCATAGCCCCATTCGACCGCATGGGCTGCCCGATTTGCGGGAACACAGGCCATGCCCATGCCACACCCCCACAAGACCGGCGTAGCTGAGGCCGCACGTCTTGGGATTTGTTAGGTCGTACCTGGACCGGTTCCGGCCAATCGTAGGCACACCCCGTCTGACCAAACACAGACAAAGACAGTCTTTGTCAACCACGTCTGTCGGGGTTGCAATCTGGGAAGTACAAAAGGGCAGGAATGGCCACACCTTTCCCATTCCCACTCATTCCTCTGCACCATGAACAACATCACGGAATTCATCCTGGAGGAGTTCAAATTTGTGAACTCCTTAATCAAACCGGAGATTAGGCATAACACGCGGCTCATACAATGCATCCTTGCCTACATAGAAGTCTTATAACTACTTGCAATAGCAAACTCCATCCATCAAGAGGAACAAGAGAAGAAGAAGGAAAGGACCAAGAGGACAGTGTGGGTGTGGCCATATCTACAACGGAGGCCTGAACATGGTCATTATGAGAACCTCATGCAAGAGTTGGCCAGAGAATGTCCACTACTGTACAAGAACTTCACCCGGGTAGACAAACAACTATTTAATGAGATTGTGGAATGAGTCACCCCCATCATTCAGAGGAAACCTACATTCCTCCTGGTCTGCGGGTGGCCATCACCCTAAGTTTCCTCGCTACGGGTGATTCCTATAAGAGCCTGCAATACAACTTTCGTGTTGCCCACAACACCATCAGCCAAATTGTTCCAGACACATGCCAGGCCATCATCTCTGTCTACGGAGATCAGGAGCTCAAAACGCCACAATCGCCTGATGAATGGAAGGAGATTGCCAGCGGCTTTGAGGAACGATGGAACCTGCCGCATTGTGTAGGAGCCATTGATGGCAAACACATACGGATCCGCAACCCCTCCTTTGGTGGCACATATTACTTCAACTACAAGAAGTTTTTTTCCATTGTCCTGTTGGCAATTGTTGACTCCAACTACAAGTTCATCTACGTCGACGTTGGGGCCATAGGATCAGAGTCTGATGGTGGTGGCTTTGCACACACCCCTCTGTCTAAGTTGCTTGAAAGACAGACCGCCAAACTGCCCCCCCCCCCCCCCCCCCCCCCCCCCCCCCGAGGTCATCTCTACCGATCCCACTGGACCACCCACGGTCTACTTCTTAGTAGGGGATGATGCATTCCCTCTGTGCCCCTACATGATGAAGCCCTACCCCCAACGATTCCTCTCGAAACCTGAACGGATCTACAACTACAGACTCAGCAGGGGCCGCCGGGTGGTAGAGAACGCCTTTGGCATTCTTGCCAACCGCTTCCGGGTTTTGCACACTCCAATATCTATGAAACCTGAGTGTGCAGAGGTTGTTGTGTTGGCCTCATGCATTCTACACAACATCCTATGAGGACGAATCCCACCCCGAACAGAGGTAGATCAAGAGGACCCACACACCCACGAACTCATACCTGGCCCCTGGAGGACTGACCCACCTGTAGGAAGGAACCTACCAACCGTGGCCCGCAACACTGCAACCAGGCTTGCCAAGGAGCAACGGGACTACCTCAAGACCTACTTCTCTTCCCCTCAAGGATCTGTGGGTTGGCAGGATGACCGTATTTAGGTGAGTGAGGTTTTCCCCTGTTTAATTTGTATTTTGCTGTATATTTCAGTTTCATCTTAAATTTTTGTTATAGAGTCTTTGCCAGTTTGCTTTGTACTTTTATCAGTTACTTTTGATGTTCAGTAAGTTTGTCGGTTCTTCCATATATGTTTTATTGTATATTTTTAAATTTCCTTTAATTACTTTAATTGTTCCCTGCTTACTTTATTTTTTATCTTTTAGTTTTATATTTCAATCACGTTGTTAATTGTTTCAATGTTTCATTTGTTTTGTACTGTATGTTTTATTTAATTTTTCATGATTTTTCATATTTATTATTAACCATATTATCAGTATTTCTTTTCAATTAGACATTTCTTTTTTATTACTTTCAGTATATATTTCATTTGTCATCTTATTAATAAATACTTTTACTACAAAATTGGAATTAGAAACACACACGTCATTACAAATTTATTTTTAATGTTTAATACACCTTTCATTATCTACAAAATATATCCTAACATTATTACATCTTTGGGGTCTCGAGGCTCAGATTAGGGTTGCTTCTTGGGGGTCTCCAGGGTCTGTTCGGGATCAATGTTTAGTGCCGGCATAGCTGGGTTCGAAGATGCAGGTGAGGATGCAGGCAGATAGTGTTCTAAGTTGAAGCTTGTGTTCCCAAGCCCAAACTGGGAGCTCAACTGCGAGAGGTTGAAGTGCGTCGGTGTGGAGGCAGTAGGTGGCTGGAATGTGGCAGGGTGTGTTGCCGATTGGGGCGGCCGCATCATCAACGTCTGCAGTGCTGCAACCTGGTGTGCAGGTAGCACGTAGGTAGGAGCAGGCTTGGGCAACACTGGTTGAGGCAGGGTGATTGTCGGAGTGCCCTGGTACATCACAGCAGCGGTTGGTTGAGGTTGAGGTTGAGGTGGTTGTGGTTGAGGTTGTGGTTGTGGCGCCGGAATGCCATAATTTCTTATGGCATGCAGCATGAGGTCCGGACCAACACTGGAGACTCCCTCCTCAAAGGACGTCTTAAACCTGTGGAGGGCTGCCAGGAGCTCACTTCTTGAATGGAGTTCTAAAATTGGCCGGCAACCCCACACAGTCCTTTGCCATGACATCCATGGAGGCGCACCAATACTGGAGTTCGGGGTCCTCCACCAAATCAGCCACCCCAGCCAGGTTCTGCCGCACCTGCTCCGCAGTGTCAAGGACCTGGTAAGGGAACAAGGAACAAGAGAACATTAAACACACGAAACATAATATATTTTAATATTGGATCAATTATGAATGTTAACAAATAAAATGATGTGGTATTCTGGGAAGCCTAATATGTTCATAAGTTATTGTTACCATTATGGAAAAAGAGAAGATTAACACGTTACACAACACACGAAACATAACATATTTCAATAATTAACCAATTATTATTGTTAACAAATAAAATGATGTGGTATTCTGGGAAGCCTAATATGTTCAAAGTTATTGTTACCATTATGGAAAAAGAGAAGATTAACACGTTACACAACACACGAAACATAACATATTTCAATAATTAACCAATTATGAATGTTAACAAATAAAATGATGTGGTATTCTGGGAAGCCAATATGTTCAAAGTTATTGTTGCTATTATGAAACTAATATTTCCTCTACTCACTTGCTCCAGGGTTCCAGTTCCGTGGGTTGCAGGAACAGCACCAGGAGGCTTCCCCTGCTTCGCCCTCCGCGGAGGCATGGAGATGGCTGGGGTGGTGTTCTCCTGACTGCCGGCTGCTTGGCCTTCCTCATCGGCGTCTGCTGGGGCGGGGTCATCAGGCAGAGGACCATACACAGGAGGCACAGGAGCGTGCACAGGAGAAGGTTCGGCATCTTGGGCAGCAGACTGTTGAGACATGAATGTATAATTAGTAACATGTAAATTATTTATGAACTGTTAAATACCAATCAACATAACCATTCATCTTTGTAACCTTTAAATAAAATGAATAAACTGCTTTGTGTTATTATGTGTTTCATTAAAAAAAAATTTAGGTAATTATAAAATTAAGTGAACAAGATAATTTTACAAAAATAATGGCACCATTATAAGCAAAATATTTCAGAAAAAGACAAATCCTGTTGCTGTCCTGAGGACACCAAAACTCTTGGCTTGCTATCGCTCGCCAGGAAAATATTGATGTTGTTGACGAATTAATAGTGAAAGGGTTGGGAAACAAACAAATATAAACGCACCTGAGGCATACCCAGATTCCGGGGCTTCTTCTGTCGCACGATGTGGGGCTTGAGGAACTGGAACATGGTCAGTATCCACTTCTCCCTCTCAGTCAACCTCTTGGCCCCCTCACCACTCTTGTCCTTGGTGAGCCTGCCAAACTTGGAGCGGAGAGAGGTGAACCACGTCAACAATTCCAAGCCGGTGATGGGGGGTCCAGACTGGCTGCCTTCTCCGCCCAAACATGGTCGATGTGCTCCTTGTCTTTGTGGCGGTTATCACCCTTATCATACAGATAAGGCACATCCTGCTCCAGCCAGTCTCCCAACATACGCTCCTGCGCCTCCGTCAGGATAACGTTGGTGCTCTTCCGGCGCCGTTTTATTGGTACTGTTGGCTGTTCCTGTCCCTGTCCCTGTTTAACTTCGTCGGGGATTTCCTCACTTTCATCCACGTCCAACACCTCTCCATCATCGTCGGGTATATTCATTAACACTTCACCGTCAGAGGGGTTAATCGGCGAGGTTCCAGACGACGAGGGGACAGCCGGTGAGGTTGCAGAGTTCGATGGGCCAGGCGGTGAGGTTGCAGAGTTCGAGGGGACAGGCGAGGTTGCAGGCGTCAAGGGGACAGGCGGTGATGAGGTTGCAGGCGTCAAGGGGACAGGCGGTGAGGTTGCAGACATCTTCTTCATGCTTCTCTTGGTAGCCTTGGTAGCCATGGTGACAGGGCAGGGCAGGGTAGCGTTCAGAGGGTGGCAGCAGAGGGTGGCAGGGATGGTGGTGGTCGTCGTGGTGTGGTGAGAGGTATGACGGCAGTAACTCCCGCTGTCCCTATATACCCCCCCCGTACGACATTGCCGCGTCTTCCCGGCAACACGCAGTGCGGCGGCGTTGCCAAACGAACTTAAACTTCCACGTTCGACTGGAACTTTCCACGATGGACGAGAGCAGCTCTCGTCTGACGGGGTAGCTGCTACGTCTGACGAGGCTGCTCCAGTCAGACGGCCGTGGTGGCCAGGTTGGTCGTAAGTTTTCCCATCTTTTGACATACGTGAGGGCAAGCCACGTATTTGATTCCACTTGAATCAACAACCGCGCGCCCTTGGCCGCACCCACAACATTCCCGACCCACGTGGGCTACTCGTTTCTACTCTCGCCATGCGTGAGAACCCCCCGGACTGGCCGCAATTTCATTTACGTTTTGCGTATTATGCCCTTACGTTTTACGTAATATGTTGCCAACTACCAATATACCTTCGTTTACAAAAGACGGGAGCTGATGGGAGCAATATACGTGAATGTGTGACCCCACCATGATCAGAAGATCCAAGCGGGGACCTCACTGTAACATCATAATTTTCTGAATTGGTTGTTAAAAATAAGTCCAGTAGGTGGGAATTATGATTAGGATTATCTGGTACACGGGTGGGTTGGTTGACTAGTTGAGTGAGATTAAATGAGTCTGCAAATAGCTCACATTCAAGACCAGCATCATCAGTCCTGGCTGAATGAGTGAGCCATTCAACATTATGGACATTAAAATCACCCAACACAGTGATTTCAGAAGAAGTATTTAAGTTGAGGACACTGAGTTGTGAGGACAGAGAATCAAAAAGACTTTGCTTTGGAGGAGTATTTGGGGAACGGTTGATGCAACATATGTATTTAAATTTACCAGCAGAAATTAATTTGTATATAGAATAATCAAAATAGGGACACTTGAAACTAGTAACCTCCTCCAGGGCAATTTCAGATTTTGCGAAGCAACATACACCTCCTTTAGGTCTGAAATTTTGGAGCAGTTGATAACCTGGAAAATTAAATCTAGACGTGTCAGATGTGGATGTTACTTGAGTCTCTGTCAAAAAAAGGAGAGTAGGGGATTCTGCTTGAAGAAATTGATGTACAGGATTGATGTTAGAGTGAAGTCCCCTTATATTGCTAAAAAAAAAGCTGCACCGACGAGCAGCTTTGGGACGTTGCAATGCTCTTGACACAGTCACATGATGACGACCGGGAGGGCCCTGTGTCAATGACCCAACCCTGCCGGGGGTGGATATCCGAGGGACCACCAGGTTTGCTCTTAACAATTGTACTGCCATATTTATTTGCTAAAGGTGTATGGTGTTACATGTATGATATGTAGTGGGAAGAGTAGTGTTTTATGGATAGAGGATAGCGATGTAGAGCAATGTCGTGAAGTTGGATGTGTATGTTATATAAAGAGGGTTTCCTGATACCCCTGATGTGTGAGGCAGAAAGATATGTATCCAGCTACCAAGGCCTGGGAGAGAAAATGGAATTCAGGCTATTCCCTGAGTCTCCCGAAACCTTGGCGGTAGTACTTCCCTGGGCGGGGCTGCCTACCCCTACTACCTACGAATTTTGTCTAAAAGAAAAACATATAGGCAGTTAAATGTAGAGTATATACAATATAAGCTTTGGCTAAACAGGATTCACATACTCTATAGGCTAACAGGTAATCAATATAGCAGCAATCATAGATAATATAAATGGTCAATTGATACAGCTTAGGTAACAGCAATACCTTAAAACTCTTTGAGGATAATGCCACATTTTGACAATAAATGCTGGCTTTCATTAGATGATTTTATGCAGCTTAGGAAGGATCTGTAGAAATTAAAAAAAGGTAAAGACTAGCTCAATTAACCCTCTGAATTCCATATACACTTATCTGAATAATATCGTCTAATGAGAGCCAGAAAACAAAAGAGAAATGTGTAATCGGATCTTGAAAGAATTAAAGTGTGAGTAATGGGCGCCTTCATAAACCCTATATCATATATCTTATATGAACATATAAGAGATTAAAATATATTGCTCGAAAGTGGCAAAAAGAAGCAAAGTCCTACATAACAATTTAATACAATATCATAACTACCCACAAGACGTCAGACCAGATATTCTTCTTAACCCTTAGACGATACCATGACCATTTGTGTTCTCTATCCTGGACATTATTAGACCATTTTATTCAGATTAGGAATAGTATGCGAGTATATATATATATATATATATATATATAGGCCTACTGTATATAAATATATATTTATTTATTTATATATTTATATATCTATTTTTGTTTTTATTTACCTCCGTAGACCTCCACCAAGAATAAAAAACATCCCCAAGATTACTCATCTAGATAAACTAGTACATTTTTCGGCAAAAAAAAATCCGTACCGAAGGCCGGTTCCTCCTTAATCACAGGCTCGCTATCGCTCGCCAGGAAAAAATCGACACCTAAATTGCACGAAAGGCCTTACTGTATATTGGTCAATCACAATGGAGTAAAAGGTCTTAGAATCACCAAACTTATTGAACGAATGTCTTGTCTCAAACTAATGGAGCTAAAGATGAGGAAGAAGGGGGTCCAGAAAGTATCAACCATCCCCCTTAACCCTTCCCGCCCGGGCTCGCCTTCCTAATGACAGCATTGAGATCCGGGCGATCTGGCAGAAAAACGTCTTTAATAGGCTACCCGTATCGTTGTTATTTTAACTGCTAGAGAATTTCCACTCATCTGTAAACGTAGGTGTGTTTCGTATCTGTAGACTGGCGTTAAGTAGAGCTCTCTAGATCAACTGGTTCAGTTGTGATGACGATTTCCGTGGAGAGAGTTTCGATGTAATGTTAGCAATATCAGACACTTTTCAACACTAAATCTGTTCTAGCAGACAACAGAATAACAAACTCCGACTCTTCTTCTTGTTTTCGGAGGTGCGGTGATGCAATGACAGGCTTTGTTTACATACGTCGGACGCACGGCTTTCAAAACATGCTTAATAGGCTTTCAAACTTACGGATTTTAAAATGACACCCGGGCTCCTGCCCATCTGCCGCGGTGTTATTTTAAAATGCTGCCCGGGTGAGAAGGGTTAATCTAACTTTGCAAACAGGTTAATTCACCTGACCCATGAACCAGAAATATAATGGCCCCTCCCTACCTTACTATGTGTCCACATTAACCCCTTCACGATTATTTCACGTTATAACCGTATAATTTGACTATTATTAGATGATTATATTCAGCACTGGAAGGCTCTGTGGGAGTAAAAGGTATAATTTAGCTGGTTTTGACCCCTTAACCCATAATTAGCGGCGAGCAACATAAGTCGAGTTAAATAAAGCTGGACTATGTGGCGGCGCTCGACATAACTCGAGTGGCAATTTCAGCACGTAATGTGGCTGAGAGAGAGAGACAAGTGGTGGCAGGAGACTAGCGAGCGTATGACTGCTCCAGACCACCGCGGCGAACCTACTGACACAAATCTCAGCTCCCTCCTCCCTCTCTCACTCGCTACATACTCAATTATGTACTGAAAGTACCGAATTACCTGCTTTTTGCACTCGCGTTGCACGGTTATTGCAAGAAAACTATCCATCATACAAGGATCGTTATGGTGTCATTCGAAAGCTCTGTTTATGCCCTTTCAGGGATAGGTACTTGTTTTACGTTCTGGGTCTTATTTAGGCATGAAAATGATCACGTAAACAGCCCTATTTTGGCTAAAAACACCCCGCTGTGCGGTACACATAAATAAACCGCATAGGCCGCTCGTAAGGTGTTAAATATCTAAAAATCGTACATAAACTGCATAAAATCGTCTACTGATAACCAAAATATACGGCTATAACACGGCATAATCCTCAAGGGGTTAATAGTTTATTCTGACTATTATTATGATCGCTTATGCAGGTTAGGAAGAACTTGTGAGAGCAAAAGAGATGATAGTTTTTCCCCCTTTCGGTCCTAGAAATTTACATAAACATTTGTATTGATAACCATAATCAAGACTAAATATGCGCACGAGTATACTAAAAGGGTTGGTCATTCGGCGTTATAAAGCAACGTTATTTCGTTTTACCCAACTTGGTGGAAGGAAAATCCTACTCCTGAAATGTACATGGCTCTAACTATTAGTACTATTTTATTTTTAACTTAGGACAGAGAGCGAGAGAGAGAGAGAGAGAGAGAGGGGGGGGGGGGAGAGGGACAAAGGCAGAGAAAGTGAAAGTAAGCGTGAGCGAGAGTGAATGGGAAGGGAAACTTTATCTACCATAGGACTGCATTATAATGCGCATGTATTCCAATGTGGGTGTGTTCCAAATTGTCCATATACTAAATCATAAAATCAGTGAAAATACACATCAAAACTAAAGTAATAGCCAACTCCACATACGCAAACGGTTCTGTCTATCCATCACTCCCCCTTACACTTTTATGGGAAAGAGAGTTCCGGGGTAAATTCTGGAACGATAATAAATTGATATGTGGCATAGTCCGGAATGAATGATGGTTGGGAATGGTGGCTAGGGTGGCAGTCTGTTTTTGTTTTTCTATTGTGTGTTTATATATTTCATAATAGTGTTTTGTTTGTTCTCTTTGCTTGTTCCTTTGTCTCTATATTGTGCGGTTCTTGTTTTGGCTTGTTGGTTTTGCAAACTTTTACATTATAAGTTACGTTGTGATGGAGAATATTGTCCTACACATGTCATAGTAGTAGTGGTGGTTGGTTGGGAGATATGGAGGTAATGGTGAAACATAAACCCTTGAGTATTATATGGCATGTTTTTGGCAGTTTACTGTGGCTGTCATTAGACGATTTCATACAGTTTAGAAATAACTTGTGGGATGTATATAATTTAACCCCTTTTATTCTTCGATAACCTTTCTAAATTGCAAACACAAATTTTTATATATATTTATATATATATATATATATATATGTGTGTTGCAATGATAAACCCGAATAAGCAATCGAAATACGTTTAATCCCCGCAGGGTTAATGATGGTGGATGAGTGACATGAGGGTGATATATGTGATACGTGCATGCAGGAAAAAAATAGCAAAGCTGCCTGTAATAGGTGTCCCTCCAAAGTTGAGATAGTGAAGGGGAGCCAAATTCAAGGTACGTTAGAGTCAAATTGTCTGTATACACGGGCTTGAAGCAGTTTATGTCATAGGATGAGGAAATGACAGATTGTTACAAATACTGAGGATAATATTTGTGACGTGAGACTTATGTGAGTAATTATGGTCTTGTGAAAATGTCGGACTGGTTGGGAGAGAGGTATCCTGACCAGGATTTGAACCAACTCACTTTATGTATATATTTGTGGGAGAGTTGGGCACCGTATCCACTCCACCATGAACAGATATATATGTTTCCGCTCATGGTCGAGTGGATACGGTGCCCAACTATCCCAAATATACCTGGAATGAGTGGGTTCAAATCCTGTCAGGATACCTCTCTCTGAACCTATAGAGTGATGTGGAGTATGGTGAACATAATTATAAGTGGCGTTTATGCTGTAATGTACTGCTGAAATTAGACATGAAGAGGGTAATAATAGTATGAGAAGCTTTTTAACAGAAAGATTGGTGGTAGGTTTTATGAAGTTTTGGTATGATATAAAACAAGGCAAAATCCTCAACTGGCATGATAAATTAATATATACGACCACCATCACTACACAAACATAGTAATGTCATACCACACAGGCGGCCAAATACCCTCACTGAGTTACTGTTTGTCGTAACAATAGACCAGTGTCAACAGTTAGTGTACCAACACAAACACTGACGCTAACTATTTTATACACCGACAAAACAATGTGTGCGAAATAACAAAAAAACTGCGGTATATAAATATAAATAGGCGAGTTATTTTGTCTTCTCTCTTTCTCTCTCTCTTTCTCTCTCTCTCTCTCTCTCTCTCTCTCTCTCTGTACAAACATTGGTGGGTTCATGAGGAAAATTTCATGATTTTGTAGGTTTATGTGTAAAAATGGATGTAACAGACAGTAACTTTAAGTTTGCACACATTTGTCTATATACGTAGAAACAGTGTATTATAGGTTATGTTGTGTTAAGAGGGGAGGGTTGGCTTTTAGGGACACCTTTCTCCATAATGCTTATCCACTTTAGTTTCCAGGTTTTAAGACGTTCGGCCCATTAGTTTTTGATAGTGAGCCTGTGATTTAGTAGGAACCGGCCTTCAGCCGGCACATTTTTCAACCGGAAAATGTACAAATATATCTTGATGGGGGATCCTGGGTTTTTTTGTTTTAAGTTTGATTGAGGTCAAGGGAGGAAACTAGGAAATAAATATATAGATAAATAAATAAATAAATATATATATATATATATATACATATATATATATATATATATACCCGGTATATATATATATTTTTTTTTTTTTTGTCCCGAGGGGCGAGTTTATTGAGCAGCGCCCCCCATCCTGTGAGGGGACAACCACTAGTAAGGCGATACATACTGCTCAAAGAGCCATTATTCCACTGAAACAACAGCATCGTCGTCTGGTTACATTCATATTTGTGTTTATAAGTCAGGTTGGCATTATTCAGATGTGTTATTATAGTTTCCTCATTTAATTGTCACATGGTCTGTATATACGTATCTCATTAAAAGCTTGTAGTGACTGAATTATTAATTGACAGGTTGTAAATAATAGCACTACAGAACTAGTGCAATCGTATGAGGAGACTTCATATTTTCATTACATCAATGGTTATTGAATAGATCATAGTTAGCTGAATGCAATTATTACAAAAATAGGCAATGGTATAAATCAACATAATACATAATTTAATACAGGCGGACATAATCATGATCCGGTTCGTTGTGCACTGGGAGCTAAGGTGTCCTGAGATCGCCTCGTACCTATACACAACGAACGTATTATAGTCTGCATGGTTGGTATCTAATTGAATATACTTAGTGGGTATTTCAAGAATGTCAGGGGGTAAGGAAATGTGATTTGTATATTAGAAGACTGTGATTAACGAGACGTGTAACATGTGGAGGGAGGTGGTAGAAAGAGAGGGATCTCGTTGGGGTGGAAGTTTCGCTCCCAGGAATTTTCGTTCCTGTGGTATTTCAATAATAATAATAATAATAATAATAATAATAATAAGGGGACAACCACTGGTAAGGCAATACATACTGCTCAAAAGGCCATTATTCTACTGTAACAACAGTATCGTCGTCTGGTGTTATTATAGTTTCCTCATTTGATTGCCACATGTGCTGTATATACGTGCTCATGAAAAAAAAAAAAAAATGTGACTGAATTATTAATTGACAGGTAAATAATAGCACTACAAAACTAGTGCAATCATATGAGGAGACCATTCATGTTTTCTTACATCAATGGTTATTGAGATCATAGTTAGCTGAATACAATTATTACATACATGATGTGACTAATATTTCGAACTACATAAATTATTATGCAATAATAGTACGACAAATATATTACAATCATATGAGGGACACTTCACATTCTTCATTACATCAACGGTTATTGAGGTCATAGTTAGCTGAATACAAGAGTCACATACATAATGTGACTAATATTACCAACTACCGAAGTTATAGTAATAGTAATAGTAATAGTAATAGTTATAGTAATACAAATATTTTACAAACATGAGTGACATGGTTCAAATTCTTATTACAATAATGGTTATTGAGGGGATAGTTAGCGCAATATGACCAGTGGAGAAGTTTACATGCCGATAGTAATATAATATATAGTAGGGTGTGTGGTTATGGGAGAGAGGGAGGGGGGTTGTAGGAGGTAGAGGAATGGGTGGGAGAGGAGGAGGAGTAGGGGGGGGGGGGGGGGAGGAGGAGGTAAGGTACTCCAGGGAGGAGGAAAGTGTGAGAGGGGAGGTGTGTGTGTGTGTGTATTTGTTGGGGAGGGTGGGACATACTACATATAAATAAGTTGTTTAAGGCCAGCCATAGTACTGAAGATAAATATGGTAGTAACAAAAAAAAAAAAAAAAAAAAATCTTAAAAGGGAAAGTTTGAATTTCAACGCAAGTCTACAGATATCAGCAGTATCGCTTCATTGTACCTGACACAACATATCAATAAGTAAGGAAGGAAACTGTATACGTGCAAAGATCAAGATTCAATTAAGTTTAGTAGCAAAACAATATTCAGAAGGAAGATACTAGTAGTCCTCCGGGAGGGATATTCCGCATATCCGAAGGTACTTAATTGTAGATCAAACCATTAGCAGAGAATATTGAGGACAATTATGTTGCTTACATATTCAAAACAAACCCACGCGTTCACCCCCCGTCCGCCTTTCCCGATGTCCGTGTTTCCATCGCTTTTTGGCCATTTATCGGATCCATATGGGTATTCTGACAACCGATCGATCATGTCCAGAGCTACTTGGGTGGCTGTTATAATGTTGTGACTGAAGATCAACAGAGACAACACGGAAGAAAGAACTGTTGCCTTCTAGCACCAGGAACCTTGTTCAACAGTCTTGGTGAGTGTTAAGATTGTGTTCACCAGTGTTATTAGTTCAGTGACAGTCAGTGACAGAGAAGGTTGTGTTAATCTGAGCTCCTGCCCGGACCACTTACCAGTGACCTTTAGTGACCATTACACCTACCTGTGTTTGGGGGCAGTGCACTCGTGTTATATAAAAGTGTTATAGCTCAGTTTTTAGCTGTTATTTATTTTTATTTTTTTTTCTGTACTTAGTTTCTTGTTCCTCGCTAAGCTTATTGGGATCATGGCAGGTATGGAGTGCGAGTCTCTAACTGATCTGCATCATCTTATTCTCCAGGTAAGAGAGGAGATGGTTGTGGTGAAGGAAGAGGTCTTGGCTCTAAGGGAGGTTAATGTTAAACTTCAGAGGGAAGTGGATTTGATTAAAGACGAAAATCTAGCTTTCAAGCTTAGCCAAGAGGAAATAAAGTCAAGTAAGGGGAAAAGGGAGGAAGTTGATGAAAAATTGTATTCATGGCAGGTTGTTAAAAATACGGGTGGGAAAGTCACACTCAAGAAGCAGGATAGTAGAATAGGTATGAGTGTGACAAATACATTCTCTCCTTTGCGAGACGAATGTGAGGGAAAAGATAGTCAGGATAAGGGAGGGATAACCGAAGTGCCTGCCGCCGACTCAGCTCCAACCTCTGACGCTGTGCTACCTACCACCACCACTACCCCCCACCACCACCACCACCAAGGGACCTTCTGCCACCACCGGGGGTTCTCCAACTGCAGCTGCTGGATCCTCCCGAGGGAAAGGTAAGTCTGTGTCCCGAGAAGGTAAGTCTGTGTCGATTGTGGGCGACTCCATGGTAAGACATTTAGTTAGGGCTACCCGCACTAAACTTAGGAAGGTTGTGTGTCTGCCTGGCCATGGAGTTGGGAGGGTTTTAGAGAAGATGGACCACATCTTGGAAGATAGTGGAGATAACCCCATTATCTGTCTCAGTGCCGGGAGTAACGATGTTGGTAAGGGTAGAAGTGAGGAACTGCTGCAGCAGTATCGGGATGTGTTAGATAAAGTTAGGATGAAGGGAGGGATCCCTGTAGTACATTGTATCCTACCCAGAAGAGGAGTTCCCAAGGAATGGACATCCAGGGCGATTGGTGTCAATTGCCGTTTGGAGAAATATTGCAAAGAAAAGCAATACCATTCATTGATAACTGGGATAGTTTCTATGGGAGAGATGGGATGTACGCAAGGGATGGGGTTCATCTTTCACGGTTAGGGGTTTCTACATTAGCTAGTTCTTTAGATAGGGTGGTTGTGGGGTTTTGAACAGAAATATTGAGAGTGTAAATGAGAGGTTAATTGGAACAATTTTAGCGTCAGGCGAAAGCGATAAGGATATTCAGTCTCATGCTAAAAATGATGACTATAATGCAAATAATAGTAGTGATGGTGCAACAGAAGATGGAAATGTCGCTAAAAACAAAGGTAAATTAGGTATAAAGAAAAGAAGTAAATTGAGAGTATATTACACAAACTGTAGGAGTCTATGTAACAAAATGAACGAACTTAGAGCCCTTGTTAGCAAAGAAAATATAGACATAATAGCGCTAAACTGAAGCGGGGATTAATACAGAAACCAGGCATTTTTTAGCAGAATTAGATATACCAGGATATAGTTTTGTTTAAATATGACCGAACAAGTAAGAGGGGTGGCGGTATAGCAGTGTTTGTCAGGAGTACATTAAAAAGCTGTATTAAATCAGGTATTAGACTAAATAACGATAATGAAAGTGTTTGGGTAGAGGTTAACGAAGGTAGTGAGACCATAGTTATTGGAGTTATGTATAGACCGCCAAATATGAGTAGAAATGACGGAACGTCATTATGGGAGGAAATTAAAATGGCATCAAGGTTTAGCAATGTGTGCATTATGGGGGATTTTAATTTTCCGAATATAGATTGGCAGCATCAAATAGGAGACTCTGATTCTGAGGAGTTTATAGAGGTAGTACAAGATAGTTTTTTATTTCAATTCATAGATACGCCGACTAGAGGTAATAATATTCTCGATTTAGTTTTCAGTAACAATGAACATATGGTAAATAATGTAGAGATAGGGGACCACCTAGGAAATAGTGACCACAATTCTGTGTATTTTAATATACAATGGAAAGGTAATACCAGAGAGAATACAACATTAATACCTGACTTTAGAAAAGCCAATTATGGTGGGTTAAGAAGAGCCCTATTAGCGGACCCTATGGTCAAAAAATTAAGTCGATCCAGGTGTCCAAATGAGTGTACCCCTTCTCAGGCACCTGTCATCTTAAGTCAGGAAGAGACGTCAACCTTGGTAGATACATACGATAATTTTATCAAGTCAGTATTCAATGCACAAAATAAATACATCCCCAAAAGAAAATTTAGATCAACACAGAACCAACCCAAATGGATGAATAATAGACTATTAGATCTTCTAGGACAAAAGAGAGGAATATATAGAAAAATTAGAAAAGGCGAAATTCACCTACTTGCTTACTATCAGAATCTATCAAGACAGGTAAAAAAGGATATTAGGAAAGAAAAAAGAAATTATGAAATTAAGGTTGCCAATGACTCAAAAATAATCCTAAAGCTTTTTACCAACTATATAAATCCAAGGTTAGAGATGTAATTGGTCCCCTTAAAACTTCGATAGGAGAAATGACAGAAAATGATTTAGAAATGTGCAGTACATTAAATGGTCAATTTCTTTCCGTTTTCACTAATGAAAATTTGGCACAGTTTCCAGAAGTCCGTAAGGTATATAGCGATAGTATAGAAAATAGGTTAAGTACGGTTACTATAAGTAGAAATTGATGTGCTTAAGGAAATTGACAGACTGAAACCTCATAAATCGCCTGGTCCTGATGAGGTATATGCTAGAGTATTAAAAGAATGTAGGGATGAGTTAAGTTACCCATTAACATTTTTATTTAACAAGTCATTGGAGACAGGTATAGTTCCAGAAGCTTGGAAGCTTGCAAACGTAGTTCCGATCTTCAAAAAAGGTGACAAATCAATAGCATCCAATTACCGTCCCATTAGTCTTACATCAATCATAGGAAAGCTACTAGAGTCAATTATTGCTAGTAAAATTAGAAACCACTTAGATACATTTAATTTAATAAATTCTTCTCAGCATGGATTCACTCAGGGACGTTCTTGCCTTACTAATTTGCTTAGTTTTTTCTCAGAGGTATATGAAGCAGTAGATAATGACAAGTCATATGATATAATATATTTAGATTTCAGTAAAGCTTTCGACAGAGTCCCCCACGAGAGATTGATGAGAAAGGTTGAGGCGCATGGAATAGGTGGGGCGTTGTTGGGATGGATTAGGTCATGGCTAATTGGTAGGAAGCAGAGAGTCAGCAATAAATGGTACGAAGTCAGAATGGGGAGCAGTCAAAAGTGGTGTCCCCCAGGGATCTGTATTAGGTCCTCTGTTGTTTGTTATATACATAAATGACCTTGATTTAGGTATAACTAGTAGGATAAGTAAATTTGCAGACGATACCAAGATGGGGAGAACAATTGATTCAGATAGAGATATAGAGTGCCTCCAAAGGGATCTAGATACCTTACACGAATGGTCAGTAAATTGGCAGATGAAGTTTAACATTGACAAATGCAAGGTATTAAAGATAGGGAAGATGCATACAAATGTTAAATATAAACTAGCTAATGTGGAATTAGAAAACTCGAATTGTGAGAAAGATCTAAGGTGTGTTTGTTAGCAATGATTTGAAGCCTAGACAACAGTGTATAAGCGTTCGAAACAAGGCAAACAGGATTCTCGGGTTCATCTCAAGGAGTGTGAGTAACAGAAACTGCTGATGTTATCTTAAAACTTTACTTGTCATTAGTGAGACCCCATATGGATTATGCTGTTCAATTTTGGTGTCCTTATTACAGAATGGACATAGATTCATTGGAGAGAGTACAACGTAGAATGACAAAAATGATCCATAATATTAGAAATCTTCCGTATAAAGAAAGGTTGAAGAAATTAGGCTTACATTCGTTAGAGAGACGCAGAGTTAGAGGGGATATGATAGAGGTGTTCAAGTGGGTTAGTGGGATTAACAAAGGGGACATGGGACAAATGTACTAAAGCTCAGTGATAGCGAAAGAACTCGTACAAATGGTTTCAAATTAGATAAATTTCGTTTCAGAAAAGATATAGGCAAATATTGGTTTGGTAACAGAGTTGTAGATGGGTGGAATGGACTACCAAGTGCTATAGTGGGATTAAAAACGATAGGGAGCTTTAAGATAAAATTGGATAAGCATATGGACGAGAAGGGTTGGGTGTGAAGGGGGATCAGCAGGGTTGGGCCAATCAGCGCTCTGCAGACCCCCGTAATCCTGCGTTAATCTCTAACCGTTTTGGTAAGATGATCCTCAGGGTATTAGAGTGTTGAGCCTATAATTGGGCTTTGTAATTGGGGTTGTGTGGGACAGGGATCTGCCTTGCTTAGGCCAATCGGCTTTCTGCAGACTCCCATTTTCTTATGTTCTTATATGCAAGGGTCATGTATATTGGCTTGCAAAAGGATATGAATTGGCACTTAACAGATTATTTAAATAAATGCTGTGTTATAGGCTCAGAGGGATATGTATATACTGTACATTGTCAATCTATTAAATGAGAATAGCAGTGATAAGTAAAGAAATACTGACTGGTATTATAAGTGTGACATGATCAATGAAAATATTAAATCGTGTAGAGGGCGTTACAAAGGGTTTAAGTGTGACCTTGTAAGAAAGAAGAGATGTGTGGAGGGCAAGGGGTGCATACTTATAAGGTTCATGTTCATGTTTACAGTACATATTATTGTGGAGGGGCAAAGTTCTTGTGTTTTTTTAGTATGTTATTGATTACGTTATTCTTTAGCATGTATATTGCTTGATCCTCAATTGTGGTTAACTGATTATTCCTGTATTCCCTAATCATTGGGCATTCCAAGATATAGTGCTCGAGAGAGTGTTTGTTGGGAGCTCTGCAAACCCTACATTGTCTGTGTTCTTCTTCTACCTGCCAATTCAGCTGCCATGGATAACAATAGCCAAGTCTTATTCTTGCATGTACTGAGTCTACCCACCTACTCGTTGTACGTTTACCATAGGTGTATTTGGTCGTAAATGCTACTTTATTGTAGTAGTTTATAGATCGGCTGGTATTATGATGTCTAGCTCTGTCTTCATCCACTCTTTCTTCTTGTGTCTTTTTAATTATAGTTCTCATTTGTTTCAATGACAGTTCAAGAATATGATCAGGTTCTTCTTTCTCTGAGGCCTCCTTGGCAAGCTTATCTGCCCTTTCATTGCTGGGGATGCCTACGTGTGAAGGAATCCAGGCAAATTTGACCCCTAGCCCCTTCTCCCTTACACATTTTATCCCCCGTCTGATATCTTGTACAAGGAAAGGATAGGTGGGATGGGAGCTAGAGATAGCTTCCAAGGCCGCCCTGCTGTCAGATAGGATAAGAATATTCTTTTCCCTTCGAAAGATACTCCCAATTCCCATCGCTATTGCCACCAGCTCTGTTTGAGTGGAGGAGGCCCAGTCCTGTAGCCTGGATAGTTCATCGTCTTCCTGAGCAAAGTTGCCACCACTCATAATAGTGATGGCAGCTCCTGCCCTCCCAGTTACGGTGTTAAGTGAGCCGTCACAGTATACCTGATCAGTGTTCTCATCTGTCATATCTTCTATTAGTGACATAAAGTTCGTCTTCAGAGCGTAGGACGGGATCTCAGACTTTTGTGTGTCGAGTTGAGTCACTATAATCTCAATAGTGGCCTCTTCCCAGGGCGGAAGGGGGACACTCAATTGCCGGTCATCTGGATGGTAGTCTGTAAGCTGGCTGGGCGGGGTGGGGTCAGTCAGTTGCCAGTCACCGATATAGTAGTCTGTAAGCTGGTAGTCAAGAATGTCAGCAGCAGTTACATGTGGCCAGTCCCTGCCTTTTAAGTCATCTATTCTAAGTAGCCCCATTAGTGCAGTCTTAGGTCGTGTTTCTCTGTCGTCTCTCAGTGTTCGTATGCCTATTATCATATTTGTTTCTTTTATTATATCAGTGATGGACGATAGATTTAACTCATATCTAAGATTTTTTACCTTGACATTTCTTGGACATCCAAAAATAAGTCTCATGGCCTCATTGTGCAGTTTGTCAAGTTTTTCGATCTGATTAGCAGGTAGACAGGAGAGAGCAGGTGCATGGTAGTCAATTACTGATCTAATATAGGCAATGTACATGGTCCTGAGGATAGTGATGGAGGCACCCAAGCCTTTCCATGACATTACTTTAAGGGGCCTTAGTCGTCTTTTACTGGTGGTCATTACATGATCAAATTCAGCATTATTACCCTGTAGTCCCCCAACATACACTCCCTGATATTTATAATAGTCTACCCTCTCCAGTACATTACCATGGAGATGTAGAGGCTTGTTACGATTCCAACCTTTTGTTATGGCTTTTGTTTTGTTTGTTGATATTACCAGGCCTAATTGGTCACAAGCTTCTCCTACCAAGTCTAGGGCACGTTGCATGTCCCTGTGACTATCGGCCTGGATCAAAATATCATCAGCATAGCTTTCACAGATCACTCCTCTGGGAAATTTGAGTCTAACAATAATGTGCATTAATATGTTGAATAGTATTGGACTTAATACTCCCCCCTGTGGTGTACCCAGCTCAAGCTTACGTACTTCAGACTTTTTACCTTGAAAGACGACATATGTACTTCTATTGCTGAGGTATTCCTTGATCCAGCCCAATAGTTTACCTTTTACACCCATTTTCGCCAACTCGCAAAGTATTACATCCCTGTTTGCTACATCAAAGGCACCCTTCAAATCTAAAAATACAGTAAAGTTACACCTATGGTTAGAGATATATGATGTGATACAGGACATTGTACTTCTGCCTTTGATGTAGCCATTCAAATGCGGGCTCAATTGTGACTCTATTTTGTGCAGTAGCCTATTAAGGACAATCCTTTCAATTGTCTTGCAATAACAAGAAAGAAGTGATATAGGTCTCATGGCTGTAACAGAACCAGCCTTGGGTACAGGAATTATGACAGCTCGTTTCCAGTCAGGAGGGATGACACTGTTGCGATAGCTAAGGTTAAAGAAATCCAGCAATGGATTGCCTGCAACCTCTGTCATTGCACGTAGAATGGGATATGTTATCCCATCCTCCCCTGGGGCACTACTTTTGTTGTTGGATAGGGCTCTTTGGAGCTCGTAAGTGTTTATATCTTTACACGAGTCATCCTTAATGGCTATTGCTTCGTCTACTTGTTGGCGAAAATCCGGCAGGTTGGGTCCTAGCTTATTCCTAACTCTGAGAGGCAGATTACTGTAGGTGGAGGCAGAGGCCCATTCATCCATAAGGGTTTGAGCATATTCCTGAGGGTGGGGATGTGCTGCAGCTTGGTTAGTTTTCCCCCTTGCAATATTTATTTTCCTCCACACAACACTGATGGACGTATATATATATATATATATAAATAAGTAGACCAATATGGGCTGGTCTATCAGAGTGAGAGTTGAGCGCTCTCTACCATACCCATAGCTTACTCTAACTGTTCGTTTTACTTATATATTTCTAGATCTCAAGTGGCTGCGTCTCTTGTCTCTTCCGTGGACTGACCTCTCTACTACCAACCTCGAGGTTGGTAGACTGGGAGCCAAAGCGTCACATTTTTTCCTTTGCCACTCAGCTTTTCCTTCATAATTGCTGAGGGGCACAGGGCCATGGGTGGGGCTTTGGTTTCCCGGGTGTTTCCGTGCCCTCAGCTCCTCGCATCGGAGTGGCTTCGGTCACTCAGGCTTTTTTGTGGTAAGCAGGGAGGGTTCTGTGGGGGTTCACGGTTATGGCCTTAGCATTGCTTGGGACCTTGGGGCTGTTCGGCCAGACAGCCTGGGGAACAACAACAATAACAACAAACCCTACCCCCCTTAAGTAGGTTTATTTAATTTTAAAATATAAAAACGTACTCATAATCTTGCGTAATTTAAGGTTTTGACCGATAAACACACCGTCGCTTACTTGTGATGTGATGTATGCGTGTTTTTCTGTCATCCGTACGTTCTTCTCATGTTATATTCGGCAAAAATATGTCGTCCTGCTGCTATGATCTGAGTTTTCTTTGTTATTGCATTTTGCTGTCGTTATAATCCGTTTTTTCTTATAATTTCTCCCAATGTGCACAACTGATCTGTTTTTTTTATGTATATCGGATTTAATGAGTAAATGCAATTAAATGAATTTATGTATTTCTGTGGCTTATGCATACGTTACGTAAATGTTAAATAATTATACTTTACATGAATATATGCCGTCTCCAGCACGGCAATGTATCTTTCCTCTCGGAGATTCTCCCCCTGAAAAAATCAACACAAAATACAATCATTCCACGTTAGCGAGATTCCTCTCGGTTCACTTTATTTATTTCCTGGTCTCATTCTCGCGGCGCTACCATTAAACTAGACATTTAAACTTTTAATTTGTGACTGGGAAGCGTCTCTCTGGGTCCGAAAAAGGTTGGTAAACGTGGGTGTTCGTTCACACGGCTGTTCTGAGCCAATACTGTGTGTCTTGTATTAGCTGTGTCACATTTTGTTTCTATGTACATGAAGGAGACAAAAGGCGAAACTGCATGTAACAAGCGTCAACCCAAGGATCTTAGCATTATTTGTCGCAGCCGCACATTGCTCTGAGGATAGTATTTTTTCTGATATTATAACCTCGAGATCTTTAACTTAGAGTCTGGCCTTTCATTTGATAATCATTTTTTTTTTTTTTTAACCAACGTGCACAATTTGCCATTTGTCAACATTGAAGGGCATTTGCCACTTTTCTAACCAATCCACTATTTTGCTTAAGTCGGACTGTAGGCTATTTCTGTCTTCCTCAGTCAAGACTATGTTCCCTATTTATGTATCGTCAGCAAATTTGGAGATAAAGATATTCGGACCTACATCAATATCATTTATATATATGATCAATAAAACCGGACCAAAGACCGATTCTTGAAGCACACCGCTGGTAACAGGCACCCAATCTGATTCTATACCATTTGATAACAATTCTTTGCTTTCTGTTTGCAAGCCAGCTTTTAATCCATTGATATATATTACCCCTGGGGGTTAGGGAATAGAATATGCCCCACGTGCCTTCTGCGTGTCGTAAGAGGCGACTAAAGAGGTTGGGTCGGTGGGCTTGCGACCCCCACCCGGAAAAAATATCTAAGCAAAGAAAAACGAACGAACAGCCTCGGATGCGGACGGAACCAACGTTGACGAACCACGACCGACTAAGGACATGCTTTCGGACATTCTGAGAATGGCTACGTGGAATGTTAGTGGCATGAATGATGGCACAAAAGAGAGAGAGGTTCTGGAAGTGTTAGTGAATGCCAGGCTGGATGTATGTGGAATGACAGAGACCAAATGGAAAGGTTCAGATGTGAGAGAGTGGGAGTGTGGAATGGGTGTGTGCTGGAGTGAGTGAAGGAACAGCGAGAGAAGGTGCATGTTTGTTTGTAAGTAGCAAATTGAAGGAATGTGTAAGAGAGTATGGGTCTGTGGGTTCAAGGATTGTGTGGGTGAGAATGAAAGTAGGAATACAAACGTGGGTGATTGTATGCGTGTATGCCCCGACAGAGGATATACTTGAAAGAAAGAAAGAGGAGTTCTGGATGAATGTGGAGGCGTGCCTGGAGATGTTTGACAAGAACGAAAGAATATTTCTGATTGGGGATATGAAAGGTAAGGTGGATGATAGGAAAGTTGAGGGAGTGGTGGGAGGGTGGGGGGTACCATCAGAGGTGAATGGGAATGGTAGTGCACTTGTGGACGTATGTGTGGGGAGGAGGCTGTGGATAGCCAACACCTTCTTCCGACACAGAATGATCCACAGGTACACGTGGAAACGGATGTTGACGATGAAGGATAAGACAGTGGTGGAACGAAAGTCATTGATTGATTATGTATGTGTGGATGAACGAATGAAGAAATCTGTGATGGATGCTAGGGTGTATAGGGGTATTGGAGGGGGTCTGTCTGATCATTATGTAGTGGTAGCTAAGGTTAGGATACAAAAGAAGTGGGTGAGGAGAGCGGGAGGGAGGCGAGAGGAGGGTGGAATGGTGAGGAGGGTGGAGAGGTTGCAGGAGGAGGAAGTCAGGGAGGAGTACAGGAGAGCAGTGGAAAGATGACTAGGTGGGTTCGACCTGGAAGTTATGGAGGAAGTGGAGGAGATGAGCAAGGTGTTTAAGGATGAGATCTGTGCAGCATGTGAGGAGGTGTGTGGAGTGAGGAGAAGAGGGAGGGGAGTGAAAGGTACAGCATGGTGGACAGAAGAGGTAAGAAGAGCTGTGGAAGAAAAGAAGAAAGCATATAGAGAGTGGTTGGGTAGTAGAGGGAATGAAGATTCCGAGAGACAGAAACGAGCGAGGTACGTGGAGAGTAAGAGGGTGGTGAAGAGAGTAGTGAAGGAAAGTAAGAGAAGAGTAGATGAGGAATTTGGAAGGAATCTGAGTGTAAAATGGAGGGAGAGTAAGAAACTGTTCTGGAAAGAAGTCAAGAAAGTTAGGGAAGGTAGCAAGGGAAACAGTAAGGGTGTGAAAGATAAGAATGGGAGAATGCTAGCCGAGAAGCAAGAGAGAGTCGAAAGATGGAGGGAGTACTTCAGTGAGTTGCTAAATGTAAGGAATGAAGAGCCAGCAAACATAGCTGGATATGGTATGGAAGGGAGAAGAAGAGAAGTAGTGGAGGAGGAGGTGGGGATCAGGAGGTCAGAAGTGTGGGAAGCCATGAAAAGAGTGAAGTTGGGGAAAGCACCAGGAACAGATGGAGTGTGTGGGGAAATGTTGAGGTATGGTGGTGAGATAGTGATAGAATGGGTATGGAAAATGTGCAAACTAGCATTGGAGAAGGGGAGTGCACCCGATGAATGGAAGACTGGCATAATAGTCCCCCTATATAAGGGCAAAGGGGAAAGAGGAGTGTGTGGTAACCACCGAGGAATATGTCTTCTAAGCATAGTAGGGAAGGTATACAGTAGGGTAGTGATTGAGAGAGTGAGAGTGAGAATGGAGAAATAGATAGGCGACGAGCAGGGAGGTTTTAGGAAGGGAAGAGGATGTGAAGATCAGATTTTTACCCTGAATTGTGTTGTGGAGAAGTATCTGGAAAAGAAACAAAAGGTGTATGTTGCCTTTATGGACTTGGAGAAGGCCTATGACAGAGTGGATAGAGAAGGTTTGTGGAAAGTACTTAGAATATACGGAGTAGAGGGCAAGTTGCTGAAAGCAGTGAAGAGCATGTATGAGGGTGCAAAGGCGGCAGTACGTGTGGAGAGTGAGCAGAGCGAGTTCTTTGACCTGAATGTTGGTTTGAAACAGGGGTATGTGATGTCCCCGTGGTTGTTTAGTGTATATATGGATGGAGTCATAAAACAAATACTATCAAGAGCAGTGGATGTTGGTGTATCGCTGAAAAGGGAGGAAATTGAGTGGAAGCTACCTATACTGCTGTTTGCGGATGATACAATTCTGATGAGTGATAATGAATGGGAGTTGCAGGGTCTGCTAAATGAGTTTGGAACAGTGTGCGAAAAACGGAATTTGAAGGTAAATACGGGGAAGAGCAAGGTTATGGTCTTCGAAAGGGGTGAAGTCACAGAGTGTGAGGTGAAGCTGAACGGTCAGGCTATGGAGATTGTCAACTCTTTTAAGTATCTGGGCAGTGTGTTGAGTAAAGATGGGACTATGGATGAAGAGGTGTGGGAGAGGGTACAACAGGGGAAGAGGGTTGTAGGAACGCTAAAAGCAGTAACAAGAAATAGGGTGGTCAGTATGGAAGTGAAGAAGTCCTTGCATGACAGTGTGGTAATCCCGACACTGACTTACAGAAGCGAAGCATGGACGTTGGTTGAGAGACTCAGACCAAGAGTGAGAGCAGTGGAAATGAATTACTTAAGGAGTGCGTGCGGAGTTACATGGAGGGATAGACAGACTAATGAGGAAGTAAGAAGGAGGTGTGGTGTAGAGGTAGATGTGCTGGAAAGTGTGAAAAGGAACGACTTGAGATGGTTCGGCCATATGGAACGTATGGAAAGCGAGAGAATGACTAAGAGGGTGTACGAGAGCGAGGTGGAGGGACAGAGAGGGAGAGGTAGACCGAATGAGAGGTGGAAGGATGGAGTGAGGAAGTACATGAACGAAGGCGGTGCTGGTTGGGGGGAGGGGCGTCAACTGACTGGGAACAGAGGTGCATGGGGGCGGTTCGTTCGTGGCCACCCCTTCTGGGATCACGGCATCAGGCAATAGATAGATAGATATTACCCTGTATTCCAAGCATTTCTAATTTGTTTAGTAATTTATTGTGAGGTTACTTGACAAACGCCTTTTGAAAATCTAGGTAGACTATGTCAAGCGCCTTAGTTGAGTCATTTAGAGTAAACAATTTATTATAAAATTCGAGGAGGTTTGTTAGCTAAGATTTTCTGGTCCTAAACCCGTGCTGGCTGTTTCTTATAAATTAATTAGATTCAAGATACTCAACTATTTTATCTCTTTAAATGGTTTCAAGAATTGTTCCTATTACTGACGTTAACCCGGTGGACCCCAAGCAATTTAATAATAAAGTACACTCCAGGACCAGCCACTTGTCAATGTCTTGTTTTTCCTGAAAACACATGGGATGGGTTAGTAATGAAGGAAAAACAACACAAAACTGCTCACCTAGGTCATTTACGGGTCTTGGGGAGTGGGGGAAAGTCACAATTAACATGATGTGATGTGTAGGCAAAATACTGGAAAATCACTCCCGCGCGCATGCACACGGCTGGACTTGGAAGGTTGCCAATCATCGATATTGTTCCGTGGAATCCTAAAGGAGATGCCATACAAATCTGAACTCTCTAGGTGCCATAGGACAAGAGTAATTAAGGCGGACACAACTATTGCGTCTCTAGCACTGTGGGTTACATACATAGGCGACGCATAACGTGCTTAGTTGGTACTCAAAGGGTTAAGCTTATAGGTCTAATTACTAGCTTTGGCTCGATCACCCTTTTTGTGAATGGGTGTAATGTTGGCTGTTTTCCAATGATTAGGGACACAACCCTGATGTAGTGATGAGTTCAATATAATGGTCAGGGTTTTGCATATTTCTTCTTTTACTTGTTTTACTATCCTATTATGGAAATTATCAGGCCCCGGAGTCTTGTTGATATTAAATATATTTAATTTGCATAATACTTCACTTGCGCTGATAGTAAAGTTTCGTATTTTTTGCGTTGTTACTGCCTTATGTTTTGTATTATTCTTTACTTCGCTTGTAAAAACAGAACAAATATATTTGTTAAGTGTATTTGCAATACCTTTGTCGGTTGTCACTATTGAATCATCTCTAGTTAATGGGCCTATTCCGTGTTTTATTTATCCGTTGTTGTTGTTGTTGTTGTTGTTCCCCAAGCTGCCTGGCCGAACAGCCCCAAGGCCCCGAGCAATTCGAGGGCCATAACCAAGCGCCCCCACAGAACCCTCCCTGCCGACCACAATAAAGCCTGGGTGACCGAAGCCACTCCATGGCGGGGAGCTGAGGAGGGTGCAGAAACGCCTGGGAAACCAAAGCCCCACCCAGGGCCCTGTGCCCCTCAGCAATTATGAAGAGAAAGTTGAGGGGCAAGGGAAAAATGTGACGCTTTGGCTTCCAATCTTGGTGGATTGGGAGGTCAATCCACGGAAAAGACGCCGTCACTTGAGATCTAGAAAATATATAAGTTAAAGGAACAGTCAGAGTAAGCTATGGGTATGGGAGAGATCGCTCAGTTCTCACTCTGATAGACCAGCCCATCACCACATGACTAGAACCCAATCCTCTCAGCATCAGCTAGGAAAGGCCCTAGAAAGCCGCCTTTGGCGGGGGGATAGCTCCCCTATTTCAACCCCTTTCGGGGTCGGGCACCCGCCCGTTACGTTGTTATTTACGTAGCTATAAAAATACTTTGGGTTTTCGGTGCTGTTTATGGCTATAGATACTTCATAATCACGTTTAGCTGATCTAATCAATTTCTTAACATTTATTCTAGCAAGGTTGTATAATTTTTGTACTTGGTCATTAGAACAGCAATTTTGTTTAAGCTTGAGCATTGTCTATTTATTATTGCATTACGAATTTTACTGTTGAACCATGGTGTTTTTTAAATTTCACTCGTTCGTTTAACTTGTTTTGGTACATATCTTTTCTCTGCCATCATAAACATGTTCTTAAACTGTTCCCCCATCTTATTTATTTCGTTATTTATATCTAGCTGTGAGTGTGTGTTATACTTTGCTTGCCTAAGTTTGTCAAAATCAGCATTTGTATAATCTGGTACCAGAATTTGTTTTGTTCTCCATAGAATAGCTGTAATTAACATCGAACCTAATGATTCTATGGTCTGAATTTGACAGATGTTCACCTACCTCTAAATTAGTAACTAAATGTTCAAGGGTAGTTATGACAAGGTCAAGAATATTATTTTCACGCGTTGCTTCCTATACACACTGATATAGGAATATATCGTCTATGAAATCTATAATTTTGATTGAATTAGCGTTATTTCATGTGACAAAATTCCATTCTATATTAAGGACATTATAATCGCCTAGAATAATACATTTATCTTAAAGAGTTTTATTTAGCATATCGCATAATATTATATCGTCACTATCTTTGTAGCTTGGTGGTCTGTAAGTTATTGTAATATGAATCTTTGTTTTATTGATAATAATTTGGGCACACACTAGATTACTAAGGGGATGGGGTTTTCTTCTGGCATCAACTTAGATGAGATATAGTACATGGCCACACCTGCGCCTTTCTTTCAATTTGCACGGTCTTTATAAATATATTTGTAGCCATTAATATTGTATTCGGAGATTAGGTCCTCGTTATATAAATCAAGATGAGTTTCGGTGATGCTTATAACATCCGTTTGTTCAGTTAATAGAAGTCACTGTAATCATTATTCAATTGATCTTATTTCTAAGAGAGCAGGCATTGAAAAACATTACCTTAATGGCATTGTTTAACCCTTCTGTGTTTAAAAACCTGATTGGAAGTCTTAGCCGAGAGTTTGGCGACCTTCGAGATAATTGGAGGGTAATTATTGGTGGATTGACCTGTGACGGTTTGCAGGGGGGGGGGGGGGGGGTGCGCAGGGGGAAAGGGGTAAGGTATATTCCCACTCAGAATGGAATTATTGTTGATTTGGGTGGAATTTACTGAGGTTTTAATTGTGCGGGTCACAGAAGTAATACGGCAAGGGGAGGGAGATGCTGATGGACTATGTCAATACTCCGATGCATGAATTCTGAACTCCATATTTTCATAGGGATCATAAACCTCTCAATAAATCTACGACAACAACGGCCACCTTTCGACATTTCTACAGGGATAAAGGCATACACCCGAACACTTTTGGATTGCAAAATGTTACACCAAAATACACATTTGACGAGCTCTCTAACCTAAATGCACATAAAAGCACATGACCAGACAAAATTCCTGCCAAATTTCTACGAGATGGAGCCATTGGTATAGCAGGTCCCCTAACCCACATCATCAACCTGTCAATTAACACCAACACTGTACCTGCTGAACTGAAGGAAGCTATTCTAACCCCTCTATTCAAGAAAGGAAATAAACTAGATGTTGGCAACTACAGACCAGTTAGCATATTATGTATTGTATCAAAAATCCTTGAAAGAGCTGTATACACCCAAATTGAACACTACCTCAAAGAAAATTATCTATTCTATAAGTTTCAATCAGGTTTCAGATGCATGTAGGCCTACTCGACAGACTCCTGTCTCATCCACTTAACAGATCACATTCCTAAAGAAATGTCTAAAGGTAACTACACCGGTATGGTTCTTCTTGATCTACAAAAAGCGTGTGATACAGTAGACCATGATAGCCTCTGTAATAAACTACAAGCAATGGGCATTGGGTCAGTGAACTGGTTTAAATCTTATCTTAGTGGTAGAATACAAAGAGTTAAAATTGATGATAATATATCTGATCCTATACCAATTAACTGTGGGGTCTCACAGGGAAGCATCCTTGGTCCCTTACTCTTTCTCTGTTATGTGAACGACATGGAACTGAGCGTCTCGTGTAAATTATTACTGTATGCTGACGACAGCGTGCTTCTGGTTTCAGGAAAAGACCCAATAAGTATTGCTGCTTCACTTTTCAAAGAACTAGAATCGTGTAGTGATTGGCCAGTGGACAATAGACTATCTCTTCACCTGGGCAAGACAGAAGCCATCTTATGTGGAACAAAACGCAAACTGAAAGACATTGTGGGCTTCTCGGTCAACTGTAATGATATTCCTATAACAACAGTGTCACAAGTTAAATATCTCGGACTAAAACTGGACTCGACTCTGTCAGGTGAAACAATTTTGGAATCTATCCTGAGTAAATGTAGAGCACGTAAAAATACCTGTATAGACAGGTGGGATGCTTGCCAGCGGCGACCAAAAAGACCCTATGCCAAGCGCTTGTTCAATGTCATTTTGACTATTCTGTGTCATCCTGGTACTCTGCATCATTTTAAATCAGCACAGCACAAACTTCAGGTCACTCAAAATAAAATGGTTAGGTTCATGCTGAACCTAGGACCCAGATCGCATGTTGGCCAGGAACAACTTCAGTCACTTGGTATGCTCAATGTCTCTGACAGGGCCATACAAATCAGGCTCACTAATGCCTTCAAGATATTCTATGACAAAGCTCCAGAGTATTTAAAGAGTAATTTTGGTAAAGCAAATGAGGGGAGTGGACATAATACAAGAAATAGGATGTTTAATTTTACGGGCCCGAAAATCCAAGGACAGGGTAAGCTAACATTCTTCTTCACTGCCATCAAAGACTGGAACGACCTACCCCAGTCAGTCCGTGAAAAGAGAACACTGTATTCCTTCAGACGTAGCTTGAAGGGGCACCTGAACCGGACAGCTGCGAGAAGGGAGCACCAAGCTTATGTCTACTACTAAATACGACATAAGAGATAGGCAAAACAAACTGAAATGATTATTGATTACTGATTACTGATAATTACTATAGGATGTAAGGTATCTTAAAATAACCCCCTAGAAATACTTTCTCTAAAGTATCTACTTTTTTTTATCCTCCCCTTTTTCCTCAGCTAACCTAATCCCACAAGGACCCCAATGGAAATACGCCTAACGGCCTTATTGGGCTATCCTTAGTTGGAATTATGCAAGGCTGGTACATGTCATATTTGTAACATATTATGTGGTACCAACATTATAAAATGCTAACTGAATAAATATTATTATTATTATTATTATAACCAGTGTGTTCATGATTTCAGTCATATAGGCCTACTCAACTCCTTTGTCTGAAAGATGAACACCATCCCTCTTACACAGGTCTGGTTTTCCCTCAAAATTCCTCCAGTTGTGTACATAATGCACCTTTTCACTTAAACACATACCTGGATTGCATCATGTATTTCAGTGGCTCGGTTCAGACTATTTGATCCTGACTTATAAGAACATAAGAAAATGGGAGTCTGCAGAAATCCGATTGGCCTAAGCAAGGCAGATCCCTGTCCCACATAACCCCAATTCAATTACAAAGCCCAATAATAGGCTCAACACTCTAATACCCTGAGGATCATCTTACCAAAACGGTTAGAGATTAACGCAGGATTATGGGGGTCTGCAGAGCGCTGATTGGCCCAACCCGGCTGATCCCCCTTCACACCCAACCCTTCTCGTCCATATGCTTATCCAATTTTATCTAAAAGCTCCCTACCGTTTTAGATCCCACTATAGCACTTGGTAGTCCATTCCACCCGTCTACAACTCTGTTACCAAACCAATATTTGCCTATATCTTTTCTGAAACTAAATTTATCTAATTTGAAACCATTGGTACGAGTTCTTTCGCTATCACTGAGCTTTAGTACATTTGTCATGTCCCCTTTGTTAATCCCACTAACCCACTTAAACACCTCTATCATATCCCCTCTAACACTGCGTCTCTCTAACGAATGTAAACCTAATTTCTTCAACCTTTCTTCATACGGAAGATTTCTAATATTATGGATCATTTTTTTCATTCTACGCAGTACTCTCTCCAATGAATCTATGTCCATTCTGTAATAAGGACACCAAAATTGGACAGCATAATCCATATGGGGTCTCACTAATGACAATTAAGTTTTAAGATAACATCAGCAGTTCTGTTACTCATACTCCTAGAGATGAACCCGAGAATCCTGTTTGCCTTATTACGAACGCTTATACACTGTTTTCTAGGCTTCAAATCATTGCTAACAATCACACCTAGATCTTTCTCGCAGTCTGAATTTTCTAATTCTAAATTAGCTAGTTTATATTTAACATTTGTTTGCATCTTCCCTATCTTTAACACCTTACGAGCGGCCTAGGCGGTATATAATATGTAGCCACCAGCGGGGTGTTTTTAGCCAAAATAGGGCTGTTTACGTGATCATTTTCATGCCTAAATAAGACCCAGAGCGTAAAACAAGTATCTATCCCTGAAAGGGCATAAACAGAGCTTTCCAATGACACCATAACGATCCTTTTATGATGGCTAGTTTTCTTGCAACAACCGCGCAACGCGAGTGCAAAAAGCATGTAATTCGGCACTTTCCCCATACAATTCCGTATATAGAGAGGGAGGGAGGAGGTGGGATTCGTGTCAGTAGGTTCGCCGCGGTGGTCTGGAGCAGTCATACGCTCGCTACTCTCCTGCCACCACTTGTCTCTCTCTCTCAGCAACATTACGTGCTGAAATTGCCACACGACCTATGTCGAGCGCCGCCAGATAGTCCAGATTTATTATACTCGACTTATGTTGCGCCCCGACAGTTATGGGTTAATACCTTGCATTTGTCAATGTTAAACTTCATCTGCCAATTTACTGACCATTCATGTAAGGTATCTAGATCCCTTTGGAGGCACTCTATATCGCTATCTGAATCAATTGATCTCCCCATTTTAGTATCGTCTGCGAATGTACTTATCCTACTAGTTATACCTAAATCTAGGTAATTTATGTATATAAGAAACAACAGGGGACCTAATACCGATCCCTGGGGGACACCCCTTTTGACTGCTCCCCACTCTGACTTGGTACCATTTATGCTGACTCTCTGTTTCCTACCAATTAGCCATGACCTAATCCATCCCAACAACGATCCTCCTATTCCATGTGCCTCAACCTTTCTCATCAATCTCTCATGAGGGACTCTGTCGAAAGCTTTACTGAAATCTAAATAAATAATATCATATGACTTGTCACTATCTACTGCTTCATATACCTCTGAGAAAAAGCTAAGCAAATTAGTAAGGCAAGAACGTCCCTGAGTGAATCCATGCTGAGAAGAATTTATTAAGTTAAATTTTTCTAAGTGGCTTCTAATTTTCCTAGCAATAATAGACTCGAGCAACTTTCCTATGATTGATGTGAGACTAATGGGACGGTAATTGGATGCTATCGATTTATCACCTTTTTTGAAGATCGGAACTACATTTGCAAGCTTCCAAGCTTCTGGAACTAAACCTGTTTCTAATGACTTGTTAAATAAAAATGCTAATGGACTACTTAACTCATCTCTGCATTCTTTTAATACTCTAGCATATACCTCGTCAGGACCAGGCGATTTTTGAGGTTTCAGTCTGTCAATTTCCTTAAGCACATCATTTCTACTTATACTAACTGTACTTAACATATTTTCTATACTATCATTATATACCATATTGACTTCTGGAATCTGTGCCAAATTTTCATTAGTGAAAACGGAAAGAAACTGACTATTTAATGTACTGCACATTTCTAAATCATTTTCTGTTATTTCTCGTATTGAAGTTTTTAGGGGGCCTATTACATCTCTAACTTTAGATTTATATAGTTGGTAAAAAGCTTTAGGGTTATTTTTTGAGTCACTGGCTATCCTTATTTCATAATTTCTTTTTGCTTTCCTGATTTCCTTTTTGACCTGTCTTGATAGATTCTGATAGTATAATATGTAGATGATTTTCGCCTTTCTTTACTTTTCTATATATTCCTTTCTTTTTTCCTATAAGATCTATTAGCTTATTAGTCATCCATTTTGGTTGGTTCTGCGTCGATCTAAATCTTCTTTTAGGGATATATTTATTTTGAGCATTGTGGAATGAAGCAATAAACTGGTTATATGTAGGTGGCAAGTTTAACTCTGGCATATCCTGACTTAATTGCTTAACAATAGGGTCCACCCTTAAGTCTCTTCTTAGCCCACCATAATCGGCTTTTCTGAAATCTGGGATAAGTGTCGTATTCTCTTTAGCATTCCCTGTCCATTGTATATTAAAATAAATAGATTTATGATCGCTATTTCCTAGGTGGTCACCAATCTCTACATCATTTATCATATGTTCATTGTTACTGAAAACTAAATCAAGAATATTAATACCTCTAGTCTGCGTATCTATGAATTGAAATAAAAACTATCTTGTACTACCTCAATAAACTCTACTGAATCGGAGTCGCCTATTTGGTGCTGCCAATCAATGTTCGGAAAATTAAAATCCCCCATAATGCACACATTGCTAAACCTTGATGCTATTTTAATTTCCTTCCATAACGATATTCCGCCATTTCTACTCATATTAGGCGGTCTATATATAATTCCAATAACTATGGTCTCACTACCTTCGTTAACCTCTACCCAAACACTTTCATTATCATTATTTAGTTTAATACCTGATTTAATACAGCTTTTTAATGTACTCCTGACAAACACTGCTATACCCCCGCCCCTCCTACTTGTTCGGTCATATTTAAACAAACTATATCCTGGAATATTAAATTCTGCTAAAAAATGCCTAGATTCTGTATTAATCCACGTTTCAGTTAGCGCTATTATGTCTATATTTTCTGTGCTAACGAGTGCTCTAAGTTCGTTCATTTTGTTACATAAACTCCTACAATTTGTATAATATACCCTCAACCTATTACTTTTATTTGCAACTAATTTTCTATTGTGTTTAGCTAACTTATTATTTCCTGTTGAACTACTAGCTCTAGACGGAAATTCTACTCTATCAGTATTCTCATCTTTACTATCAGTTACATTTGTAGTGTTATCGATACTACTGTTACACATCACTATATCTGCACTATCTTGACTGATTATTTCTATTTTACTCCATGGTTTGTCACATGAAGTACCTGCTCCATATGGAGACAGTATTTTACTTACACACCCAGGTTTTTTTAACGAAACCCCGCAACAGTCTTGTCCAGTGAGCTGGCTAAGGTCGAAACTCCTAGTCGAGAAAGATGTACTCCATCCTGGGCATACAGTTCATCCTTACCATAGAAGTGGGTCCAGTTATCTAGGAATGGTATTGACTTTGCCTTGCAATGCTTCTCTAGCCGGCTATTTACACCAATAGCCCTGGAGGACCATTTCTTCCGTACCCCTCTTCTTGGCAGGATACTGCCGACTTGAGTCGTGGTACCATGCCATTTATTATACATTTGTTTACTTTGTCTTTAATTTCCGTGATCAGAGTTTGATATTTACCTACTATAACTTTTATTGGAACCTTACCTCCAGCAAAGCAGTCGTTACTTCCCATGTTAACCATAACACAGGCGTTAGCAGGACTGTGAGCTTTGATTAAGTCATTGGTGATGTGCTCTAGCTTACCACCTGGAATAACCTTTACGAACCTTTTCTTTGCATTCCTTGCAGCGAAAGCAGGCCCTTGTCCCTGCAATAAACTGTCACTGAACACCAGTGTATAGGTCTCTTTGCTGCTGATTTTCTTGCTTTATTTGAAATTATGTGTCTTACCTTTGTTAATTGTCTATATTTCTTTCTGAGGGATATTTTTCTCTTGCCTGGAATTATCATTTGTGTCAACCTTAGCCAATACATCATAACTGTTTGCATTGGAGATGCCAGAAGAGTTTATTTTTGTTCTTAATATTTCTATTATTTCTTAGAACATGGTATCCATCTTTATTTTGATGGTTTAGCCATTGTGTTCAATTGTGTTGCCTCCTTCATCTTATTATCAAGGATGGTGAGTTTATCTTTCATGATTCAGTTCATAAATTTTGTTTTTATACGCATCTATTGTGCATTCAAAGTACTGGAATTTCTCATTTGTTAAGCACATGAAGAACTTCGCATCTGGGTCTCCATATCTGAGAACCATTCTTTGTAAATTTATGTTCACAGTTATCACAGATAACTTGTATGGGCACAATTGTGAATGCACAATTGATAAATTACTAAAATTGTAATATAATTGAGGGTATGACAATATTAGACCAATACATTGGAACTTTCCTTTAGTTGAGGTAAGCAGTCTGCATGTGGGGGGTGGGTCAGTTCTTTAGATAGTCAGGAGCGGTTCATCATTGGTATGTACTTATTCATGTTACTCTCTATATTATCTTGTCATCCTTCGTCACACTTTAGGTATATGTATGTGTTCCTCAAGCCCCCAATCCCTTAAGACTATGGAATTGACTTGACGTGGGTAATGAGGGGGTCCCTGAATAGGTTTATAGTGACATTTGAAAAACATTTCATCACTCGGACTCCACTTGCAGAGTATAATATTTTAAGAGGTTAGTAGGCCTATAGAGCTCGGTATACAGTATGTTTGGGACCACTTTTATTGTCCTCACGGAGTGTGTGTACCTTGGCTGCGCTATATATATATATATATATTGTCACTTCCACCAGATAATTCAGCTGTAAGTGTTTGTTATGATTTATACAAAAGCCTATTTCAGTTGCAGTGTTGTATGTTAAAGGGGAGGTTTGCTGTTTTTCTTTCTCTCTCCCGTCTCACGTGTGTACTTCTTGTCCAGTGGTGACGTCATGATCGCGCAACTGTCTTGCAACCATGTTGATTGTTGCTATGAGTATAATTATCTATTCATGATTGCGCAACTGTCTTGCAACCATGTTGATTGTTGCTATGAGTATAATTATCTATTTTGTTCAGCACTGAGGCGAGTTGTATTAGTTTATTATAAGTTACACAATGATGTCTTGTATTTATTTGATCATTTATGTATTGTTAATGAGAGCACAAGTGCCTAATATAATTATGCAATCTAGTGACGCTTGGAGCTCTCACTTCTCTCTTGGCGCGGCCAGGGGACCCTCGTGTGTGTGTGTTCCCACGGTCCCAGCGCCACTCGTGAGACAGATACCATACTGAGCACATGTGCTGTGTGGGCTGTCCCAGGCTTGCCATATAGTTCCCTTGTTAACCGCATTTACGATATTGTTTCTTGTTGAATAGTAGCATGGCAAGTCTGGGAGTCATTTAACCTAACTTTTATTAACATAACTTTATTATTTGGCATACAGGAGTTGTCTGCATTTGTTAGAGATACTGCATTTCTTTCCCTTGGCAATCTAGAATATAAGCTTCTTTTTATTCTTCCATATCGTTTTCCATAATTCTGCTGCATGATATTTATGTGTGAATATTATTCCTGGTTGGTATCTATAGTGGTTTGAGGGTTGGCCTGTTTATTTAGTTTTTGGTAGGCCTTTGAGGAACGGGGTTGTTGGGTGTGTGTGTAGGCCTGCAGTGCCATAATAGGCTACTGTCTTTTATCCTTCCACCACACAGCATCCTCTAACTCAGGCCTTAGTTAACCCTCTAGGGGGTGGCAGCCAATCTTCAACCTACTAAGATACCAACCCTTGTGCCTTGTTCAGTTTTTAGCAGCAATACATTCGGTGCAGTCAGGGACTAGGGGTGGAGCCTGTTACTAGGTGAGGTTGTCCCCATTGTACTCGAGTGTATTGAGCTAACACCAAATGATGTTGTAAGGGTTAAGTCATTAAAGTTGTTTACCCCTTACAACACCACCGCCGAGCTGTGCTGAAGAGAGACACTCTGTGTATTATTAGGACATAGGCTAGGGAAAATAGGCTTGGCACAGAGGTTTATGCACTGGACTTTCCATGGTTTTTGCTCTGTATTGTTCCCAATTCCTAAGCGATTGGGCATGATATAGATTGTTCTGGAAGTCTAGTAGTGGTATGGTTAGGTAATGTTGGTGCAGTACAGAATAACCTTAGAAGTTCTCTTGCATACTACACGCACTATGGACAAGACTCGGGGACAATAGATATTTTTGTGTCTCCTTGTTACTGCTTTAATGGAGCAAAGAGAAAGATAACCATTTTTCATAGAGAACCTGCGTGTCTTGGTGTTTGAGTCAGATATTAAGAGCGTGTCTGTTGCAGGGTAGTTCGGTGCTGTGGGCTAGGCTATTGGAGCATCTGGTTGCCCCGGCTCCCCACGTAACAGTGACGACCTCAGGCCAGCATAGTGTGATAGTATAGAGTTGTTGTGGTGTGAAGTAATTATATTTAGATTGTCAGTAATTTTTCTTGCAGTTGAAAGTCTAAGGTCATAGTACCCTTATTTCATCAACCCGTGTCCACAACTATTGCTAAGATGTCGCATGTTGATTACATTCCTGTTTATATTGTGGGGAAGGAGGACGTTTGACAGTTTATTAGAACCCATCCTAGTCAAGAAGAGGTTGCTAGCAGGAGTAGTGATGAATTAAGACGTGTGTTGGAGGTGTAGGGGTTGAGGTGCAGTGGTATGTCTAAGGCAGAGTTAGTTCAAGAGGTGTGCAAGTTGGCTGTGCTGCCTAGTGGTCCTTATTTTGAAGCTAGTATATACTTGTGTTGTGGATGATGGCACCATCCTGCATGTGCCGCAGCGTCCTAGCAGTCAGGCTAGATATTATTCTACTGGGGCCCGGAGTGGAGCAACAACTCCAGAAGTGCTAGGTGAGACTGTATTTAGGCAGTCTCCCCCTATTACCACAATACTTGCCACCATGCCTCCACAGTCAGTTTTTACAACTATCCATATGGCCCCTTCATTTGCACAGTGCTATGGTTATGCCCGTATGGCCAGTACCTTTGTTTCGAGTTATGCTAGCAATCCCCAGTATCCTCCTTCTTCCTCCCATGTGTCGGGGGCCACACCCCAGCAGTTTACAAGCATAGTTCAAGGGGACATTGGGGCAAAATTAAAAGAAAAGCTGTTTAAATCAGTAAGGAAAGCAGCAGTTTGGGCTGATGACTTTGCACTAGCCCACCGTGGCAGTTGTATGGGGAGCGGTGTTGGTGACAGGAGAGACCAACCTGTGCACCAAGCAGCCGTGGTATCCGCTCATCCCTCATCACCCAAAGTTACCACAAATGAGACACAATCTAATAACGAGGTATACCAGCGACTTGCTATGAACATGCGCACGTGTTATTTTTGCAAACAAGAGAGTCATATTAAACCTCAGTGTGCTAAGTGGAGTGCTACCCAGGGACCTAAGGCTGTCCAGTTGGTGGCGACATTAGGGGAGGTGCCTGTGAAAGGCAAGCCAGGTACTGGTGAGTTTGGGGGGCAGTGTTGGCCAGCGCGAAGCAGGGTAGTAAGCACTTTGCCGCCCCAGATGGTATCACCACCTGAGCATAACCAGACTTCCCCTGATTGGTGTCGGCCATTCATACATGACGGATTAGTACGGGTTGGGGAGCAGACTTACCCTGTCAAGGTGTTTAGGGATACTGGTGCGAAACAATCCATGTGTCGCAACCTGACAGGGGGACCTATTAGCACGGGAGAGTTTGTAATGTGCAGGGGAATCAACAGTGAACAATTCTGTGATTTAGTCCCGGTGACCCTAGAGTGCCCACTTTTGACTGCCGAGTGTAAGGTGGCCATGGTGGACACTGCCAGTTGAGGGGGTGGACTTTTTGCTCGGGACTGACTTGGCAGGGGATGTAGTTTTCCCGCCTCCTATAGTCATCGCTGAGGCTTTTTCTGTGTCCCCTGGTGGTGGTTGTTTGCAAGAAGGTAACATGGACTCTATCTACCCTGTTGGTGCAGTGACCCAATCAGTGGCACATTTGGCACAACAGGTGGATGAATTAGTAGATGCGGGGGCAGACAGCCATGAGTGCAGGCCATCCTATGATGCACTACTAGATGACACTGGTCTGGAGACAGCTGTGGGCTTGGCTGACCCCAGTGAGGCTACTGAGACCAGTAGAGGTGACCTAGCTGGACGAGGAGTCTGACATAGTGATACCGACTCAACCTTCTGATATTTTTGAGAGGTCAGAGGTAACTGCCTTAATGGAGCTACCTAGAAACAAACAGAGCAAGTTGCAGCAAGAGGACCCCAGTCTGGGCCTCCTGTTTAACACCTTACGAGCGGCCTATGCGGTTTATTTATATGTACCGCCCAGCGGGGTGTTTTTAGCCAAAATAGGGCTGTTTACGTGATCATTTTCATGCCTAAATAAGACCCAGAACGTAAAACAAGTACCTATCCCTGAAAGGGCATAAACAGAGCTTTCGAATGACACCATAACGATCCTTTTATGATGGCTAGTTTTCTTGCAATAACCGTGCAACGCGAGTGCAAAAAGCATGTAATTAGCCACTTTCCCGATACAATTCCTTATATAGCGAGTGAGAGAGGGAGGAGGGAGCTGGGATTCGTGTCAGTATGTTCGCCGCGGTGGTCTGGAGCAGTCATACGCTCGCTACTCTCCTGCCACCACTTGTCTCTCTCTCTCTCAGCAACATTACGTGCTGAAATTGCCACTCGACCTATGTCGAGCGCCGCCACATAGTCCAGCTTTATTAAATACGACTTATGTGGTGAGCCGCTAATAAAGGGTTAAGAAGGTTGGTACGACTGGTGGAAAGAACGGTCAAGCAGAGAAATTTGTTGTAAAACGGGCATTGTTGTATCGGCAGTGGAAGCCGGATACGAACTCAGGTTTGGGGGAGGAGCAGTTAGTGGTGCCTGCCCAGTTCAGGGAAGGGCTGGTTAGGCTAACGCAGGTGGCACCAATGGCGGATCATTTAGGGGTATGTGAGACTACTGATAGGCTACATTCTCATTTTTGGTGGCCTAATATGCATGCATCGGTGGCTTCTTTTTTGATGTGTCATATTGGTAAGTTAGTTGGAGAACCCCACCCAGGAATACCCGTGGCACCTTTGATCCCTACACCTGCAGTTGAACTGCCATTGACTTGTGTCATAGTCATGGTTGGTCCCTTGTTACCCACCAGTTCGGGAGATAAATACTTGTACACTTTAATTGATACTACCACTTGATACCCGGAGGCTATCCCGGTTAGCAGCATTAACACGAAGATGAGAGACCATTGTAACAAACAGGCTAAATCTAGGGTGTTCAAGGTGGGCGACGAGGCTTTGGCACGGTTGTTAGTTCAGGGTCGACCCATGGCTGCTAAGGGTGGTGGTCAGTATCAGGACATTAAACAGATTGGTGAGGTTAACTATGTAATTGATACGCTCGACCGTCGCATAGCCTCCCAATGCTGCCCTATTAAAATGCAACAGCCCTACCATAGACCGACTGCATCTGGCCGTGGCGCTGATGGAGGTGATGCGGCGCAGGCAGGTGTAGCCGCAAGGAATGCGGGGGTGCGCATGTATGGTATCGGCGGGGAAGCCTTAGCACTTATGAACTGTGGGAGTGACTGCACAGGTGGTACAGATTGTTCCTCTCATGACCTGGCTGTATTAGGGACGGAGGTGGAGAAGGAGGGAGATTATAGTTTAGAGGCTGCGGTCCCGGCTGGGTTGTGGGAGGGCAATGAGTATGTTGTTCTTCGTAATAAATTACAACCTCTTGTTCCTAAGCGCCAAGAGGAGTTGTTTACTAGGCTGTGGCAGTACTTCCGCATGTTTGTTGATTCTCCAGGCCTGATATCCGGGGTGGCACCCGACATAGAGGCTGGAGACGGTGCAATGTTCAAGTTGGCTCCCTACCGTGTAAATCCTGCTCGACAGCCTGTCTTAAAAGCAGAGCTGGACTACATGTTGGAGAAGGGTCTGAGGGAAAAGGGATATCGTGAGTGGTCTTTGCCAGTGACTTTGCAACCTGAGCAGGGTGGCAAGATCCGTTTGTGTTGATTGCAGTAGTGTTACTGCATTATCCCAGACAGACACCTATCCATTACCCAGAGTTGACGACCCCATAGACCACATCGGGGCTGCCCTGTTTATCACTAAGGTGAAATTAGTGACAGGTTATTGGTAGGTCCTGTTGCCTAAGAGAGCGAAGAGAAGTGCCAGTCTTGTGGTGGACTGGGCCGTTTATCAGTGTCGTGTGTTGTTTTTCTGCCGGAATACAGTTTGGATGTGTGGCATGTTAAGGGCACTGATAATGTTATGGCTGATTGTTTGTCACAGGAGGGTATGTTTTAAGGAGAACCCTCGCCATTCAGTTAGTGTTGATGTAGCCTCCTACTTTGGTTTGATTAGCATGTTTACATCTGGTGCTTGTTGGTTGCCGTATGTACCCCAGTGTAGGGTCGTAAAGTAGGGGTTGCTGTGTTTCTCTATAGAAGAAAATATTTAAATACAAAAATATAAAAAAACTATAAAAATACTATAAAAATACTATAAACTAGACTGTAGTTGTGTATGTCTTGTAGTGTTATTGAAGTATGAGCAGTCTGTTGTTTCAAGATGCACCAACAGACTCCCCCTGGGTGTGAGGGTGTCACTTCCACCAGATAATTCAGCTGTAAGTGTATGTTATGATTTATACAAAAGCCTATTTCAGTTGCAGTGTTGTATGTTTAAGGGGAGGTTTGTGTTTTTCTTTCTCTCCCGTCTCATGTGTGTACTTCTTGTCCAGTGGTGACGTCATGATCGCGCAACTGTCTTGCAACCATGTTGATTGTTGCTATGAGTATAATTATCTATTTTGTTCTGCACTGAGGCGAGTTATATTAGTTTATTATAAGTTACACAATGATGTCTTGTATTTATTTGATCATTTATGTATTGTTAATGAGAGCACAAGTGCCTAATATAATTATGCAATCTAGTGACGCTTGGAGCTCTCACTTCTCTCTTGGCGCGGCCAGGGGACCCTCGTGTGTGTGTGTTCCCACGGTCCCAGCGCCACTCGTGAGACAGATACCATACTGAGCACATGTGCTGTTTGGGCTGTCACAGGCTTGCCATATAGTTCCCTTGTTAACCGCATTTACGATCTTGTTTCTTGTTGAATAGTAGCATGGCAAGTCTGGGAGTCATTTAACCTAACTTTTATTAACATAACTTTATTATTTGGCATACAGGAGTTGTCTGCATTTGTTAGAGATACTGCATTTCTTTCCCTTGGCAATCTAGAATATAAGCTTCTTTTTATTCTTCCATATCGTTTTCCATTATTCTGCTGCATGATATTTATGTGTGAATATTATTCCTGGTTGGTATCTATAGTGGTTTGAGGGTTGGCCTGTTTACTTAGTTTTTGGTAGGCCTTTGAGGAACGGGGTTGTTGGGTGTGTGTGTAGGCCTGCAGTGCCATAATAGGCTACTGTCTTTTATCCTTCCACCACACAGCATCCTCTAACTCAGGCCTTAGTTAACCCTCTAGGGGGTGGCAGCCAATCTTCAACCTACTAAGATACCAACCCTTGTGCCTTGTTCAGTTTTTAGCAGCAATACATTCGGTGCAGTCAGGGACTAGGGGTGGAGCCTGTGACTAGGTGAGGTTGTCCCCATTGTACTCGAGTGTATTGAGCTAACACCAAATGATGTAAGGGTTAAGTCATTAAAGTTGTTTACCCCTTACAACACCACCGCCGAGCTGTGCTGAAGAGAGACACTGTGTATTATTAGGACATAGGCTAGGGAAAATAGGCTTGGCACAGAGGTTTATGCACTGGACTTTCCATGGTTTTTGCTCTGTATTGTTCCCAATTCCTAAGCGATTGGGCATGATATAGATTGTTCTGGAAGTCTAGTAGTGGTATGGTTAGGTAATGTTGGTGCAGTACAGAATAACCTTAGAAGTTCTCTTGCATACTACACGCACTATGGACAAGACTCGGGGACAATAGATATTTTTGTGTCTCCTTGTTACTGCTTTAATGGAGCAAAGAGGAAGATAACCATTTTTCATAGAGAACCTGCGTGTCTTGGTGTTTGAGTCAGATATTAAGAGCGTGTCTGTTGCAGGGTAGTTCGGTGCTGTGGGCTAGGCTATTGGAGCATCTGGTTGCCCCGGCTCCCCACGTAACAGTGGCGACCTCAGGCCAGCATAGTGTGATAGTATAGAGTTGTTGTGGTGTGAAGTAATTATATTTAGATTGTCAGTAATTTTTCTTGCAGTTGAAAGTCTAAGGTCATAGTACCCTTATTTCATCAACCCGTGTCCACAACTATTGCTAAGATGTCGCATGTTGATTACATTCCTGTTTATATTGTGGGGAAGGAGGACGTTTGACAGTTTATTAGAACCCATCCTAGTCAAGAAGAGGTTGCTAGCAGGAGTAGTGATGAATTAAGACGTGTGTTGGAGGTGTATGGGTTGAGGTGCAGTGGTATGAACTATGTTAGTTCAAGAGGTGTGCAAGTTGGCTGTGCTGCCTAGTGGTCCTTATTTTGAAGCTAGTATATACTTGTGTTGTGGATGATGGCACCATCCTGCATGTGCCACAGCGTCCTAGCAGTCAGGCTAGATATTATTCTACTGGGGCCCGGAGTGGAGCAACAACTCCAGAAGTGCTAGGTGAGACTGTATTTAGGCAGTCTCCCCCTATCACCACAATACTTGCCACCATGCCTCCACAGTCAGTTTTTACAACTATCCATATGGCCCCTTCATTTGCACAGTGCTATGGTTATGCCCGTATGGCCAGTACCTTTGTTTCGAGTTATGCTAGCAATCCCCAGTATCCTCCTTCTTCCTCCCATGTGTCGGGGGCCACACCCCAGCAGTTTACAAGCATAGTTCAAGGGGACATTGGGGCAAAATTAAAAGAAAAGCTGTTTAAATCAGTAAGGAAAGCAGCAGTTTGGGCTGATGACTTTGCACTAGCCCAGCGTGGCAGTTGTATGGGGAGCGGTGTTGGTGACAGGAGAGACCAACCTGTGCACCAAGCAGCCGTGGCATCCGCTCATCCCTCATCACCCAAAGTTACCACAAATAGTCCAGTCAATCTGTAGTTTGATATGTAAAAAATTGCAACAGAATTTATTTTTGTTGTAATGTAATCTATATGTCCTCCAAATCAACATACCAAAAGTGGAGGAAAAAGGAAATGGTGGAAAGTTACCTAATTTGCATAAATCCAATATGGCTGCCAGGCCATTTCCGAAAAACTTAAAATTGCCCTCTTTACTTGTAATTATTGCAATGGGGTGATTTTAGTGTCTACACATATATTTTCAGGGTCCATAAACATGACTGTAAATATATCTACATGCTTCAAATGATATTTTTTGTCAAATCGAAAATAAATAATATATTTTTGTTGGTTCATGTGTAAGTAATCATTGTGTGTTGGATCTCGGTATTTCCCTTTTTAATTGTGCTGCTTTATCATTTTTTAATCATCTACATATTTTTAACAGTCTCCTTTTCTGTTTCAGATGCATGATGGAGTCCTGTGTAATTTGCAATGAAACCCTAGACAATGGGGAGGCAACTGTTGTGCTTCGTCAGAAAGGATGTGATGGTATTAGTGAAGCCAGCAAACTTCGTGGATTGATGCTCACCACTATTGTAGGACAATCTGTGCACAAAAAATGTCGCTTTGAATACTGCAACAGAAATTCCATTAGCCGAGACCTAAGGAAGAAACAGGAGACTTCATCGACTACCTGCGGTCAGCTCCGATCAAGTGATGGCAAGTTCTTATTTAATGAGCACTGTTTGTTTTGTGGTCATCCTGCTAAATACGCTGGAAGGAAAAGAGGATTTGATGTATTCCCAGTCAGGACAGGAGACTTCCAATTGACTATTCAGGATGTGTGTAAAAAACGTGGGGACTCCTGGGCTCATACTGTACAAAGTCGGATTGAATTTGCCCAAGACTTACATGCAGCAGATGCGATATACCACCAACTATGCAGTACCAATTTCCGAACAGGAAAGAAGATACCAGCTATATACAATCAATCAGGTGAAAGTAGTCAGTACACATCAGGCAGGCCAATTGATTTATTGAAAGCAGAAGCATTTTTGAAAGTGGTTGAGTACTTACAGAAAAATGAGGATATGCAGATATCTGCAAATAATCTTGTTGAGAAGATGAAAGAGTACTGTGACAAGGAAGCATATACTGCAAAGTACATGAAAGTCAAACTAGAAGAACATTTTGGTAACAACATTGTGATCACAAGCAGTGGCACGAAAGGCAACATTGTCACACTCAGAGCTACAGCTTCACATATTCTAAAGGAGTTCTACAATTTGCCAAAATTGCAAGACAGTGAGAAAGAGAAGCTTAGGTTGGTTCAGGCAGCTGCAGAACTCATCAAAAGTGACATAAAGTCCATGGAGTCTATGGGCGATACTTTTCCTAGCTCTGATGGTATTGCCTCCCTGGAAAAGAATTCCGATTTTGTTCCAGAGACTTTGCACCTTCTTCTTCAAACAATCTTCAGCGAGAAACAAGCTGAGCGCAAAATAGAAGCTATAGGTCAAGCAATTGTTCAAGCTGCTAGACCTAGAATACTAGTAGCACCTCTGCAGATAGGTCTGTCAGTGCAAATGCACCACCACTTCGGATCAAAGTTTCTCATTGACTGCCTCAATAGTCTTGGATTCTGTTCATCGTACCCTGAAGTAAAACGGTTTGAGCGCTCTGCTGCAAAGTTCCAAGGTATTGATGTACCTAACATTACATCACAACATTTCATCCAGTTTGTTGCTGACAATGTAGACCACTACATTGTTACACTTGATGGTCGCAACACTTTTCATGGAATGGGTATTATTGCTGCAGTAACACCTATGACCAAACCACGAAAACAGATCCCCAGGATATCAGTAACAGCAGAGGATGTAGCAGCTGTCGGGAGAATCAAAATACACTTCTATAAATCAACAAACAATGAGACTCAACCCTTGATATATGACAAACTGCATTTGCCTATCTATGAAGACCCTACAGCAATGCTAGACCTGCTTTGGAAAATTTCTTGGCCACTTCGTTCACCAAGACCTGGGTGGTCAGGAATGATGCAAGCAGTGTCACATGGTATCCACCCAGGGAAGTCATCCATTATTTTCCTCCCAATGATTGATATGGATCCAACTAACCTCAGTTGCATATACTCAACTCTCTGTTTTGTGTCTTCTGAAGCCAAGCGCCAGAATATGCATCCAATCCTCACTTATGATCAACCTCTCTGGTGGAAGGCTCAGATGATCCTTGCTGGTGAAAGCACAAACAGTGACCTGCACTCTATCATACTCCGTCTTGGAGCCTTCCACACTGAAATGAGTTTTCTGGGGTGCATCGGCAAAATCATGTCTGGGACTGGCCTAGGTGAGCTGCTTGAATTGGTATATGCACCAAATGCTGTTGCCCATATGCTTTGTGGCAAAGCAGTAGCAAGAGCATTCAGGGGACACTGTCTTGTAGATGCAGCATTAAATGCAATGATTATATCTCAGACATTTAGTTTTCCTCTTCCAGAAATGAATTGTGCTGTTCCAGAGACTACAAAGGTTGACAGCACTGCAGATGTGCAATTGGAAGAAGTTGATGATACTGATAAATCTCTGCCTGTGACAGTTGAAGAAGAGGATTTGCGTCATGCAATTCACATGTATGATGACTTGATGAAAGGTGAATTGTCTGTAGATGTGGTATGTATGGATGGTGTCCTCGAAAGAGTTAAACAAAGAGTGAATGAAGAAAAAGCTACATTGGCGTCCAATTCCACTGCTCGGTTGTGGATACAGTATATGACGATGGTTGACCTTCTTCGACAGTTCATCAAAGCTGAGCGTAGAGGAAACTGGAGTCTCTACCTGCATACATTACCTGCAATGTTGCCATACTTCGCTGCTGCTGGCCATAACCATTACGCCAAATCTGTATACATCCACTTGCAACAGATGCATCAGCTCAAGACACAACATCCAGATGTTTATGATAAATTCAATGCAGGGTATCATGTTGTACGACGAAGCGACAGATTTTGGGGAGGACTTTCATCTGATTTAGCTATAGAGCAAGTACTAATGAGAAGTATGAAGACTACTGGTGGATTAACGCGTGGTCGTGGAATGTCTGAAGCACAACGTACACAGTGGCTGCTGTCCATGCCTGCATGTGCCGATGTCAATATGGCCATGCAAGAGTTCATGGCAACAAGTTATACTACAAGTGAACAACACAAAGAAGCCACAGATGCAAGACAAAAGAAAGATGAACTTGACATGTTATCAATACTGGGTCTCCTGCAAGAAAGAAACCCCTTTTCACAAGACCCAATACTACGGAACATTGTCACAGGTGTCACAGCAGACCAAACTGTCAATGCCCACAAAGCTTCAGAAGTGGGCAGAGAGGTACTCAAAAGTATGGAGGGAAAGAATGTCATGGAGTATGCTTTCAGGAAAAAAAATCAAGTGATAACCCTTGACCACAGAGTCTCGCCAAAGGTAGATGGTGAAATGATTCATGTTGATTCCCAGCTGCTCTTTCAACGTCTCATAATGGCTGCACCTGATGTGGATGATATTGAAAGCATATTCCAATATGAACTGTCTTCTCCTCCATCATCTTTGTTTGAGACCAATGGACTTCTTCGCCAAGCCAATAAACCTTCACTCGCTAATTCAATTTGGAAATTGGCACAATGCACAGATATGTCAGCTCAAGTTGATGAAGATGCTATGAGCTATGTGATTGATGGAGGCTCTCTTCTACAGCGCTTGCCATGGTCACGCGATGTCACATTTAGTTCCATCTGCCAGCGCTATGTAGACTACGTTCACGAGAAGTATAGAAATCCCACAGTTGTATTTGATGGCTATGAAGCAGGTCATTCTACAAAAGATATTACACATAAGAGAAGGTCCAAAGGAATTGTCGGTATGCAAGTAAATTTTGCTGAAGGAATGTGTGTAAAAACAAAGAAAGAAGTTTTCCTGGCCAACACAACAAACAAGCAGAAGTTCATTCATATGCTGAGTGCCAAGTTACAAAAGAAAGGCATCAAAACAATTCATGCAGCTGGTGACGCAGATGTGCTAATTGCAACGACAGCAGTAAATGAGGCATCCAAGTGTCCTACTACACTCATTGGAGAGGATACCGATCTCCTGGTGTTGTTATGCATGCAGCCAAGCCAGACGGTATTTCCACTGCTCTTCAGGTCAGAGGGACGGCAAATATCAAAGAAGATGAAGAGAATATGGGACATCAATTTGGTAAAGAGGAAACTGGGCCAAGATACATGCACATTATTGCCAGTAATACATGCTATTACTGGCTGTGATACAACCTCCCGTATGTTTGGTATTGGGAAAGACTCTGCTCTTCGGAAACTAAGAAGTGACAGTGATATGCAAGAATATGCAAAGGTTTTTCTTAGACAATCTTCAATGGCAGAAATTACAGCTGCTGGTGAGAAGTTAGTGAGTCGTCTGTATAGTGGTGACAAAAACGAGGGATTGGACTCTCTACGTTACAGATTGTTTTGTGAGAAGGCAATGAGAGGCAGCTATTCTGTTCAAGTACACACCCTTCCTCCAACAGCATCAGCTTTATGTTACCATAGTGCCCGTACATATTTTCAGTGCCAAGAGTGGATGGGTAACACTTTGAAGCCAGAGGAGTGGGGATGGATATGTAATCAAGGCCAATTAGAACCCAAAACTACAGACTTGGCAGTTGCCCCAGAATCACTGCTGCAGATTGTGCGCTGCAAGTGTAAAGTTAATTGCGACACTCGACGCTGCTCATGCAGAAAACATGGCCTGGAATGTTCAGCTGCATGTGGAGAATGCAGAGGGGTTGGGTGCACAAATGCAATGGCATCTGAAGATAGCTTTGTAGACAGTGAATGAATGAAATGTATACATGGAGATGTTCAAGATGATTAACCCTTTCACGTTCTGATGACGGTTCTGGCCATCATAGGTTCCCGAGGCTTCATTTTTTTTTTAGCAAATGTTTATTTAAAGGAAAGTGTGTTTTTTATTTCATTTTCTTTTATTCTCTGGGTTATTATAGATGAAAATTCAAACTATGATACATCATTCAAAAGCTAATTTATTCAGCTACACAATGGTATGTGGTAATCCGAATGATTTTATTGTTATTATTTTTGTTTTTTTGGCAAACATTTATTTGAAGGAAAGCGTGTTTTATTTAATTTTTCTTTACACTGGGCTACTATTGATCAAAATTCAAACTATGATACATTATTCAAAAGCTAATTTACTCAGCTACTTGATGATATCATCAAAATTATTCTATCTTTGTTAGGTATTTTTTGACAATTGTTTCTAGAAGGAAAGTGTTAAATTTTTGCCTTTCGGCTATACTCAAATCGTCTTTTTTGCCTTTTATTTTGAGTTTAGATTTTTATTGAGCACAGTACCATAAAGAACAACCCTTTACCTACCAAACAAGACCAATCCCAACCCTCTACAATGAATAATAATGGTGATACACTCATTTGAAGTACAACATTCTGTGTTACCGCTACAATATGTTTATGATTAACATGTTTATTTTTAACCATGTTCCACCAATCCCATTTTTCTCTACTTTTGATATGTGATGTAATAAAGCATTAGGAACATCATACAACAGGTTTCATTTCTGTTCTAATTATTTCCATCATAGGCCATAATTTGTGCTAGATTGACTGGACTAAAATGAGACACAATCTAATAACGAGGTATACCAGCGACTTGCTATGAACATGCGCACGTGTTATTTTTGCAAACAAGAGAGTCATATTAAACCTCAGTGTGCTAAGTGGAGGGCTACCCAGGGACCTAAGGCTGTCCAGTTGGTGGCGACATTAGGGGAGGTGCCTGTGAAAGGCAAGCCAGGTACTGGTGAGTTTGGGGGGCAGTGTTGGCCAGCGCGAAGCAGGGTAGTAAGCACTTTGCCGCCCCAGATGGTATCACCACCTGAGCATAACCAGACTTCCCCTGATTGGTGTCGGCCATTCATACATGACGGATTAGTACGGGTTGGGGAGCAGACTTACCCTGTCAAGGTGTTTAGGGATACTGGTGCGCAACAATCCATGTGTCGCAACCTGACAGGGGGACCTATTAGCACGGGAGAGTTTGTAATGTGCAGGGGAATCAACAGTGAACAATTCTGTGATTTAGTCCCGGTGACCCTAGAGTGCCCACTTTTGACTGCCGAGTGTAAGGTGGCCATGGTGGACACTGCCAGTTGAGGGGGTGGACTTTTTGCTCGGGACTGACTTGGCAGGGGATGTAGTTTTCCCGCCTCCTATAGTCATCGCTGAGGCTTTTTCTGTGCCCCCTGGTGGTGGTTGTTTGCAAGAAGATAACATGGACTCTATCTACCCTGTTGGTGCAGTGACCCAATCAGTGGCACATTTGGCACAACAGGTGGATGATTTAGTGGATGCGGGGGCCGACAGCCATGAGTGCAGGCCATCCTATGATGCACTACTAGATGACACTGGTCTGGAGACAGCTGTGGGCTTGGCTGACCCCAGTGAGGCTAATGAGACCAGTAGAGGTGACCTAGTGCCGGACGAGGAGTCTGACATAGTGATACCGACTCAACCTTCTGATATTTTTGAGAGGTCAGAGGTAACTGCCTTAATGGAGCTACCTAGAAACAAACAGAGCAAGTTGCAGCAAGAGGACCCCAGTCTGGGCCTCCTGTTTAAGAAGGTTGGTACGACTGGTGGAAAGAACGGTCAAGCAGAGAAATTTGTTGTAAAAGGGGCATTGTTGTATCGGCAGTGGAAGCCGGATACGAACTCAGGTTTGGGGGAGGAGCAGTTAGTGGTGCCTGCCCAGTTCAGGGAAGGGCTGGTTAGGCTAACGCAGGTGGCACCACTGGCGGATCATTTAGGGGTATGTGAGACTACTGATAGGCTACATTCTCATTTTTGGTGGCCTAATATGCATGCATCGGTGGCTTCTTTTTTGATGTGTCATATTGGTAAGTTATTCCCACCTAGGAATACCCGTGGCACCTTTGATCCCTACACCTGCAGTTGAACTGCCATTGACTTGTGTCATAGTCATGGTTGGTCCCTTGTTACCCACCAGTTCGGGAGATAAATACTTGTACACTTTAATTGATACTACCACTTGATACCCGGAGGCTATCCCGGTTAGCAGCATTAACACGAAGATGAGAGACCATTGTAACAAACAGGCTAAATCTAGGGTGTTCAAGGTGGGCGACGAGGCTTTGGCACGGTTGTTAATTCAGGGTCGAGCCATGGCTGCTAAGGGTGGTGGTCAGTATCAGGACATTAAGCAGATTGGTGAGCTTAACTATGTAATAGATACGTCCGACCGTCGCATAGCCTCCCAATGCTGCCCTATTAAAATGCAACAGCCCTACCATAGACCGACTACATCTGGCCGTGGCGCTGATGGAGGTGATGCGGCGCAGGCAGGTGTAGCCGCAAGGAATGCGGGGGTGCGCATGTATGGTATCGGCGGGGAAGCCTTAGCACTTATGAACTGTGGGAGTGACTGCACAGGTGGTACAGATTGTTCCTCTCATGACCTGGCTGTATTAGGGATGGAGGTGGAGAAGGAGGGAGATTATAGTTTAGAGGCTGCGGTCCCGGCTGGGTTGTGGGAGGGCAATGAGTATGTTGTTCTTCGTAATAAGTTACAACCTCTTGTTCCTAAGCGCCAAGAGGAGTTGTTTACTAGGCTGTGGCAGTACTTCCGCATGTTTGTTGATTCTCCAGGCCTGATATCCGGGGTGGCACCCGACATAGAGGCTGGAGACGGTGCAAGGCTCAAGTTGGCTCCCTACCGTGTAAATCCTGCTCGACAGCCTGTCTTAAAAGCAGAGCTGGACTACATGTTGGAGAAGGGTCTGAGGGAAAAGGGATATCGTGAGTGGTCTTTGCCAGTGACTTTGCAACCTGAGAAGGGTGGCAAGATCCGTTTGTGTTGATTGCAGTAGTGTTACTGCATTATCCCAGACAGACACCTATCCATTACCCAGAGTTGACGACCCCATAGACCACATCGGGGCTGCCCTGTTTATCACTAAGGTGAAATTAGTGACAGGTTATTGGCAGGTCCTGTTGCCTAAGAGAGCGAAGAGAAGTGCCAGTCTTGTGGTGGACTGGGCCGTTTATCAGTGTCGTGTGTTGTTTTTCTGCCGGAATACAGTTTGGATGTGTGGCATGTTAAGGGCACTGATAATGTTATGGCTGATTGTTTGTCACAGGAGGGTATGTTTTAAGGAGAACCCTTGCCATTCAGTTAGTGTTGATGTAGCCTCCTACTTTGGTTTGATTAGCATGTTTACATCTGGTGCTTGTTGGTTGCCGTATGTACCCCAGTGTAGGGTCGTAAAGTAGGGGTTGCTGTGTTTCTGTATAGAAGAAAATATTTAAATACAAAAATATAAAAAAAAAAAAAAAATACTATAAAAATACTATAAAAAAGACTGTAGTTGTGTATGTCTTGTAGTGTTATTGAAGTATGAGCAGTCTGTTGTTTCAAGATGCACCAACAGACTCCCCCTGGGTGTGAGGGTGTCACTTCCACCAGATAATTCAGCTGTAAGTGTATGTTATGATTTATACAAAAGCCTATTTCAGTTGCAGTGTTGTATGTTTAAGGGGAGGTTTGTGTTTTTCTTTCTCTCTCCCGTCTCATGTGTGTACTTCTTGTCCAGTGGTGACGTCATGATCGCGCCACTGTCTTGCAACCATGTTGATTGTTGCTATGAGTATAATTATCTATTTTGTTCAGCACTGAGGTGAGTTGTATTAGTTTATTATAAGTTACACAATGATGTCTTGTATTTATTAGATCATTTATGTATTGTTAATGAGAGCACAAGTGCCTAATATAATTATGCAATCTAGTAACGCTTGGAGCTCTCACTTCTCTCTTGGCGCGGCCAGGGGACCCTTGTGTGTGTGTTCCCATGGTCCCAGCGCCACTCGTGAGACAGATACCATACTGAGCACATGTGCTGTGTGGGCTGTCACAGGCTTGCCTTATAGTTCCCTTGTTAACCGCATTTACGATCTTGTTTCTTATTGAATAGTAGTATGGCAAGTCTTGGAGTCATTTAACCTAACTTTTATTAACATAACTTTATTATTTGGCATACAGGAGTTTTCTGCACTGCATTTCTTTCCCTTGGCAATCTAGAATATAAGCTTCTTTTTATTCTTCCATATCGTTTTCCATTATTCTGCTGCATGATATTTATGTGTGAATATTATTCCTGGTTGGTATCTATAGTGGTTTGCGGGTTGGCCTGTTTACTTAGTTTTTGGTAGGCCTTTGAGGAACGGGGTTGTTGGGTGTGTGTGTAGGCCTGCAGTGCCATAATAGGCTACTGTCTTTTTTACTTCCACCACACAACATCCTCTAACTCGGGCCTTAGTTAACCCTCTAGGGGGTGGCAGCCAATCTTCAACCTACTAAGATACCAACCCTTGTGCCTTGTTCAGTTTTTAACAGCAATACATTCGGTGCAGTCAGGGACTAGGGGTGGAGCCTGTGTGACGCCTCCCGGCGTTAGCAGAATGGTTGCGTGGGGCATTGCTCGCTAGCGCTCGCCAGGATGGGGGGATGGGCTACAGTTCTCCTAGAATGATCTGCTTTATTTAATTAGTGTCGTGTTGCCACAGACAGTCCAGAAATGGTCTTTGTTTTGGTCTGTGACCGCGCCTTGTATTATATATTCGCTATAATATAAATGTTGCTTGTGTGGGAGGCGAGCGAGAGAGGGTGAGGGAGTACACCTGGCGGGGTGAGCTATGATGCGGCTCGCTAGGGCGCTGACGGCGTTGGTGGCCGGGTGGTCAACTAGTCCCTTCCCATCGCGGCCTTGTGTTCTTTACCAGCTCAGAGCTTGCCTGACACGCGTATCGCCTACACCCTTTGCAATTCTGTCCCCCATACTCGCCACTTTGCATACTATTTCTCTCTCTCGACTTCTCCTTTCTCATTCTCTACTCTTTATTAAACTCAACATCCCTTCTGGTTTCAGCATAGACGTTCACCGTCGACCAGTCGTATTGTACGCGAAGCTCTCAGATATTTCCATGTATTAGGTTAAGGAGGTATTATGCTTTATTGAGGTTAGAGAGAGACGGACTTTTCCATATGTGTCCTCTCTCGGGAAGGTTGTAGACCGGTACATGTCTCCCTGGCAAGGTGTTGAGTGATTCTGCTTGGTTATCTAAAGCTAGACTAGGGGTAGGGTTACTGTGTCGTTGTCTCCGATGTGTGCAGTGTTAGCTAAGCCCTGCACGACATCGACAGGTACTGTGGGAGCCTAAGTTGTCTTCGGGTGGGTTTACTTTGCGAGCACAGCGCTGTGGTGTGAGAGGGCCATAGCCTATCCCTCACAACATAGTGCTGCCTCTTTGTGTTGACTTCTGAGGGATCGCCAGGATAGAACTAGGTACTAGAGACCTAGATTTATCAAGAGAGCATCCCCGTCATATAACGTAATCTTCATTATACCACCTTCGGACAACGTTAGGCTACGAGCCGCATGCTCACCCATTGTTGCCCTGCCTTGATACCCCAGCTAGACTTTATTAACTGAGCAGACACTGGTTAGAGATAAGCCCCATTATTATATGTATGCAACATTATTATTCACTGCACTTTTGAGCCGAGGTTGTTGTTGAGTTGCACAACCCTAGTAGGCTGTTGCGTTGTGTCACGAAGCATTTCTTTAGTTGTCGAGCATTACTACCTTTGCGCAGTCTTTATTATTCGCCTGCCTATTATTACTATATGTCCTAGTATTTATTTTGACCCGTATTCTGCATTATAATTGTTCAAGATTCTTTACGAACATCTTCTCAGCATCAGACTTATTTCAGAAGTTTCCAGTTGATGTTGCAGGACTAGCATTGCACTTTCTTTAATACAGGAGTGCCAGTTATTTGAGTATCTACCGTAACGTTAATTAATCACGTTAACTATCTTTTCTTTGTGTAACCTAATCGAGTAATCTTTTACTGTTTGAGAATAGGCTGTTTCATCGAGCGTCAGCCTAGTGTGTGTGCACCAGTTACCGAGTCATAGGATACCTCGTTGTCCAGGCACGACTCAGGGCGGTAATGGTGTTTTGTTTTCCAGTGTTTAAGGCAGGGGTTGGATCTAGTGTTACCGTTGTTGCATTTTGCCATTATCTAGTCCAATGTTGAAGAGCCCTGTGTCTTTGAGAACCTGGATCGTAACACCTGTTACTAAGTGAGGTTGTCCCCATTGTATTCGGGTGTATTGAGCTAACCCCAGATGATGTTGTAAGGGTTAAGTCATTAAAGTTGTTTACCCCTTACAACACCACCACCGAGCTGTGCTGAAGAGAGCCACTCGGTGTATTATTAGGACATAGGCTAGGGAAAATAGGCTTGGCACAGAGGTTTATGCACTGGACTTTCCATGGTTTTTGCTCTGTATTGTTCCCAATTCCTAAGCGATTGGGCATGATATAGATTGTTCTGGAAGTCTAGTAGTGGTATGGTTAGGTAATGTTGGTGGAGTATAGAATAACCTTAGAAGTTCTCTTGCATACTACACACACTATGGACAAGACTCGGGGACAATAGATATTTTTGTGTCTCCTTGTTACTGCTTTAACCCGTCCAGCCCCGGCTAGTTTTGTAATGTTTGTTAACCAGAACCCGGCCGGTTTTCAAAAAATGGTTTTATTCCAGAAACAATAGCGAATGGGTTAGGAATGAAGGAATAACCACGAAAAACCGCTCAAAAAGCTTAAAGAATGGTCCTACAGAGCCCCCGAAAACGTATTTTACAAGAGTAAAAAATTGAAGGCAATTACCATAAAAAACCAGGTTATTGCGCGCTCACGCGCACGCACGTGGACTTTGATAGTTTTCAACCATCGGCAAGGTTGCGTGGGATACGTACACAGTTCCCATACAAATCTGAGCCCTCTTGAGTGGCTACACCTGAGGTTACGGTCGGCGCAATTAGGGTGACGCGCCAGGCGCGTCTCTGGGGCTGTGCGTTACATACATCGCCGACGCGTCAGGCGCGTCGCTGGGGCTGTACGGTTTAATGGAGCAAAGAGGAAGATAACCAATTTTCCTAGAGAACCTGCGTGTCTTGGTGTTTGAGTCCGATATTAAGAGCGTGTCTGTTGCAGGGTAGTTCGGTGATGTGGGCTAGGCTATTGGAGCATCTGGTTGCCCCGGCTCCCCCCTCGTAACAATATTTATATATATATATATATATATATATATATATATATATATCTCACAAATACATGTGAGCTAATAATTGCTTATTTTTTTTTTTTATTTTTTTTTTTTTTTTCTATATTCCAACTACTCCCTCTCGGGCATAGGCTGAGAGCCTGTACATTCCACCGCTCAACACGGTGAAGCCCGTGAGGTCTTGTTCCAGCCTGGGGAGTGAGACATGCGAAGCATCCATCATGGCTCGAAGCAGCTCCATCTCTGAAGCGGCTGGTTGCTTCGCTCAAGTGCTTCACCGTCTCACCCTCCAGACTCAGACCCTCACTCTCAGAACGCCACCTATTGAGCAGTGAACTCACTAGGCATTGTCCCCCTGTAACATATTTTGAATATGGGAATATTCATACAGTGTTATTTAATCAGGGAACAATGAGGGTATTTTTTTGGCATTTCGGTGGGCTTTGTGGTAATGCACTGATACTAGGTACAGCACAAATTCAATCCCAATAATATCTTCCCATTGACATATCGGGATTTGAACCCGGGTCCATTGGATTACCAATCCAGTGGCATGACCACTCCACCACACCTCCCCTATATACTCCCAGCCGGGATCAAACATCCGGCATTCACAACGAGTGTTCAAGCTCTTAATCCACTACACCACAGCGTGATCAAGGAATTTTAATACTTTCATATTATTTTATAGTAGGGAGCAAGGAAATTCTACTTGGAGAATGTGTTTAAATTACCTTTATCACGTCATGGTGTAATGGATTAAAAGCGTGCACACTCGTTCGGAATGTCAGAGGTTTGATCCCGGCTGTAAGAATATATATATATATATATATATATATATATATATATATATATATATATATATATATGTTAGTAAAGCAAGGTAATAAATTTTCTTTAATACATACGAGGTTGAACGAAATGGCAATTTCTGCGTTGGAAATTTTATTATTCAAAGTTTCCAGGTCTCTGATGAGTTTTCGCTGGGTGGCAGGAAGTAGATGAAGGAGATGAGCAAAATTCATGGTGGTACAGGGTTACATAAATGCAGAAGGAAGGATCTGAAGGTCCTTCAGATCCTTCCTTCTGCCAAAAGGCACTTTCCTACAGGACCTAACACCCCCCCTCGCCCCCCGGTGCCCTTGATGCAGCCCCCCGCGCTACCTCCTTCAGCTTCGTCTTCCGCAGGCGCCACACAACTTAGGCCACGCCCCTCGACACGCAGCCAATCAGCTTCGACCCCACCAACCAACCACCATCCCGCATCCAGTGCGCATGCGTGAAGCGGTTCCCCCCTTTCTCTTTTCCAGAATCCCCCTCCACCAATAGTAGATTTTTGCCCCTTGTTTTTCGCCTCCTCTGATCCTCCACCCTCTATATATACCCTTCCTGTTTACCTTTTATATCATTCCATCCTTACTTGATAATGCTGGTTGGCCAGTGAAACGCGTCGTATATCCTGTATCATCATTTACATTTATGTAACCGTGTACCACCATGAATTTTGCTCATCTCCTTCATCTACTTCCTGCCACCCAGCGAAAACTCATCAGAGACCTGGAAACTTTGTATAATAAAATTTCCAACGCAGAAATTGCCATTTCGTTCAACCTCGTATGTATTAACCCATAACTGTCGGGGCGCAACATAAGTCGAGTATAATAAATCTGGACTATCTGGCGGCGCTCGACATAGGTCGTGTGGCAATTTCAGCACGTAATGTTGCTGCGAGAGAGAGACAAGTGGTGGCAGGAGAGGAGCGAGCGTATGACTGCTCCAGACCACCGCGGCGAACCTACTGACACGAATCCCACCTCCTCCCTCCCTCTCTCACTCGCTATATACGGAATTGTATGGGGAAAGTGCCGAATTACATGCTTTTTGCACTCGCGTTGCACGGTTGTTGCAAGAAAACTAGCCATCATAAAAGGATCGTTATGGTGTCATTGGAAAGCTCTGTTTATGCCCTTTCAGGGATAGATACTTGTTTTACGCTCTGGGTCTTATTTAGGCATGAAAATGATCACGTAAACAGCCCTATTTTGGGTAAAAACACCCCGCTGGGCGGTACATATAAATAAACCGTCTAGGCCGCTCGTAAGGTGTTAGAGAATATATATATATATATATATACATATATATTGTCACTTCCAAAGGAACTATAGTTGCTTCAGTTGTAAGTGTTAGTAGTATTTCACATAGCCTATGTTTAAGGGGGAGGCTAGCGGCTGCTTTGGTTTACGTTTTTCTTCCCTCTGTTGCCACGAGGAGCGAGGTGTTGCCATCACTAGTGCACCATACAAGTGCAACACTCGTGGTGCTGAGAGTGTAATTACTTTGTTCAGCCCTTGTGGATTGTGTTAGTTTATTATAAGTTTACACAATGATGTCTTATATTTATTTGATTACTTTTGTGTTGTTAATGAGAGCACAGGTGCCTAATATAATTATGTAGTCTGGTGAGGCCTGGAGCTCCCTTCCTGTTCCGGAGGCTGGCACAACGTTGCTGCCTCACTCCAGAGACAGACCCTATACAGAGAACATGTGGTGTGGAGTCTGTCCCAGGCTTTGCCTTCTTGTTTCCCTTAATAACCGCATATAGTCTTTCAATCTTAGTTGTATAGTAGCAAGGCAAGTCTTGGAGTAATTTCAACATATTTATTTTGTCTTAACTTTATTAGTCTGCATTCTAGAGTTTTCTGCATTTGTTAGAGTAGGAAATACTGCATCCTTTATCTGGCATTCTTGAGTATAATCTTCACACCATTTCTTTCCTTTATTTTGCTGCATTGTGAATCATTATTATATGTGTATATTATTCATGGTTGATATCTATAGTGGTTTGGGTGACTGGTCTGTCCTGTCTCGCTTTTTGTGGGGCCCTTGAGGACCGAGGTTGCTGGGTGAGTGCCATAGTAGGTTACGGCCATTTTTTCCACCACACAGCATCCTCTAACTCGGGCCTTAGTTAACCCATTAGGAGTGGCAGCCAGTTTCCAACCTACTAAGATATCAACCCTTGTGCCTTGTTTAGTTTTTAGCAGCAATACATCCGGTTCAGTTTGGGACTAGGCGTGGAACCCGATACAAGGTGTAGTTGTCCCCATTGCATTCAGGTGTATTGAGCTAAACCCAGATGATGTTGTAAGAGATAAATTATTATATAAATTATCCCTTACAACACTACCGCCATGCTGTGCTGAGAAGAGCCACTCGGTGTATTATTAGAACATTAGGTAGGGATAATAGGCTTGGCACAGAGGCTTGGTAGGCTACTGCATCAGACTCTTTCCATGGTTTTTGTTTCGTATTATTCTCGGTTCCTGAGCGACTGGGCATGATATCGATTGTTCTGGGAGTCTAGCAGCATTTTGGTTTAGCACTTTTGCGCAGTTTAGAATAACCTGAGAAGTACTCTGACATACTAATAGCACTATCAACCCGAGTCGGATATGCCCTGACTCTGAGACAGTAGATATATTTGTGTCTCCTTTTATTACTGCTTTAATAGAGCAAAGAGGAAGATAAACCCTTTTCCTAGAGAACCTGCGTGTCTTGGTGTTTGAGTCAGATATTAAGAGTGTGTCTGTTGCAGGGCTAGTGTAGTACGGTGGGCAGTGGAGCATCTGCTTTCCCCGAAGCTTCCCCTCGTAACAGTGGCGACCTCAGGCCAGGATATTGGGATAGTATAGAGTTCTTGGTGGTGTGAAGTTAACTATATTCAGATTCAAATTTTTGCTTGATTGTTTAGTAATTTGCTTGCAGTGGAAACTCTACGGACATAGTACTCTCATTTTATTAACCCGTGTCCACAACTATTGCCAAGATGTTGCATGATTATTGCATTCCTGTTCATATCGTGGGGAGGGAGGATGTTTGCCAGTTTATTAGAACCCAACCTAGTCAAGAAGAGGTTGCTAGTAGGAGTTGTGATGAATTAAGACGTGTGTTGGAGGTGTTTGGTTGAAGGCACAGTGGTCTGTCTAAGGGAGAGTTAGTTCAAGAGGTGTATAAGTTGGTTGTGCAGCCTAGTGGTCCTCATGATGAAGCTAGTACTCGTGTTGTGGATGATGCTACCATCCAGCATGAGCCACAGCGTCCTAGTAGTCAGGCTAGCTATTATTCTACTGGGGCCCGGAGTCGAGCAACAACTCCAGAAGAGCTAGGTGTTACTGTATTTAGGCAGTCTCCCACTATTACCACAGTACCTGCCACCATGCCTCCACAGTCAGTTTTTAAAACTATCAGTATGGCCCCTTCATTTTCCCAGGGCTATGTTTATGCTCCTATGGCCAGTACATTTGTTTCGAGTTATGCTAGCAATCCCCAGTATCCTCCTCCTTCCCCCCATGTGTCGTGGGCCACACCCCAGCATTTCACTGCCACTCATACGGTGTTTTTTTTTTTTTTTTGCCCAGCACAATGTTCCCCCTTTCGCCCGGTTTCCTCCTATAACCCCGATAGGGTCGCGAAGGAGTCCAGAGGTTGAGCTCCAACTAAAGAGAATGGAGATGGAAGAGAGAGCGAAAAATTGAGTTGAGGAAGATGGAGATAGACAGAGAGATAGAGGAGAATAGAATACAGGCAGATTTGGAGAAGACGAAGTTGGAAACTAGTGGGCAGAGACGACAGTGGAATAATGCTGGGCATGCATCTAAGGAGGAGGCAGAAGAGGTGCTGTTGTCTCGATGGCTGAAACTTGTGCCGGCCTTTGGTCACGGAGTGGTTCTTGCGTTTTGATAAGAAGGCCCACGAGTATCAGTGGCCGAGGCAACGCTGGGCAGTGTTGGTGTCCAATGTATTAAAAGGCAAGGCTCTTGATGCATACGATCGCCTAGAAGTGCAGGAGTTAGAGTATGATGTACTTAAGGAGGCTGTGTTAAAAGCCTATGAGCTTCGTCCTGAAGCTTACAGACTAGCGTTCAGGGGGGCTCAGAAGCGGCAGGGAGACTCGCATGCGGAATGTGCCAGGTACCTGCGCGATACTCTAGCTTAGTGGTTGCACTCAGAAACGGCTAATACTTTTGAGGCGGCGTGTGAGGCTTTGCTGATGGAGCAGTTTACCAGCATAGTTGAACGGGACATTGGGGCAAAATTAAAAGAAGCACGGTTTAAATCATTAAGGGAAGCAGCAGTTTGGGCTGATGACTTTGCACTAGCCCAGCGTGGCAGTTGTATGGGGAGCTTTTTTGGTGACAGGAGAGACCGACCTGTGCACCAAGCAGCCACAGTATCCGATCGCCCATCATCACCCAAAGTTACCACAAATAAGACACATCATAACAAGGCTGACAACCAGCGAGCTTCTACGGAAGTGCGGTGTTACTTTTGCAAACAATTGGGTCATATAAAACCTCGGTGTGCTAAATGGAAGGCTACCCAGTTGGTGGCGACACTAGGGGAGGGGTTTGCGAAAGGCGAGCCGGGTACAGGTGAGTCTGGGGGGTAGTGTAGGCCAGCGGTAAGGTGGGTTGTAAGCACTATGCCACCCCAGATGGTATCACCACCTGAACAACATAACCAGACTTCCCCTGATTGGTGTCGGCCATTCATACATGATGGATTAATACGGGTTGGGGAGCAAACGTACCCTGTCAAGGTGTTTAGGGATAGGCCTACTGGTGCGCAACAATCCATGTGTCGCAACCTGACAGGGGGACCTATTAGCATGGGAGAGTTTGTAATATGCAGGGGAATCAACAGTGAGCAATACTGTGATTTAGTCCCGGTGACCCTAGATTGCCCACTTTTGACCGCCGAGGCTAAGGTGGCCATGGTGGACACTCTGCCAGTTGAGGGGGTGGACTTTTTGCTTGGGACGGGGATGTAGTTTTCCCGTCTCCTATAGTCATCGCTGAGGCTGCTTTTGAGCCCCCTGCTGGTGGTGATTTGCAAGAAGACAACATGGACTTTATCAACCCTGTTGGTGCAGTGACCCAATCAGTGGCACAAGTGGCACAACAGAGCGATGATTTAGTGAATGCGGGGGCCGAAAACCATGAGTGCGGGCCATCCCATGATGCACTACTAGATGATACTGGCTCGGAGGCAGCTGTGGGCCTGGCTGACCCCAGTGAGGCTACCGAGACTAGTAGAGGTGACCTAGTGCTGGACGAGAAGTTTAACATAGTGCCGCCGACTCAACCTTCTGATATTTTTGAGAGGTCAGAGGTAACTGCCTTGTCGGAGATAAGGTGGCCATGGTAGACACAGCCAGTTGAGGGGGTGGACTTTTTGCTTGGGACGGAATTGGCTGGGGATGTAGTTTTCCCGCCTCCTATAGTCGTCGCTGAGGCTGCTTTTGAGCCCCCTGCTGGTGGTGGTTTGCAAGAAGACAACATGGACTTTATCTACCCTGTTGGTGCAGTGACCCAATCAGTGGCACAAGTGGCACAACAGGGGGATGATTTAGTGAATACGGGGGCCGACAGCCATGAGTGCGGGCCATCCCATGATGCACTACTAGATGATACTGGCTCGGAGGCAGCTGTGGGCCTGGCTGACCTCAGTGAGGCTACCGAGACTAGTAGAGGTGACCTAGTGCTGGACGAGAAGTTTAACATAGTGCCGCCGACTCAACCTTCTGATATTTTTGAGAGGTCAGAGGTAACTGCCTTGTCAGAGATACCTAGAGACAAATTGAGCAAGTTGCAGCAAGAGGACCCGAGTCTGGGCCTCCTGTTTAAGAAGGTTGGCACAACTGGTGGGAAGAACAGTCCAGATAAGTTTATTGTAAAAGGGACATTGTTGTATCGGCAGTGGACGCCGGATACGGACTCAGGCTTGGGGAAGGTGCAGTTGGTGGTGCCTGCGCAGCCTGCCCAGTTCAGGGAGGAGCTGGCTAACGCATGAGGCACCACTGACGGGGCATTTATGGGTACGTAAGACTACTGATAGGCTACGTTTTCATTTTTGGTGGCCTAAAATGCATGCATCGGTAGCTACTTTTTTTATGTCTTGTCCTATTGGTAAGGTAGTTGGAAAACCCTTATCAAAATAATAATAATAATATACAGTCTCTCCATTTTTAGACAAATATGTGTGGTTATGGTCTTCGAAAGGGGTGAAGCCACAGAGTGTGAGGTGAAGTTGAACGGTCAGGCTATGGAGATTGTCAGCTCATTTAAGTATCTGGGCAGTGTGTTGAGTAAAGATGGGACTATGGATGAATAAGTGCGGGAGAGGGTGCAACAAGGGAAGAGGGTTGTAGGAACGCTGAAAGCAGTAATAAAAAATAAGGTGGTCAGTATGGAAGTGAAGAGGTCCTTGCATGACCGTGACGTGGTAATCCCGACACTGACTTACGGAAGCGAAGCATGGACGTTGGTTGAGAGACTCAGACCAGGAGTGAGAGGGGTGGAAATGAGTTACTTGAGAAGTGCGTGCGTAGTTACATGGAGGGATAGACAGACGAATGAGGAAGTAAGAAGGAGATGTGCTGGAAAGTGTGAAAAGGAACACCTTGAGATGGTTCGGCCATATGGAACATATGGGAAGCGAGAGAATGACTAAGAGGGTGTACGAGAGCGAGGTGGAGGGACAGAGAGGGAGAGGTAGACCGAACGAGAGGTGGAAGGAAGGAGTGAGGAAGTATATGGATGAAGGCGGTGCTGGTTGGGAGGAGGGGCGTCGACTGACTGGGGGCGGTTCGTTCGTAGCCACCCCTTCGGGGATCACGGCGTCAGGCAATATATAGATAGATAGATAGATGTGTTCCCTTGGCTACGACAATCGAGCATATCAGCTTTAAAAATGTAAATGAATGCAACATTGGAGTACATTCTACGGCGTAAAAAATTATTCTCGGATGCAACAGGGGACCGACCCAGAACATGATAGGGACACGTGTGTGTAGGTCCTACAACATTTTGTTAGTATTAGTTACTAATACTAACAAAATGTTGCGGGGGTAATAGGCTAGTTGCTAAGCATGATTTTGGAAAAATTGTGGTAATGGCCAAAAGTAATTGGGAACCACTTATTTAGAGGCTGCGGTCCTGACTGGGTTGTGGGAGGGCAATCATGGCAATGGGTATGTTGCTCTTCGAGACAAGTTGCAACCTCTTGTTCCTAAGCGCCAAGAGGAGTTGCTCAGTACTTCCGCAGGTTTGGTGATTCTCCAGGCCTGACGTCAGGGGTGGTACCCGACATAGAGATTGGAGACAGTACAACGCTCAAGTTGGCCCCCTACCATATAAATCCTGCTCGGCAGCCTGTCTTAGAAGCAGAGCTGGAGAAGGGTCGAGTGAAGAATGGATATAGTGAGTGTTCTTCGCCTGTGACTTTACAACCTAAACCGAATGGCAAGATCCGCTTTTGTGCTGATTTCAGGAGGGTCGATGCATTATCTTAGACAGACGCCTATCCATTACCCAGAGTTGACGACTCCATAGACCGCATCGGGGCTGCCACGTTAATCACTAAGGTGGAGTTAGTGGAAGGTCCCGTTGCCTTAGAGAGCGAAGAAAATTGCCAGTTTTGTGGTGGACTGGGCAGGTTATCAGTGTCAGGTGATGTTTTGCTACCAGAACACAGTCTGGATGTGTGGCATGTTAAAAACACTGACAATGTTATGGCTGATTGTTTGTCACGGGAGGGTATGTTATCAGGAAAACCCTTGCCGGTCAGTCAGTTTTGGTGTAGGCTCCTATTTTGGTTTGAGAAGCATGTTTACGCCTGGTGCTTGTTGGTTGCCGTATGTAGCCCAGCGTAGGGTCGTAAAATAGGAATTGCTGTGTTTCTGTCTAGAAGAAAATGTTTAAATACAAAAATATAAAACACTATAAAAATACTAGAAAAAGAGACTGTAGTTGTGTACGTCTTGTAGTGTTATTGAAGTATAGGCAGTCTGTTGTTTCAAGATGCACAGACTTCCCCTGTGTGTGTGTGTGTGTCACTTCCAACTGAACTATAGTTGCTTTAGTTGTAAGTGTTTGTAGTATTTCACATAGCCTATGTTTAAGGGGGAGGCTGGCTGCTTTTCTTTATGTTTTCCTTCCCTCTGTTGCCACGAGGGGCGAGGTGTTGGCATCACTAGTGCACCATACAAGTGAACACTGTCGTGGTGCTGAGAGTGTAATTACTTTGTTTAGCCCTTGTGGGATTCTGTTAGTTTATCATAAGTTTACACAATGATGTCTTATATTTATTTGCTTACTTTTGTGTTGTTAATACGAGCACAGGTGCCTAATATAATTATGTAGTCTGGCGATGCCTGGAGCTCCCTTCCTGTTCCCGAGGCTGGCCCAACCTTGCTGCCTCACTCGAGAGACAGACTCTATATGGAGCACAAGTGCTGGGGAGTCTGTCCCAGGCTTTGCCTTCTTGTTTCCCTTAATAACTGCATATAGTCTTTCAATCTCATTTGTATAGTAGCAGGGCAAGTCTGGGAGTCATTTCAACATATTTATTTTGTCCTAACTTTTTTAGTTTGCATTCTAGAGTTTTCTGCATTTATTAGAGTAGGAAATACTGCATCTTTTATCTGGCATTCTTGAGTATAATCTTCACACCATTTCTTTCCTTTATTCTGCTGCATTGTGAGTCATTATTATATGTGTATATTATTCATGGTTGATATCTATAGTGGTTTGGGTGACTGGTCTGTCCTGTCTCGCTTTTTGTGGGGCCCTTGAGGACCGAGGTTGCTGGGTGAGTGCCTTAGTAGGCTACGGCCATTTTTTCCACCACACAGCATCCTCTAACTCGTGCCTTAGTTAACCCTTTAGGGGTGGCAGCCAGTCTCCATCCTACTAAGATATCAACCCTTGTGCCTTGTTTAGTTTTTAGAAGCAATACATCCGGTGCAGTTTGGGACTAGGGGTGGAGCCCGATACAAGGTGTGGTTGTCCCCATTGCATTCAGGTGTATTGAGCTAACCCCAGATGATGTTGTAAGAGATAAATTATTATATTTATCCATTACAACACTACCGCCGAGCTGTGCTGAAGAGAGCCACTCGGTGTATTATTATGACATTAGGTAGGGATAATAGGTTTGGCACAGAGGCTTATTAGGCTACTGCATGAGACTCTTTCCATGGTTTTTGTTTCGTATTATTCTCGGTTCATGAGCGACTGGGCATGATATGGATTGTTCTGGGAGTCTAGCAGCATTTTGGTTTAGCACTTTTGCGCAGTTTAGAATAACCTGAGAAGTACTCTGATATACTAATAGCACTATCAACCCGAGACGGATAGGCCCTGACTCTGAGACAGTAGATTTTGTTGTGTCTCCTTTTATTACTGCTTTAATAGAGCAAAGAGAAAGATAAACCCTTTTCCTAGAGAACCTGCGTGTCTTGGTGTTTGAGTCAGATATTAAGAGCGTGTCTGTTGCAGCGCTAGTGTAGTACGGTGGGCAGTGGAGCATCTGCTTTCTCCGAAGCCTCCCCTCGTAACAATATATATATTCTGTATATATATATATATATATATATATATATATATATATATATGTATATATATATAGATGTATATGTGTAGGAAAAGAAGAGAAATAATTATGAAACCCCATCTTTATTCACAAATTTTCGGTCTGCACTAATGACCATCTTTAGGCGAACATCATAATCCTAAAAATAAGTGAAAATAGCTGTAAAATATATATATATATATATATATATATATATATGTAAAAGGGGTGGGTGCGAACTCAATTCAGTGTAGTGTCTGCTGCTGCTGGGTTCACCACATGTTTCTAAACATCCCTAATGGTCACAAAGACTTTAAAGTAACCAAGAAAGGGCGCAAATCGTGCATTGATGCGCGAAAGGGTTAACCTGACCAATGGGGCAGCTCTGAACTCGACTCCCTGGAGCGCCACCATTAGGATGCTACTGGAACCGCACTTCTTGTGGAGCGTTCGATATGTTTACTTTCCGTATGTGCATATGTATCTGTATATACTGTACAGTATACACGTGTGTGTGCGTATATGGTTCTCTTTTTTGTTAATATTGCATAGATGTTTGTACTTTTCCAGCACTGTGGATTGCAAGAATATTCCAATTTCTCATACTGCACCATTACACAAACCAAAGGCACAATTTTGACCCAACTTCAGACCATTTGGTGGCACTGGCAACACGGGCAAGATAACTGAATGCATTAGATTTGTATTCGGTTATTATACATGTGAATACGAGGGAAGTGTGTGTGTGTGTGTGTGTGTGTGTGTGTGAGTTACCATCAATAAATACAACTAAACCATTAAATGTACTACTAAAATAATATTACTATCCTATCTGTCCTGCCTTCCCCTCCTAACTTGTTATAATGGTAATACAGCCCGGCTACCTTGTTACCATAATTAATTATTAGTTTACGATATGACATTAAGGCTTCATTAAATGTTAAGCTGTGGGTTGATCGTACAATATTATTTTATGTGGCGCCGTTGGTCCCCGGCAGTGTAATGGTAATGAGCTTCATTGGCGGATCATAAATGTATTCTATATTTCCTGGCTTAGTAATTTTATATGCGAGGAAATTAATAAAAAAACATTAAATATTCAATACCGTATACATAAAACCTATTGTGCTTTATTGTATATCGGACACATATTATAGAATAGTTCTATGAAAAAATAGATTCACTACTACAGTGATAGCTGGTGATAGCTGTCCCCCTGGTATCTGAAAGGGGTGTGGTTCCCCCTGTAATAGGGGTGTCTCTGGTGATAGCTGTCCCCCTGGTATCTGAAAGGGATGTTTTCGGGTGGATGGGACTCGATAGCCTTGGCGGGCAAGCTATCTAGGGGAGAAAACCCTACACAAATTACCGATGGGCGACACGCTAATCGGTGCCAGTTACAGGTGGCGATTTCTATAACAGATATAACATATATATATATATAACAGTGTCTAATCTGTATTGTCTTTATTTTGTATTCTAATCGTGTTTTTCTAACAATGATCTGAGTAAAAATAATCATACTAGTGTTAGCATCGTACGAAATAACATTTCTGCCCTCTTTACTTCCATTATTTCAACTCTCTTCTAAAGTCAGTGCAATTTTCTCAGTGGAGAATAAATTAACACATATTTTAGTAATCTTTCAAAAGACAGTTTTGTTGTATACTGAAATGTACTTATTCGCTCCTCTGTGTACATTCCTCTTTCATTTCCCATCTGTCTTCTTTAGTGCTTGCTACATTTCCCTCTTTACTAAACTCCTGTGTGTGTTTGTGTTCAACATGTTCAGGTACACTACGCATTACATAATATAATAACATTCTACTGTTGTTAATCAAGACGCTCCGAGTTGGGCAAGGTGAGCACAACGCGAACAAAGGTTATTTTGTTTATCATTTGTAACATTGTCAGTGATAGCTCGATCTGAACTAAACATATACACAAGAAAGTCGCTTCCAAGGAATTGACCACTTGCGAGTTTCGGAAGTTTGAGTTTCAGACATCAATATTTAGCCGGTCGTTTTTCAATGGTTTAGTAGTTGGTGGTACGAGGGTTTAATGTTCTCAACCACCAGACTCGACTGTTGACGGGAGTTTTGTCAAGTTGAATTAGTCGTTAGAGAGACTGGTTCTGATTACTTGAAAGATCTCCAAGGGTTTTGGGCTGGTGTGTGTGTGTGTGTAATTCACTTGCTTGTTCGTCAAGGGGAATCCACGCAATGCGAGCTAAGCTCATTATTATCGCGCCTCCTTAACTGGGAATGTATTGCGTGAAATGCATGTTAAGTGTTTATGTATCGTTGGAATGGCTGTGGATGTGTGTGTAGTCTGTATTTTTAGCCAATTGGCGACATCTGGAAACGAAGGCTTTGGGTTAATCTGTACGGTACCATTCTCACTACGGTACCAGTCTCACCCGAAGGCTTAGGTTGACCAGTAGCTTAGGTTGACCAGTACGATACCCATTTCACCTTGTAACCAATCACCAACCCCAGATGGGACATCACAACTTCGTCCACTTATACCAGGTTCCTATTTATACTGCTAGGTGAACAGAGGCTACACCATTAGGAGACTTGCCCAAATGTCTCTTCCCCACCCGGGTCTCGAACCCGGGACCTTCTGGTTGTGAGCCAGACGCGCTATCAGTTACGCCACGGGGAGGTGTGTGTGTGTGTGTGTGTGTGTGTGTGTGTGTGTGTGTGTGTCATGGATAAGGTAGTGCATGGTAATATATAAAGATATGTTTGTTTAGCCTTGTCTATATTTGAAATATCATAATTGATCAGTGTTGAAGCTCCAATAATTTATCGTGCAAGTTGTAAGTTAAGGAGGATGTCTGGAGACCGCTAGTCTGTGTATTTGTCTTTTATAATGTTAAATCCTTGCCAGATACTTATGGGAGAGCTCTTATTGGTGTTCCCTGTTACCCCCCTACGTCCCCCCCCCCCTTCTCTCTCTCTCTCTCTCTTGTCAGAGTGCCTTCTCTAACTTTCATTCAGCATTTACTAAACTATATGAAGAGTGTTTTCCTCTCCATAGGGTAAAACTATCATATCAGAACCGGAAGTGTTGGCTTACCTCAGGTCTTAACCCTTTCGTTGTGGGTGACGTTCTGGAACTTCCTGGCAAGTTACAGTAATTTCCAGGCTTTAACCCTTAAAAAGCGGCTCACCACTTAAGTCGTGTTGAAAAAACTGGCAAAAAACGGGTGAAAAAAGGGTGGAAATCGAGTGAAAATGGGTGGGATAGTAATGATCCATACGTCCGACATCTGTGGCCTCCCGGCCCACACTAACTCCAGTTCCCCCACCGCACGTGAGGATGACAGTGTAACCAATAGTTCGCTAAAAGTGAGCAAGGTAGCAAAATCTGCTAAACTTCCATCTTCGAGGTAACACTGTCAGTGCTCCACGAGTGCTACGTAGCTGTATGTGGCGTCATTGTGTAGCGATTTCCACCTAGTTTTCGGCGCAATACAGTTCCTTTCATACTGATGGTTGATATAGCAGTCAGAACGGCCCAGAAAGGCCCAAAACGGCCACAGAGCACCCGCTAGAGGAGGGTTAAAAGCCTGTAAAAACCGTAAAAATCGAGTGTCAGTGGGCGGGAGCGTGAGGGGCCCACCTCCGACCCTCAGAGCAGCGAGCGGCTCACTGAGGTTGACTGTGTCTTGCGCGGGTCTCTCTCTGTGTCTCACAACAGTGTAGCCAAGCGAGCGAGTGCTACCAAATAGCGGGTTTCCCGCGTTTCACTGGCACCACTGCGGGGCCCGTTCTGGTCTCATTTTGAAGCTATTTTCGCCTAGTTTTTGGCAGAATACACTTCATTTAGTGCAGATGCTTGATTTATCATTCATTCAGGAGTGCCTGAATATGCCCTAAATAGCCCAAACATCGCCGCAGCCAATGGGTTAAAAGAGTCTATTAAAGTTTAAAAATAAATTGTATATCAAGTCCATAAAGTATACAACAGAGGAAAATAAAAAGGCGTATCAAAAATAAAAAATAAAATTGAACAAATTATTAAGAACAACAGAAAGGGAACATTATGATGAACTGTTCAAACAAAATACGGTCAATATAAAGAAATCATGGGAACAAATTAGAGAAGTATGAATGTATATGTATGTACAGTATGTATATGCTCAGGCCCAATCCCAACTTTTCCTATTTTTATTTTTATTTTCTATTTTACTCTATTTTATTATTTTTTGTTTTTATTTTCTTGGGGGTGGCCGACTCAAGACAGAGCAAGAACAGGGAAAACACAAAACACAAGACAGAACAACGAACACACAGACAAAACACAAAATTCACACACATCTAGGTCACCCAGGAGAACACCCAGAGACCAGGGTCACCAAGGTCGCTCCAGCACTCCCCCGGCCCCCGACCACCCGGAGAGGCTCCGATCTCGGCAGGCAGACATGCAGCGGAGCCAAAGCCACAAGCCCGCCCACCACACTTCCAGGCGCATCCTTCATATTAATCGTCTCCCCGGGCCAGGCGCCTGATGGACTATTATCTAGTCCAACTTGCGCCCGACCCCTTCCCCCAAATGACCACGTGTTTACTCAAATATTCACAAGCATTCTCCATTCATTCCTGTTTATTACAACTTCCTTTGCCTGATCTATAGTCATTCCTCTATCATCCGAAGCTTGTCTTACACAGTCTCTCCATCTCAATGGGGGTCTTCCTGCCCTTCTATCTCCCCTTGTATCTGACGACTCACATATTCTCTTTTTAAGTCTTTCATCTCCCAATCGTTCAACATGACCATACCAGCTCAGCACCCTTCTGTCCACTCTGGCTGACAAATGTTCCTGTTGCCCCACTCTCCTACGTATCTCTTCATTCCTCAATTCGTCTCTATGAGTAACTCCACATATTTTTTTTTTCTATGTGATTGAGGGAGGCAAAAGGCATAACTGCCTATAGCGAGTGCCTCCCCCATAGTTGAAAGAGTGACAGGGCCAAAATCAAGGGACGTTCAAGCCAAAATGCCTGGACACACGGAGTTTGAAGCAATGTAAGTCATAGGAAGAGGGAAAGACTGATTCTGGGAGAGAGTTCCAGAGCTCAGCTGTTGAGTAGAAGAAAGTTTGAGAGTAACGTTTCACTCTTGGGTTGGAGAGTTGCACAGAGTAGGGGTGGGATTAAGTTGCAAGACGGGTACCACGTGCCCTACGTAAAGGAGGTGGTATGCACTGGGATAGCTCTGAGGAACACTGATTATTATAGTAGCGATATAATAGCGAGAGAGATGCAACATTGCGGCGGAGAGAGAGATTGCAGAGAGTTGGTGAGTGGACGGGAGTTAATGATACAAAAGGCCTTCCTTTCAATTTTGTCTAGGAGAGCGGTGTGAGAGGAACCTCCCCACACATGTGAACAATACTCAATACAAAGGCGCACTATGCCCCTGTACAGAGCAAGAAGCTGTGCAGGGGAAAAGAACCCCCTAAGGCGGTTGAGCACACCCAGCTTCTGGGAGGCTGCCTTAGCAAGACTGGTAATATGGTCCTTCCAAATGAGAGCAGAAGAAAAAGAAACACCAAGAATATTGAAGATGAAGAATATTGAAGAAGATGAAGGGTTGATTTTTGTATTGTTGAAGAATAAGGGATGGTCCGCTGGGAGATCCTGACGGGTAGATAGATGGAGAAATTGGGTTTTGGAAGCATTAAAGTTAACAAGGTTTTCTCTGCCCCAATTGGAAATAGTATTTAGATCAGAATTTAAGAGTACTATGGCTTCATTACGTTTGTCGTTGAGGGATTGCTGGCGGGGGCGTTCTGAAAAACTAATGGAGTAGTGCAAGGTTGAGTCGTCTGCGTATGAATGGATAGGAATTAAGGTACAGTTAAGGAGATCATTTATAAAAATTAGAAAGAGAATAGGAGATAGGACAGAGCCCTGAGGAACACCGGAGTTGATAGGGTGAGGAAGTGAACAATGGCCGTCCACAACCGCGGCTATGGAACGGCCGGAAAGGAAATTAGAGACAAAGGCACATATGGAGGGATAGAAACCGAAGGAGGGTAGTTTAGAAATTAAAGATTTATGCCAGACTCTATCGAAGGCTTTCGATATGTCTAGTGCAATAGAAAAAGTCTCACCGAAGTCCCAAAAGGAGGATGACCAAGAGTTAGTAAGATATGAAAGAAGATCACCAGTAGAGCGACCCTTAAGGAAGCCATACTGGCGATCTGAGAGCAGATTATGAGAAGAGAAATGCTTAAGAAATTTGGAAGCAAGAATAGTTTCAAAAACTTTAGAAAGACAAGAGATGAGAGCAATTGGACGATAGTTGGAGGGTTGAGAGCGGTCACCCTTCTTTGGGACAGGTTGAATGTGAGCAAACTTCCAGCATGAAGGGAAGACGTTAGAGGATAGACAGAGACGAAAGAGTTTGCCTAGGCAGGGAGTTAGCACGGAAGCACAGTTTTTGAGAACAACAGGAGGAACACCGTCCGGACCGTACGCCTTATTAGTGTTAAGCCCAGAGAGGGTAGAAAGTACATCTTTAGAAGAGATTAGGATATTAGGCATAAGTAAGAGAGAGGAGGGCGGAGAGGGAGGAATAGCACCGGAATCATCCAAGGTGGAGTTTTTATCAAAAGTTTGAGCGAAGAGTTTATCTTTGTCAGAGGAAGAAGTGATGGTTGTGCCATCAGAGTAGGAAAGGGGAGGGAAAGACAAGGAAGAGAAATTGTTGGAGAGGTTTTTGGCTAGATGCCAGAAAGCTTGGGAAGAGCTAGAGTTGGATAGTTCAGTGCATTTATTATTGATAAAAGGGTGTTTGGCAAGTCGAAGAACAGATTTGGCTTGATTCCGGGCAGAAACATGTGAAGAATGAGAGTCTTGAGTTTTAAGGCGTCGGTACCGTTTGAATGCTTCCAACTTATTGCGGACAGCAGTAGAACAGGCGTGAGTAAACCAAGATTTTTTAGCATTAGTCTGAGAGAAAGAGAATGGAATGTATGCTTCCATGCCCGATAGGATTACCTCGGTAATGCGTTGAGCACTCTCCGAGGGTCCCCGGCCAGGGAAGCAGAAATCATTCCATGGGAAATCAAAGAAGTACTGCCGAAGAGCCTCCCAGTCGGCAGCGCCAAAGTGCCACAAGCGCCGCCGGCTAGGAGGATCGGGTGGCCGTACTGGAGAGATAGGACAGGTGATAGAGATAAGTTTATGGTCGGAGGAGCCCAAAGGAGAGAAAAGATCGACAGTATAAGAAGAAGGGTTAGAAGTTAGAAACAGGTCAAGAATGTTGGGCCGATCTCCGATGCGATCCGGGATACGGGTGGGTTGCTGAACTAACTGCTCTAGGTCATTTAGGATAGAAAAGACGTAGGCTTGTTCACCAGGTGGATCAGTAGTGTGAGAGGAGAGCCATTGGCGGTGGTGAACGTTGAAATCTCCTAAGATGGAGATTTCTGAGAAAGGAGAAATGGATAGAATGTGTTCCACTGTAGAGTTTAGATAGTCAAAGAATTTGGGAAAGTTGGTAGAGTTAGGGGAAATATAGACAGCACAGAAATATTTAGTAAGAGAATGACAGGAAAGTTTGAGCCATAAAGTTGAGAATTCAGAGGAGTCGAAATCTGGAACACGAGAGCAAGTGAGTTTGTTGTGCACATATGCACAACATCCGCCTCTGGCTTTGAAACTAGGATAGAGAAAGTAGGAGGATACAGAGAAGGGGCTGCTGGATGTTGCTACAGACACCTGAGTTTCGGTGAGGAAGAGAAGATCAGGTTTGTAGGAGGAGAGATGGTGCTCAACAGAGTGAAAGTTAGAGGAAAGTCCGCGAATGTTGCAGATATTAATAGAAAGAGTAACAGGCCGAGGTCCAGGTAATTGTGTGGGGTCGTCAGGGGATGGTCGGTCGGGAGTGGAGGCATTTATGGTCCCCCCCCTGGGGACTTCGAGGCTGGGCTAGAATTCATCATTTTGTTTTATTTAATTTTAGTGCGGAGGAATGAAGTGTGGTGTGCATGTTTAGTGTAGTGAAGTGGATAGGAGAAGGAGGTGTTTGTGAGAGCTAGCTGGATTGCTCTCAGTGTAAATGAGGCACAAAGAACGATACATACTCCTCAAGCAGCTCATCTCCATCACATCCAGCTTTCTTCTCTCCTTTTTCTTCAGAGCCCATGTCCCAGCCCCATACATCACTGTTGGCACAACAATTCCTTGATACATTGCACTTTTTACTTTCATTCCGAGATTTATCGTCTTCCACATACTTCCCATTGCTCCGAAAACCTTCCTTCCTTCACACACTCTCTGTTTTACCTCCATTTCCATACCTCCACTCCTGCTAGATATTTAAAACACTCTACTTGTTTCAATATTTCCCCATCCAGCCTCACATCTAGATTCACCCTAGAGAAGTAATCAATAAAAATGCAAAATCTAAGAAAACAACTGATTTTACTATATATGGAAATAAGGTAAGCGACGCTAAACTTATTGCCAATACTTTTTATTATTTTTATCTAAATATTGGTATCAAAATAAGCCAGTCATTACCAAATATACAGAAAACATTCTCATCATGTATGCCTACCGCTAATCCAAATACAATATTTTTAAGGCCAGCTACTTGCGATGAAGTGAAAAACATAATTACTAAGCTAAACAAAAAAGTCCAGGGTCGGATGGTATAAGCTCCACGGTTATTAAAGAGACTTTCCCCTATTGTATCGACACACTAACAACTCTAGTTAACATGTCTATGACTGAAGGCATTTTCCCTAATGAACTCAAAATTGCTAAAGTAATACCTTTATATAAAAATAATTATGCTTCACTTGTTAACAATTATCGTCCTGTATCAATATTATCCCTTTTCTCAAAAGTGTTTGAAAAAATTATGTATAGGCCTACTAGATTGATGTAATTTTTTAACATAGGCCTATACATTATTTTACGATTTCCAGTTTGGGTTTAGGAAGGGATATAATACTAATTTAGCTTTAATAATGTTAATTGATAAAATCTCAGAAGCTCTCGATTCAGGTAAACATGTAGTAGGGGTATTTTTGGATTTTAGCAAAGCTTTTGATACTGTAGACCATGACATTTTGTTAAAAAGTTAAATTTGTATGGGGTCAGGGGGGTTGCTCAGAAATGGTTAGAAAGTTAATAGGGTACAATATGTAAATTATAAAGTGACAATTCTTACAAGGGATATGTGAAGTGTGGTGTTCCTCAAGGCTCTGTTGTAGGTCCCCTGTTGTATTTGATATATATGAATGATATAGCGAATGTATCTCTAAATATATTCCCAATATTATTTGCAGATGATACTAACATATTCTTAGAAGGGGATAATGTTGATAAGGTCATAGGTATGATGAATGTGGAGATGAAAAAGCTTGTGGAGTGGACCATTGCCAATAAACTCTCTTTGAATGTAGATAAAACTCACTATATGGTGTTCACGGTGAAGGGAAAACAAGTGAAAACTAATTTAAGTGTCTGTATTAACAGTAACCCTTTAAAGAAAGTTAAACATTCTAAGTTCTTGGGGGGTAATTATAGATGAAAAACTATCTTGGATTGAACATGTTAAATATTTAAAAAATAAAATATCTAAAGGCATAGGGATCATATGTAAAGCTAGAAAATTACTGAATATATCAACATTATTAACTATGTATAATTCTTTTGTATACCCCTATATTACTTATGGGGTAGAAGTTTGCGGTAATGCAAGTGAATGTAATCTCAAACCCATCCTAACTCTACAGAAAGGAACAGTAAGAATAATTAAATCAGCCCAGAATCAGAATCAGAATCAGAATGTGAGGTGAGGCCTCACTAGTAGTGAAATAAGAGATTGAAGTCCAAGGTAAAGTGGTGAGTATGAAGAGTTGAAGGGATGAAAGCTGGTGGGCTAGAGCACCTTGCTATTTTTTAGTCTTCTTTTGTTTTTTGTATCTTGAGCAACAGTGCCACGTGGTGCTGGTATGGAGAGGCCGCTGTTGTTGGTGAAGGTGGGCGATGATGGTGGTGAAGAAGGAGATGATGTTGTTCTTGATCCCTCTTGGTGAGGTAGTGGCTCCTGAAGAGGGTGAGGTCCACTTGTCGTAGGGCATGATGTTAGGGAGACCAATCGGACTATCATGGTCCCCCGTATGTTGACCCCACTTCAGCTTCCCCCATGTCTCCCCAGATAGTCACCATCCTCTCCTCCTCCTCTCCAGCACCTACAGGTGTTGGTGAGCTCCCCTGGTGGTAGGCTGGAGCTCTGTTGTTGTTGTAGGCGCGGTGGTGGTGGAGAGTGGTGGTTAAAATTAATCAGCCCACTATAGATCACATACTGCCCCAATATTTAAATAATTAAAGTTATTATCATTTAAAGATGTTTATGTTTTTGCAGTGGCTAAACTTATGTTTAAAATTATGAAAGATCTTACTCCAGGCTTCTTTAAAGATATGTTCACATTAAATAATACTATACATCAGCATTTGACCAGGCAGAGACATAAGTTACATGTTCCCATTGCCAGAACAAATGTATTGAAAAACACATTTAGGCACAAAGGAGTTTTAATAAGGAATAATATAATGGATAAGATAAATGTAAACTGTAGTCTCTACATATTAAAAAGAAAGATTAAAGAATATTTGATGAGTAGTGAAATAAATAATCTTTAAGGTAGTGTTGAGTGTGAACAGATTATTATTCTAGACGGAAGTTGTTTGTAATTGTAGTAAGGTTCTTTTTTTTTTTTTTTTTTTTTAGCACGTTTTTGTTTAGCACATTCTTGATGACATTTTTGATGACTAATTTGTATTAGTGTAACAAATTTAAAGGGGACATATATGTCGGATGGCATCAGTTCCCTGTTGTCATAGAGTATATAGGACTTTTGTATGATATGATTGTAATATTGATGTACTCTATGACAATAAAAAAATTGAAATTTAATCTAATATAATCTCTCTCTCTCTCTCTCTCTCTTTTTCTCAATTAGGTCAATTAGGAATAAATTCTCCGAACTTCAGGCATTGTTGTCTACAGAATGCTTCGATGTAGTGGCTATCACTTAATCCTGGATTCAGGGAGTCCGAAACAATATGGCGCCCAGGGACTTACTAGGTATAACTAGAGTGCCTTTATATAGAGAGTGGTGACAGGGGATTCAGGGAGTCAGAAACAATATGGTGCCCAGGGACTTACTAGGTATAACTAGAGTGCCTTTATATAGAGAGTGTCGACATAAGGGGTTCAGGGAGTCAGAAACAATATGGCATCCAGGGACTTTCAGTGCTTTTATAGATATAGATTGATGGATTGCGAAAACAAATATATAAAAAACATTCATTAAAATTAAGGCGGATTCATCCGCTACATCCCGTTGTAGATGGGAACGCCGCAAGTGCAGCAAAACGACCTACTTAGCGAATGTAGCAGAAATCCGACAGGTTTGCTTTGTTCATTTTGACTATGCAAATAACATTGGTCTTAGTGATCAATGTCGTGGAGCCAGCCGTTTAGGAGTAGTGCGTAAAGGTTACGGAGACACAACATTCGCTCAATTCGGCAAAACACACCTCTCTTCATAGCGGGATCGGGAATAATATGAGGTACATAAGCTGAAGAATGAAGTACATAATTAATGGTTTGTAAATGGTGTATTAATGGTAAAGTGTGAGGTGGAAACAATATGTCAGCCATAAGTCAAGTTGACACAACTCTCTCAAACAAGCACCCTATATCAAACTAAAGGGATGAAGGTGAGTGTGTGTGTGTATGTGTGGATGTGCGTGGTTGTGTGCGCTTGGGCGGGGGGGGGGGGGGGGAGGCGGACAAAAGTAGGAAGAAAGTAAGGAAATAGGTGGCAAGGAAATATGTAATGAAACTATATGTGCTGCAAAAAAAATAATAATAATAATAAATAAACAAGTAAAACAAAATAAAAACACAAATTAAACGAAGGAAATACTAGGGAATGAAAGGAAGGAAATTAATTAAATATAATTAGTAGGTTATACAAATTACAGAAAGAATGAAGGGAGGTAGGAAGGAAAGAAGTATATCAGCAAGCCATGAAAAGCTGCCATAAATTAGGTAAAGATATATTCAGGGGATCCTGAAAATATTCAGCGGATCCTGAAAATCAAAGTAAAATTCAAATTTGTAGTTTCAGTTTTACAAAAAATACAACAGCTAAAAAGACTAGCAAAGTAGAATAATAGACTGGGCTTTTTTAACTAACTCTGAATAAAGTCCTCGGCATCAAACTCGAATTAAGAAAACCAATGCATTCATATAGTATCATTCAGTATCAAGTTAGAAAAAAGATAATCTTTGAAGTAATACAACATACATACACACGTTTTGTGGCAAATGTTCAGTTAAATCCCTATTACAAGGGCCCGCCCTAACCCTGCCAATCAAAGGAGTATACGGCAAAAATAATTACATTCATATTTTTGTTGTCTATGTGAATGAGGGAGACAAAAGGCATAACTGCCTGCAGCGAGTGCCTCCCTCAGATTTCAAAGAGTGACAGGGCCGAAATCAAGGGACGTCCGAGCTAAAACGCCTGGACACACAGAGTTTGAAAGGCTTTCCTTTCTACTTTATCTAGGAGTGCAGTGTGAGAGGATCCTCCCCACACATGTGAACAATACTCATTACAAGGACGCACTGTGCCCCTGTACAGAGCAAGAAGCTGCGCAGGGGTAAAGAACCTCTTGAGGCGGTTGAGCACACCCAGCTTCTGGGAGGCTACCTTAGCGAGACTGGTAATATGGTCTTTCCAAGTGAGAGCAGAAGAAAAAGAGACACCGAGAACATTGAGGGATGATGAAGGGTTGATTTTTGTTGTATTGTTGAGGAATAAGGGATAGTCCTCTGGAGGTTCCTGACGGGTAGTAAGATGGATAAATTGAGTTTTGGAAGCATTAAATGCAACAAGGTTTTCTCTACACTAATTGGAAATAGTAGCTAGATCAGAAGATAAGCATTTTATGGCTTCATTACGTTTACTTTTGAGGGATTGCTGGCTGGGGCGTTTTGGAAAACTAATTGAGTGGTGTAAAGTAGAGTCGTCTGCATATGAATGGATGGGACTGGATGTACAGTTGAGAAGATCATTTATAAAATTAGTAAGAGAATAGGAGATAGGACAGAACCGTGAGAAACACCGGAGTTGATAAGATGAGGAAATGAGCGATGGTCGTCAACAACCGCAGCTATGGAACGGCCAGAAAGGAAATTAGAGACAAAGGCACAGATGGAGGGACAGAAACCGAAGGAGGGCAGTTTGGAAATTAAAGATTTGTGCCAGACTCTATCGAAGGCCTTCGATATGTCTAGTGCAACGGAACAAGTCTCACCGAAGTCCCGAAAGTTGGATGACCAAGAGTTAGTAAGATATGAAAGAAGATCACCAGTAGAGCAACCCTTAAGGAAGCCATACTGGCGATCTGAGAGCAGATTATGAGAAGAGAAATGGATACGAAACTTGGAAGCAAGAATAGTTTCAAAAACTTTAGAGATAAAAGAGATGAGAGCAATTGGACGATAGTTGGAGGGTTGAGAGCGGTCACCCTTCTTTGGGACAGGTTGAATGAGAGCAAACTTCCAGCAAGAAGGAAAGACGTTAGAGGAGAGACAGAGACGAAAGAGTTTGCCTCGGCAGGGGGTCAGCACGGAAGCACAGTTTTTAAGTACAACAGGAGGAACACCGTCCGGACCGTACGCCTTCTTAGTATTTAGCCCAGAGAGGGTAGAAAGTACATCTTTAGAAGAGATTAGGATATTAGGCATAAGTAGGAGAGAGGGGGGTGGAGAGGGAGGAATAGCACTGGAATCATCCAAGGTACAGTTTCTGGCAAAAGTTTGAGCAAAGAGTTCAGCTTTGTCAGAGCAAGAAGTAATGGTTGTGCCATCAGAGTGGAAAAGGGGAGGGAAAGACGTGGAAGAAAAGTTGTTGGAGAGGTTTTTGGCAAGATGCCAGAGAGCTTGGGAAGAGCTAGAGTTGGATAGTTCAGGGCATTTATTATTGATGAAAGAGTGCTTGGCAAGTCGAAGAACAGATTTGGCTTGATTCTGGGCAGAAACATAAGAATAATGAGATTCTTGAGTTTTAAGGCGTCGGTACCATTTGAATGCTTCCTTTTTGTTGTGGACAGCAGTAGAACAAGCGTGAATAAACCAAGATTTTTTTGCATTAGACTGAGAGAAAGAAAATGGAATGTACGCTTCCATGCCCGAGACGATTACCTCGGTAATGCGTTCAGCACTCTCCGAGGGTCCTCGGCCACGGAAGCAGAAGTCATTCCATGGGAAATCAAAGAAATACTGCCAGAGAGCCTCCCAGTCGGCAGCGCCAAAGTGCCACAAGCGCCGCCGGCTGGGAGGATCGGATGGCCGTACTGAAGAGATAGGACAGGTGATGGAGATAAGTTTATGGTCGGAGGAACCCAAAGGAGAGAAAAGATTGACAGTATAAGAAGAAGGGTTAGAAGTCAGAAATAAGTCAAGAATGTTGGGCCGATCTCCGAAGCGATCCAGGATACGGGGGGGTTGCTGGACCAGCTGCTCTAGGTCATTTATGATAGAAAAGACGTAGGCTTGTTCACCAGGTGGGTCAGTAGAGTGAGAGAAGAGCCATTGGCGGTGGTGAACGTTGAAATCTCCTAAGATGCAGATTTCAGAGAAGGGAGAGATTGATAGAATGTGTTCCACTTTAGAGTTTAGATAGTCGAAGAATTTGGGAAAGTCGGTAGAGCTAGGGGAAAGATAGACAGCACAGAAATATTTAATATGAGAATGACAGGATAGTTTGAGCCATAAAGTTGACAATTCAGAGGAGTCGAAATCGGGAACACGAGAGCACGTGAGTTTGTTGTGCACGTATGCACAACATCCGCCTTTGGCTTTGAAACTCGGATAGAAAACGTAAGATGATACAGAGAAGGGGATGCTGGCAGTTGCTTCAGACACCTGAGTTTCGGTGAGGAAAAGAAGATCAGGTTTGGAGGAGGAGAGATGGTGTTCGATAGAGTGAAAATTAGAGGAAAGGCCGCGAATATTGCAGAAGTTGATAGTAAGAGTGACAGGCCGTGGTCCAGAGTCTTTAGAGGGGTCGTCAGGGGAAGGTCGGGCATGTGTGGGGGTATTTATGGTCCCCCCCTCCCCCCCCCCCCCCCTGGGGACTCCGAGGCTGGGCCTGTGTTCATCATATAAACATATACATATAAATAAATATAAACATATAAATCATATATACATATAAACATACAATAATAGGGATAAGCGAATTGAATAAGTATATAAGGTTTAAATGTTAAAATTACGATGCTGAATGTTTTGCATACAACATTTTGCTGGATACGTATGTATTTCGAGTGTACACTCTAGGACATAAATAGTGACCTTAAGTTTTCGAAGCTATCCCGACTTTAATAGAATCTTGCCATAAATTCTTTACCTAGCATTTGCAATTTGGAGGTTCGTTTTACTGTTCGAATGTTCACATTGGATCAGGATTTTTGTCTCAGAGTGTACAGTTGCTCTCATGATTGTTGTATACAATCAGTGATTATGTAAGGAATTAATATTAGCATGATTAAATTAGAGCTAGATTATCTTATTTATTAGTTGAATAAAATGATCAATTAATTAACGGTGTCATTCAACAAAGCTTTTTCTTATCATATATAATGTCACCGAGTGGATGCAAAATCAATGTAACTAACTGTTCGTTGTAGTGAAATATTTGCCCTGCATAATCACAATCTCTCTCTCTCTCTCTCTCTCTCTCTCTCTCTTTCCACTCCCCCTTTGTATTGCTATCTCTATTAAGGGGAGACTCCAGGATATATTCTAAATTAAACTTCTAGAAGAGACTCATTGCTGGCCTTTTGACACATATATGCTAAAGGTGTAACGGTGACTCGCTGAAATTTTCATCGTCCTATGTCCACGCGCGTGAGCGCATTTTTAGTTTTTTGTACCAAATATCTAGTGATCCGAAAACCATTTTACAAAATTGTTTTATATTGTGCATGAGGTACCCTATATAGACTGTCTACAACTCCTCAGAAGCATATTGCCAAGTTGATACGTGATAATGGTTAAAACCGCAGGTAAATTATCAATATAACTAATTTACCCAATTTTTTACCATAAATAAATCATTTGAGTATGGAAAATATTTCCCAAACTCAAAAAGCTTCCGAGGGAGTGTGTATGTATACTTGTTCTACTTATATGGCGAAATTGGAGACAATCGGACAGTAAATGGCTGATTCATCATCATATTAGGTGAATAAACATGCACTATTCATGAATAAAGATTGAAATTTACTCGTAAGTAAAACTTATTCTAGGTTGAGCCCGTGAGCAATTTTCCTTGAGTTACCCCTACAATGGCTTCTTCCCGTCGTGCCACACGCTCGCAAAGAAAACCTGATATTTTGGGGGACTAAACTATTTTATATTAATATTTATAAGTGAAAAAATTACAAAAACTCAGATTTTGGGACCCCCCCAAGGGGGCCCTAGGGATATCCTATGGGTGTTTATGCCCTCATATGACCATTTCTATTGCATACAGCATCCCTTTAGACTACAGACACCAAAACAAAAAATTTGTGGCTGAAAACAAAAATCTCGTTTTTCGGGGGTCGAGGTCGAACCCCCGGCCCGGGGGGTTATGGATGCGATATGTTTTTTTGTTCCTTCCTATGCTATTCTCCTATGTTGAAAGAAGCAGTTTACAGAGAGAACACAAAAACTTGAAATGTTGCCCAGAGCCAAAACAAAAACTGGGGTCTCTTAACACAAAGACTGACCACCTTGCTGGGATCGTAAGGTCTGTGTGGCCAGTATATATATGTAAATTTCCTTCCTTCCTCCACTACAGTAAATTATCGCACCACCACCACCACCTTAATAATAACACTTAAGGGGGTGACCTGCCTTTTTTCTCTCCTTTTCTCTCTTTCTCTGGCTTTTATCCATTCGGCCCCATTCAGCCTACTGTTTTAAGAGTTTTACCCCAATCCAGGTGTCAATATTTTCCTGGCGAGCGGTAGCGAGCCAGCATATATGTATTTTTGTTTTCACAGCAAGCTAAATTTGTAAAATTTTCGCTAGAAAAATTTGTCCGGCGAAGCTGGATTTCTCCATACAATGCTGGCTCGCCAGGAAGAAATCGACACCTGGATGGGAATAAACGTCTTAAAACAGTTGGCTGAATGGGGCCGAATGGATACAAGCCAGGGAAAGAGAGAAAAAGAGAGCAAGATAAAAAAAAAAAACGCTGACCCTCCTTAAGCTCACAAATGACGCAGTTAGTGACCAGGCTTGTTGTTCCTATTTTATGGTGATGTTGGTTGTCTCCCTGGTGTTCTCATTATGGAGAGAGAGAGAGAGAGGGGGGGGGGGGACCGGCACGAGCCAGGGTAAATCATAATAAAACATAATTGAAAGAGAAAGCGTTCAAATCAGTGAAAGAAGAAAATTATGATATGAGAGCCGAGGGAAAATGAAGATGCATTTTATTGAAGAAATGAGAAGGGATGATAACCATGAAAGAAGAGGATGAGGAAAACGAGGATTATAAACAAAATACGCTAAGTGAGAGTGGGCAGGCAATTACAAAAAATGTCGAGCAATATGAATACACTTATGAAATACAAAATACAATGGTTGATGATAACTGACAGAGTAATATTGATATTATGTCAGTATAAATTTTCGGTCAAAGGTTGAGCATATATTTCATTACGTTTCACAATATACAGGCTGTTCATTTAAGCAAAGCATTTTGTGGAGCCATGATACATATCTAAAACAATTCTGAAATAATTTGGGTAATTATTGAATATACAGTAGGTGCATGCATGAGGTTCCGTTAATACACTGGTTCAGGATAAGCGTTTACTGCCTAAATAATGGATTTTTCCAGAACTAGATCCCACCAGAGGTTGTGGGAGAGGGATCCCACTCATCTCTATTATCCTCCTACTATGTTTATCTTCAATTCAAAGCCAAATGTGGAGGTTGCGTGTACGCAACAATATGACTTGTTCCTGTGTTCCCAAGTTTGACTCTTCTGAATTCTCAACTAACTGGCTTAAGGTATCTTGTCACTCTCTCACTAAATACATCTGTGCTGTTTATCTCACCCTTAATTCTACTGACTATCCAAAATGTTTTGACTATCTTACTTCTAAAGTGAAATGCATTCTCTCCATCTTTCCGTTCTCAGAAATTTCCATCTTAAAATAATTCAATGTTCACCACTGCCAATGGATCTCCTCTCTCTTCACTGAATAACCTGGTGAACAAGCCTACATTGTTTCTATCTTAAATTACCTAGAGCACCCCACCCATATCCCGGACTACCTTGGAGATCGGCCCAACATCATTAACTTATTTATTAACCTCCAATCCTTCTGCTTATACTGTAAATCGTCTCTCTCCGTCGGGCTCTTCTGATCATAACCTTATCCCTGTCACCTGTCCTGTTTCCCCAATATGGCCTTCTGACCCTCCCAGCCGGCGGTGCTTGTGGCACTTTGGCGCTGCCGACTGGATTTTTCTCTACGGGAGTACTATATTGATTTTCCATGGAATTATTTTTGCTTCCGTGGACAAAATAGAGAGTGCCGAGCGCATTACTGAGGTAATCCTTTTGGGCATGGAAGCATACGTCCCATTCTCATTCTTCCAGACTAACTCACAAAAATCTTGGTTTACTCACGCTTGTTCGACTGCTATCCGCAATAAGGAGGAAGCATTCAAACAGTACCGTTGCCTTCAAACTCAAGAATCCTGTACTCCCTTGTCTCTGCCCAGAATCAAGCCAAATATATCCTTTGACTTGCCAAAAACTCTTTCATCAACAACAAATGCTCTGAATTCTCCAACTGTAGCTCTTTGCAAGCTTTCTGGAATCTAGCCAAAAACATCTCTGACAATTACACTTCCTCGTCTTTCCCTCTTCTTTTTCACTATAACGGTACCACCGTTACATCTTCCTCTGACAACGCTGAACTCTTCGCTCAAACTTTCGCTAAAAACTCCATCTTGGATGATTCCAGCACTACTCCTCCCTCTCCACCCCTCTTTCACTTACTCATGCCCGATATCATAATCTCTTCTAAGGATGTACTCTCAGCACTCTCTGGGCTTAATACTAAGAAGGCGTATGGATCGGATGGCATCCTCCTGTTGTTCTCCAAAACTGTTTTCCCATTCTGACTCCCTGCCTAGGCAAACTCTTTCATCTCTGTTTTTCCTCTAAGCTCTTTCCTTCTTGCTGGAAGTTTGCTCTCATGCAACCTGTCCCAAGGAATGGTGACAGCTCTCAGCCCTCCAACTATCATCCAATTTCTCTCATTTCTTGTATCTCTAAAGTTTATGAAACTATTCTTAATTCAAAATTTCTTAAGCATTTATCTTCCCATAATCTAGTTTCAGATTTCCAGTATGGTTTCCTTAACACTTTCTTTGCGGGCAAATTTCCGCTATTTCCTCAATATTAGGGCCCATTCAGGCACTCCTGATTGATTAGGCAAATGTCTGAATGAAATTAAATTTATTCAGCCAAAAACAAGAACAAAATTGCTTCAAAATTACACCAAAACGAGCTTCGTAGCTTGCGGGATTCACCCACAGCGCTACCATAGACATATGCTAAAATTAGCAATTCTTGCTAATGTCTCGCTACATTTACCTTTGGCAGCACTGTATATCTCGCGAGACTCTGACTCAGAACCTTTATTGCCACGGCCGCACGGCTGGGAGACAGACGTGTGGCCTGTCGCGCTCCTGCTCCCTTGCACTCAATTTCACAGGCTTTTAGAGGCTTTAAAAGTATGTATATTCCTTTAAATTGCCATGGCGTTCAGGAACGTCTCCCGCAGGGCAAGGGTTAAGGGCTGCTCTACTGGTTATATTCTTGCCTATCTTACTAACTCTTGGTCATCCTCCTTTCGGGACTTTGGTAAGACTTTTTCTATTGTGATAGACATATCGAAAGCCTTCGATAGAGTCTGGCAAAAATCTCTAATTTTTAAACTTTACTCCTTCGGTTCCTATCCATCTATCTGTGCCTTTGTCTCTAGTTTCCTTTCAGATCGATTCATAGCTGCAGTTGTGGAGGGCCATTGATTATTTCCTCAACCTATCAAATCCGGTGTTCCTCAGGGTTCTGTCCTATCTCCATTTATATTTCTAATATGTATTAATGATCTCTTTTTTTTTTGTCTCAGCCTTTCTTCTATTTAACATGTAAACTTTGGAACTCTGTCCCTCAATCAATCGTTCCTCCATCCTATGACTTAAACTGTCCAAGCATTTTGACCCCAATGCCCCTTGAATTTGGCTCTCTGTCACTGTTTTGGCTTTGGGGGAGACACTCATACAGGCAACCTACCTTTGTTCTCCTTCATACACATACAGACACAAAATTGGATGTGTTTCCTGGGTGTGGGAGGTGACGGATCGAGTATTGACACTTTCCATTATGAAGGTAGCGTCTGGAACTTCTTAGGGCTTTTACTTTCAGATGGGATTAAAGGCACATAGCTGAATGATCCTCTCAAACAGCCTGTCTGTATCATAGATGATGTCGTTGGCAGCTGTGTCTGAACAATATTGTATGACTTCTGGTGCAACACAGAAGGTGTGACTTACAGGTGCCTACGCCTGAGGCAGAGGTTATGTTGGATCATGGAGAGGTACAGGTAAAGTATTCAACATTGCTGGGATTTAAAGCCATTCAGAACTTGTCTGAAACATGGTTTTCCTTATCAGGCTGTGACGCCTCCCGGCGTTAGCAGAATGGTTGCGTGGGGCATTGCAGCTCGCTAGCGCTCGCCAGGATGGGGGGATAGGCTACAGTTGTCCTAGAATGATCTGCTTTATTTCATTAGTGTCGTGTTGCCACAGACAGTCTAGAAGTGGTCTTTGTTTTGGTCAGTGGCCGCGCCCTATATTTTATATTCGCTATAATATAAATGTTGCTTGTGTGGGAGGCGAGCGAGAGAGTGTGAAGGAGTACACCCAGCAGCGTGGTGAGCTATGACACGGCTCGCTTGGGCGCTGACGGCGTTGGCGGCCGGGTGGTCAACTAGTCCCTTCCCGTCGCTGCCTCGTGTTTTTTACCAGCTCAGAGCTTGCCTGACACGCGTATCGCCTACATCCTTTGCAATTCTGTCCCCCATACTCGCTACTTTGCATACTATTTCTCTCTCTCGACTTCTCCTTTCTCATTCTCTAATCTTTATTAAACTCAACATCCCTTCTGGTTTCAGCATAGACGTTCACCGTCGACCAGTCGTATTGTACGCGAAGCTCTCAGATATTTCCATGTATTAGGTTAAGGAGGTATTATGCTTTATTGAGGTTTAGAGAGACGGACTTTTCCGTATGTGTCCTCTCTCGGGAAGGTTGTAGACCGGTATATGTCTCCCTTGCAAGGTGTTAAGTGATTCTTCTTGGTTATCTAAAGCTAGACTAGGAGTAAGGTTACTGTGTTGTTGTCTCCGATGTGTGCAGTGTTAGCTAAGCCCTGCACGACATCGACAGGTACTGTGGGAGCCTAAGTTGTCTTCGGGTTGGTTTACTTTACGAGCACAGCGCTGTGGTGTGAGAGGGCCATAGCCTATCCCTCACAACATAGTGCTGCCTCTTTGTGTTGACTTCTGAGGGATCGCCAGGATAGAGCTAGGTACTAGAGACCTAGATTTATCAAGAGAGCATCCCCGTCATATAACGTAATCTTCATTATACCACCCTTGGACAACGTTAGGCTACGAGCCGCATACTCGCTCATTGTTGCCCTGCCTTGATACCCCAGCTAGATTTTATTAACTGAGCAGACACTGGTTAGAGATAAGCCCCATTATTATATGTATGCAGCATTATTATTCACTGCACTTTTGAGCCGAGGTTGTTGTTGAGTTGCACAACCCGAGTAGGCTGTTGCGTTGTGTCACAAAGCATTTATTTAGTTGTCGAGCATTACTACCTTTGCGCAGTCTTTATTATTCGCCTGCCTATTATTACTATATGTCCTAGCATTTATTGTGACCCGTATTCTGCATTATAATTGTTCAAGATTCTTTACGAACATCTTCCCAGCATCAGACTTATTTCAGAAGTTTCCAGTTGATGTTGCAGGACTAGCATTGCACTTTCTTTAATACAGGAGTGCCAGTTATTTGCATATCTACCGTAACGTTAATTAATCACGTTAACTATCTTTTCTTTGTGTAACATAATCGAGTAATCTTTACTGTTTGAGAATAGGCTGTTTCATTGAGCGTCAGCCTAGTGTGTGTGCACCAGTTACCGAGTCATAGGATACCTCGTTGTCCAGGCACGACTCAGGGCGGTAATAGTGTTTTGTTTTCCAGTGTTTAAGGCAGGGGTTGGATCTAGTGTTACCGTTGTTGCTTTTTGCCATTATCTAGTCCAATGTTGAAGAGCCCTGTGTCTTTGAGAACCTGGATCGTAACAAATGGCGACCTAGCTCAGGATCTTGTGAACTAAGAGATAATTGCAGGATTGTTGTGGTCATTTGTTTTATTGAGGAATATAGTGGGCACGTTAGATTTTTTTTTGGCAAAGTAGTATAGCACTTGCGAGTCTTCAGACATTTTTGGCAAGTGAATAGTACTACATAGGAGCTTGGGTACTTTTTTTTTTTTATAAACGTGAGAATTTTTGGTGGACACAATGGGAGACGAATCGGATCATACTGAGGGTTCAGGGAATGATGCAGGCTCTGATGGGCAGATGCCAGGGAGGTTAGTAACTAGTGAGGAGGCCGCAAATAAGTTTTTGGAGGTGCCTATAACAGCTGATCGACTAGAGGAAATTAGCAAGTATGGTCTACAGTGTTTGGCTCCCCTCATGGGGCTTAAGGTGGCTCATGGCATCAAGAAGAACGATTTGAGGGCTTGCGTACTGGGGGCGGCTAGTGAGGTCCAGGGTGGAGAGGGTGTTCGGGGACTTCTGCTCGAGCCCCCCCTCCACTCTACTCCCATCGGGACCTCTAGGATGCCGGAGTTTAGTACGTTCCCGCAGGCCGATAGCCGCTGGCAGCGTGGTTTAGGATCGCTGGGTGGGCCTCCAATAGTTGCACCTCCTCCTCAAGGTTTCACTACAGAAATGCTCTTCCAGCTTGAGATGGCTAAGATGCAGGCTGAGCGTGAAGAACGTCTCGAACTCGCTAAGGCTAAACAACAGACTGATCTCGAACTTGCGAGAATAAAAACCCAGTCGGAGGCTGAGTCTACCAGGTACCGTGCAGATATCGATCTTGAGAAGACTCGGGTGGAAATGACAGGGCAACGTCTCGGTGGTGGGAATTGTGGGCATGATCAGTCTTTGTCGCACCTCTTGAAGCTAGTCCCTGTATTTGATGAGTCGGGTGTCACCGAATTTTTCATGAGATTCGAGAAGAAGTGCCAGGAACGCCAGTGGCCTGGGGAGAAGTGGGCAGCCCTTGTTTCCTCTAGACTTGTGGGCAAGGGACTCAAGGCTTATGATGCATTGCCTATAGAGTCGTGTATTATCTATGAGGAACTCAAGGAGGCTGTCCTGAGAGCATACGAACTACAACCAGAGACGTACAGGTTGAAGTTCCGGGGTGTTACCAAGGGTCGGGAGAGCACCTTTTTGGAACATGCCCGGGAGCTGTCCGATGCTTTTGGGAATTGGCTGAGGTCGGAGAAAGCTACTACGTTTGACGACATTAAACAGTTGGTGCTTTTAGAGCAGTTTTTTAAATGCACGGGCGGCGACCTGACGTTAAACCTGAAAGAAAAGCAACCAAAAACTCTACAGGAGGCAGCTGAGATGGCTGACCTCCGGCTATCACTAATTCGTGGGTGCGGGTCTGCCCAGCGTAGTGAGGCAGGTAACAAGGGGCGTGACGCCCCACCCCCCCGAGTTAGTGACATACCTTATGCAAACAAGTACAAGAGCCATGATACCAAGACTGACCACAAGACTAGCACTGTCCCGTTTAAGAAGGGGCCGGGCCCTTCCCAGTACCAAGGGAAGCCCAAAGGGGAGTTGGAGTGTTATCATTGTCATAAAAAGGGGCACTTTGCAAGAGTCTGTCCTAGCAAACCACCTACAGCAGCTGTGTCTTTGGCCTGCAACATTGGTGTGTCTCCGAAGTCGTCTGAGTTTGCCCGGGGCAGTTCGTCAGAGGCTGAGGCACAGCCAATGCAGAAGCACCTGGGAGGCTCGAACCCTGCTCGGGATGTTTTTTGCGACCATAGAGGGCGGGGTTGCGTGATGTGGGCGGGGCGCAAGCATGGATTAGAGGTCTTGCGTGATACAGGTGCTTCCCAGACTCTGATGAAAAACTTGACTGGCTACCCTATAAACGCGGCTCGGGTGGTAGTGGTGCAGGGTATTAATGCAACTCGGTCATACCCGCTGGTGCGGTTGGAGTTGGAGGTGGATGGTGTGGCATGTGAATTGGATGTCGGGATTGTGGAGAAACTGCCAGTGGAGGGCGTCGACCTTCTTCTCGGCAACGACTTTGCAATGCCCGCTTCTGAGGTTCTACACTTAGTCGTTGCTGAGAGGCCGGCCGATGTGAGTAGGGAAGAGCAAGAGTGGGTCGAGCGGTGCCAGACACAACCCATGGCGTGTGTTGTCACCCGAGCTCGGGCAGCTATAGTGTCACAGCCTAGTCCTCCGTCTTCAGACCAGCGGAGGAACGATCAACAGGAGGAGGCTAAAGCTGGAGTTGGTTTTAAGAGTTTTGACTCGGCGGCTCTCTTGGGTGATTCAGTATTAGCACCATTACTTAATTCTGGAGTAGCCCCTGGGCCTGTCATCGAGAGTGACGAGGCTGGGCACGACGAGACTCCACGACAGCAATGTTATGTACATCGAGAGAGACAGAGGGAGCAGCCCAGTATCGGGGAAGGTCATGCATTGCTCCAGGAGCAGTTAGATCGCTTGGCACCCTCAGATATACGTCGGTTGCAACTAGAGGACCCTGAGCTCCAAACGTGTGCTAATGGAGCTGTAGAGCTCGACGAGGACGGCGATGCACAGCCAGGAGATTTTTTTTATTTAGAAGGCATCCTCTATAGGCGTTTTCAAGACCCTAAACGTAGTTGGCAAGAGGGGTCCGGAGTAGTGGACCAGTTGGTGGTGCCACGGGAGTGCAGGGATAGCCTACTGAGGTTGGCGCATGACGTACCACTGGCAGGACATCTAGGGGTGAGAAAAACGGTGGCGGCTTTAGAAAAATTGTTTTGGTGGCCGGGGTTGAAGGGGCAGGTAGTAACCTGGATAGCAATGTGTCATACGTGCCAGAGGGTTGGAAAACCTAACCAAACAATTCCGAGAGCCCCGTTGCACCCCATTCCTGTCAGTGGACCGCCCTTCAGTAAGGTCATCATTGATATGGTCGGACCCCTACCCCCTACTAGTGCCGGTAATAAATTTCTATTAACTACCATGGATGTGGCCACTCGTTATCCTGATGCATATCCAATGAGAAATGGCACGGCGAAAACTGTTGTCCGGAACCTGCTCTTGTATTGCTCGCGGTATGGTTACCCGCAAGAGGTGCAATCGAACCAAGGTTCTAATTTTACATCTAATCTGTTCAAACAAACTATGATTCAGCATGGCATCAGCACTGTCGTCTCTTCTGCGTATCACCCGGAGAGTCAAGGGGTGTTGGAGAGGTGGCACACCACGCTGAAAAGCATGCTTCGATGTTACTGCGCAGAGAACAGAAAGGATTGGGACCTTGGTCTGCCGTATGTTTTGTTCACGGCAAGAGAAGTACCTGGAGAGAGTCTCGGTTTCAGTCCGAATGAGCTTGTTTTCGGGCATCAGGTGAGGGGCCCTCTCCACATGGTGAAGGAGATTTGGGAGGGTACCGCTAAGCCATGTTCTATGTTGAGATACATCCTCGAGAGCAGGGAGAGAATGCTTAGAAGTCTGGAGCTGGCCGGGTGTAATTTGGTGAGTTCGCAGGCCCGTATGAAGGACAGGTACGATACTAAGGCGAAACTCCGGGAGTTTCAGGTATGTCAAGAGGTGTTGGTCCTGTTGCCTTTGTCAGGTCATCCTCTGGCTGCCAAGTACGCTGGGCCTTATCGGGTGGTGTCAAAGATCTCCGATCTAGATTACCTAGTTGCCACTCCAGACCGGAAGAAGCGTAACCAACTATGCCACATTAATTTGTTGAAGGAGTATGTGAGGCGCCCACCTGAGTCACTAGCTGTCCCTGTGTTGACCTGCCGCGGTCAAGGTGGAGAAGGACAGGGGGGCAGCAATGATCAGGTGGATGATAACTGGGATTGTCATGTCTCGGCTGATCAGTGGGCGGGGAATTCGAGCCAATGTGCGCACGATGCTCTGGCGCACCTGCCGGAGGAACAGCAGGTGGCAGTGCAGCGCCTGTTCGATTCATACCCCACTGTATTTGCTGAGCACCCAGGCCTCACTACTCAAGCGGTGCATGATGTCGACATAGGAGAGCACCCCCCCTTCAAGTCGATACCTTATCGGGTGCCACCCATTAAACTCCCAGCGCTCAGGGATGAGCTGGAGTATATGCTGGCGAGAGGCTTGATCGAGAAGGGGGCAGTACAGTGGACTTCTCCTGTCACTCTGCAGCCCAAACCTGATGGAAAAGTTCGGTTCTGCATTGACTTTAGGCGGTTGAACGGGTTGACCCCCACCAATGCATATCCTCTTCCCCGGGTGGATGACAGTGTGGATAAGATCGGGAAAGCAAGGTACTTGACCAAGGTAGACCTCGTCAAAGGCTACTGGCAAGTACCACTGTCTGAGCGTGCTAAAGAGGTGTGCGGGCTTGTGGTGGATGGCAGTACTTACCGTTGCAACGTGATGCCATATGGTCTGAAAAATGCACCGGCCACTTTCCAGAGCTTAATGAACGACATCGTAGCAGACATCCCAAACTGTACTGTCTACCTTGATGACGTGATCATTTATGACAACGATTTCCAAAGTCACTGTGAGCACATAGAAGCCTTATTTAGTCAAGTTAGTAAAGCAGGCTTGGTGGTTAATCTGGGCAAGTGTGACTTTGTGCAAGCCACGGTGCAGTATCTGGGGTTTGTGGTTGGGTTAGGGCAGGTGAGCCCGCCCCAACAGAAGATACAGGCTATCGACTTGTTCCCCAGGCCGACCACCAAGCGGCAGATCATGAGATTTTTGGGCATGATTGGGTATTACCGCCGCATTATAAGAGGCTATTCTACTGTGTTAGCGCCTTTGACAGATCTACTAGCTAAAGATAAAAAGTTCCGCTGGGCACCTGAGTGTGAGCAGGCGTTTCGAATAGTTAAACACCTTTTATGCACTCACCCTATCCTCAGGGCCCCGGACTTTGAACGACCATTTCAGTTGGCGACTGATGCCAGCGGAGTAGGGGCTGGTGCCGTACTTTTGCAGACAGACGAGGAAGGTCTTGAGCATCCAGTCAGTTTCTTTTCAAAGAAATTTAATTCAGCACAGAAAAAATATTCGGTTGTTGAAAAGGAACTGCTGGCAATCGTGTTAGCGCTCAGACACTTTGAGGTCTATGTTCCTGCATATGGGCCAGTCGTGGTAGTGTTTTACCGACCACCACCCGCTTAAATTCCTCAATCAATTCCACAACCGGAATATGAGGCTGACCAGATGGTCGCTCATGTTGCAAGAGTACAACTTAGACATTCGCCATATTGCCGGTTGTGAGAATGTGATTGCGGACTGTCTGTCGCGGGTGGAGGATCCGGGGCAGGCTACCACAGTATGTTGATATAGCCTCCTGTCTTGGCTCGCGGTGTATTTTTGCGCTGGTGCTTGTTGGCTCGCGTGTGTAGCATCAGCGTAGGGTCGCAGGGCAGGAGTTGTTGGCTTTGATTAGAAGAAAATTAGGCTACATCTATAGTAGCCGCCAAAAAACAACATTAAAATAAAATATGAAAAATTAAATAAAAACTCTTTCTTTTTAATAATTAATTTTAAGATAATATTGTAGCTGATTACTGAGTGCAGATGATTTTCCCTCAGTAGGCTGTGCTTCTTAAAGCTCACTCTGGGATCACAATGTTATGAATTAATGTATTATATTTGGGAAAGGTGATAAGATTTTTTTTATATAAAAATGTTGTATTTTTTTTTTTTTTTTGAGGAGACAGCTTGCATTCCATGAGTGGCAGACTGGTTAGGAGTGGCAGATTTTAGCGACATTCTGCCTGTTCAGATATGGGCTCATGGTTGAGTGTCCCATATCTTGGGGGGGGGGGGGGGGGACGCCTCCCGACGTTAGCAGAATGGTTGCGTGGGGCATTGCAGCTCGCTAGCGCTCGCCAGGATGGGGGGATAGGCTACAGTTGTCCTAGAATGATCTGCTTTATTTCATTAGTGTCGTGTTGCCACAGACAGTCTAGAAGTGGTCTTTGTTTTGGTCTGTGGCCGCGCCTTATATTTTATATTCGCTATAATATAAATGTTGCTTGTGTGGGAGGCGAGCGAGAGAGTGTGAAGGAGTACACCCAGCAGCGTGGTGAGCTATGACACGGCTCGCTTGGGCGCTGACGGCGTTGGCGGCCGGGTGGTCAACTAGTCCCTTCCCGTCGCTGCCTCGTTTTTTTTACCAGCTCAGAGCTTGCCTGACACGCGTATCGCCTACATCCTTTGCAATTCTGTCCCCCGTACTCGCTACTTTGCATACTATTTCTCTCTCTCAACTTCTCCTTTCTCATTCTCTAATCTTTATTAAACTCAACATCCCTTCTGGTTTCAGCATAGACGTTCACCGTCGACCAGTCGTATTGTACGCGAAGCTCTCAGATATTTCCATGTATTAGGTTAAGGAGGTATTATGCTTTATTGAGGTTTAGAGAGACGAACTTTTCCGTATGTGTCCTCTCTCGGGAAGGTTGTAGACCGGTATATGTCTCCCTTGCAAGGTGTTAAGTGATTCTTCTTGGTTATCTAAAGCTAGACTAGGGGTAAGGTTACTGTGTCGTTGTCTCCGATGTGTGCAGTGTTAGCTAAGCCCTGCACGACATCGACAGGTACTGTGGGAGCCTAAGTTGTCTTCGGGTTGGTTTACTTTGCGAGCACAGCGCTGTGGTGTGAGAGGGCCATAGCCTATCCCTCATAACATAGTGCTGCCTCTTTGTGTTGACTTCTGAGGGATCGCCAGGATAGAGCTAGGTACTAGAGACCTAGATTTATCAAGAGAGCATCCCCGTCATATAACGTAATCTTCATTATACCACCCTTGGACAACGTTAGGCTACGAGCCGCATACTCGCTCATTGTTGCCCTGCCTTGATACCCCAGCTAGACTTTATTAACTGAACAGACACTGGTTAGAGATAAGCCCCATTATTATATGTATGCAGCATTATTATTCACTGCACTTTCGAGCCGAGGTTGTTGTTGAGTTGCACAACCCGAGTAGGCTGTTGCGTTGTGTCACAAAGCATTTATTTAGTTGTCGAGCATTACTACCTTTGCGCAGTCTTTATTATTCGCCTGCCTATTATTACTATATGTCCTAGCATTTATTGTGACCCGTATTCTGCATTATAATTGTTCAAGATTCTTTACGAACATCTTCCCAGCATCAGACTTATTTCAGAAGTTTCCAGTTGATGTTGCAGGACTAGCATTGCACTTTCTTTAATACAGGAGTGCCAGTTATTTGCGTATCAACCGTAACGTTAATTAATCACGTTAACTATCTTTTCTTTGTGTAACATAATCGAGTAATCTTTTACTGTTTGAGAATAGGCTGTTTCATTGAGCGTCAGCCTAGTGTGTTTGCACCAGTTACCGAGTCATAGGATACCTCGTTGTCCAGGCACGACTCAGGGCGGTAATGGTGTTTTGTTTTCCAGTGTTTAAGGCAGGGGTTGGATCTAGTGTTACCGTTGTTGCTTTTTGCCATTATCTAGTCCAATGTTGAAGAGCTCTGTGTCTTTGAGAACCTGGATCATAACAAGGCTAACAGCGTCTTGCCATACTTGCCAAATATTCTATACAAGATTCTTTAAAAGAAATGTTAAGAGTGGTGTTGCACATCTGCCTAAGTTGGTGTTGAGGGCAGGAAGTAATTGCTTTTATGCTCGAGTCTTGAGAGGCTGTATGGTGAGGAAGAAAGATAGATGTGAAGTTGTGAAGCAGGCAGATAACTTGCCATTCTTGATTTGGGCCACGCTCTGTTCCTTTGGTTTCACACTTCTGGTTGATGTTCCCTTACTCAATGACGAGGGCTGAGTCGGTGAATTTATTGTCTAGTACATACCCTGGATCACTCTTCTTATAGGCCCCAGCTTCTAAACGGAAAAATGTATAGGATCTTTGCAGACATTTAACACCTTACGAGCGGCCTATGCGGTTTATTTATGTGTACCGCCCAGCGGGGTGTTTTTAGCCAAAATAGGGCTGTTTACGTGATCATTTTCATGCCTAAATAAGACCCAGAACGTAAAACAAGTATCTATCCCTGAAAGGGCATAAACAGAGCTTTCGAATGACACCATAACGATCCTTGTATGATGGATAGTTTTCTTGCAATAACCGTGCAACGCGAGTGCAAAAAGCAGGTAATTCGGTACTTTCGGTACATAATTGAGTATGTAGCGAGTGAGAGAGGGAGGAGGGAGCTGAGATTTGTGTCAGTAGGTTCGCCGCGGTGGTCTGGAGCAGTCATACGCTCGCTAGTCTCCTGCCACCACTTGTCTCTCTCTCTCAGCCACATTACGTGCTGAAATTGCCACTCGAGTTATGTCGAGCGCCGCCACATAGTCCAGCTTTATTTAACTCGACTTAAGTGGTGGGCCGCTTTTTAAGGGTTAAATGGAGACTTATATACGGTGCAAAGCTCTCTCTCTCAGTATTTAGTGAAGTTGTCATGGGCACCCTCCACCAGTGTCAGTAACAGAATGTTGGTCTCCTTGGCTGGCCTCAGGATGTATCGTAGGTGACATGTGTTTTTCAGTCACATAAATATGTCTGAGTAAGTTAAGTGAGTGTATATGATCATCATGGGCAACCACTGGAGTGCTGCCAGCGTTCGGTGAGCTAGTGTGTTGTGGTGGGTTGGCTAGTGGGTTGATACCTAGTGGTGGGCTGGCTGGAAAGGTAGGTTGTGCTCAGTAGGCTAAGAAAGACTCGAGAGATGCTGGTCTTTTGGTGTTACACCAGAGGGAGAGAGAGAGATGTTATGTTTGTTGATGACATTAACAGTATTTGTGTACTCCTATATTCTGTGTATTGTCCGTCCTTTTATTGTATTAAATACGAGTTCCATTCGCTTTAATAATCTTAGTATTTTCATGATTCATTACTCTCTATATAGGCTTATATGGTTAATAGTGAAACTAAGTAAGTAAAATCTATTCTCTCTGGATTAATATCTGAGTACGTGAACCCTTCCTTCCACCTGCTAGACACTCTCTTCCCATCTCCCTGTACACCTGTCTATAGTAATGCTCAATATTGCATTCCATTAAGTAATGTCAGTTACGGTGTGAGAAATAAATGGAGATAAGCTATATTTGATCAATGACTGATTAACTATGAGAATGTTGGGTATTGAATTTTTGTTCTTAAACAGTAAAGATTAAAGCTACAAATCGAAGAACAGTCCAAGATGAGAAAGATATGTGATGGGTAATGTGTGTGTGTGTGTGTATGTGTGTGTGTCTGTGTGTGTATGTGTGTTTGTTATTACACTATGTATCACAATTGAAAGAGCTACATAAACAGCTATAGGATAATTTATGACATCATAATCCTTAAGGGGTTAAAAATTAGCATATTATGGAGAGAAAGCAAGGCTAATAAATTATTTTACTAGAAGTGGCGAGAATCTGAGATACAATGAATGATTGGTCAATATTTTGTGTGTGTGTGTGTACGTGCGTGGGAAGGTATTTTGATGCATTTCAGTCTCTCTCTCCCTGTGTCTCTCCTATCTCTCTCTCTCTCGTTCCACAACCTCATCATCTGTTATATAAAACTAGCATGCGCCTCGCAACCACCATTTCTGGGCAAGCTATTCAAGAGAAAACATGCAACCGTGTGCGGGAGTGGGTGTGTGTGTATGTGTGACTATGTGAGAGAGAGAGAGAGAGACAGACAGACTGAAATGAGGTCGACTATCTTCGCACGCACGGACAGACACTGTACACACTCACAATAATAGCAAATCAATCTTTCAACATATTGCGCCCCAGATTCTCGCCACTTCTACTAATATAATTTGTTAGCTTTGCTTTCTCTCCGTAATAGTTAATCGTTAATCCCTTGAGGATTATGACAAGTGTTGACAGTTTATTCCGGCTATTGGTAGAATTAGATGATTTTAGTCAGTTTAGGAAGGGTATATGGAAGTCAGAAGGATAATTGAGATAGTTTTCACACTCTTAAGTCACACATATTCTTTCTAAGCTGTTTAATCCTTGTTTAGTGGGGCCCGACTTAAGTCTGCCTAGAGAACCAAGGACTATGTGGCGGGGCCCGACTTAAGTCTGTGTGCAATTTTTGAGCAATAATGGCTCTGAGAGAGAGCCGAGCGATGGGAGGAGCGTGGGTCGGCTCATGACCGCTCGGCACGGGTCCCGCGCGACTACTGACATCTACTCCACCCACATCCACCCTCCCTCCCTACACAGGGAATTATGTAAGGATATTACCGTATTTTAGGGATTTTGCACTCGTCTTGCACGATCGTTGCAAGAGAACGCGTGGTCGTAGAAGGATGGTTCTGGTGTCATTGGAAAGCTCAATTTACACCCTTTCAGGGATACATAATTGTATTATACTCTGGCTCTTGTTTATGCATGAAAAAGAGCACGGAAACAAGGTCGTTTAGGGTAAAACCACCCGCTTGCCAGGTAGTAGAAGTTTCTGACGGGCCCGCTCGTAAGGCGTTAAAATCGTCTAATGATAGCTGGTAAACTGCCAAAACGTGTCATGATCCTCAAAGAGTTAAGTGTCATTGTTTCACACTGGATGGTTAGATAAGATGTTCGGCTGCCCAGGACAAGGGCTTGCAGGGGGTTCTAGTTAAATTCTTTCAGGATATGATAACATGTTTTCATTTTCAGAGGAGGTACCCATTTTTGCTGGACCCCTTTCTCCCTCATCGTCGACAACGTCGACACATCCTTTGTGCTAATAAAAAATAATAAAGGTACAGATATAATACTTGCATTAATATACAGACCTCCAGCTCAATCAGTGCAAACTGACCAAGAAATTTACGAACAAATTGCAGATGTAGGTAACTTACAAGATATCGTAATTTTAGCGACTTTAATTTACCTGTGACCAAGTGGGGCGATACTCTTACTTCACACTCCGGACATGACTTGTATGCGAACTTGCAAGAGAGTTCACTCTATCAATTTGTTCGATCGCCGACCCGTGGTAATAACATTCTTGAACCTTGTACTTGCAACAAAAGAAGAATTAACAGAGAATTTGAATGTTGGTGATGAATTCAGTAACAGCGACCATCGTACAATAACTTTCAGTTTAAAGTTTACTAGTAACGAACCAAATAGCAGCATCGAGAAAGTCCCTAATTTCAAGAAAGCAAACTTCCGTAAACTTACAGCTATGTTTAAAGAAACTGACTGGAGCTTTCTAATTAACAATAACGACACAAATACATCTTAAGAATTATTTGCAATCACCTACCTAAAAGCAGTGCAAGACTGCATACCATCGAAACTATGGCGTACAGGCCATAATGATAAGCCCAAATGGTGGAATAAAGATATTTCAGACTGTCTGCTTGCTAAAAAGTTTGCTAATGATAAATTTAAATCCTCACAAAATGACGAAGAACGGGTGAAATTTGTAGAACTACGATGCAAAGCCAAAAAGTTAATTAAGCAAAGTAAATAGACTCTGGAGTTACATGTTGTGAATCAAAGTAAAACAACCCGAAAGAAAAAAGTAGTTACTTCAACTGTTGGACCGTTAGTCGATGAAAATGGAGAATACACCAAAGACGAAGTACAAATGAGTAATGCCCTCAATACCTTCTTTGCATCAGTTTTTACAACAGAAGACCTCAGTGATATCCCTATAGCATCGCCAATTCAGATTGATAATTCTGATGTTCTAAGCAATATCACCATTACAGAGAGAGAAGTATTGAATTGTTTAGATAAACTCAAGGTAAATAAAACGCCTGGACCTGATACAATCTCACCTAGAGTTCTAAACGAAGCTAAAGATGAGCTCTCCAAACTACTGACGTTGCTATTCAATAAATCCTTGCAGTCTGGAACTATGCCTGATCAGTGGAAGCTAGCCAACGTAACACCGATATTCAAAAAAGCAGCAAATCCCTACCCAGTAACTATCGTCCAATTAGCTTAACCTCAGTTGTATGTAAAATGCTAGAAAGAGGCAGTCTCGTAAATCACCTAGAGGAAAATGGCTTACTTGAAGATACTCAACACGGCTTTCGTAACAAACGCTCCTGCTTAACAAATCTCTTAGACTTCTTTCACGATATCTTCAACCTCTATGATGAGAGTAAAGCTGTAGATATTATATACCTTGATTTTCAAAAGGCCTTTGACAAAGTTCCCCATATACGTTTGCTGCTAAAACTAAAAGCTCATGGAATACAAGACAGTGTGTTGAAATGAATACAAAAATTGGCTCAGCGACAGAAAGCAAAGAATAGTCATAAACAGTAAGGCATCTAAATGGACCAATGTAACTAGTGGGGTACCCCAGGGATCGGTACTAGGACCAATTCTCTTTCTAATTTACATCAACGACATAGATGAGGGTCTCACCTGTACAATCTCAAAGTTTGCTGACGATACAAAAATTGCAAATAGCGTACTCAAAAGAACGAGTTGACGATATGCAACATAATCTAGATAAGTTGTCATGTTGAGCCCAAATTTGGCAAATGAGTTTCAATGCGGATAAATGTAAAGTACTACATATCGGGTACCAAAATGAGAAAGCAAACTATTCGATGAATGGCACTCAGCTTACGAGTGTAGACAGAGAAAGCGATTTGGGTGTAACAATATCGAGTAACCTAAAACCGAGTCAACAATGTTCAGAAGTTGTTAAGGCAAACAAAATAATTGGCTTTATAGGCAGGTCATTTGAGCATAAATCCAAAGAAGTTATCCTAACCCTTTACAATTCCTTAGTCCGCCCTCTTCTGGAATACTGCGTTCAATCCTGGTGCCCTTATTACCAAAAAGATGTAAACAAGGTAGAACGAGATCAACATAGAGTTCCCAAAATGATACCTAGCCTAAAAAACAAACCATTCGAGGAGCGTTTTAGAGAATAAAATCTATTACCTTATACCCAGCGCAGATTAAGAGGCGACTTAATTCAAGTGTTCAAAATTATCAAAGGCATCGACAATATGAACTGTAGTAAGTACTTCACTATCGACCAATATAATTGCACGCGGGGAAACGGTTGCAAAATTATTGGTAAATCTTTTAACTCTCACGAATCTAAGAATTTCTTCTTCAAAGGAATTGTCAACTTCGGCTTCCCCGAAACGTTATAGACTGCAGCACCGTTGATTCTTTTAAATTTCGCCTAGACAAATATCTTGCATCAAACCTGTGACTTACTGCGTTTGTTAATGAATAGCTATCAATGGAAGTTAAATATTACTAAGCTATAATGAATCAAATAAATAAATCTAAATGAAAACTACTCCATATCTAAATTGAATTCAATCTGAAACAAGCTAATTTATATCCAAAGGTCTCACATAATAAATTTATATATAGGGTAAGGTTATAAGGGTTAATATTAGCCAGGAATTAACTCGCCAATAGTTCCACGTGGCAATGAGGCAAGGGAGACCGTTTTACCCAATATGGCGGTGGACAATGGGGATCGAAACTTCGGTCCCGAGACACGAGTTAAGTTAAAGAAAGAATAAATGATTACATGGGAATGGACATGATTATTATGCTTATCTGTCAGTCAGTCATGGTGTCGATGAGAGCGTCGTGATGGTGTAGCTGTGTGTATTGCTGTATGTGTATTGTGATTAGAGGCACAAAAGCACGATCAACTGAGGGCGGAAAATTAGATGTTAACTGGTTGGTGTTCGTGAAGGCTCTGGTGTTCCTCGAAGGCACACCTTGCTGCCTTGGCAAAACGCCAGGAGCCCAAATTATCGTACCGCATCTAGGTTGCTCTATACGATAAATTATATTAATATATACGATAAATTCATATATACTACATAAGACCATGGCAATATTGCTTAATAGCATATTAGGCCTTTTATAACTTAACTTATTTACAATCTTATAATGTACGATCTAATCGTCCTACGTCGTGCTGTAGGAGCGATCGTGACGTCACAGAGACATAAGATCACAAAAGAGTCATATTCTATCGCATTTATACGATACACTCCCCCCACAAAAAAAGACCTGAACCCCACCATAAACCTAAAGTTGCCCAGAGGCTATCTTCTGACGCCACAAGTCGACGGCGCCAGCAGCAGCGCATCTGGGACGCGTCCCGGTCCGAGAATGATCACCATCAGTAAGAGGTGAGTCGTTCCTTTGAGAATCCTCGGACCCAGCAATAACAGGTGGATCATCAGATTGCAATTCGGAATCGAGCTCCAAAGCGTACAAACGAGCGATAGGACGAACAGTAGTTCCAGTGGCTGTCTTCAATAGCGCCACCTGCTCTACAGAGTCTGCCCCCTTGTATACCTCCAACTCGCGGCCCAATTTCCAGTATAAACGAGTACTATCTTCTTTAATTAAAACAACTTCACCAACTGTAGGTGCCGTTGGTCTACCAGAGGGAGTAACACTCCTTTCCCTCAATGCTACCAGATATTCACTAATCCACCGTTTCCTAAAATCCTCTATTATCCTGGATATATACTGGTATCTCTTAGACACCGCTACCTCAGAGTACAACGAGGGATCCTCTAACTCTACTATGGACGACTATGAAAATGCAGTCAATGGTTTTCCATATAGCAAGTGAGCTGGCGTTTATGGTAGTGGTTCCTGCAGGTCGGTGTACACATATGTAAGCGGGCGATCATTCACGACTGCCTCTATCTCTGTGAGGACTGTCGTCAACTCGCTCTTCTTTAATAGAGCACGTCCTACAACCGCTCTAAGTCCTGACTTTACTATGCCGACACATTCCACCAAACCAAGGTGCCTTAACTGGAATGAACCTCCATTCGCACTTCTTCTCTCCCAAAAAAGTGATGATAGTAGGATCACTACTCATATCCTTTAGATATTTTGATGCTTGGACATAAGTGGGAGCATTGTCGCTAAGAATGAGTTGAGGGAATGAATGACGGGCATAAAACCGTCTGAACGCCAGCATAAATTCTTCGCTAGACATATTATCACATAGTTCTAGGTGTACCGCTCGAGATGTTCCACAGGTAAACAATATTATATAAACCTTCTCACTCTCCCTCGTCGTCAATGCCCCTGTGTAATCTAATTCTACCGCTTGAAAAGGTTCTACGTGCTTTACACGGCATTCAGGTAGAGGTGGAGCTGGTCCAGTTGCATATGGTTTACCTTTTAGTCTCTGGCATATTACACACTTTCTTACTACGCGTCGAGCTACTTGTCGAACTCTGGGTATCCACCATGTGAGACGTAAATTTGATATAATATGACATACCCCGTAGTGTTTTACTTCCCTCTGTGCACGTATGATCAATAGATCAGTAACGTGATGTCTTGTTGGCATAAGTATAGGGCGGTTTGTGCCGTCTGGTACACCCGACCACTTCAGGCGACCCTCACACCTGATGAGGCCATTGTCTAGGTGTAACCTTAGTTGACGCACTATATTAGGCATTAATGTCTTATTCGAGCTTTTCAAGGATTCTAATTCATTGGAAAAGGTTTCTACTTGAACCCATTTGATCAAAGTTACTTCAGCTGCTTTAAATTCACAGGCATCAATGTTGTGACCCTTGTTTCATAGTTGGCCCGTTACTTTAAGCTTGAGATTGGATGCATATCACAATACCCAAGCTACAACTCTGACTAGTTTATTATAGTCACCGAATCTTGCCCACTCTATGATTGGACCCGGTGGCTCTTTTGGTTGGGCTGTAACTGCCACTGTTTCCAGTGGGAGAAGTCTCTCACCAACAGCATGCCATATAGTCCATTCACTTTCATGGAGCAGCCACTTTGGACCATGCCACCACAATTCGGACTTCATTAACTGGCTAGCCGTTATACCCCTAGTTATGAGATCACTAGGGTTTTCTTTAGTATTTACATAATGATAAGCAACGTCTGGCAATAGGGCCCTAATCTCATCTACCCTATTCCGCACATAAACTGGCAGAGACTTCTTGCTATGTATCCAGTTGAGTGCGACCTGACTATCGCACCAAACGTGAACAATTTCAATATTTAATTCGCTCTCGTATGCTGCGCGTACATGTTGCACCAGACGTGCTAATAGCAGCATGGCAATCAATTCCATTTTAGGGATAGTTACCTTTTTAACCGGGGCTACCTTGGCCCGGGCTGTAACTAAATGTGCCCCAAATGAAGTAACGACATATATGGCTACCCCGTATGCCGTGGCGCTAGCATCGCAAAACGTGTGTAATGTAACGTCATCGAACGCCGCCACTTTACGAGGTATAGGTTTAGTACATAGGATGGCATATTCATTCAACAACAATGTCCCTTGGTCATTCAGGTCCTCGGGCAAACTGCCATCCCATCCTATTTTACGTCTCCAAACTTCCTGCATTAGAATCCTAGCTCTTATGGTAACGGGTAATGCTAGACCCAAAGGATAAAAAAATTGCGCAACTTTGCTCAACAGACTTCTTTTGGTGTGCGCTCCTGTCTGCTGAGCAAAAGCCCTTGTTTGAAAAGTTAGTATGTCATGTTTAGGTTACCAGATCATCCCCAAATTTCTGGACTTTTCCTGGTTAAGAGATGCCGTACCGTTCACCTGTATCAAACTCTGAAGATCTTCACTATTAGTAACCCACTCGCGGAGAAATAGATGTGCATCCGCAAACAATCTGCGTGCTTGACAGTATGCATATAACAAATCATCCAGACTATCGCTCGAACCCTGCAAATTGTCAATATATAATCCGCGAGATAGTTTACTTGTGTCCTCATGAGTGTCAGCTAGATGTTTTCTGATTGTGGCATTTAACAAAAACTGTGAGCACGTGGCCCCAAAGAGTACAACCCGAAAACGGTATATTATGATTGGACTCTCAGAATCGCTAATGTCGCCGAACCAAAGAAAGCGGGTAACATTTCTATCTTCCTCCTTTAGCTTGACCATCAAGAATGCTTTCTCGATGTCACTGGAATAGGCGTACTTTCCCAGCCTAAACCGCAATAGATGTTGGGACAGGTCCGACACCATGGACGGACCTGTCAACAGGCAGTCATTTAGACTGGGTTGTTGACCTTGGTGGGCAGAACAGTCATACACCACCCGTATTGGTGTGGTGACGCTGTCTTTCCTTACCCCATGATGGGCCAGATAGTGAACCCTACCCTTCTTAAACGGTTCCTTGACATCGACTCTCTCAATAAAGCCCCTATCCTCATAACTCCGAAATACATCGTCATACGCCTGGCGCGTGCTCGGTTCGTTAGACAATTTACGCTGTAATGCGCGCAAGCGACTTAATGCCAAACCATAGTTGGTAGGCAGGCTTATCTCACTGTTCTTCCAGGGTAAACTAACTTTATATTGCTTGTCTGAGGCACAGTAGCACACAGACTCGTCAAACCTTTGTAGCGCAACTTCCGAGTCATAATCAGTCTCCATAGGATTAATGCCTATGTGATCCAATCTCCACAGTCGTTCCAGGTCGAACTCGGCAGCCATCTTAGGGTCACTAGGTTGGGAATCCTCCCTTCCCAACTCCTCTGCTGCGGTTACATTGACTCTATATATCAAGACATTGTCGACCAGGACCTTTGACTGTGTAGTATACACCTTTCCGCTCATGCAATATCCAAATTTAGTGGGGATTAAAATTACACCACACATCTTTTTAAATCCAGGGTATACTACATCATAATAATGATCCACACCAAGTAGAACATGCACCTCATTCTGATTTCCCATGGGATCTGACAAGTTAACCCCTTTGCTACGTAATGCGTGTTCCACCTTCTTCACACCCACAGATGCATATTCTGGTAGGGTGTCTACCACGATACAAGTCATAAAGTACCGGTTTTTACGGTAGAAATATGAAATCTCCGCTATCTCGTAGTCTTGCTTATCAGTAACCCCTGTGAAGCCCTGTAATCGAAGAGTCTGAGCCCCTACGATTCGGTGCTTCAGTTTCACTAGTACGGACCTCTTTATAAAGGAACGTTGAGACCCTTGATCTAGAAGTACCCGACAAACTTTGTTACTGTCATTACCTTCCATGGGAATCTGTATTGTGGGCAATATAGTGGTGTCTTGCGTGCTACCTAGTGTCACAGTTGTAGTACCCTCTGTTTTGACGTCTTTGACTTTATCTGCAGTAGGACACAACTTATCAAAGTGATGTCCTTTGCAGTGGCGACAGGGCCTTATATATGTAGCAGTACATTGTCCCTGCTTACCATGTTCCCCACTTAGACAACCCACACATAGCTTCAATCTTTTCGCCTGTGCTTGTTTTGTCTCATTTGTTGGGTATTTTACGCAGAAACTCCATTTATGTTTGTTGTTACATAGCTTACATAGAATCTGAGCAGGTTTCTTATACGCACCCTCTTTCTTTTCTTTAGTCCCCACTGTCATGCTTACTGTTCCCCTCTTCTCCACATTCTCACTCCCTCCCGACTCATACATTCTCCCTTTGTTCAACTGTAGATTATTGATTTCCTTACTAAACTGAGTTTTGAACTCCCCCAGCTCAAATGATCTTACCTTATCAAGTATTGCCATAGGAAGCTTCTAACGCAAGATAATGACTATCATTTCCTGCGTGGTAAGCACTAGGGTGTCTAGCAATCGAGTATGGCACTCCATATTTGCCCTGAAGTTTGTCAACTCCTCAACCTTATACTGTGGTTCTGCGAGCCTTAACAAGGCAACGACATGGGCCATCTTCAACTGCTCTTTATCCCCGTATGTGGACTCTAATAAGTGTACCGCTTCAAGATAACTACCACCCACTACTGCAAAACCCTCTATTAAATGTAAGACCTCTCCTTCCATTTGTCCCTTCAGATAGTGAAACTTGCGGACATTATCCAAAAAGGATTCATGAACCGTAGATCGAAATACGTCCCAAAAAGCTAACCACTCAGTTAACTTGCCCCCAAATGTAGGAAGATTGAGCTTTGGGAGGTGTACAGTATGTTTTGGGTCAGCCCTTCTATGGGCCTCATTATCGCCTCCCTTCTTACTCGCGACAGCACGCTGTAATAGGTACTTCGCTCTAAAGACAGGTTCGTCATAGAGGGCGCGATTATCACACTCTGTAACTATCTCTTCCTCCTCTATCATGTCAGCCACAATCACCTCACTCAGAGCCGTAATACGACCGTGGGTAGCTTGGACGTTTTCTAATCTAGCCTCCAATTCCTCTAGTTCAGCAGTAGTGATGAAAGTGTTGACGTCCACAATTAGCCTATTTAATACTCTCCGAAGTCCCGCCCTTTGATTTTTAGGGGCTTTGATCAGCACCCCACTAGACGGCGTCTCTTTATTGTCTTTATTCATTTTCCATGTGAGCCTATAGGCTATGTATCTAAATGTTAAGTTACAAAGACAACGGCAAAATAATAGTCTAATTAAGAGACGCCGACCGGCGGACTTCTATGTTATGGAGAAAAAATAGTACACTAAATAGCAATACCTACTAATGGATCATATTGAACAAGAAAAAATGTTAGGTCAGGTCATATGTCACAGGAAGTCTGAAATGGAAAAGAAAATTATTGGGGAAAGATGATGGGTGGGATGCAGAACTTAGGCAGGTGCAACGATGTGATCCTGCATTCCGGCTCTAACCATCGCTTGCTAGCCTTGCCAGTTTATCATAGAGTTGTTCCTGCATCCTGTTATATGTCCCCTTGTTCATTGCCTTAAAATCCCTTACTGATAGCTAATTCCCGAGGTCTGGGCACCAATGTGGTAAACTATCAATGGAAGTTAAATATTACTAAGCTATAATGAATCAAATAAATCAATCTAAATGAAAACTACTCCATATCTAAATTGAATTCAATCTGAAACAAGCTAATTTATATCCAAAGGTCTCACACAATAAATTTATATATAGGGTAAGGTTATAAGGGTTAATATTAGCCAGGAATTAACTCACCAATAGTTCCACGTGGCAATGAGGCAAGGGAGAACGTTTTACCCAATATGGCGGTGGACAATGGGGATCGAGACTTCGGTCCCGAGACACGAGTCAAGTTAAAGAAAGAATAAATGATTACATGGGAATGGACATGATTATTATGCTTATCTATCAGTCAGTCATGGCGTCGATGAGAGCGTCGTGATGGTGTAGCTGTGTGTATTGCTGTATGTGTATTGTGATTAGAGGCACAAAAGCACGATCAACTGAGGGCGGAAAATTAGATGTTAACTGGTTGGTGTTCGTGAAGGCTCTGGTGTTCCACGAAGGCACACCTTGCTGCCTTGGCAAAACGCCAGGAGCCCAAATTATCGTACCGCATCTAGGTTGCTCTATACGATAAATTATATTAATATATACGATAAATTTATATATACTACACAAGACCATGGCAATATTGCTTAATAGCATATTAGGCCTTTTATAACTTAACTTATTTACAATCTTATAATATACGATCTACTCATCCTACGTCGTGCTGTAGGAGCGATCGTGACGTCACAGAGACATAAGATCACAAAAGAGTCATACTCTATCGTATTTATACGATAACTTTATTATATTTCTCCCTCAGATTCATCAAGGATTATTGCGTGTATATATTACTAAGACGTTACTCTCTTTTTCCCAGATATACGAAAGATCATTTATAAATGTGTTATGTTACTAACCCATCTGTTCCCCACTAACTTCCTAATCCTGCCACGGACATCAGTTCCAGGGCAGTAGTTCCCTTTCCAATTTTCCCTTACCCACTCTAAACCACTATTTTGACACTTGACCCTCAGTGTTTTGGAGGAAAAGCAGCCTAGAGGGGTCACTACACCTGTTGTTGCTTGATTTCCTTTGTACTCATGTTTAGCCCCATTAGTTATGATTTTTTGAGACGTTCACCCTATTTAGCTTGGCGATTCTAAGTCCGATCGCCCAATTTGAAGTCAATATTATGATCTTTCGCACCACATAGGCTTCGATTGTTTTCGAGTGCGCAATAACTAGCCTGTAATATAGTAGGAACCAGCCTTGGGCCGGTACATGTTTCTACCGAAATATTTACAAATTTATCTCGAAGGAGGAAGTTGGGGTTGTTATTTTAAGCTAGATAGTGGTGTAGAGAGTAAACTAATAATAATATACAATGCAATAATTTAAGTAAACATTTGAATAACTCCCCTTAATCTGGCTGCATTAGGAAAACTTGTTAAAGTTTTAGGAAGGAACGGTGGGAATTATAAGGGTAAAGGCTATCTCAAATAAATCTCTGACGTCCTCTTACCTATCCTTATCTGAATTAAATCATCAAATATGCCAGAAAACAGAAAAGAAATGCGTAATCGGATCTTGAAAGGGTTAAGACGAGAAAAACATAATTTTTAACTCTGGTTCGAAGAAATGAATGCGGAGAGAGAGAAAGAGAGAGAGAGAGAGCGTGAGTGAGAGTGAAAGAGATATGATGCACTGTGATTCCAACCTCTCATCCGTAAGGTGACCAAAACTCTTACATTGATAGTTGTATTCCTTGACTTCCTACCTTATAACCCGGAATAAGTGTATAATTAGTGTTGGACGGACCGAGGGACAAGTTAGATGTGAGAATAAAAAGTGGTGAGGGGCCAGAGTTTGCTTAGTTTTCATGAGTGTGTGCGTGTGTGTGTGTGTGTAAATATTGTTTGGTTCATGAACACACATTTCATGATAGTTGTAGGCTTCAGTTAAAAAGTAACTTGAGCCATCAGTGTAAGTGTACTCTTATACTTTATCATGATTTAGTAGCAGAGTGTTTTACCATATGGGTTGGGTTGGGTTTGGCGAGGTAGGATAGCTTAGGTTAATCTTAATCTGGTGAGCTTACATGTATTTACCTATTTGTATTTACCTATTTGTAGTATACAGGAGTTGAGCTTTTTAGGCTCGTATTGTCCCGCTTCCTGAGTTACAATTATCTAACTTTGCCTTAAAAATATGAATTATTTTTGCACACACCACTTCATCTTCTAACTGATTCCATTTACTTATACTTCTGTAAGGGAAACTATACTTTCTCACATCTCCTTTTCATTAGCTTATATCTATGTCCCCTAGTTCTACCATTATCTTTCACAATATAATCCTTCTTGTCCACCTTCTCGAGTCCTCTCACACATTTGTACATCATAATGATATCACCTCTCTCCCTCCTATCCCTTAGAAATGGTAAATCTAATTTCTTTAATCTCTCCTCATATGGTAATTATCTCAGTTCTGGTATAATCCTAGTTGCAGCTCTCTGAACCTTTTCCAGCTTCTTTATATGCTTTTTTAGATGTGGTGCCCACACCACTGCCGCATACTCCAGTCTTGGTCTCACCAATGATTTTATTATTTTCTCCAGCATCTCTTCGTGTATATAGTTAAAGGCTATTTTTATTTTGTTTAACAGTCCATATGTTTCTCCCACTATCTTATTAATATGATTCTCAGGTGAAAGATCGCCCCTAACAGTTATCCCTAAGTCCTTTTCTTTCTCTGATGGGTTAATAGTATGTTTTCCTAATTTATATTCCATATGAGGCCTTCTTTTACTTACTCCCATTTCCACTACATGACATTTATTTGTGTTGAATTCTATTTTCCACTTCTTGCTTCATTGATCTATCCTATCCAAATCCCTCTGTAATTCCCTTCCACTGTTTTCATCTTCTATATGCTTCATGATCTTGGCATCATCTGCGAACATATTCATATATGCATTTATATCCTTTGGCATGTCGTTAATGTATATTAAAAACATTATGGGAGCCAGCACCGCTCCCTGTGGAACTCCACTTGTGACGTCTTTCCACGTAGAAGATTTATCTCTGATAGTAGTCCTCATCTGTCTCCCTGAAAGATAGTCCTCCATCCAATTTAATTAACAAACTACCCTTGATCCCTCCATACTCTTTTAGTTTCCACTTCAGCCTACTATGCGATACTCTGTCAAAAGCCTTCTTCATGTCAATATATACGCAGTCCACCCATCCATCTCTCTCTTGTAATATGTCGACCACTCTGTCATAAAAACTGAGTAGACTTGTAACACATGAGGCACCCTCCCTGAATCCAAATTGCCTGCTAGATAGTAGATTATTGTTGTCCAAGTAAGTCATCCATCTTTTCTTAAATATTTTCTCACAGATTGTGCACACAATACTAGTAAGTGACACAGGTCGATAATTTAATGGATGCTCCCTGTCCCCACTTTTATAAATCGGTACAATGTTGGCTCTCTTCCAGTCCATTGGTAATTTTCCCACTTCCAGAGAGTATTTCATTATCTCATATAAGGGTTTCACTAGTTCGTCAGCACATTCTTTCAAAATCCATCACGCTACATTTTCAGGTCCCAAATCTAGTCCTTTCATTATTTCTACTAGCTCCTCTGGGAGAAACCGAATCTTTCCCAGTGTATCACCAATTTCATAAATTTCACCTACCGGTACTTCTTCAAAGTTCTCATCTTTAGTATATACTGAGTGTAGTGTATTGTTCATAACTTCACACATATTCTGGTCGTCATCATAAGTGGTCCCTTCAACTTTCAACCTCACTATTCTATCCCTTACCTTCATTTTACTATTTACAAACCTATAGAACAGCTTAGGATCACTCTCACATTTTTCACAATGTTCTTTTCATATGCTCTGGCTTCTTGTCTCCTGAGTGTAGCATATACATTTCTTAATCTCTTGTATCTGTTCTAAGTTTCTCTATTACACCTTTTTCTAGCTGCCTTCCACTCTTGGTCTCTCTTTTCCTTGGCTTTCCTACATTTTTCATTAAACCAATCCTTTACCTTTGTTGTCTTATTACCTTGTTTAGGAACATATTTATTGACTCCTTCTTATATTGTTTTGAATACTCCATACTGCTTGTCTACACTATTTCTCTGATGTATTTCGCTCCTGTCAACTTTTCTAAAGTATTGTCTCAGTGATTGGTAGTCTGCTTTTGCATAGTCAAACCTAGTTTCCTTGTGCTCCTCCCTCTCCACCATATTGGAATAACCCAATAGGATTTCTATGTCCATTACAACATGATCACTCTTGCCTAAAGATGGTAAGTATTTTATATCAGAAATTACATCTGGGTCTCTAGTAAACATTAGGTCCAATCTGGATGCTTCATCATTTCCCCTTCTTCTTGTATTTTCCTTTATATTTTGTACTAATACATTTTCTGTGACCATATCCAGTAGCCTATGCCCCCACGAGTTCACATTGCTGCCAGCTTCTCTCTGTTCCCAATCCACCTCTTTACAGTTGAAGTCCCCTACTATAATTAATTCATTGTTTCTGTGAGTTAATTTTGCAATAGAATTATCATCTCATCTCTGATGAATTTGTATTCCTCCTCTTCCCAAGCCCCTGTGAAGGGCGGCATGTAGGCCACTGCAATATCCGCCTTTTGATTGTCATCATCTGTCAATTCTACTGCTAAAATTTCTGCTTTACTATTATTCAGATCAATCATTCTTGTTTTCAATTTATTATGCGTAAGAATTAGCACCCCACCCCCCATCTTGTCTTCTCTATCCCTTCTCCAGATATTATAGTTGTTCCATCCCATTCCCTCCAAACTTATCCCTTTAATTAGTTTAGTTTCACATAGACACAATATTAACCCTTAATTAGCGGCTCACCACATAAGTCGAGTTAAATAAAGCTGGACTATGTGGCGGCGCTCGACATAACTCGAGTGGCAATTTCAGCACGTAATGTTGCTGAGAGAGAGAGACAAGTGGTGGCAGGAGAGTAGCGAGCGTATGACTGCTCCAGACCACCGCGGCGAACATACTGACACGAATCGCCCTCCTCCCTCTCTCACTCGCTATATAAGGAATTGTATCGGGAAAGTGGCTAATTACATGCTTTTTGCACTCGCGTTGCACGGTTATTGCAAGAAAACTAGCCATCATAAAAGGATCGTTATGGTGTCATTCGAAAGCTCTGTTTATGCCCTTTCAGGGATAGGTACTTGTTTTACGTTCTGGGTCTTATTTAGGCATGAAAATGATCACGTAAACAGCCCTATTTTGGCTAAAAACACCCCGCTGGGCGGTACATATAAATAAACCGCATAGGCCGCTCGTAAGGTGTTAAGGGCTCTTCCTGTCTGATGTAATCATTAATTTCTAGTTTCTTTGATATCAGCCCATCCACATTGCTATAGACCATCTTGCACCTGTTGCTTTTACCATTATGATTAATATTCCCTGTCTTTATCCTACTATGTCTACTATTTCCTGTTGCACCTCCAATCCTTCTTCCTGTACCACCACGTCTATTCTCCCCCCCCCCCCCCCTCCGCCCCTATCTTCTCCCTCTTCTTCAGGTACCACATTTTTACTTTCCCATCCATGTTCCTGTAGACAAAATCCCCCTTCTCCCCTTCTGATCTATTATCGTTCTTTTCTTTGACTTCTCGATTTATTTCTCTCATTTCTTCCAGAGTTGATATTGATTAACTCGCGCCACCCTACTAACCACGCGGCTCACCACCCAGAAACTAGATATCATGCTGAACTCTTCAGAAGAGTTGGTGTTGGTAAGTACAATTTATACCCCTAAATGGGGTTGTTCCGTGCTCTTTTTCATGCATAAACAGGACCCAGAGCGTAATACAAGTATGTATCCTGAAAGTGCGTAAATTGAGCTTTCCAATGACACTCGAACCATCCTTTTACGATCACTGGTTGTCTTTCAACGATCGTAAAACACGAGTGCAAAAACCCTAAAATACGGTAATTTCCTTATAGAATTCCCTGTGTGGCGAGCGATCTTGAGGTATTTTATGCTCCTAATCATCGCTCCGCTCTCTCTCAGAGCACATTACGTCCTCAAAATTGCACTCTACAAGAAATTTCTTTTGCATTTTATAGCGTATTATTTGCAGGCGTTCGGTAAATTTCTTACGGTAATACAAACAACCAAAGATTGAATATTTGTGCTTGGCATTATATGATTGTGGAGAACAGATGTAGGCCTACCGTATATATTATGTGTTCATATATTATATGATACATGTGTAACATTTGTATATTATCACGACTATCTCTCTCTCTCTCTCTCTCTCTCTCTCTCTGTCTCACTCTCTTTGTTTGTACTCCTTTGTACTCTCTTTGTCTGATGTAGGCCAGGGCACGCCCCTAACTAATCTCTTCCCTCCCAGGGGAAATCCCACCTAGCAGATGTTTTTGACCTCCCCTCTCTCTCTGTCTGTCTTCCTCTCTGGGTCTACCTATACTGCATGTGACATTGAAATTGCTTGAGAGTTTGATTGCAAGCATTTTATAGCGTATTATTTGCAGGCGTTCGGTAAATTTCTCACGATAACCAGGGTGTATGGTACATTTCTCACGATAATACAAGCAACAACGAAGCTTGGCGAAGATTGTGGTCTACAATATACCTTTTTATAATTGCATGTGACCTTGTAATTGCTTGAAAGTTTGATTGCAAGCATTTTATAGCGTATTATTTTCAGGCGTTCAATAAATTTGATAAATATATCAAAATAAGTCCTGTGGGACTATGAAATAGCTATTATTGGACAAGGACAATATTTTGTTCATCCCTCCACTGGAACATCAACAACAATGTCAACAACGTATCGCCGTCGGCAATCGTAAGATTCAGAGTCGTAAAGATTCCAGGACGAGCTCAATAGAAAATGAATGAAATGAATGAGTGTGCAGTACTGCCAATACGTATAGCGACTTCCGCTAGATCTAGAGACCTTTACTTCGATCTAGCAGCAATGACTTACACTAGCGGTTTTGTTATGAAATTTCAGAACAATTTCGAAGTGATATTATATGGATTTTGCCAATTCATATTTCTAGTGGTATTTATCATGTCTTACATCTAACAATATATGCTAGCGGATTTAATTTCAATTGGTAACCCTCCCGCTCTAGTCGGCTCCAAGAAAATCGATAATGGTGGCACTTTAGTAAACAGGTGATAAACAAAACCGCATGCGGATCGGTTTGGTGTATCGGTATTATGGTAAGTTGGCTACCTACTATTGTTTATACGATATAGTAAGTAATGATAAGTAAATTATTATATATTATATATAAAACAAAAACAAAATTCCTGCAAAGCAAGCGAAACAGAGAGAGAGAGAGAGAGAATGCAGAAACTGAACTGAAGAAAGAGTGAAAAAGATATAATAATACAGAAATATTACAAGCAAATAAATGAAATAGAGGGATTAGTTAGAGAAAATAATAATGAGAAATACATAATACGGATGAGGAAGAGGGAAAGCGAGCGAGCCAGAGAGAGAGAGAGAGAGAGAGAGAGAGAGAGAGACAGGAAGAGTGAGAGAGATTAGAGAAAATAGAGAGATTGCAAGCATTTTATAGCGTATTATTTGCAGGCGTTCAGTAAATTTCTTACGGTAATACAAACAATGAAAGATTGAATATTTGTGCTTGGCATTATATGATTGTGGGGAACAGATGTAGGCCTACCGTATATATTATTTTTTTCATATATATGATACATATGTAACATTGTTATATTATCACGACACTCTCTCTCTCTCTTGTCTCTTCCTCTCTGGGTCGGTTACCTATAACCTACATTTATAATTGCATGTGACCTTGAAATTGCTTGAGAGTTTGATTGCAAGCATTTTATAGCGTATTATTTGCAGGCGTTCAGTAAATTTCTTACGGTAATACAAACAACCAAACAACGAAAGATTGAATATTTGTGCTGCACATCCCTCATACGAAATACCATTCCCACCGTATAAAGAGAATACAGAAACTGAACTGAAGAAAGTGAAAAAGATATAATAATACAGAAATATTACAAGCAAATAAATGAAATAGAGGGATTAGTTAGAGAAAATAATAATGAGAAATACATAATACGGATGAGGAAGAGGGAAAGGGGGCACAAGAGAGGGAAAGCGAGCGAGCCAGAGAGACAGACAGACAGACAGGAGTGAGAGAGATTAGAGAAAATAATAATGAGAATTACATATACGGATGAGGAAGAGAGAGAGAGACAGAGCGCGCGAGAGAGGGAAAGCGAGCAAGCCAGAGAGAGAGAAACAGACAGACAGACAGGAGAGAGAGAGAGAGAGAGAGAGAGAGAGAGAGAATACAGAAATAAGGAGACATAAGAGAAAAATAAGACCGATTACCGAAGGAATAGTAGACGCCCTAGAGGCCGAAGTCAGGCCAAAGCGAACGCAACCTAACGCGCCTGGGAAATAGACCAAAAAGTACCTCCTCTTCCTCACCTCTTCCCACCCTCCACACTCATTCATAACATCCATTCATAGACTTATATGGGGAGACGAAGAGTTGCTCTTTCCAAAAATGATCGTTTCGTTCGCATTGGAGCCATAGTAACGGCGCTAGGGCGAGTGAAATTGAGCGAATATTTCGGGATTATGCCCGCTGAGCGGTACAGTGTAAAATACCTTACCACCCGCTAAATAAGGGTTAAATCAATTTGATTTAATCACTTGATTAAATCAATGATTTTTTTTACAAAAAAATCATTTTTTTTATTTTTTTTTATTTTTTTTATCTGTTAATCAAAATAAAAATAATCTGAAGATTTATCATGCTTTCATAAGTTTGTGTAGGCATTGGTTCATTTTAAGATACTGGTACATTATGTAGTAACACAAATAACTGATAGCTTTTAAATTTACAAACAAATATATGTATACATATATTTACAAAAAAATCAAATAAGTCAAAAAAATCAAATAAATCAAATAAATCAAAAAAATCAAATAAATCAATCAAATCCTCTGCTACTTTGGTTGACTTAAATCTAATCTTCATTGGCCTCATTTCTCCTTTCTTGAATTTCCCTAGTCTCCAACAATCCTCTACCTCTCTCTTCCATCCCTCCTTAGCTTGTCTATCTATCACATCAATCATCTTCTCAACTGTCTTCATCTCCACACCTTTTCTCATATATCTATCTGATATTTCCTCTTCTACATCTCCAAACATAATTACACACCTCTTCTTGTCAATTATATCACTGACCTGTTTCTCATTTTGTCTGATGGCATTAACTACCCTCTTATTCAGGTTCGCCTTCTGCTCCTCAATAATTGTTTTTAGTTGTACTTCTGCTTGTGACGCCTGCCAGCGTTGGCAGAATCGCCTCCCAGTAGCCACTAGCGCTCGCCAGGGCAGTGAAATGGGCTACAGTCTATCTACAATGTTGTACTTTCTTTCTTGTGAATCGTCATGTCACAGGCAGTATAGAAGTGGTCTTTATTTTCGCCTGTGACAATGCATTGTATTTTATATCATGAGTAGAACATAAGATGCATTATTGTGTAGAGTTGAGAGGAAGAGTGAGCGAGCAGCGTGGGGGTAGTGAGTGATGCTTTCCCTCCTCCTTCCTCCCTCCCGGAGGAGTCCCTCGGCCGCGTGGTCTTTCTCTCGGTTTTGATTGGCTGGTGGTTCCTGGCGCCTTCTGCAGGCCTGCTGCCTGGTGATGTAGCGGCCTGTGATTGGCTGACCACCATGCCTTTGTGTGATCCTGGGGGTCCCGAGGAGCTACTCTCTTCAGAGCTTGCCTGACCAGCATACCCTTCACACCTCCCTTACCACCTGTCCCCGACTTCTACCTATAGAACACTTTCTCTCTCTCTCAACTTCTTACCTCTCATTCTTCCAATCTATTTAACATCATAACTCCCCTTTGGTTCTGCACGATTTCATATATCGGCCATCGTATTATATGCTGAAGCTCTCAGATATTCCATATTTAGTTAGGCATTTTGGAGGGTTTAACATTTTGTCTGTAGAGGTTCGACACACTCGCGGTGTCTCCCTACCTTTGGCTTGATTGTCTGCTGGGCTATTTAATGCTAGACTGGGGTAAGGCTACTGGTGTTGTGATTTCCGATGTGTACCAGGTTTTGTTGAACTTGTACAATCGCAACGGATACGTGGGAAGTCTAGGTTGTCTTTCTGACTGTACCTTGTGAGTTTAGCACTGTGTTGCGAGTGAGGGCTTTTGCCTCTGACACCCAACACTGAGCTAACTCGTTTTGCTTTGACTTTGAGAGGGTCGCCAGGAGAGAACCAGATACTAGCGATCTGGATCTCTCAAGAGAGCACCCCGTCATTTAACTTAATTTGGCCGTACAGTCTTAAGGACCTCGCTAGGCTACGAGCCGCTTGCTCAGCCATTGTTTCCTAGCCTACGACATCCCAGCTAGACTTTATTCGCCTAGCAGACACCTGATTAGGATTATAAACTCTTATGTTATGTATGCAGCATTTTTATTCACGTTGATTGTAAGCCTTGGTTGTTGTTGAGTTGCACAACCCGAGCAGGCTTTTTGAGTTGCCTGAGGAAGTACTTCTTTTGTTGTTGGAGATAATACTATTGCGCATTTATTATTATTCCCGTGCCAGTTAACACTGTACACTGTACACTGTACACTTGTCATATCTTGTTCCTGCTTTATATAACAGTTCAAAATCCGATTCGATCATCTTAAGCAGCATCAGACTTTCTTCAGAAGATTCCCGTTCGATGCTTTAGGACTTTCATTCACTTTCTTTAATATAGGAGTGACAGTTTATTATTGTTTAGAGTAACTTTAATTATACCTTCTTCTTGTTTGCATTAAATCATTGCAGTGATTTAATTAAGCTCTCTATCCTTTTTCCTTGTATACATTATTAACGTAATTGTATGTTGTTGTGATCAGGCTGTATCAGAGATCATCAGCCTGTAGTAGTACTGCATTTATACCGAGTTATAGGATACCCCGCTGTCGCAGATTTAACTCTGGAGGGTATAGGTGTTTTTGTGCGCCGGCATTTTAAGTTCGAGGGTTGGATCTAGTGTTACCGTTGTGGCTGTGTGCCTATCTAGTCCAATGATTAAGAGCCCTTGTTTTATACGAGTCCCAGTCGTAACATGCTTGACCCACTCGATCACCCCAGACATTTTTCATTTGAGATACCTCATCCTCCATTGTTTGTGTCCTGCCCTGGTTTGATTCCACTCCTTGTTTTAGCCTAGCATTCACCTCCCTCAATTCACGAATCTCTCTCTCAGCCCTCTCCCTATACCCATCATCTATTTCTTTCACGCTCTCATTCAAATGTTCTTTGTATTACTTAATCCGTTCTTCCAAAGCCACATTCTCAGATACCAATTCGTTGACCCTAGCAGTTAAATAATTTAAGCCCTCTCGGCTCTCTTCCACTACGGTCCCAATGGTCTTCCTCCACCCCTCCACTTCCTTCCTACACTTTATCAGCCCCATCAGATTCCTGTTCAGGATGGTGATCTGGTCCTCCTTACCTTCATGAAAGCCTGAATAATCCTCTTCCTCCTCATAAAAACATTCCCCACTCGTATCCGTGGTTTCGGTGTCAGCCATTGTTGTTGTCACCAGCTGATTTTTCAAAACAAACTCTCTTACTTTTGTTATACATTTATATGTTTAAATAACTTGCACTGAACATTCCTGTTAGAATATTATTAGCGGGACAATACACAATAATTTCCTGTATACCCCACTTTAGGCAAGGCAGATGGTAGTTTGAGGAGCGCCAGCCAACGACGTCCGCTTCCGCTCGTCTCTTTCGTGCGTTTGTGTGTGTGTGTATAAGTGTAAGTGTGTGTGTGTGTTTAATATCACAGTAGTGGCCACAAGAACCGGATTCGTATTGTTAACCCTCACCTATAGACATGACAGGTTTACTGCCTCTGTCACCATCTCATAAATCAGATAAGGATTTATTAGTTCATCCTTAGCTGGAAGTGTATGATATTTGTAATTTTGTGCAGTACGTGATCTTAGAAACAATTCATACATTACCATATAACATTGTTTTTAGTTTGTATTTAGTTAGTGTTGTATTACGGGCGAAAATGCGAATCCCCCCCCCCCCCACACACACAAACACACACTCACATTTACTTATCTATATATCTATCTACCTATCTATATCGATCTATCTATCTATCTATCTTTCTCTCTTTCTCTCTATCTCTCTCTCTCTCTATCTCTCTCTCTCTCTATATATATATATATCCGGTACATTTATATCCCCTGGTCCTCTACGTAGTCCCCATACCTCTCTCCTATCATAATCCGCTTGATAATTTAAACCAATATTCTGTATTATCAATAAGACAGGTTCTCTGCTCAACACAAGTACAATTTGGGGGAAGTGATAGCACAGTGGATGGTGTCGTGGACTGCAGACCAAAAGGACCTGGGATCAAGTACACGCCAAACGTCAGGAGTTTTTCTTAGGTGATTTCAGCGTCCCTGCTGTTGTATAAGTATCCTGGCTACACCGACACGTAACAAAATTATCCCCTATATCGTCACCAATTCATAGCATAGAAGATGCACGACCATATGCGAAGATGCTGTGAATGACTGTATAGCTGCTGTCTCAAATCAAGTGCCGTGTATAATTAAGGTGTCGCCATCTAGTGTGGCATAAATTAAGCTGCCAACACCTTAACGCCTTACGAGCGGGCCCGTAAGGAATTTCTACTACCCGCCAAGCGGGAAGTTTTACCCTAAATGGCCTTGTTTCCGTGCTCTTTTTCATGCATAAACAAGAGCCAGAGCGTAATACAATTATGTATCCCTAAAAGGGCGTTAATTCAGCTTTCCAATGACACCAGAACCATCCTCCTACGACCACGCGTTCTCTTGCAACGATCGTGCAAGACGAGTGCAAAATCCCTAAAATACGGTAATTTCTTGACATAATACCCTGTGTAGTGAGGGAGGGAGGGTGGATGTGTGTGGAGTAAACGTCAGTTGGCCCGCTGGACCTCTGGCGAACGGTCAGAGACCGACCTACGCTCCGCCCACCGCTCGTCTCTCTCTCAGAGGCAATATTGCTCCAAAATTGCACACGGACTAAAGCCGGGCCCCGCTCTTTGGGCAGGTGTTCTCTATACGGCCTTAAGTCGGGCCCCGCTAATAAGGGGTTAAAGCTCCACTGTGACCAATTCATATAGTGCAACACTTGAAGCACCCATCATCTCGAAGCTTCAATCGATAATCTCGGGGCCCCGTAAGAGTTACAGGCTACTGAACAGCACAGTCCCGAGATTAAGACATAGACAAAATATATTTATAAGTCAAAGTTGTAACAATACAACGTTAGTACTTTAAGATACTATTTTATGACACCAACACTATCAGACTTCCAGTATATTCCAATTAATTTTACGACCCATCTTAATAAATAAAGATCAATGTTTGTCAGTTACCCGATCAGTTACCCGACCTTTGTTACTAAACTCCTCCCACAGTTTTGGTGCCAGGTGGGAGTGTGGGGCACCGTTGGAAATCCCAGGCTTTGGAGATGGTTTTAGGCAAGTTTAGTGGAAATCAGAGACACTTGTTTAATAAAATTTTCGGCAGAACTTATGTAGGATAGTATACGGGAGCGAAAAAAATGCGAAAAAAATGGCCGTTTGGGGTAGAAGGAGGCCTCCGATCGAAAAATGTATGGAACGAAAGTTGTTCGCAGCCCCCCAAAATGGGGGTACCGATGAGGTCAGATCCTAAATCGGAGGTGGCCGAAATCGAGGTCGCCGTTTAATGAGGCACAGGGAGGTCGAGGCCAGTGATTATGGTAGTAGTAGTATTGTGATGATTGTAGTAGTAGTGATTGATGATGGTGATTATGGTAGCAGTAGTGGTGGTAGTAGTGATGGTGATTATGGTGATTACCCGGGCAACGCCAGGTACCCCTGCTAGTATAATATATTTTTAAGTAATACACCTTTGTAATTGGATGGAGGGAGGGTAGGTGATTGTGAATTAGATAATAACTCAAAATTCCTTATCAACCCCCCACCCACGCTCCCAACCCCCATCAGATGAGTATGTAGGGTATCTTGGGGATCGAAAAATGTGTGATATTAAGATTTAGTGAAGATTATATAGGCCTACATATTTTCTTGTTTCTACTTAGGAAGGTTTAAGTCCAGCAAACCATCACAAAGTCCTGAAGTAAAGTTATATTATTTTTCCAGCATGTTTTCTTATATTGTATTCATTTAATTATTTGTTTTTAACACTATAGGTATAGAAACCTAATTCATAATGTATATATAACTAATAAATAATGTATATTTATATACATATACATGAAAGCAGTGAAGAGCATGTATGAGTACAAAGCAGTACAAAGGAAAACAAGCAACAACAGGACTGGTGACCCTTCTAGGCTGCTTGTCCTCCAAAACACTGAGGATCAATTGTCCAAACAGTGGTTTAGAGTGGGTAAGGGAATATTGGAAAGGGAACTACTGCCCTGGAACTATTGTCCGTGGCAGGATTAGGAAGTTAGTAGGGGACAGATGGGTAATTAGTAACTAAGGGGGGGGGGGGATAAAATAAAGTTATTAATTTACAAACGCAGTCAGTCGCGGGTTTGATGCAAGATATTTGTCTAGGCGAAGTTTAAATGAATCAACGATGCTGCAGTTTATAATGTCTCGGGGAAGCCCATTCCATAAGTTGACAATTCGATTGAAGAAGAAATTCTTAGATTCGTGCAAGTTAAATGATTTACCGATAATTTTGCAACCGTTTCCCCGCATGTAATTAGATTGGTCGATAGTGAAGTATATACTTACTACAGTTCATATTGCCGATGCCTTTGATGATTTTGAACACTTGAATTAAATCGCCTCTTAATCTGCGCAGGGTTAAAGGAAATAGATTTAATTCTCTAAGACGCTGCTTGTATGGTCTGTTCTTTAGGCTAGGTATCATTTTGGTAACTCTACGTTGAACTCGATCTAGCTTGTCTATATCTTTTTGGTAATAAGGGCACCAGGATTGAACGCAGTATTCCAGAAGAGGGCGGACTAAGGAATTGTAAAGGGTTAGGATAACTTCTTTGGATTTATGCTCAAATGATCTGCCTATAAAGCCAATTATTTTGTTTGCTTTCTTAACAACTTCTGAACATTGTTGACTCGGTTTTAGGTTACTCGATATTGTTACTCCCAGATCGGTTTCTCTGTTTACATTCTTCAGCTGAGTGCCATTCATCGAATAGTTTGCTTTCTCATTTTGGTATCCGATATGTAGTACTTTACATTTATCCGCATTGAAACTCATTTGCCAAATTTGGGCCCAATGTGACAACTAATCTAGATTGTGTTGCACATCGTAAACTTGTTCTTTTGAGAGTACGCTATTTGCAATTTTTGTATCGTCACCAAATTTTGAGATTGTACAGGTGAGACACTCATCTATGTCGTTGATGTAAATTAGAAAGATAATTGGTCCTAGTACCGATCCCTGGGGTACCCCGCTACTTACATTGGTCCATTTAGATGCCTTACCGTTTATGACTACTCTTTGCTTTCTGTCGCAGAGCCAATTTTCAAACCATTTCAACACACTGTCTTGTATTCCATGCTCTTTTAGTTTTAGCAGTCAAAGTTTGTGGGGAACTTTGTCAAAGGCCTTTTGAAAATCAAGGTATATAATATCTACAGCTTTACTCTGATCATAGAGATTGAGGATATCGTGAAAGATGTCTAAGAGGTTTGTTAAACAGGAACGTTTGCTACGAAAGCCAAGCCGTGTTGAGGATCTTTAAGTATGTAATTTTCCTCTAAGTGATTTACGAGTCTGTCTCTCTTATGAGTTTTTCTAGCATTTTACATACAACTGAAGTTAAGCTAATTGGACGATAGTTACTGGGTAGGGATTTGCTGCCTTTTTTTAAATCGGTGTTACGTTAGCTAGCTTCCACTAATCAGGCATAGTTCCAGACTGCAAGGATTTATTGAATAGCAATATCAGTGGTTTGGAGAGCTCATCCTTAGCTTCCTTTAGAACTCTAGGTGAGATTGTATCAGGTCCAGGCGTTTTATTTACCTTGAGTTTATCTAAACATTTCAATACTTCTCTCTCTGTAATGGCGATATTGCTTAGAACATCAGAATTATCTATCTGAATCGGCGATGCTGTAGGGATATCAATGAGGTCTTCTGTTGTAAAAACTGATGCAAAGAAGGTATTGAGGGCATTACTCATTTGTAGTTCGTCTTTGGTATATTCTCCATTTTCATCGACTAACGGTCCTACAGTTGAAGTAACTACTCTCTTCTTTCTGATATAACGAATTATTTCGGGTTTGTTTTACTTTGATATGCAACATGTAACTCCAGGGTCTTTTTACTTTGCTTAATTAACCTTTTGGCTTTGCGTCGTAGTTCTACAAATTTCACCCGTTCTTCGTCATTTTGTGAGGATTTTAATCTATCATTAGCAAACTTTTTAGCAAGTAGACAGTTTGAAATATCTTTTTTCCACTATTTGGGCTTATCATTATAGCCTGTATGCCGTATTTTCGATGGTATGCAGTCTTGCACTGCTTTTAGGTAAGTGTTTGCGAATGATTCCCAAGTTGTATTTATGTCGTTATTGTTAATTAAAAAGCTCCAGTCAGTTTCTTTAAACATTGCTCTAAGTTTACGAAAGTTTGCTTGCTTGAAATTAGGGATTTTCTCGATGCTGCTATTTTGTTCGTTACTAGTAAACTTTAAACTGAAAGTTATCGTACGATGCGATCGTAACAGCGACTGTTACTGAATTCATCACCGACATTCAAATTCTTCATCAATTCTTTTTTTGTTGAAAGTACAAGGTCAAGGACATTATTTCCACGGGTTGGAGATCTAACAAATTGATATAGCAAACTCTCTTGCAAGTTTGCATACAGGTCTTGTCCAGAGTGTGAAGTAATACTATCTCCCCACTTGGTCACAGGTAAATTGAAGTCGCCAAAAAGTACGGTACCTTGCGAGTTACTTAAGTCTGCAATTTGCTCATAAATATCTTGGTCAGTTTGCACTGATTGAGCTGGAGGTCTGTATATTAGTGCAAGTATTATTTTTGTACCTTTATTATTCTTTATTAGCACAAAGGATGTGTCGACGTTCACAATTTGAAGTTTTGACAAGAGGGTCAGGTTAAGACTTTCTCTGATAAAAATAAAACTCCACCTCCATTTCTATTAATTTGGCTTTTCTCAAACATTACTTAACCGGGAAGTGAATACTCTGCTAAAAAGTCTCTGTCTTCTGTATTGAGCCAAGATTCTGTTATGCCACTAACATCGTAATTTTCCGTAAACACTAGTTCCTCTAAATCTGAAAATTTATTGCGTATGGTACGAGCATTTGCATAGAAAACATTCAAAGTTTTGGATTTGGAATTCACGGAACGCTCTTTATTCAAATTATTGATTCTGCTCAGATCTACATTTATGTACCTGTCTGCCCTCAGTCCTCGATTCTCGTTCCTGGTTGTCCTCGGTCCTCGGTGTACTCGATCATTGTTCCTAGTGGTCCTCGGTTCTCGATCATTGTCTCTGGTGGTCCTCCGTTCTCACTGTCCTCGATCATCGTCCCTGGTAGTTCTCGATCCTCGATCGTCGCCCCTGGTCGTTCACGGTCCTCGATCCTTGTCCTTGGTGGTCCTCGGGCCTCGAACATCGTCCCTGGTGGTCCTTGGTTGGCTCTGCTTTTTCTCCGAAAATCCTTTACTGCGTCGTGAAGCAGGCGGCCAAATCTTGCTGCTCCCACCTGGTTCAGATGGACTCCATCCGCTACAAATAGATGATCTTCACGGTAGAAGTCATTCCAGGTATTGATGAATCCAACGCTTTCTTCCCTGCAGAGGCGACGATTTACGCTAGTGCCTATATTAAAGAATCGGCTCTCAACACCGATCCTGGGGACGATCCCTGATATGATGACTCTGCCTGCCTTTTCCTTATACTTCTGAATTAGCTTCCGGTACTTCAGCATGAGGTCCTCCGATCGGGTCCGCTACACCTTACCTTTGGATACCTTTGGATGTGTTCGCCGCTCCTCTAGCGGCACCAAGGAGCGCGACGTCCCTCGTTATGGGTAGTGATTTGGTGCAGTAGACTGTTTGAAGCGACAGCTCGCTCCCTTGCGAGGATGGGCTCGTCTGGCACTTTTTGCAGTTCGACATCTAGGGCTCTCTTGAAGTTGTCTAACGAGATGTCCCTCATGTCTCTTACTCGCCGTGGGAGTTTGTTGAAGAGACGTGGGCCTCTGTGTGATAACCAGCCCTCTCGCAGAGAGCCCATAGCACCCCTGTTATTCATCCGGGGGATTTCGCATTCCCAGCCTCTCCTATCACTGAATTTCATGACTATTGGAGTATGTAGGTTTGGTACTAAATCCTCTGCGATTTTCCACGTGTATATTATTAGGTAACGTTCTCTTCTACGTTCCAGTGAGTACAGATTCAGTGCTCTTAAACGCTCCTAATAGTGTAGATGTTTTATCGAACTTATATGCGAAGTGAAATTTCTTTGTACACTCTCTACGTCATTTATTTCACCTGCTTTGTATGGGGATGTTAATACGCTACAGTATTCAAGCCGCGGTAGCACTAGAGATTTGAAGAGCGTTATCATAGGCAATTCACCGCGTGTTTTAAAAGTACGCAGAATCCAACCCGTTAGACGTTTCGCAGCCGCCACTTTGACCTGGTTATGTACTTTGAAACCCATATTTTCAGACATTAATACCCCAAGGTCTTTCACACTGTCTTTCCGTTCTATTATGTGGTTAGATTCTGTTAAGTAATTTGTAATTTCTTTAACACCATTATTATCTCCGTACCGTATTAATTGGAATTTTTCCTCATTGAATTGCATGTTGTTTTCCCTGGTCCACTGGAACACTACATTCATGTCTTCCTGCAGTCGGCCCGTGTCCTCTTGTGTGTTTACTATCTTGCTTAATTTTGTGTCATCAGCAAAAGACGACACCGTACTGTGTCTGGTGTTGGTATCTATGTCGCAAATTAGTATGAGGAACAGAAGGGGCGCTAGCACTGTTCCTTGGGGCACTGAGGTTTTGACATCCGAAGGCTCAGAAGTGACTTGGTTTACTGCTACCGATTGTTTTCGGTTTACGAGGAAATTGTATATCCACCGTCCGATTTTCCCAGTTATACCTTTTGCTTTCAGTTTGTGGGCTATTATACCATGGTCACATTTATCAAATGCCTTAGCAAAATCGGTGTAAATGACATCCACGTTTTTCTTTTCTTCTAGCGCTTTAAGAATTTTGTCATAGTGTTCCAAACGTTGTGAGAGACATGATCTTCCCGCTCTGAACCCATGTTGACCGGTGTTGTGTAGTTCATTTGTCTCCATGAATGTTGAAATTTTGCTTCGCAGGACTCGCTCGAAAACTTTAATGATGTGAGAGGTTAGAGCTACCGGGCGGTAGTTTTTTGGTAGTGCTTTACTCCCTCCTTTATGCAGTGGGGCAATTATTGCGTTTTTCAAGCTATCTGGTATGTCACCAGTGTCTAGACTCCTTCTCCACATTATAGCCAGGGGTTTTGAGAGGTTTTCCTTACATTTTTTCATTAGATCCGACATGAATGACTTACATTGTGCGTGAGGGGGCTAACTTTGAAACTTCGATGACTGCAGCTGCAACGTCGTCCACACAACCACCCGAGATACAAAAGTGCTTCCTGGTCCTGGGTGCCCTGGCACAGAACTCCATAAGTTGTCCACGAACCATGGAATCTGCTACGAGCCAAATTTCTTCTATTTCTTCTTCGTCGTCTAAGTCCGCAAGAATCTGGTAATGGTTCTGGCACATGGTTTTGGTGATGATCCTCCTTGTGATGGGGCGAACGTTGTTTCTCACGACGCGGAAGTTGTCCAGAGATGGAGCGGAGTCATTATATTCCTGACGTGGTGCATGTACTGAAGCAGGTACCGCCATATCAGGTGTTGGGCTGTTGGAAGATGCCGCAGTAGTAGTAATTGCTTCATTTGATGATACTCCTACGTTGAGCGTCGCAAATTCTTGGAGTGTTTCCAGCTTCTTGGTGAGGGCGTTAATCTTAACGTTAGCTTCATCAAGTTTAGCTGCCAAATCTTCTCGGAGCTGGCAGAATCGGCAGACATGAACATCGGGGCAGGCAAACATGGTAGGGCCAAACCTACCGGAACAGTTTGTGCAAGCGGGAGACATGGTGACAATAACAAAACTTCAAATCACTTCACTCTAATTCCCTTCTAATCACTTGTCTCACTTCAGAACACTTTATTCACTTCACACACTTCAGATCACTTTACTCACTGTAAATCACTTCACTCACTTCAAATCACTTCACGTCACTTTAATGCAATTTAAGCCTGAAAATTTTACTTTTACATCAAGTCAATAATACACTTTAAAAACACTTATCTCACTTTAAAAAATACTTCACTCACTTCAGGTCGCTTCACTTACTTAAATAGGCCTAACCGAAAACAAAAAATTTGAAATACGCACAAATAGGTTATCAGCGGTGATAGCCTAACCGAAAATTCAAAAACAAAAACATTTAAAATTTAAATACGCAGTGATAGCCGAACCGAAACCAATTTAAAAAAAAAAAACAGAAATAGGCCACCAGGGGCGATAGCCTAGCCTAACCGAAAACAAAAATAACCGAAAACAAAAATTATGAAATACCGGTACGCAGAAATAGGCCACCAGCGGTGATAGCCCAACCGAAAATTTAAAAATTGAAATACGCAGAAATAGGCCACCAGAGGTGATAGCCTAGCCAAACCGAAAACAAAAATAACCGAAAACAAATGATATAATACGCAGAAATAGGCTACCAGGGGTGATAACCTACCTAACAAACAAAACATATATATATAATAGAATATGTAACTAAATATACAATTCACCAAATAGAGATTATATAAAAATAAAATGTAACTGAACACAAGGGGTTAATATACTGTATCAACAGATGGCGCTGGTGTCACTGTACTACTGTAGGCTAGTCAAGCAGGATTATATTTATATAAACAAAGTTATCAGTCAAAGGTTACTACAAGATCATGCAAGCAACAACTAAAATTACAGATATATATAGCTACAGTAGGAGAGTGAATACGATAACTACTAGAGTTAATAAGAAAATACAGAGCTAGGTCGATTAGAGGTGCGTCGGCTGCTACAAGCTAGGACAACAAATGTAAACAACAATGTTTATCAGTCAGAAAAGCAATAAAATAACATGCGCTGCAACTACAGAACTAAAGGTTAAACAAGCACTTAACTACTGTTCATGCAATGAATAAAGGGAATAGGGTTATGAAATACTCAAATTATGATCGAGTTTTCTCAGTGGCGATGCGGGGCTGTTGACGGTGGGTGAGCCGGCGTGTCAATTGAGTGAGTCGGTGTGTCAATGAGGGTGCAAAGGCAGCAGTACGTGTGGAGAATGAGCAGAGCGAGTTCTTTGACCTGAATGTTGGGTTGAAACAGGGGTGTGTGATGTTCCTGTGGTTGATTACTGTATATATGGATGGAGTCATGGAAGAAATACTAGGAAGAGCAGTGGATTTTGGTGTATCGCTGAAAAAGGAGGGAAATGAGTGGAAGCTGCCTATACTGCTGTTTGCGGATAATACAGTTCTGACGAGCGATAAGGAATGGGAGTTGCAGGGTCTGGTAAATGAATTTGGAACAGTGTGCAAAAAACGGAATTTGAAGTTAAATGCGGGGAAGAGCAAGGTTATGGTCTTCGAAAGGGGTGAAGTTGAACGGTTGGGCTATGGAGATTGTCAGCTCTTTTAAGTATCTGGGCAGTACATTGAGTGAAGATGGGACTATGGATGAAGTGCGGGAGAGGGTACAACAGGGGAAGAGGGTTGTACTGTAGAAACGCTGAGAGCAGTAACAAGAAATAGGGTGGTCAGTATGGAAGTGAAGAAATCCTTGCATGACAGTGTGGTAATCCCGACACTGACTTACGGAAGTGAAGCATGGACGTTTGAGAAAGACTCAGACCAAGAGTGAGAGGGGTGGAATTGAGTTACTTGAGAAGTGCGTGCGGAGTTACATGGAGGGATAGACAGACGAATGAGAAAGTAAGAAGGAGGTGTGGTGTAGAGGTTGATGTGCTGGAAAGTGTGAAAAGGAACACCTTGAGATGGTTCGGCCATATGGAACGTATGGGAAGCGAGAGAATGACTAAGAAGGTGTACGAGAGCGAAGTGGAAGGACAGAGAGGGAGAGGTAGACCGAAAGAGGGGTGGAAGGATGGAGTGAGGAAGTATATGGATGAAAGCAGTGCTGGTTGGGAGGAGGGGCGTCGACTGGCTGGGGACAGGTGCATGGGGGGCGGTTCATTCGTGGCCACCCCTTCGGGGATCACGCCGTCAGGCAATAGATAGATAGATAGATTCATATTTAGACCAAGAGTGGGAGGGGTAGAAATGAGTTACTTGAGAAGTGCGTGCGGAGTTACATGGAGGGATAGACAGACGAATGAGGAAGTAAGAAGGTGTGGTGTGGAGGTAGATGTGCTGGTAAGTGTGAAAAGGAATACCTTGAGATGGTTCTGCTACATGGAACGTATGGGAAGTGGGAGAATGACTAAGAGGGTGTACGAGAGCGAGGTGGAAGGACAGAGAGGGAGAGGTAAACCGAAAGAGAGGTGGAAGGGTGGAGTGAGGAAGTATATGGGTGAAGGCGGTACTGGTTGGGAGGAGGGGCGTCGACTGACTGGGGACAGAGGTGCATGGGGGCAGTTCGTTCGTAGCCACCCCTTTGGGGATCACGGCGTCAGGCAATAGATAGATAGATGGATATATACATTTTCTGCATCATTCGTGGCCTTTCCTCTAACTTCCACTCTGTGGAACACCACCTCTCCTCTGCCAACCCTGATCTTCTCTTTCTCACCGAAACTCAGGTGTCTAGGACAACTGACAGCACACCCTTCTCTGTATCCTCCTACTATCTCTATCCTCAGTTTCAAGACAAAGGTGGATGTTGCGTATATGTGCGGAACAATCTCGATATATCTTGTGTTCCCAACTTAGACTCTTCTGAAATATATACTCTCTGGCTAAAGCTTTCTTGTCACTTTCAAATTAATATTTCTGCACTGTTTATCTTTCCCCTAATTCTACTAACTATCAAAAATTCTTTGATTATCTAACTTCTAAATTGGAACACATTCTATCCATCTCTCCTTTCGCAGAACTCTCCATCCTAGGAGATTTCAACGTTTACCACCACTAATGACTCCTCTGTTTCCACTGACTAACCTAGTGAACAAACCTACATCTTTTCTATCCTAAATGACCTAGAGCAGCTAGTCCAGCAACCCACCAGTATCCCGGATCCCGTCGGAGATCGGCCCAACATTTTTTACTTATATCTAACTTGTAACCCTTCTGCTTATACCATAAATCTTTTCTCTCCTTTAGGCTCTTCTGACCATTAACTTATATCTGTCACATCTCATATCTCTCCAGTATGGTCACCTGATCCTCCGAGCCAGTAGCGCTTGTGGCACTTTGGCGCCCCCAACTGGGGAGTCTCTTTTTTGTACTTCTTTGATTTACCATGGAATGACGTTTGTTTCCGTGGCCGGGGAACCTCGGAGAGTGCTGAACGCATTACCGAGGTAATCCTCTCGGGCATGGAAGCATACATTCCATTTTCTTTCACTTGGTCAAATTGTCAAAAAAATCTTGTTACTCACGCTTGCTATACTGCTGTCTGCAATAAGGAGGAAGCATTCAAACGATACCGTCGCCTTCAAACTCAAGAATCTTATACTTCCTATGCTTCTGCCCGGAATCAAGCCAAATCTGTTCTTCGACTTGCCAAACACGCTTTCATCAATAATAAATACACAGAATTAGCTCTACCCAAGCATTCTGGCATCTAGCCAAAAACCTCTCCAACAATTTTTCTTCTTCATCTTTCCCTCCTCTTTTCCACTCTGATGGCACTACCGTTACTTCTTCCTCTGACAAAGATGAACTCTTCGCTAACACTTTTGCTAAAAACTCCACTTTGGATGATTCTGGTGCTATTCCTCCCTCTCTCCTACTTATGCCTAGCATCATAATCTCTTCCAAGAATGTCCTTTCCACCCTCTTTGGGCTTAATACTAAGAAGGTGTATGGACCAGACGGTGTTCCTCCTATTGTACTAAAAAAATGTGCTCCCTGCCTAGGCAAATTTTTCTCTCCTCTAACGTCTGCCCTTCTTGCTGGAAGCTTGCTCTCATTCAACCTGTCCCAAAGAAGGGTGACCGCACTCAAGCCTCCAACTATTGTCCAATTGCTCTAATTTCTTGCATATCTAAAGTTTTTTTAAACTATTCTTACCTCAAAATTTCTTAAGCATTTATCTTCTCATAACCTACTCTCAGACCGCTATTATGGTTTCCCTAAGGGCCGCACTACTGGTGATCTTCTTTCTTATCTTACTAACTCTTGGTCATCCTCCATTCGGGACTTCGGTGAGACTTTTTTTCTGTTTTGCTATACATATCGAAGGCCTTATATAGAGTCTGGCACAAATCCCTTATCTTCAAACTACCCTAATTCATTTTCTAACCCTCCATCTGTGCTGTGTCTCTAATTTCCTTTCCGGCCATTCCATAGCTGCTGTTGTGGAAGGCCACCGTTCACTTCCTCAACCTATCAACTCCGGTGTTCCCCAGGGTTTTGTCCTATCTCCAATTTTCTTATTATTCATTAACAACCTTCTCAACTGCACCTCCAGCCCCATTCACTCATATGCTGATGACTCTACATTACACTATTCAACTAGCCTTCCACAAAATTATTCACAGCATGAACACCAAAATTAAAGTAAGGAGGTCATAAAACACATATCTTCTGAGCTCTCTAGTATTATGTTCTCTCCACTAACCAACTTTACTCCTGAACTCGATTAATGAAATTAACAAACACATGTGGCAGTCCGGGGATTCGAACCCAGGACGCTCACACCGAAAATCAACACACTTATGCATTGCACCACGAAGACAGTTAAAGAATGTTGCACAAGCCTACGATTTATTATGCAGTTTCGAATCCTGCATACCAATCTTAGCATGTACAATCATTCCAACTGAACTATCGGAGGCTATGAATATGTGAATGGAAATAGTAATTAATGGGGCACTTAACCCTAGGGAAGGCCTCTCGATAAACTACTACTGAACCAGAATTAATTATTATGTTCTCCCCACTAACCAACTTTACTCCTAAACTCGATTAATGAAATTAACAAACACATGTGGCAGTCCGGGGATTCGAACCCAGGACGCTCACACCGAAAATCAACACACTTATGCATTGCACCACGAAGACAGTTAAAGAATGTTGCACAAGCCTTTATTATGCAGTTTCGAATCCTGCATACCAATCTCAAATTTGGGTAGAGAAAACCTTGTAACTTTCAATGCTTCCAAAACTCAATTTCCCCATCTGTCTACTCGTCGCCCCCTTCCAGAAAACTATGACCTACTCTTCAACAACATACAAATTAACCCTGCATCTTCTCTTAACATTATTGGTATCTTTTATTCTTCTGATCTCTCTTGGAAAAACCATATTACCACTCCTGCTACAACAGCTTCCCAGAAGCTGGGTGTGCTCAACTGCCTCCGGGGGATTCTTTACCCCTGCGCAGCATTTTGCTCTGTACAGGGACACAGTGCGTCCATGTATTGAGTATTGTTCACATGTGTGGGGAGGATCCTCTCTCACAGTACTTCTAGACAGAGTAGAAAAGAAAGTATTCCGTCTCATAAACCCACGTGCACTAACCAACTCTCTGCAGTCTCTCTCTCTCTTCGCCGCAATGTTACAACTCTCTCACTATTCTACCGCTATTACAATAATCAGTGTTCCTTAGAGGTCTCTGAGTGTATACCATCCCCTCTTCATAGAGCACATAGCACCTGTCTTGCAACACAATTCCACCCTACTCTGTGCAACTCTCCAACCCAAGAGTGAAACGATATTCTCGATCTTTCTTCTATTCAATAGCTGAGCTCTGGAACTCTCTCCCAGAATCAGTATTTCCCTCTTCCTATGACTTAAATTGCTTCAAACTCTGTGTGTCCGGGCATTTTGACTCGAGAGTCCCTTGATTTTGGCTCAGTCCCTCTTTCAACTCTGGAGGAGGTGCTCGCCACGGGCAGTTCTGCCTTTTTTCTCCCTCACTCTCATAGAAAAGAAAAGAAAAAACGAATTCATGATGTATATATAACTAATTCATAATGTATATATACTTAATTCATAATGTATATATACCTAATTCATAATGTATATATACCTAATTCATAATGTATATACTGTATATACCTAATTCATAATGTATATATAACTAATCCATAATGTATATACAGGGAATAGGTCCGCTTGGGGGCCTTCTGTGTATGGCCACCCTCATTAAGGGGAGTGAGGCGTCCGGCAATAGATAGATAGATATATAATATATATATAACTAATTCATACAATATTGTCAAGCAAATTCTGCAATTTTCCAAAATCTCCTCACCTGTTCTTCATTTCATCTGCATCAATAATTCCCTTTAATCTTGTGAACTCCCCTTGATTTTGTTGGCTCTTCTTTCACTCAGTCTCTCATCCTGTTTAAATCTACCTCATTTCATCACAGATAATTCCTTTGTCAACTCTCTCTCTTTCTCTCTCTCTCTCTCTTTCTCTCTCTCTCTCTCTCTCTCTCTCTCTCTCTCTCTCTCTCTCTCTCTCTCTCTCTCTCTCTCTCTCTCTCTCTCACACACACACACACACACACACATAGGATCACTACTCCTATACTCTAACAACTGTACACATTTCCAACACATAGAATGATGTCTTGTTATGTTACCGATATACTAACTCACTTTCCACCCTCGTCTCAGAGTGGTCACTTATATATGGCCGTATAAATTTGCTCATTTATGTATATTTGTATTTATTTATTTATGTTTTTCCTCTGTAGACTTCCATCAAGCTTATAAAAAAAAACCTGCCCAAAACCGTCTTTCAAAATAAATGTGTAAATTTTTCTACCGAAAAATGTCTCGTCCGAAATCAGATTTCTCTTAATTTATAAGCTCGCTAACGCTCGCCAGGAAATAATCGACCCTAAATGACACGAACAGTCTTAATATTGACAAATAAATGGGACGAAAGGTTTTAAAATCGCCAAACTAATGGGCCTAACATTTTAAAATTTGAAAACTAATGGGGCTAAACATGAGGAAGAAGGAGGACCAGAAAAACGGCCCGTCTCCCCTTAAGGGAGTTTTATGTTTTTGTTCTGATCCCCCTTCCCTCTCATGTTTAGCCTGGTTCGCATTGAGATTTTAACAATTACTGTACTCCACACATATGGCTATTTTAAGAACCTCCCCTTAACTCCTTTAATACGTTGATGTTATGTTCGTTTTCTTCTGGCTGACAAAAGTTGTTGTTACAACTTATTGATGTGTATTGATTAGTTTTTATATTTATATATTTATTCAGAGGGTTAATTATGTTAGACCTTACCCCTTAGATTCCTAGAGGACCTTCCATACCTGAGAAAGATCGTCTAATATTAGCCAGAATATAATGAACACGGCATCTATTACTGCCTTGGCTTTGGTTATCGATATGGTTATGATACGAAGAGGCATAATTCAGTAACGGGGTGTTTTATGCAGTGTGTGATATGTTTATTTCACATTTATAGATATCAAGTAGAGCAAAGCATTTATTAAAAACAAACATTACACAAATAAAATAGGTAAATGTATGTGAAGTTAGATCATATAATATAGAAACTAATAATCTAGGAAATGTTGTATAATTATTCATGTACATCGGTTCTTATATCTTCGTAATGACCAACCCTGTAGCAGTGACGGGATCTGGGTTTACTGTAGTTAGGACAGGACAAACAACATAAATGTTTTATATATCAAATCCCGGTTCTGTGGTTAACAGTTGAAAGGTAAGGGTGTTAACCCCATGCTCTCAGAGTTACTATTTGATCCTAAAACACATTCGGATAAGCACACACAAACACACCTACACATACGCACACCCACACAACGTCACAATTATGCATACCCACACAAACACACACCCACACAATTATGCATACCCACACAAACACAACCACCCACACCCACACAAAAATACACACACCCCCACAATTCTGCACACCCACACAAACACACCCACACAAACACATATATATGCTGAACAAACACCCTTAGTGTACGAGGAGCTTCAGTATACTGTTTACGATGGTTGAGTCTTTTATGTTATGGTGAACTAGGTTGGTCGTGTTCTCTCTCTCTCTCTCTCTCTCTCTCTCTCTCTCTCTCTCTCTCTCTCTCTGTTTTCTATGTCCTTGCGTTTCTCTGGTTTTGTGTTTCTCTTGTTTCATCCTCAGGCAAGATATATATATATATACTGTATATATATATATATATATATATATATATATATATATATATATATATATATATATATATATATATATATATATATATATATATATAGTACCGGTATATGTATCATATTGTTTAGGACATTTTCGCCTGAACATAATAAGAGCATGTTATTACAAAGGAGTACAAAGGAGTACAAAGGCAATCAAGCAAAAACAGATCTAGTGACCCCTCTAGGCTGCTTGTCCTCCAAAACACTGAGGATGGAGTGTCCAAACAGTGGTTTAGAGAGGGTAAGGACAAATTGGAAAGGAAACTACTGCCCTGGAACTAATGTCCGTGGCAGGATTAGGAAGTTAGTAGGGAACTGATGGGTTAGTAAAATAATACAGGTATAAGTGATCTGTCTTATATCTTGGAAAAAGAGAGTAACGTCTTATTAATATTTATCAGCAATAATCCTTGATGAATTTGAGGGGGGAATATAATAAAGTTATTCATTTACAAACGCAGTCACTCGCGGGTTTAATGCAAGATATTTGTCTAGGCGAAGTTTAAAAGAATCAACGGAGCTGCAGTCAATAACATCTCGGGGAAGCCCATTCCACTAGTTGACAACTCGATTGAAGAAGACATTTTTAGATTCGTGGGAGTTAAAGGATTTACCAATAATTGTGCAACCGTTTCCCCGCGTGTAATTAGATTAGTCGATAGTGAAGTACTTACTACAGTTCATATTGTCTATGCCTTTGATGATTTTGAACACTTGAATATTATTAAGAGTCCTCTTAATCTGCGCTAGGTTAACGGAAATAGATTTAATTCTCTAAAACGCTCCTCATATGGTTTGTTCTTTAGGCTAGGTATTATATTGGTAACTCTACGTTGAACTCGTTCTAGCTTGTCTATATCTATTTGGTAATAAGGTCACCAGGATTGAAAGCAGAATTCCATAAGAGGACGGACTAAGGAATTGTAAAGAGTTAGGATAACTTCTTTGGATTTATGCTCAAATGACCTGCCCATAAAGCCAATTATTTTGTTTGCCTTCTTAACAACTTCTGAACATTATTGACTCGGTTTTAGGTTACTCGATATTGTTACTATATGACACTCGGAGTGAGTCTTCATTATTATTATATACCATTTTGCAGCTCGAAATTGCCATTTCTCAGTATGAAATGACACTACAGCTGCTAATTTGAATGTTAATCATATTTATTCGACACATTTCCATTAGGTTTCGACAATCTTCACTAACAAGAGGTAAAATATAATTTTGAAATTAAAATTATTCAATTGTTTCGACGTAATGCAGTTGAAACCGGCAAATCCCACAAATGTCGTCATTTCGAAGCCTGACTTCGACAGAATGAAGTCAGGATATAGTCACGCAGCTATCAAATTCATAAGTTTTTACCCACCAAATGGATATTTTGTTTGTCCATTTCGACATTTGAAAATAGAATTTACACCAAATTCGACAATGCTACATTTGAAATGTTATTACTTAATTGTACATTACAGGCATAATACCACTTTATTATTCAAAAGTAGTTTATACATTCTTATATTATTATGAAACAGTTAATGAAGCACTACATTTCGGAACCGAATATATATACAAGATGAGGATTTTATTTTTCTATGTGATTGAGGGAGGCAAAAGGCAGAACTGCCTATAGCGAGTGCCACCCCCATAGTTGAAAGAGTGACAGGGCCAAAATCAAGGGACGTTCGAGCCAAAATGCCTGGACACACGGAGTTTGAAGCAATTTAAGTCATAGGAAGAGGGAAAGACTGATTCTGGGAGAGAGTTCCAGAGCTCAGCTGTTGAGTAGAAGAAAGTTTGAGAGTAACGTTTCACTCTTGGGATGGAGAGTTGCACAGAGTAAGGGTGGGATTGAGTTGCAAGACGGGTACCACGTGCCCTACGTAAAGGAGGTGGTATACACTGGGAAAGCTCTGAGGAACACTGATTACTATAGTAGCGATATAATAGCAAGAGAGATGCAACATTGCGGCGGAGAGAGAGAGATTGCAGAGAGTTGGTGAGTGGATGGGAGTTAATGATACGAAAGGCCTTCCTTTCAACTTTGTCTAGAAGAGCGGTGTGTGAAGAACCTCCCCACACATGTGAACAATACTCAATACAAGGACGCACTATGCCCCTGTACAGAGCAAGAAGCTGTGCAGGGGAATAGAACCCGCTAAGGCGGTTGAGCACACCCAGCTTCTGGGAGGCTGCCTTAGCAAGACTGGTAATATGGTCCTTCCAAATGAGAGCAGAAGAAAAAGAGACACCAAGAATATTGAGAGAAGATGAAGGGTTGATTTTTGTATTGTTGAAGAATAAGGGATAGTCTGCTGGGAGATCCTGATGGGTAGATAGATGGAGAAATTGGGTCTTGGAAGCATTAAAGGTAACAAGGTTTTCTCTGCCCCAATTGGAGATAGTATTTAGATCAGAATTTAAGAGTTCTATGGCTTCACTACGTTTGTCGTTGAGGGATTGCTGGCTGGGGCGTTCTGAAAAAACAATGAAGTAGTGTAAGGTTGAGTAGTCTGCATATGAATGGATGGGAATTAAGGTACAGTTAAGGAGATCATTTATAAAAATTAGAAAGAGAATAGGAGATAGAACAGAGCCCTGATGAACACCGGAGTTTATAGGGTGAGGAAGTGAACAATGGCCGTCCACAACTGCGGCTATGGAACGGCCGGAAACGAAATTAGAGACAAAGGCACAGATGGAGGGATAGAAACCGAAGGAGGGTAGTTTAGAAATTAATGATTTGTGCCAGACTCTATCGAAGTCTTTCGATATGTCTAGTGCAATAGAAAAAGTCTCACCGAAGTCCCGAAAGGAGGATGACCAAGAGTTAGTAATATATGAAAGAAGATCACCAGTAGAGCGACCCTTAAGTAAGCCATACTGGCGATCTGAGAGCAGATTATGAGAAGAGAAATGCTTAAGAAATTTGGAAGCAAGAATAGTTTCAAAAACTTTAGAAAGACAAGAGATGAGAGCAATTGGACAATAGTTGGAGGGTTGAAAGCGGTCACCCTTCTTTGGGACAGGTTGAATGTGAGCAAACTTCCAGCATGAAGGGAAGACGTTAGAGGATAGACAGAGACGAAAGAGTTTGCCTAGGCAGGGAGTCAGCACGTTAGCACAGTTTTTGAGAACAACAGGAGGAACACTGTCCGGACCGTACGCCTTATTAGTGTTAAGCCCAGAGAGGGTAGAAAGTACATCTTTAGAAGAGATTAGGATATTAGGCATAAGTAAGAGAGAGGAGGGTGGAGAGGGAGGAATAGCACCGGAATCATCCAAGGTGGAGTTTCTAGCAAAAGTTTGAGCGAAGAGTTTAGCTTTGTCAGAGGAAGAAGTGATGGTTGTGCCATCAGAGTGGGAAAGATGAGGAAGAGAAATTGTTGGAGAGGTTTTTGGCTAGATGCCAGAAAGCTTGGGAAGAGCTAGAGTTGGATAGTTCAGTGCATTTATTATTGATGAAAGAGTGTTTGGCAAGTTGAACAACAGATTTGGCTTGATTCCGGGCAGAAACATAGGAAGAATGAGAGTCTTGAGTTTTAAGGCGTCGGTACCGTTTGAATGCTTCCTCCTTATTGCGGACAGCAGTAGAACAGGCGTGAGTAAACCAAGATTTTTTAGCATTAGTCTGAGAGAAAGAGAATGGAATGTATGCTTCCATGCCCGATAGGATTACCTCGGTAATGCGTTCAATACTCTCCGAGGGTCCCCGGCCACGGAAGCAGAAATCATTCCATGTGAAATCAAAGAAGTGCTGCTGGAGAGCCTCCCAGTCGGCAGCGCCAAAGTGCCACAAGCGCCGCCGGTTAGGAGGATCGGGCGGCCGTACTGGAGAGATAGGACAGGTGACAGAGATAAGTTTATGGCCGGGTGATCCTAATCATGGATAATGCTAGAACACACAACAACCTGAACTAAGTTGAGAACTGCCCTGTCCGGAATCTCCCTCCTTACAGTCCTTTACTTAACCCTATAGAAAATAGTTTCTCAAATGTAAAATGCGAGGTAAAGCAAAGGTTATGTCTAATTTAGTAACTTGTAGATAATGAGAGGACAGCCGGTGAGGAAGGTTATAGTATGAAGTCTTGGAGGGAACATCACCTCTAGCAGGTAACAGAGATGAGTGTACAATCTGTCACCGAGGAGGATGTAGTGGCCTTCTATAGGCGATCCATGGGCTACCTCCATAAATGTGAGGGTCGGGAAGATATTTTGGATGACTCAAAAGGTAGGCTCAACAGTAAAGAACACCATGATGACTTTTGTTTATATACCTTTTATGCATAGTTATAAGCGTTTGTTATGAGTATATTAACACATTATAAATATATTATAGAAATATAAAGTAAAGTTAAATAACATGTCAGCTTGTACATTCTGTGTATTGGTTCATATATAGACGATAGTGATGAGCGATAGTGATTGTCGAAAAGATATGAAAAACGTAATTTCAAAATATTCAAAATGTTAATTTAGATGCTTGAGTGTTATTTGTTGGCCTGCATTAACGGGTTTAAAAAATATATGTAGATGTAGGGTATTGATAAGTCTATCTGGATGCAAGAAGTCGAAATGAACATGAAATGTAATTTCTTTATGCAAAATGTCGATCTATTGCTATATGTCTATATTGGACCAATGCATTGCCTTTTAGAGATTGTATCAGTCGATTGAAAATGGTATCTTGTCAAACACATATGCAATATGTCAAATTGTCAAACTCAATGCTGGAAAACTCTGAAACACGTCAATTCGAGCTGCAAAATGGTATATTGTATTTGTATTTTATTGTTTTGTTTTACCTGGGTTCGGAAATGGTGACTGTCAGAGCTTTATAACTTCACCTTGCTATTACCTGGAAAATGTGTAAGAGGATCATGGCCTCCCGTGCAAAATAGAAATGTTGTGATTGTTGAAACTATTAACTATTGAAGAAAACATTTGCAAATTATTTCGTTGAGGCACATAGGAGAGGAGAGACTGATATATGACAATTAATGTTGTGTTGATTTTGTTAGTGATAATATTTTAGTTGCATACTCTGATATTTATTGTGTATTATTTCATGGTTTACATGTTTACAAGGACAGTCATATAATGTAATACACATTTGTTAATTGATTAGTAGTACACTATTTTTTTTTTTTTTTTTTTTTTCTATATTCTAACTTACTTCCTCTCGGGCATAGGCTGAGAGCCTTAACATTCACCGCTTTACAATGAACAGTGAAGCCCGTGAGGTCTTGTTCCAGTCTAGGGAGTGAGACATGTGAAGCACGTAGACTACAACGAGCACCTGCCATCTTGTCTTCACATGAGGCACGGTGCTCACTCATGGCCCGAAACGACCCCATCTCTGAAGCCACCTCGTTCCCGTGCTTCACTGTCTCACCCCCTACACTCGGACTCTCACACTTACACACACACAACGCCACCTGTTGAGCAGATAACTCACCAGGCATTGCACCCCTATAGCATATTTTGAATATGGGAATATTCATACAGTGCTATTTAATCAGGGAACAATGAGGGTATTTTATTGACGTTTCGGTGGGCTTGTGGTAATGCACTGATACTAGGTACAGCACAAATTCCATCCCAATAATATCTTCCCATTGATACATCGGGATTTGAACCCGGGACCTTTGGATTACCAGGCCAGTGGCAAGACCACTCCACCATATATAAATATATGATATATAAATATTTGATATAAATAAATGAACTTCTGTTGTATGTGTTTAAATCTGGTCATTCTGACACACTGCTGTTCTGTGAAGCAGTGAAGCTCCTCATAATGTGACAAGCAGAACAATGCATCCATATTGTACCATATTAACTGACTGACAACTCTGGGTCGTAACCATATAGCTGTAAGTGAGGGCATACTATAGTATCTCTATTTTCAGCGGACAATATGTGTCAATGTCATTACTTAAATACTCAGCAATTACGAAGATTTTGAAGCGAAATATGTTGTCAGTTATGAAACCTTGGTATCTACATGCTGCAGAGACATAGTAGTTTCATATTTGTCCGTTAAATATCGATAAATCAGTTGATGAGGAATTCAATTTACCATCGGCTGGAAAATGACAGACTATATCTATTAGTCAATGGGTATAAACCCCAACACCACACTAATCGATAACATCCAAAGGGGTTTAACTTCAGCTTAAACTTCAAATCAAAGGCTATTAAGTGATATGGGAACTTTTAGTCTTAGACTATTCCTTCAAGCAATTTCGGATGGATAACTGCTATCTGCTAAAAATGTGAGCTGCACCAGTGTGTTTTCTTTGTAAGGAAGTTAATTCCAACATACACAAGTCATTTGTATCAAACATAAGTGTTTCTAATAATGAATAGACGGTATACAGTATGTTATCTTAAATTGTATTATATAATGTCACTGATCGTATGGTATTCCTTACTTCCATAAATACTGTCAGAGAATATTTTCAATGTGGAATCTCTAATAAACTGAACTGAAACGTAATCCAGTGACTATATTAATGAAGTTCTTTGATAGACAAACCCACCACTGTCACTCACCATGACATCTTCATTAGTCTTCCTCATTAACCTATAATTATATTATCTCATTACAGAATCTATATTGAGTGAAAGCTTTGTTTGGATGTTCTCATATTAAGTGGCAGTGAATAGATATAGAATTAACAGATAACACAACATTATGAGCGCCTAATGTATGTAGGTGTATGATCTTATAAAATCCGATGTGATTTGCAAATTCTACTAAGAGTATTTGTTTCTTAAATGATCGAAATACACTATGAATAATGTTCTCTACTTCTATAGGCTCAAACTATTACATAAGATATGGAAGGTGCGGTGGAATAGCCTGGCTGCTTGTGGACTATAGGGAGCCAGCAGGGCTCGAACCACCGACAGTAAGGACGACTGACCATGCTTTAACCAACTCTTCCATGGTGTGATAAAGGATAACTAACCTTTTCCTATTTATATTAAGGAGAAGGGAAATCCTACATGGAAAAAGTATTTCAATCCATACACAAGTTGTAGGATCCACTTTATAGGATACCACACAGGGACCTCCCCCCCCCCCCACCCCCTTCCCCCTTACTCTCTGGCTGTCCTACAATCATGACCTGTGGTATTTGTTCTCATTGAAGTAGTATTGCGTGCTAGATACTTGTTTGTAGAAAGGCTACAATATATATTTTGTAATGCCCATCTGAAAAATGGTAAGCGTCAATTTGTTAATGCTCAGGCTCGATAATGCTACACTCTAGTGCTTGAGCTTCTTCAGGATAAGACGACGAGTTTCTTCATTATAATATGTCTTTTATTAGACGTGTTCGGCCACTTTAGGATGTCTAGGAGTTAAATGGGTAAAAGCTATTTCAATTAATCCTCTGACTTCCTAGACTGAATAAAATCGTCTGATAACCAAATTATAAGGACGAGATGCGAATACGTGTCAGTACTCATAAAGGGTTAACTTGAGTTGTGTATCTACGGAGAGGCAGTATAATTAGTGTGGCCTTTTTAGTCTGGTCATTACTCAGTGTGTTATTAATTACACCCCACTGTGGTAATAATGGTTGTTATGAGTCATCTAGGAGTGATGGAGTGCCCCCTCTTCTCTCTCTCTTTCTCTTCCTGATAATGCATGTAATAAGAACATAAGAACATAAGAAAATGGGAGTCTGCAGAAAGCCGATTGGCCTAAGCAAGGCAGATCCCTGTCCCACACAACCCCAGTTCAATTACAAAGCCCAATTATAGGCTCAACACTCTAATACCCTGAGGATCATCTTACCAAAACGGTTAGAGATTAACGCAGGATTATGGGGGTATGCAGAGTGCTGATTGGCCCAACCCGGCTGATCCCCCTTCACACCCAACCCTTCTCGTCCATATGCTTATCCAATTTTATCTTAAAGCTCCCTACCGTTTTAGACCCCACTATAGCACTTGGTAGTCCATTCCACCCATCTACAACTCTGTTACCAAACCAATATTTGCCTATATCTTTTCTGAAACGAAATTTATCTAATTTGAAACCATTGGTACGAGTTCTTTCGCTATCACTGAGCTTTAGTACATTTGTCATGTCCCCTTTGTTAATCCCACTAACCCACTTGAACACCTCTATCATATCCCCTCTAACTCTGCGTCTCTCTAACGAATGTAAACCTAATTTCTTCAACCTTTCTTCATACGAAAGATTTCTAATATTATGGATCATTTTTGTCATTCTACGCTGTACTCTCTCCAATGAATCTATGTCCATTCTGTAATAAGGACACCAAAATTGGACAGCATAATCCATATGGGGTCTCACTAATGACAAGTAAAGTTTTAAGATAACATCAGCAGTTCTGTTACTCACACTCCTAGAGATGAACCCGAGAATCCTGTTTGCCTTATTACGAACGCTTATACACTGTTTTCTAGGCTTCAAATCATTGCTAACAAACACACCTAGATCTTTCTCACAGTCTGAATTTTCTAATTCTAAATTAGCTAGTTTATATTTAACATTTGTATGCATCTTCCCTATATTTAATACCTTGCATTTGTCAATGTTAAACTTCATCTGCCAATTTACTGACCATTCATGTAAGGTATCTAGATCCCTTTGGAGGCACTCTATATCGCTATCTGAATCAATTGATCTCCCCATTTTAGTATCGTCTGCGAATTTACTTATCCTACTAGTTATACCTAAATCTAGGTCATTTATGTATATAAGAAACAACAGGGGACCTAATACCGATCCCTGGGGGACACCACTTTTGACTGCTCCCCACTCTGACTTGGTACCATTTATGCTGACTCTCTGTTTCCTACCAATTAGCCATGACCTAATCCATCCCAACAACGATCCTCCTATTCCATGTGCCTCAACCTTTCTCATCAATCTCTCATGAGGGACTCTGTCGAAAGCTTTACTGAAATCTAAATAAATAATATCATATGACTTGTCACTATGAGGTACTATGAGGCACTATGAGGTAATGAGGTAAGCTTGGAGTGATGGAGTACCCCTCCCCCCTCTCTGATTTTACGAGCACGTAAAATGTGCATATCTAAATGTATTGTAGCTATGGTTGTAAATCCCTCCCCTCCGTTCCCCACCAGACAATTTACCACCACCTTAACCAGCACAACTACCACAACAACAACCATAATTTCCACCACCGCTTCTGCCACCGAAAGTACCATCACAGCTTCTACCACTACAACTATCATTACCACCACCACCATGACCTCTACCACCACAACTACCATCAAAACTAATACCACCACCACCTCAGCCACCACAATTACCACGGCTACAACCATCATTACCACTGGCATCGCTACCACCATCATTATCTCTGTCACCACAACTACCAACATCACCACCTCTACCACCGCAACTATCATCAAAACTACTACCACTACCACCACCACAACCATCATTACCACTACCACCACCACCACCATATCCAACTTCCATATACAGTACACAGTGATCCACCAATTTGGTTTGCCCTGGAAACTAGTCAACCGTAGTAGCGTGCGATTGTTTTCAGTGTATGATTCTGCGTTTTGCGTCAATACAAAAGTTTAAAAACTATATATATCTGCAAACCTTCTATATTGTATTTATATTTATTTGACTGCATAATCTCTCTCTCTCTCTCTCTCTCTCTTGTTGTTGTTCTTAACTTGCAATTCACCTTAAACGAATAGGAAAAAAAAAAAAAAAAAAAAACACACACACAAAATTGTACATTGTAACACATCATTCTTGTCCTGTACTGCCTTTATCAAATGATGTGTTAAATAATATGTGTTTTATCAATAATTGAGTGCTCCAATTTGGTGTTCTGTATAGTTGCGTGATCGGTGTTATTCTTATGCTATATATTTATGTTTATTATATAATGTCTCCAACCTATCACAGAGGAGCCTACAAAATCTTGCGTCCCTTTCAAACTTTATATATTTTATCATATATCCTTTCCTAATTTATCTTTTCTTTTCTGTATCATATAACATATAACGCTATCTCTGATATGTTTATAATTATCTATCTTCTGTGTATTGTAATTTGTGTGTGGATATGAGTAGATATGCATAAGCATTGTGTAGGTACACGTAGAACCTCTCAGTATCTTGAGATAAATGAACCTGTTCACTCCTTTAATCAATATTATATTTTTTTCTATATACGCATAAAGTAACCTTAGTTGAAAACTGGAAAATATGGCCAACAAAAGTAAATATTTTAAGTAAAACCAGATAAATTAACTGTCAGCGGAAAGAAAAGTGAACAAGGAACCCTTTCACTAACATAATCAATTACTGTCATTACACTCCGGTGTTGTTGGAAATGGTAAGATGATGGTAAAGGCCCGGGGTATACCTGATGTTACCTGTAATTATAGTGGTGCCTCAGGTAGTGGCGTGTGGCACGATCTGTACAACAGGTCATAGTTACAAAATTGAAAATCAACTTGTTTAACTATATACACAGGCTCAGTTCACAATTAAGATTAATGTTCGTCTGAGGAGATTGTAGACACCAATCGAGTAGGGCAATACCCATGGGAGGCATCATAGACATGTGATCAAGAGTTGCGGGAACTCCTGTTTCATTTGGCTAGCTTACCTCACTGTTTCTGTTTTGTGTTTCACCTACACAGTAATCCAGCTATCTCTCACAAACACCTACTCCTATTCATATCACTAGATTAAACAAGAACATCACACTTCTTTCCAACTATCAATCTTTCACCTTTGGGGAAGACACTTGTTACAGACTGTTTTGCCTTCTGTGTCCTTCATACACGTAGCAAACAATATATATACATATATAACAGTAGTCCCAGTTTATGAATATGGGCCTGCTTTCACTCTTGCCGTCTTTCCTTGATATATTGAATATCGACTTAATGTCAACAGTAATTGTAATAATATTGTTTATCATCCTTCCCCCTAGCAGTCTAACATGGCCCTGGTGGTAATAAAGGAAGGACACCACGGCATCAACTTCTTGTGGAGTTAATTTATTATGATGGCTAATAATACCATACTGGCGGCCGTAAAGATAGTATGGGGTTAACAGCTTAAAAAGGGCCAATGATAAAGGGTAATCTTATAATGTTACCTCTGCTAACGAAGTTGGACGGAGGTTATATTTTTGCCTCCGTTTGTCTGTCTGTACTCAAGATATCTTGCAAAGTTATGAACCGATCTTCACGAAATTTGGTGGGCAAGTAGGATATGTGCAAAGGATAATTGACTCGATATAGAAGGCGATCGAGAGGCTTTCACGAAATTTGATGGGCAGATAGGATATGTGCCAAGGAAGAAGTGATTCAATTTAAGAGGCAATCCAGATCATATCCTGGAACTCAGATCAAAGTAAAGTTTAGACCTATGATAATATTGGTAAAGAACTAGCTAGCGTAGGCGGAGGTATGCGCTCTACCGACTACCCCTCTGGTTGTTTTGATTTACGTTTTCTACAGCCTCGAGTAAATATAAAACGACGATTTAAAAAGATGAGCTTGTACACATTTAGAAGTATAATAAATAGCTAAGTAGGGCAAAAAGGAGATTACTTGGTAAGTAAGATTATGGGCTAGTGCTGACATTGACACATATACAGTGTCTTATTAATATACTCTACACATATATATATATATATATATATATATATATATATATATATATATATATATATATATACTGTATATCCAGGTAATTGTCTCCTATCACTGGCATCTCCCCACCCCCACCCCTCCCCGCTTCTCCCTTTCTCTCCAGCAAATTATTCCCTACCCCTGACATCCTCCCTTTCCCCTCTCCCTCTCTCTCTCTCTCTCTCTCCCTCTCTGACAAAGAACAATATAAAAATAATCCAACATTAAAGGAATCTCGGATAATTAGCTAGCATGCAGAAAAAGCCCTGTGATAAATATCCTGTTTTCACTTAGGATTTGAACAACAAAATAAACAAATAAATAAATACAGATTGATGAACGCGACACATTTTCAGGTAGAATTGCCATTTGTTTTGAGGAATACCGGATTCACAAATAAAATTGTTTAGCATTTGGTTCTGTCAATTGAAAATGTAAGAGACTGGAAAGCTTAATGTATTCAGTATGGCTATGTTTCCCTCGTAAAGTGCAACAATCATTGAATTATTCGATGTGAGTTGTCTATATGGTAATTGCATTATGGTCTCATTAATGTATCTATATGTTATGTAACTTTACAATATGACCCTGTGCATCCTCGGCAAACAAACAAAGCTCTAGTTAGTATTGTATGTGCGTCTTGCTTACAATAATTCGCTGTCTAAATTAGTATTGTCGATGTTGTATCTGTATTTTGTTATATTTATGCTTAAAGTTTGCTTCACTCCAACAACGTCATACGGTCCCACTCAACTTATATTATTTTCCATAATCATTTCGTGGCTATATTACCAACATTCCATAATCATTTCGTGGCTATATTACCAACATTCGTATCACTTATATCCGCCTAAGCACACAATCATGTTATTGCCTGTGTCACTTATATTACCAACATTCGTATCACATATATCCGCCTAAGCACACAATCATGTTATTGCCTGTGTCACTTATATTACCAACATTCGTATCACTTATATCCGCCTAAGCACACAATCATGTTATTGCCTGTGTCACTTATATCCGCCTAAGCACACAATCATGTTATTGCCTGTGTCACTTATATTACCAACATTCGTATCACATATATCCGCCTAAGCACACAATCATGTTATTGCCTGTGTCACTTATATTACCAACATTCGTATCACATATATCCGCCTAAGCACACAATCATGTTATTGCCTGTGTCACTTATATTACCAACATTCGTATCACATATATCCGCCTAAGCACACAATCATGTTATTGCCTGTGTCACTTATTACCAACATTCGTATCACATATATCCGCCTAAGCACACAATCATGTTATTGCCTGTGTCACTTATATTACCAACATTCGTATCACTTATATCCGCCTAAGCACACAATCATGTTATTGCCTGTGTCACTTATATTACCAACATTCGTATCACTTATATCCGCCTAAGCACACAATCATGTTATTGCCTGTGTCACTTATATTACCAACATTCGTATCACATATATCCGCCTAAGCACACAATCATGTTATTGCCTGTGTCACTTATATTACCAACATTCGTATCACTTATATCCGCCTAAGCACACAATCATGTTATTGCCTGTGTCACTTATATTACCAACATTCGTATCACATATATCCGCCTAAGCACAATCATGTTATTGCCTGTGTCACTTATATTACCAACATTCGTATCACATATATCCGCCTAAGCACACAATCATGTTATTGCCTGTGTCACTTATATTACCAACATTCGTATCACTTATATCCGCCTAAGCACACAATCATGTTATTGCCTGTGTCACTTATATTACCAACATTCGTATCACTTATATCCGCCTAAGCACACAATCATGTTATTGCCTGTGTCACTTATATTACCAACATTCGTATCACATATATCCGCCTAAGCACACAATCATGTTATTGCCTGTGTCACTTATATTACCAACATTCGTATCACTTATATCCGCCTAAGCACACAATCATGTTATTGCCTGTGTCACTTATATTACCAACATTCGTATCACATATATCCGCCTAAGCACACAATCATGTTATTGCCTGTGTCACTTATATTACCAACATTCGTATCACATATATCCGCCTAAGCACACAATCATGTTATTGCCTGTGTCACTTATATTACCAACATTCGTATCACATATATCCGCCTAAGCACACAATCATGTTATTGCCTGTGTCACTTATATTACCAACATTCGTATCACTTATATCCGCCTAAGCACACAATCATGTTATTGCCTGTGTCACTTATATTACCACATTCGTATCACATATATCCGCCTAAGCACACAATCATGTTATTGCCTGTGTCACTTATATTACCAACATTCGTATCACTTATATCCGCCTAAGCACACAATCATGTTATTGCCTGTGTCACTTATATTACCAACATTCGTATCACTTATATCCGCCTAAGCACACAATCATGTTATTGCCTGTGTCACTTATATTACCAACATTCGTATCACTTATATCCGCCTAAGCACACAATCATGTTATTGCCTGTGTCACTTATATTACCAACATTCGTATCACTTATATCCGCCTAAGCACACAATCATGTTATTGCCTGTGTCACTTATATTACCAACATTCGTATCACATATATCCGCCTAAGCACACAATCATGTTATTGCCTGTGTCACTTATATTACCAACATTCGTATCACTATATCCGCCTAAGCACACAATCATGTTATTGCCTGTGTCACTTATATTACCAACATTCGTATCACATATATCCGCCTAAGCACACAATCATGTTATTGCCTGTGTCACTTATATTACCAACATTCGTATCACATATATCCGCCTAAGCACACAATCATGTTATTGCCTGTGTCACTTATATTACCAACATTCGTATCACATATATCCGCCTAAGCACACAATCATGTTATTGCCTGTGTCACTTATATTACCAACATTCGTATCACATATATCCGCCTAAGCACACAATCATGTTATTGCCTGTGTCACTTATATTACCAACATTCGTATCACATATATCCGCCTAAGCACACAATCATGTTATTGCCTGTGTCACTTATATTACCAACATTCGTATCACTTATATCCGCCTAAGCACACAATCATGTTATTGCCTGTGTCACTTATTACCAACATTCGTATCACTTATATCCGCCTAAGCACACAATCATGTTATTGCCTGTGTCACTTATATTACCAACATTCGTATCACATATATCCGCCTAAGCACACAATCATGTTATTGCCTGTGTCACTTATATTACCAACATTCGTATCACTTATATCCGCCTAAGCACACAATCATGTTATTGCCTGTGTCACTTATATTACCAACATTCGTATCACATATATCCGCCTAAGCACACAATCATGTTATTGCCTGTGTCACTTATATTACCAACATTCGTATCACATATATCCGCCTAAGCACACAATCATGTTATTGCCTGTGTCACTTATATTACCAACATTCGTATCACTTATATCCGCCTAAGCACACAATCATGTTATTGCCTGTGTCACTTATATTACCAACATTCGTATCACTTATATCCGCCTAAGCACACAATCATGTTATTGCCTGTGTCACTTATATTACCAACATTCGTATCACATATATCCGCCTAAGCACACAATCATGTTATTGCCTGTGTCACTTATATTACCAACATTCGTATCACTTATATCCGCCTGTCACGGTATCGTGCCTGAGATATAGATAGCTAGACATATTAGAGAGTCGAGGGGGGTGCGGGGAGAGTATAGAGAGAGAGAAGAGGGGGTGGGGACGTGCGGTCAGTAATTTGGTCAAGAAGGTTCTCGGACCTTCGAGAAGGTCCTAGGTGTTCTTTCCTTTTCCCGCCAATTCTCCAAGCATACGCTTGTTCCAAACCGAGGGTATAAATAAAGCAGGAGAGGGGAACGCAGGCCTCAGTCCCCAGTTGGTGCCAGCGAGTGAAGTGCTTGTGAGTGTGGAGTGGCGACCAGGGTGACGCGGCACCCTCCTTCGACCATGTGTAAAGGTTAGTATACAGTGTTATTATATAAGTAATCTGATGTGCTAGACGCGGTCATTAATATGCGATAAGGGTAAATTCAAGGGAGGGTTAATTGTTTTGCCTGGTGTATAGGACTCCGTTAGGCTAGTGGTATCAGATTAGTGACGGGTAATTTTAGGAGTGAGTTTGACTGAGTGTGGCTCAGTTAAGGCTCTAGTTAATTAAATTAGAGGGGTTAATTAAGTTAGTTAAACATTTGGATAGAAGGAGCGAGTGGTGTGTGAACGTAATCTCCGATTCATTTTCATCAATTTGTGTCTCTTATTCAATAAACCGTTTTAATAGAATGTTTGTTTAATTTATCATTGTTAATTGTTAAAATAACAGTTTTCTAATAACATAGTCCCATCGCGTTAACAATTGAACAGCCTTTTTATATCTATATAAATCTATATATATACACACCGTTAATCCTGTAAGCTGGCCGAACAACAAAATATACTGTATCGATCGGTATAAAATATATTGGATAGACGTGTCTTTGATTTGTATCCCGGGTAATTAATTAAGGAATATTTTCCTACGAGATCCTTTATCTTAGTGGCCCAATTTATATACAAATCAGGGAGGCGACCTATTACAACTGGCGACCGTGATCAGGACCAGTTTCCGATGCGGATGTGTTAGATAAAAATAGATAGGCATAGGCTAGGATAGCATTGTTGTTGTGTTAGAAAGAAGGTGAGCCGTGGGGGAATTTTTCCCTCCCCCCTCCTTCTTCCACCCGCGTGGTCACTTCTGACCGTGGGCTTGGGAAAATTCTAAACATCTTTTCTCATCGCTGGTGTATAATAATAATATTTATAGATTATACAATTTAGGCTATCGAGAAATAATTGTGTTCCATCAATTTTGTTTCGCTTGTATAATAATTGATTTCTGCTTGGTTTTTTTTTTCGTTAAGAATTTCGTCCGTGTGATTTTTTTCTTTCGCCATTCGTGCGTCGTACGCAAGTGCTGCGATCGTCCGATTAAATGGAGGGAAGGGGATTGTAATCTAATTAACTGTTGTCGGTTTTCATAGTTTTTTTTTGGTTCGAAATTCTTGCGCAGTTGCAGTTATAGGGGTCAATTTTTTTTGTAGAGCGTAAACATATTTTTCTCCTTGTCTTATATCCGTTGTTCCTCTTTATCAATTCCTTCCTTTATTCCTCCCTCACATAACTCGTTCCAGGGGTAACGGAACCGTGCTATCTTAACTTTCTTTTGTCGTTCGTTGTTCATCTCAGATTAGGCTGATAGGATAGGGCTGGCTAGTTTTTTTGTTCCTTTCGGTGCTATTTGATTAGGCAGATAGGATAGGACTTGCTTTTCCTAGTTCCTTTCACTCTTCGAGGGTACAATGGCGTCAATAAAAACCATCTACGAGGAAGCTGTAGAGCTAGGCCTCACTGAGGAGAACCGAGAAGGCTACATAGATAGTAGAAAGGCTGAGGAGGAAGAAAAGAGGGAGAGGGAGAGGGAGAAACGAGCACAGGATAGGGAGGAGGCTAAGGCAGCGAGGGAACACGAGGTGGCTATGGCTGAGAGGGCTAAGGAGGCTCACAGGGAAGAGGTGGCTATGGCTGAGAGGGCTAGGGAGGCTCACAGGGAAAAGACGGCTGAGGCAGAGAGAGAGCATCAGAGGAAGCTCGATCTTGTTAAAGCTAAACCAGGGGATACGGGGGTCAACGGTCATGTGGATGCTCCTAAGGGGTTGCCACGCATCAAGCAGCCCATGTATAAGGTGGGTGATGATATAGAACCTTTCATAAGGAGGTTCGAAAGAACCGCAACGGCATATGCTCTTGACGAGACAGCCAAGGAAATACAATTCCTTTCACTCTTTGAGGGCCCGGCGCTCACACTGTTGAATCGCTTAGGGTCCGACAAGTCCGGTTATGGTGATATGAAGGCTGCGTTGGTCGAGGCATACGGGCTCACGGCACAGGCTGCCCGGCGGCAATACGTATCTGCTAGGTTAGCTGAAAAAGAAACCGCTACCCAGTTCCTGGCTAGGCTTGAGGGTTATCTGGATGTCTGGGTAAACAAGGATAAGACTCCTGACAGTAGGGATGGGTTACGTGATCTCTTCCTGCGAACGCAGTTTGAGCTGTCGGCTCCGAATGACCTCGTGGCCCAGTTCAAACTGAGCAAGGTTACCTCGGCTAAGAGTATGGCGGCTGAGGCAGACGCATATTTTGAGGCCCACGGGTACCAGCGGCGGAGAATGTTGAACGAGGGCGGTAACAAAGGCAAAGGCAACCCTGACCCGGGCCCCAAACAGGCCCAAGCAGGGGCACACGGGAAATGGAAGGGTCAGGGACCTCACAAGCCGAAATATTACTCCAACTTAAAGGGTCAACAGGGTCAACGGTGGTCTGGAGATAACCGTCAACAAAGTTCGGCCGCTGCTTCTCAGACTGTACAGGCAGACAGCAAGAATGGGGTGCCGACTAAATCACAAGGCACGGCCCACGACTTGTGACTTATAGCAGGGGGTGCTGGGATGGGAAAACAAAACACAGGATTCCTAGTGCAGCCAGGTAGAGTAGGGGGGGTATCCGTAGAGGCGCTTAGAGACAATGGGTCATCTGGGTGTATCGTGCGGGACACTCTGGTCAAGCACCACCAATTCACGGGGCGAGGAATCAACGTTCGCATGATCGATGGTTCCACCACCACAGTTCCTGAGGCGAGGGTGGAAATTGAATCTCCGTTTCTTTCTGGTAGCATCACAGCAGCCGTAATGCATGATCCAATTTATGACTTGATAGTGGGGAACGTCCGGGGTGCCAAGTACGGACCCACGAGCGAGATAGCCACCCAGACGGGGGCCGCAGCAGTCACTAGGGGCGTAGCCAAGGCACGGAAAGACCCGAAGCCGCTGGCGGTCACGACTTCCTCAGAGCTCGCGGAGAGTCAGGATGTTGTCCATGAGCAGCAGCAAGACGCATCCTTGGCAAGTGTTAGGGCAAAGCTTGGTGAGGCTGTCGTTGAAGGTGATAAGGGGCGTAAGTCGTGGATTGCAGAGAAGGGAGGTCGGATCTACCGTGTAGTGCAGTACCCTCACTCTGAGGAGCAGTGGCAGTTTGTGGTTCCCTTGAAGTATAGGACAGCCATCCTCAGGATGGGCCATGAGGGTAGTCTTGGAGGTCACATGGGTAGGCAGAAGACGCAGGATAGGGTTCAGGCGCAGTTTTATTGGCCTGGGATCGCGAGCGACGTCCGCAGATGGATTCGCTCCTGTGACGTGTGCCAGAAGACCTGCGACCGAGGTCGAGTCAAGCCCGCACCGTTGAGTCCGTTGCCTGTCATCACAACACCCTTTGAGCAGTTAGGGGTGGACATTGTGGGTCCAATTCACCCTAGAGCCAGTGACGGGTCCCGATTCATCCTCACGCTAGTCGATTTCGGAACGAGGTGGCCAGAGGCGGTCGCTCTGAAGAATATCGAGACTACAACTGTTGCCGAGGCAATGTTGGAGGTCTTCTGTCGAGTAGGGATCCCCAAGCAAATACTGTCTGACAGAGGGACGCAGTTCACCTCTGCAATGATGGGGGAAGTACTCAGGCTGTTGTCTGTGAAGGGTCTGAAGACGACACCATACCACCCACAATGCAACGGGCTGGTCGAGCGTTTCAACGGGACACTCAAGAAGATGCTGCGGCGGATGACAGCCGACCAACCAAAGGAGTGGCCTAGGTTCATTGCTCCGTTGCTCTTTGCATACCGGGAGGCTCCCCAGAGTTCGCTGAAGTTCTCTCCTTTCGAGCTTGTGTATGGTAGGACAGTCCGGGGTCCATTGCAGGTGTTGCGAGAGCTTTGGGACGGTGACGAGCCCAGCGAGGAAGTGAAGACCACTTACACCTATGTTCTCGATCTGGCTGAAAGGTTGAAGTCAACATGTGAACTAGCCAAAGTCGAGCTGACAAAGGCGAGAGAGGTGCAGAAGTCTTACTTCGATAAGAAGGCGAAGGTGCGCAGATTGGAGCCAGGTAGCAAGTGCTTGCTCCTTCTGCCCACTGCTCATAACAAACTGCTGGCCCAATGGAAGGGTCCATATACGGTCATAGACAGAATGTCGGATGTAAACTACATTGTTCAGGTCGGGAATCACCAGAAGAGATTCCACATCAACATGCTTAAGGAGTACCACACGAGAGAAGTGAGTGGAGCTGCGATGATGGAAGGCTCGTGGAGGCGGCAGGTTGCTACTCCCGAGATGGCGGAAGCCATAGATCTAGTGAGGGGCCACTATACTAGTGGGGAGGGTCATATCACAGCAGCAGCGGCAGTAATCTCCGAAGTTGATGGTGATGGTCCCGAGACAGTCCAGCTAGGGCAAGAGGAAGATCTCTCGCAGGTTCGTCGGGGCGCTGAGTTGTCAAGTCATGAGGGGCGGGAATTGGATTCGCTCCTTGGTAAGTACAGGGGCGTTTTCTCGGATAGGCCCGGAATCGCACGAGTCGAGAGTCACGCAATCGAGCTGACCAGTTCGGTTCCGGTACGAGTAAAGCCGTATCCCATTCCGCTCCGTCTGCACGACCAAGTCCAGAAGGAGATCAGGGAAATGGAGTTAGCAGGTATCATCGAGAAATCCTCTTCTCAATATTGTAGTCCGATGGTGGTTGTCAAGAAGAAGGAGGGCGGTGTACGCATCTGTGGGGATTACCGTCGGCTGAATGCTTTGACAAGGGTTGATGCGGAGCCTATGTGCGACCTCCGTGCCATCTTTGCCAGGCTTGCAGGTTCAACGATCTTTTCCAAACTAGATCTCACCAAGGGGTTCTTCCAGATACCTCTGGATCCAGCTAGCCGCAAGATCACCGCTTTTGGTACGCCAGACGGGCTGTACCAGTACACTGTGTTGCCTTTCGGTCTTATGAATTCGCCGGCGGTGTTTAACCGTATGATGCGTCAGGTCCTGCGAGACATACCTGGTGTGGAGGTCTTCGTTGATGATGTTCTTGTTCACTCACAGTCTTTCAGAGAGCATATGTCAATTCTGGAGAAGGTCTTGTCTAGGTTGCAGGAGTACAACTTGAAGGTGAAACCTAGCAAGTGTGAAGTGGGCCAGAAACGGGTGCACTACCTAGGACATGTGGTTGGGGATGGTCAATGCGGCTGTCAGGGTGATAAGATCTCTAAGATTCGCGATGCTCCTAGGCCCACTACAAAGAAGCAGGTTCGGTCATTCTTGGGACTTGCCGGCTACTACAGGGAGTTCATTCCACATTTTGCTGCGTTGGCTACTCCGTTGTACGACTTACTAAAGAAGCATGCTCAAAACAGAATTCCGTGGGGTACGGAACAGCAAGAGGCTTTCAACGCACTAAAGACTCAACTCTGCAAGGAACCTATCCTGAAGTTGGCAGACTTCAAGAAACCATTCATTCTAAGGACTGATGCTTCACAGGATGCAGTGGGGGCGGTCCTGATGCAGGAGGAAGATGGAGAGTTATTCCCCGTTGCATACCACAGTAGGCGACTCAAGGGAGCTGAGCTGAATTACAGCACGGTGGAGCTGGAATTGTTGGCGGTGGTCGAAGGGGTCAAGAAATACTACTTCTATTTGTTCGGAGGGGAGTTCACGCTCGAGACTGATCATATGCCTCTGACAAGCCTCAAGACCTCGAGGAATGCTAATTCCAGACTCATGAGGTGGACGCTTTTCCTGCAGCAGTTCAGCTTCGTTGTAAGGTACATTAAGGGTAGTAACAATGTCGGTGCTGATTGGTTGTCACGGTTGACTAATGATGCAGAGGATCGGGAGTAAGTAGCTTGTAGGTGCATATGAGAGGGTTGGAAATTTTTTTAGAACAATGATCTGCCGCCCACTTATATTACAGGAATGAGTTGTCCAGGCGAGCTGGCGAGACGCGACGCTGAGCAGACCAAGAATCAGACCAAGCAGCTACAACCAAGGATCCCCACATCAAATCCCGGATAACCGGGAAAATCACCGTATTCAGATAAGACATTACTACTCCCATTTACCCACGAATATCCCAAGTACACCATGTATTCAGACATCTCCTCACATAACAGTAGCTCAGCTAGTTTGTCATTGTAAATGAGTGGGTTTGCCACTAGAGTTAAACCTCACTAGGTGCATTGCCACCAGGACCTTGTCGCTGGCCAAAAATGCGAACTCAGGAGTTTTCCCCTTTCAGTGTAAGTTTAACGTAAATGTAGAGGGGTTTTTCTACTCAAGGGGGACCATTGCATGCGCCAGTGATTGTTAGACTCACACTACAGTATGGAAGACACTGTGAATGACGCTAGGTGATTTTAACGGAGTAAAATCAATTTTAGTGGGGAGGGATGTCACGGTATCGTGCCTGAGATATAGATAGCTAGACATATTAGAGAGTCGAGGGGGGTGCGGGGAGAGTATAGAGAGAGAGAAGAGGGGGTGGGGACGTGCGGTCAGTAATTTGGTCAAGAAGGTTCTCGGACCTTCGAGAAGGTTCGAGAAGGTCCTAGATGTTCTTTCCTTTTCCCGCCAATTCTCCAAGCATACGCTTGTTCCAAACCGAGGGTATAAATAAAGCAGGAGAGGGGAACGCAGGCCTCAGTCCCCAGTTGGTGCCAGCGAGTGAAGTGCTTGTGAGTGTGGAGTGGCGACCAGGGTGACGCGGCACCCTCCTTCGACCATGTGTAAAGGTTAGTATACAGTGTTATTATATAAGTAATCTGATGTGCTAGACGCGGTCATTAATATGCGATAAGGGTAAATTCAAGGGAGGGTTAATTGTTTTGCCTGGTGTATAGGACTCCGTTAGGCTAGTGGTATCAGATTAGTGACGGGTAATTTTAGGAGTGAGTTTGACTGAGTGTGGCTCAGTTAAGGCTCTAGTTAATTAAATTAGAGGGGTTAATTAAGTTAGTTAAACATTTGGATAGAAGGAGCGAGTGGTGTGTGAACGTAATCTCCGATTCATTTTCATCAATTTGTGTCTCTTATTCAATAAACCGTTTTAATAGAATGTTTGTTTAATTTATCATTGTTAATTGTTAAAATAACAGTTTTCTAATAACATAGTCCCATCGCGTTAACAATTGAACAGCCTTTTTATATCTATATAAATCTATATATATACACACCGTTAATCCTGTAAGCTGGCCGAACAACAAAATATACTGTATCGATCGGTATAAATATATTGGATAGACGTGTCTTTGATTTGTATCCCGGGTAATTAATTAAGGAATATTTTCCTACGAGATCCTTTATCTTAGTGGCCCAATTTATATACAAATCAGGGAGGCGACCTATTACACCGCCTAAGCACACAATCATGTTATTGCCTGTGTCACTTATATTACCAACATTCGTATCACATATATCCGCCTAAGCACACAATCATGTTATTGCCTGTGTCACTTATATTACCAACATTCGTATCACATATATCCGCCTAAGCACACAATCATGTTATTGCCTGTGTCACTTATATTACCAACATTCGTATCACATATATCCGCCTAAGCACACAATCATGTTATTGCCTGTGTCACTTATATTACCAACATTCGTATCACTTATATCCGCCTAAGCACACAATCATGTTATTGCCTGTGTCACTTATATTACCAACATTCGTATCACATATATCCGCCTAAGCACACAATCATGTTATTGCCTGTGTCACTTATATTACCAACATTCGTATCACTTATATCCGCCTAAGCACACAATCATGTTATTGCCTGTGTCACTTATATTACCAACATTCGTATCACTTATATCCGCCTAAGCACACAATCATGTTATTGCCTGTGTCACTTATATTACCAACATTCGTATCACTTATATCCGCCTAAGCACACAATCATGTTATTGCCTGTGTCACTTATATTACCAACATTCGTATCACTTATATCCGCCTAAGCACACAATCATGTTATTGCCTGTGTCACTTATATTACCAACATTCGTATCACTTATATCCGCCTAAGCACACAATCATGTTATTGCCTGTGTCACTTATATTACCAACATTCGTATCACTTATATCCGCCTAAGCACACAATCATGTTATTGCCTGTGTCACTTATATTACCAACATTCGTATCACTTATATCCGCCTAAGCACACAATCATGTTATTGCCTGTGTCACTTATTCAAAAATCAGATAGGATATATTATTTCCTTAGCTGAAGGATTTATGTTGATTGACATAATGCAATAGTTTAAACTTGATTGGGAATATGGAGAATCTAAACAAGTGGTATTATATTCAAGTCCTCTGTTGTTTAGTAATACAAGAATTTTGTTTTATTTTTTCTCATATGTCTACATAAATAATTATTTAATCTCTAAATTTGTCCTACCATAATCCTATTAATAATTTACATTCTTAAATATTATCACCAAGTCTTGCGTATAGTATTAACAACCAGTCAAAGTAAAATAAATGTTAACTTTATTACTGTGTAATACTTATAAGAACATAAGAACATAAGAAAATGGGAGTCTGCAGAAAGCCGATTGGCCTAAGCAAGGCAGATCCCTGTCCCACACAACCCCAGTTCAATTAAAAAGCCCAATTATAGGCTCAACACTCTAATACCCTGAGGATCATCTTACCAAAACGGTTAGAGATTAACGCAGGATTATGGGGGTATGCAGAGTGCTGATTGGCCCAACCCGGCTGATCCCCCTTCACACCCAACCCTGCTCGTCCATATGCTTATTCAATTTTATCTTAAAGCTCCCTACCGTTTTTAATCCCACTATAGCACTTGGTAGTCCATTCCACCCATCTACAACTCTGTTACCAAACCAATATTTGCCTATATCTTTTCTGAAACGAAATGTATCTAATTTGAAACCATTAGTAGGAGTTCTTTCGCTATCACTGAGCTTTAGTAAATTTGTCATGTCCCCTTTGTTAATCCCACTAACCCACTTGAACACCTCTATCATATCCATTCTAACTCTGCGTCTCTCTAACGAATGTAAACCTAATTTCTTCAACCTTTCTTCATACGGAAGATTTCTAATATTATGGATCATTTTTGTCATTCTACGCTGAACTCTCTCCAATGAATCTATCTCCATTCTGTAATAAGGACACCACAATTGGACAGCATAATCCATATGGGGTCTCACTAATGACAGTAAAGTTTTAAGATAACATCAGCAGTTCTGTTACTCACACTCCTAGAGATGAACCCGAGAATCCTGTTTGCCTTATTACGAACGCTTATACACTTTTTTCTAGGCTTCAAATCATTGCTAACAAACACACCTAGATCTTTCTCGCAGTCTGAATTTTCTAATTCTAAATTAGCTAGTTTATATTTAACATTTGATTGCATCTTCCCTATCTTTAATACCTTACATTTGTCAATGTTAAACTTCATCTGCCAATTTACTGACCATTCATGTAAGGTATCTAGATCCCTTTGGAGGCACTCTATATCGCTATCTGAATCAATTGATCTCCCCATTTTAGTATCGTCTGCGAATTTACTTATCCTACTAGTTATACCTAAATCTAGGTCATTTATGTATATAAGAAACAACAGGGGACCTAATACCGATCCCTGGGGGACACCACTTTTGACTGCTCCCCACTCTGACTTGGTACCATTTATTCTGACTCTCTGTTTCCTACCAATTAGCCATGACCTAATCCATCCCAACAACGACCCTCCTATTCCATGTGCCTCAACCTTTCTCATCAATCTCTCATGAGGGCCTCTGTCGAAAGCTTTACTGAAATCTAAATATATAATATCATATGACTTGTCACTATCTACTGCTCCATATACCTCTGGGAAAAACCTAAGCAAATTAGTAAGGCAAGAACGTCCCTGAGTGAATCCATGCTGAGAAGAATTTATTAAGTTAAATTTTAATAAGTGGCTTCTAATGTTCCTAACAATAATAGACTCTAGCAACTTTCCTGTGATTGATGTGAGACTAATGGGACGGTAATTGGGTGCTATCGATGTATCACCTTTTTTGAAGATCGGAACTACATTTGCAAGCTTCCAAGCTTCTGGAACTAAACCTGTTTCTAATGACTTGTTAAATAAAAATGCTAATGGGCTACTTAACTCATCTCTGCATTCTTTTAATACACTAGCAATACCTCGTCAGGACCAGGCGATTTTTGAGGTTTCAGTCTGTCAATTTCCTTAAGCACATCATTTCTACTTATACTAACTGTACTTAACATATTTTCTATACTATCACTATATACCATATTGACTTCTGGAATCTGTGCCAAATGTTCATTAGTGAACACGGAAAGAAACTGACTATTTAATGTACTGCACATTTCTAAATCATTTTCTGTTATTTTCTCCTATTGAAACTTGCCATAGACATAGTAGTTTTTTATTTTTCATGAATACATCGAAAAATCAGCTGCTGAATGATCAAAATTTCCGCCAAGTAAAACAAATGAGTATTGTTGTGTGTGAAGAAGTGAATTACAACAGGTTAAGATACTAAGATGATTTTAGATCTCTTGGAAAATAAAATATATCTATAAATACACATTGATAGTATTAACTCAATGCCATATTGTTTTCTTTTATTTGCTTTCATTTGAACTATTGCATATTTTAAAACTCTCCATTCTTCCCCTCTTCCTAAACTGCCGTGCTTGTGAGTTATTAGTCTTACTGAGATCCCCTTCCACACCTTGTTGTTACCTCTTTCTCTGTGGTGATGGGAGTGAGAACTGAGTCATACCCATAGCTTACTCTGACTGTTCCTTTTACTTATATATATATTCTAGATCTCAAGTGACGGCGTCTCTTCTGTGGAATGACCTCCCAATCTACCAAGATTGGAAGCCAAAACGTCACATTTTTCCTTTGCCCCTCAACTTTCTCTTCATAATTGCTGAGGGGCACAGGGCCCTGGGTGGGGCTTTGGTTTCCCGGGCGTTTCCGCACCCTCCTCAGCTCTCCGCCATGGAGTGGCTTCAGTCACCCAGGCATTATTGTGGTAGGTAGGGAGGGTTCTGTGGGGGCGCTCGGTTATGGCCTTGGCCTTGGGGCTGTTCGGCCAGGCAGTCTGGGGAACAACAACAACCTCTTTCTCTCTCTCTCTCTCTCTAATACAAACACCAAACTTTTCATTAATTCTTGATCTTACCCGTTACTTTTGCCCTATACTACGAGATCATATAATGAATGTTGATATATTAGTTGTTTTAACGTTACAAAACCTACATTGTAATGGGCGATAAATGCCTCGTTGTTTCTTAGTGCCATATTACATGTTATTATCTTGTTTTTCTGTCCGATATCTTGTGGCTCCTTCCTTCCATTCCTTGTTGACACTATTGTTCATAAATATAAACACCATATGATGAGGAGCACTTTATTGACAACGTTTCGCAAATAGTGTCTTTAATATACTAGGACAATGGGTACTTTAAATATCCGTCATGACAGGTGAGGATGGCTGGGTTAGGGGGGACTGGGTGGAGAGACGGGGAGGTAGGACTGGTAGGGGTTCATACTATCAAACAATTTTTTTGTATTGCGTATTCATCCACCTATTAATAAGCCTGGGATTTTTGTTTTATTAGAGGACCCTAGTGTAAGAGAGAGAGAGAGAGTGAGAGTGAGTGGCTGAGACAGGCAGGCGATGGAGCAGGTAGGTACTGTAGAGAGGACAGTCAGACGGATAATTTATCATATATATACCCCATAACAAATCGACACGGTTCAGGAATTAAATAACACTGGCCATAAGGAGAAGGGTTTTACATTACCTTCGGCTAATATTTTCCTTTGTCATAGGTGCTGCTCAATGTTTTGTGTGCAGGAGAGAGAGATAGAGTGTGTGTGTATGTTTGTGTGTGCTAGGCGGATAATGTGCCACTTTTTTTACCTCCTAACAAATCGTCCTGGTTCGAGAAGGGTTTTAGGCTACATTACCCAGGGCCCACACTTTTCGTTTGCCATAGGCACTGCTAAGTTTTGTCTTTTATTTTCCTTTTAACAGTTGAGAGAGATGTTGAAATACATACATAATCATGTTTATAGACAGGTATTAATGGATAAAACAGTACAGTAATATCACAGACGTGGTGATATACAGTATAATGGATTGTAAAGGTCTTCAAACGCACGGTACTTTACATACGATATTCTATATTCTACCTTTGTTTCATTTGTCTTTCTTTTTTGAAGGAGCATATGGACATAATCCAATCACCTATACCTCAATTTGTCTTCACACCTGTTCACACACTTCATAATTATTCCATCAATCTTTCTGCACATTTCTCTTTCCCTACTTCTTTTTAATAAACCTATTTCCTGCGATTCCAGCCCTACCTTTTTACATAAACCTACCTCTCTAAACACTTAACATTACTCTCCTTGCACATTCATATAGTTCGTCAAATATGTTTTATCATATTTCAATATAGATCTCATCACAATATGTTCTTTTCCTAGCCTAACGCTGGTGTTTATAAGGAAAAGAAACGTCTTACAAACAAAACGTTCATGTTGCTAAATACGATGTCACACGAGCGCTCTTCGGGCAAATATCTATGAGCACATTTGTATATCTTATTATTTCAGGGTATTTTCACATAATTATCGTCAACTAGAATGAAGGAGTTACTTATTGGTACAATTACATTATATTAAACTGTTATTCATAAGCTGCTAAACCTAAACCACAATTGCCCGGATAAATTGCTGGAAAAATCGTTCGTGTGATACCAACTCAAGGACAAAAACCGTGTTCCGATTATAAGGGCGGTGTTTATAAGGGAAGGGAACCACGACACCAACCCTTATATATAAGGTGATAATAATGAGTGTTGCTGATAGCATAATGTGGCTCTTAACCTGATAATTTTAAGTGAGAGAGTGAGACAGCGAATATGCGGCTTTGGATAAACTTACTTTGTTTTCCTTCTTAGCGTTCCCAATGTTCTAAAGATTGCTTGTATGCCAGTGTATTAGTGTGTGTGATTCCTTAGGTGTTAATGCATATGCTTTCTCACGTATGTTTATATGACTGCTGCGTGGTCATTCGCCCTCGTTTATGAAAATTTCCTTGGTGTTATACCCATTGTCAAAGTGAAATATATAAAGTATAGATGTGGTAACATCCTGTATAACTGAATTGCATATACTGTATATACCATTAATGTGTTCATAATAAACATTGCAAATAAACAGGACATGTGTTTTATGATTAGGATTCTCATAGGCAGATTTACAGTCAGAAACCGCCGTTTCTGAGACACTTAGATGGAGCCCAGACATTTGGAGCGTATTGTTTATAGACGACAGCCCACTTTAACTATCACAAGGCCGCACACGTATGAACACACGTTTCGAACCAATAGATGCTTCACTCAATCTGCCATATAAAGTTATTGTGCTGTTGTTATGCTACGATAAGGTTCATACTACAAAATCTGATATAAAATGGCAAAAATACCATTATGTGTTATTCCCTCCTGTATCTACATTATACACGGAGAGCTATTAAATAATTCAGAATTTAAAGAAACACTATCAAACAGCAGTGAATGGACAGGCTTTCGTTGTGCGCGTGTGGGTGTGTGTATGTGTAATTCATCAGACGTCATCCATAGTAGATACTATTAAACACATACCAGTACTCACATATAATTCATCCATTTTTATCATGCTGTTAACCTTGTTGCACTGTGTACATGTTGCAATAAATCAGACACTATAATACTAACATTGAAAAGGTATTTATAACCATTGCTAAACGTAATATCACGATGCGATATACGCTTTATACCCTTTAGAGTGTTATATAAATGTTTTATTAAATAAATACCGAATATATATCTATCAACGTCCGAAGCTTAACTTTGTGTGGTATTACATAATACCCCCATATACCACTACTAATAACGCATTGCCGTTTCACACATAAATTTCATAACCAGATGATAACATGTAATAGTACATTGCATAGTTCGTTTTGTTGTATATTATGAAGCAGACACCTCTATTTTCAGTGTTTATCATCTACTGTAGAACATTATGTTTATTACAACACACATCGGTTCACTTACACACACATACACACACACTCGACTAATCGTAACAAGCAATTCACGTCATAATTGCCATCGTTACTTTACACAACAACTATTTATTACACACCAATGCTAGGCAAACATTTACACTATAATACTGAACATTCTCCTCTTCGAAATGAATACCAGTATGCATAACGTGGTCACTGGGAACATGAAAATGAAGACAGCTCTCTGGGGGGTGGGAGACGAGAGAGCGAACCTAAACTACCAAATTTTGTAACAGCCAATGACACGTTTATTGTTGGAACCCGAGCCATTCTCGTGGGGCAGTAATATAAAATATGGAAGTATTTATTTCCATTACTAATTTCTTAAACCCTATGGTAATATTCGTGTCCGTATTTACTGTAGATACATACGTAAGGGAATGTAATAAAGGTATTTTTGTCAATTGTATAGCCATACATATATGAATGCGGATCATAGCATAGAAGCAGCATTACAATTTTACATGGCAGATCGAGTGAAGCATCTATTGGTTCGAAACATATGTTCATAGGTATGCGGCCTTGTGATAGTTAGGTGGGCTGTTGTCCGAAAACGATGCACTCCACATGTCCGGGCCCTATCAAAGTGTCTCAGATATTGCGGTTTCTGACTGTACACTCGGATGCCATAGTCGCTAGCCAACTCATTAACATTCGTGAACCCACTTTGTTTTTGTTATGTAATTATTACTATCTGGTTTGTTTTCCGCATTGAATTTGCTTTTCAATATATAGTATGCAAAGTTTTGTAGTTGATGTATAGAAAATTGTATTCATAAATTCATTTCCAGATATATATACTTCCATAATTAGAAATTGGTGAAGTTCACGAATATTTATGAGTGGGATAGCACTATGGTATCCGACTGTACAATCGTGGTCATGAAAGGTGAAGCATGCATATTCGAAGCTGTCTCGGATTGAAATGAATCTTGTTATCAATTGTTTACTTGATATATGATTTCAGGTGGTTTCATTAAATATTTCGAGGTTCCAAAGTGTACCAAAATTAATGACCGCGACTGTACCTGTAACAAACAAGAGGAAAAAATAAGCTAGTTTGACTATACCCTGTTCCTAATATGTAGTCCAAAACTCTTGAACAATAAACCTATATAACTCACAAAACACTAGAGTAATATAGCTAATATTCCTACCATTTGGGAAGGGTCAGCCAGAGAATAGGTGTGGAGATTTACAGCCCATTTGCTCTAGTCTTTTTTGTTTTAGTTACATAAGATAAAGCTTAATATTTCTGGCCTACTCATGATGAATAGACTATAGTTCAAATATTTATGACCACGGTCAGTATACGTGGGAACCTGTGTAAGGGTTAACAGATGATGTGTGTGGCATACCTTTACTGTCTAGACATATTACCTCTCTCTCTCTCTCTCTTTCTCTCTCTCTCTTTCTCTCTCTCTCTCTCTCTCTCAGAGAGAGTGAGAGTTCTTCTTCGTTATTTGTGTTGTCAGTTTCCCTTACTATCGGATTTGCTATCTACGCATTTGTTCTACTTTTATCATTGCTATATCTACATTTTACATAACCTCTTCATTCCCTTACATACCTTTCTTTATTTTTCATCCCATCCCATTTCCTGTTTTTGCCTACCTATCATTCCCTCTTTAATCTCCACCCATCTCATCCCTGTCAATTTTCTGTAACCCCATCATCCCTCATCCATATTCCCATACCATCCCCTCTGCCCTTACCCTGTGTCGGTTCTACAATGGTAAATAGTAAGGGTAAACAAGGGTATGATAAAGATAATTGAAACCATTGGTATTATTAATGGTGATTTGCCTTTCTATCCGTGTATAAGATAAGGTTTATTTCCACCATTATTTCTTTAAATAGGTCGATTATTTTGGACACTTTAACTAGCGTGACCAAAGACATAATTAAAATTGTGTTTCGTGTGATCCCTTCATCATCTGTTCCTAAACCAGATAAACAGAGGCCGCACTATATCTCTCCCTCGACCAGAGAAATATAAATCACAAGTTCATCACAGCATAAGTTAGTTATGTGTGTGGGTTATTAGTGAGCACTCCGCCCCTCACCACGGCACCTGTGAATCATGTTAACCCATAATATATCATAATCCAGGAAGGCTAAAGTGCTAGGATAAATTATTTCTTGTTGGGGAGTATCATTGATCTTTGGCCTTGTATACAGCTGACCCTGTGGTAATGGGATGTGTTTTCTTTTTCAAATATAAAATGTTTTTGTTTATTATTATTAACGTCGTATTTTAGCTAATAAACTTTCGTTATATGTTTTATATCTTTGACAAGATAAGTGTTCTTTTAATTAGATTTAAAGTGTTGTCATTCCCAATTCAGTTTGTAATGTTACTGTTTGGCATGTGCATGATGCATACGACTCTTCATTCACATAAATGTCTTCAAAATGAGTAAGCTATTATTGTCTCACAGTGTATGTGCTTCTGCTAGAGATCCTGTAGTAAGAGAGGCGGCCATCTTTTTTCTTTGGACGCCATTTAGGGGCCGTAATTTGTTTGGTAATGCAGAATTAAGATACAAAGACCAAACTATATATCCTGTACCAGTATTGACAAATTATTCTGTTGAATACGGACATAATTGAGTGTAAAAAGAGGTTTCCAACACCAATGGTAACAGAATGACGAGGTTAAACAATATCAGTTACTGTAGAGTTTTTATATACATTTAGTCAACTCTACCACCTCAAATTAATGTTTAATACATTAGTATATGCTGAGTTTTACTAGCTTTCTATTTTATCCTTCGCTGTGTTACATTTTGATGGGTTGGTGTTTTAATGTTATGTTTGCATTCTTTTACTTTCGAATCACATTATTTTGTTTTCTTTTACACATGCTTCATTTATGAAATATACAAATAATATTATCTTCTTTAAGCCGTTTTGTTTTGGACTATTGATTACCATTACTACCCCCGCATGTTAGTAACTTCCTTTATTACTAAATAATTAATTATATAATCATTTAATGTGAACCTACTTTGTGATTTCATTTAGCATCTATAGGAACGTATACTTATATGTACAGTATCCGTAAAAGAGGGAGATGTACACCGAGAGAGAGGTGGAAGGATGGATCGGTGCTGGATGAGAAGAGGGGAGTCGACTGACTGGGAACAGAGGTGCATGAGGGCGATTCGTTAGTGGTCACCGCTTCGAGGATCACGGCGTCCGGCAATAGATAGATAGATAGAATACGTACGAGAGAGAGAGAGAGAGAGAGATGCAATTATGCGAAGGGATACTTCAAGATCAGGATGATGATAGTGTCAGGTGCTTAGGCTTACACCTCCGACCCTAATAACTCACTCTGCTCTCTCTCTCTCTCTCTCTCTCTCTCTCTCTCTCTCTCTCTCTCTCTCTCTCTCTCTCTCTCTCTCTCTCTCTCTCTCTCTCTCTCGTACACACACACCAGAATGCAATACGTAGGCCTACTATTCGGGTATTTCATATTGCTCAAATTGTATTAAGTATGATCAGGAACCCCAAATGACATCATAGTGAATATCTGATCGGTATACGCTTATTTCTCTATTTTTTTTTATGGATGAGGGAGCCAAAAGGCAAAACTGCCTGTGACGAGTACCTACTCCACAGTTGAAAGAGTGACAGGCCAAAATCAAGGACTGTTCGAGTAAAAATGCCTGGACACACAAAGTTTGAAGCAATTGAAGTCATAGGATGAGGGACCGATGGATTCTGGAAGAGCGTGCCAGAGCTCAGCTGTTGAATTGAAGAAAGATTGGGAATATCGTTTCACTCTTTGGTTGGAGAGTCGAACAGAGAGTTGCGCCCTAAGAGAGAGAGAGAGAGAGAGAGAGAGAGACGATGTAGAGATAGTAGTTTCATATAGTATATTCATTAATCGAAACAAATCGCCACGTGAGTCTGGTGGTCAGCTAATGAAAACAATAACCAATCTGCTTCCCCTCTCCCTTCCCATTCTGGACGGTAGCGTTCTGGGCCACAAATTCCATTACTGTCCAACATTGTGATGATTCTATGTTGGAATTGAAGCAGTAGTTTAGTTTTTACCAAATATTATTCAGTGATGGTGCTTTGGGGAGTTATTTTTAATATTATCTGATTATTATAAACGTACGTCATAAGATGTATATTTCATCACATGAATAATGCCATTATATGTTTTCAGCAATTTAATGGTGATCAGTAATTGCTGCCATTTTATTCAGACCTTTTTTAGTATTTTCCTAGATACATATAATTATATCATTATAGAGTACACACACATATAATTATATCATTATAGAGTACACACACATATAATTATATCATTATAGAGTACACACACATATAATTATATCATTATAGAGTACACACACATATAATTATATCATTATAGAGTACACACACATATAATTATATCATTATAGAGTACACACACATATAATTATATCATTATAGAGTACACACACATATAATTATATCATTATAGAGTACACACACATATAATTATATCATTATAGAGTACACACACATATAATTATATCATTATAGAGTACACACACATATAATTATATCATTATAGAGTACACACACATATAATTATATCATTATAGAGTACACACACATTTAATTATATCATTATAGAGTACACACACATTTAATTATATCATTATAGAGTACACACACATTTAATTATATCATTATAGAGTACACACACATTTAATTATATCATTATAGAGTACACACACATTATAGAGTACACACACATTTAATTTATTAGACTGTATTTTTAACACATTGAACAATTTTCATTTCGAGGATCTATCATTCTTTTATCATCATCTTTCTCAGCATTGAGTCTGACATTAGAGTTTGGATGTCGGAGGCGTTGGAGGGTATGGACTGTGCAACAAGTAAAAACCACCGACTCCACCTTCGACGATTCAAGTTGGATTGTTGTCAGGAAGCACCGATATCTGTGGGAGAGAGATCATAGGAATATACAGTATATCCACAACATCATGGGAAACTAGATTATTGCATTCTAGCCAAAGGAATGTGACCTAAGCAGTGGAGTACATCAACGTTTGAATGCTAGCCTGTTTAAAGAAATGAATCATTACCCAATCACTATGCTCAAGGTGAGTGGCTACGAGACAAACAACATCTAAAGGTCTAATTGCCATTCACACATATTTAAGCTCAAAGTATTGCAAAATAATTATTGTCTGCGTATACCGAGGTAAATGTTTTGAGGATTACTTTTACACAAAATACTCACCTATTTGCCATAATACCAAATATGTTCTCAACCACGTGCCTAGCCTGAGACAAACGTTAGTTGAATATTCTAAATTCTCTCGACTGTTCTCTGGCTGGGTATGGCTTCATCATCCATGTCTGTAGAGTGAAGGCATCATCCCCCACCAGGAAATAGGGCACGGGCTTGTCAGCGTTGGGTAGTGGTTCTGGTTCTGGTAATACCAAGGTGTTTTTTTTCCAGGAAATCTCGAATGACAGTGTGTTGAAATAAGTCTCCGTCAGATGCAGACCCAGGTGCCCAAGCATCGCAGTACATGCATTTTTAATCTGCATCCACCACAGCCATCAGAACGATAGAATGGAAGCCTTTGTAGTTATAGTACATTGATCCTCCATGATGTGGTTTCTTTATGGACACATGTTTACCATCAATAGCACCAACGGCATGATGGAAATTCCACTTATTTGCGTAGAGGTTCGCTACCTTCTTCCACTCCTTGGTTGTGCTTGGACATGAGAGAACTTCCTCTTGAAATTCCTCAATGATTGCCTCACATACCTCAGGCACAATTAAGGAAACTGTGTTGTGGGCGATCCTGAACATGTAGGCCAGGCTGGCATAACTGTTGCCTCTGGCAAGGTAGCACAGTGTAACTGCCAATCTCAACCCAGCAGGTATGGCTTCCCTCCTAAAGGTATCCTTCTTCTTGATCCGAGGGCCAAGTCTGTCCAGTAGATCCTTAAAGAATGTCGGCTCAAAACGAACAAAATTCTTGAAAGTATCTGGGTCCTCAACTTCCAGTTCTTGCATGAGATTCTCATACGCACCAAACTGTTTTCGACACAACAACCACTTCCTTGCCCACATTTTATATTTCTTCGTCTTCTTCCTCTCCTTTTCTTTGTCTGTGGGCTCCAGTGCCAGTAACAAGGCCGCGGTCAATTGTAGTTGACGGTTAGACACCTCCAAACTTAACTTCAGGAGTTCAGGATCATAGGAATGATAGTCATCTAAATTGTGACAGAGGAAGTGTGAAGTTGGCGACGTAGGTTGTGACAGTACTGTTTCACCAGGATATTGGCCCTTTATATATATATATATCTCTCTCAGGTGGATTAGTATCAGATTACCTGGTGCTTAGCAAGGTAGTGTGAGATAATTGCGTATTGAGTCGCCGATTGTTCGGCAATGATTCAGTGACTGTTCGGCTATGTGTCTCTGCATTGTCGAAGAGTGGTTTCTTACATTCGGAACTGTGTCGGTCTTCTTGCTGCACGTTCAGTTCCGTCTCGGACCTAGATCAGATTTAGTCGGTCGCATGTTCGGCGATATATCGACGAGCAATATCCGACATTCGGACCTGTTCGTTTGGATCGGCACAAATTTTGACAGATGTTTGAGGTTGTCAGACGAAAGGTCGCAAAGTATTGACGCCTGGTTGCCAACAAGCCGCAACTCTTTCGGCGACAATTCGACGATAACTCGTACATAAATCTGGTGTCAACATAAATATATATTTTTTTTTTGTGCCGGATTCGGCCAAATCCCAGTCAGAAGGCTTGTTGGTGACTAAAATCGGGAATGTGGGAAGTCCCCTCTACACCACTTTTATCTCTCTCTCTCTCTGTCACACACACACACACATACACACACACACACACACACACAATCATCACTATTGCTTGTGTTAACCCCAACTATATTCCATCATGAATTTACAGTACACTCATATGCTTGTCCCTTTTTACCTTGAACCCATGCAGTATCGGTGACGTCCTTTTCATTATATTCTGGTGTCTATTAGACAAGTCTTTTCCTTTAAAATGGGCCTCCAGCAATGAACAAGGTTCGAGCTCTCACATTTAACAATTTTTACTGCCACAGATCCTTCTTAAACTACATCAAATCGTCTGAATATACCTAGAATATAATTAAAAACACGTCGCCGCTACACAAGTTAATATCACTGCGTGCTACACGAAGACAATCGAAATACAATCGTTTCTTGCTATATATTTGGTGTTACGACCGAGACTCGTATAAAACAAGGGCTCTTAATCATTGGACTAGAAAGGCACACAGCCACAACGGTAACACTAGATCCAACCCTTGAACTTATAATGCCGGCGCACAAAAACACCTATACCCTCCAGAGTTAAATCTGAGATAACGGCAACGGGGTATCCTATAACTCGGTATAAATGCACTACTACTACAGGCTGATGATCTCTGATACAGCCTGATCACAACAACATACAATTACGTTAATAAGGTATACAAGGAAAAGATAGAGATCTTAATTAAATCACTGCAATGATTTAATGCAAACAAGAAGAAGGTATAATTAAAGTTACTCTAAACAATAATAAACTGTTACTCCTATATTAAAGAAAGTGAATGGAAGTCCTAAAGCATCGAGCAGGAATCTTCTGAAGAAAGTCTGATGCTGCTTAAGATGATCGAATCGGATTTTGAACTGTTATATAAAGCAGGAACAAGATATGACAAGTGTAGGGACATACAGGGTTAACTGGCACGGGAATAATAATAAATGCGCAATACTATTATCTCCAACAACAAAAGAAGTACTTCCTCAGGCAACTCAAAAAGCCTGCTCGGGTTGTGCAACTCAACAACAACCAAGGCTTACAGTCAACGTGAATACAAATGCTGCATACATAACATAAGAGCTTATAATCCTAATCGGGTGTCTGCTAGGCTAATAAAGTCTAGCTGGGATGTCGTAGGCTAGGAAACAATGGCTGAGCAAGCGGCTCGTAGCCTAGCGAGGTCCTTAAGACTGTGCGGCCAATTACGTTAAATGACGGGGTACTCTCTTGAGAGATCCAGATCGCTACTATCTGGTTCTCTCCTGGCGACCCTCTCAAAGTCAAAGCAAAACGAGTTAGCACAGTGTTGGGTGGCAGAGGCAAAAGCCCTCACTCGCAACACAGTGCTAAACTCACAAGGTACACAGTCAGAAAGACCACCTAGGCTTCCCACGCATCCGTTGCGATTGTACAAGTTCAACACAACCTGGTATACATCGGAAATCACAACACAAGTTGCCTTACCCCAGTCTATCATTAAATAGCCCAGCAGACAGCCAAGGAATAGGTAGGGAGACACCGTGAGTGGGTCGAACCTCTACAGACATAATGGTAACCCCTCCAAAATGCCTAACTAAACATGTAATATCTGAGAGCTTCAGCATATAATACGATGGCCGATATATGAAATCGTGCAGAACCAAAGGGGAGTTATGATATTAAATAGGTTAGAAGAATGAGAGGTAAGAATTTGAGAGAGAGAGAAAGTGTTCTATAGGTAGAAGTCGGGGGACAGGTGGCAAGGGAGATGTTAAGGGTATGCTGGTCAGGCAAGCTCTGAAGAGAGTAGCTCCTCGGGGCCCCCAGGATCACACAAAGGCATGGTGGTCAGCCAATCACAGGCCGCTACGTCACCAGGCAGCAGACCTGCAGAAGGCGCCAGGAACCACCAGCCAATCTAGAGGTGTGGGAAGGCACGCGCGCGAGCCTACGAGCGAGGGAGGCAAGACAAGCATACGCACTTACACACTACCACAATACTGCCTATACTCAGTTATACTGTTCTCTCTCCTTAACTATATACAATGCATCTTATGTTCTACTCATAATATAAAATATAATGCACTGTCACAGGCGAAAATAAAGACCACTTCTATACTGCCTGTGACATGACGATTCGCAAGAAAGAAAGTACAACATTGTAGATAGACTGTAGCCCATTTCACTGCCCTGGCGAGCGCTAGTGGCTACCGAGAGGCGATTCTGCCAACGCTGGCAGGCGTCACACCCCGCCCAAGATATAGGACGCTCAACATTAGGCGAGCACGATATCTGACAAGGCAGAATGCCGACAAGACCCGTCACACATAGCCACTCCGCCAGAAATGAAATGCAAAGCTCAATCTTACATAAAACAACATATCAACATAAAGAAAATCTTATAACCCCTCCCAAACATAATAGTATAATTTTAGCCTGCTATGCTCCCAGAGCGAGCTTCACAGAACCCAGCCTCCTAAGTGAAAGACAGGTTCAACTTAGGACTTTAGCTATAACATTGGCAACTTACAATTAACTATCAAAAGAAAGAGTTTTTATGTGATTTTTAATTTTTAATATGTTTATGGCGGCTGCTCTACAGGGGCAAGCCTAGTTTTTCTCCACTCTCAACACACACTGACTGAACGGCGAGGGTTTTCCTGCAAATAAACCATGCCGTGACAAACAATCAGCCAAAACATTATCAGTGCCCTTAGCATGCCACACATCCAACTTGTGTTCCGGCAGCACAACACCTGACACTGATAAACTGCCCAGTTCATCACAAGACTGGCACTTGTGACGTTAACCACTCCGTTAGAACCGCATGGCTTGTCCTACAGTGACTCGCTAGGATCGCCAGGGCAGTGGATGTGGCTACAGTTGATGTATTATTGTGTGCTTTATTTCATATGAAAGCTTGTGTCATGGGCAGTCCAGAAAGGCTCTTTGTTTTCGCCCATGTCAAGGCTTTATATATTTAATTGCAAAGTATATGTTTTATCATTAAGTAGTAATGATAGGATTTGAGAGAGAGAGAGAGAGAACAGAACAGAGTGAGAGGAGGCGCGCAGTGTTTTGGCCATGCTCGATGACGTCACGGCTGGATGGCCTCTTGGGGATTGGTTGGAGGAGTTTTTTACCATGCTTGGTGACGTCATGTTTGGCTGGCTTCTTTGGCATTGGCTGAAGGAATTGTTACCGCTTTGTCTACGCGGTGCGAGCTAGTGCTAGTATATATACAGCTCTCTTGCCACTCTCTCCCTCAGATCTGGTTTCTAGAACGCATCCCTCTTATCCCTTTGATATCTGTATCCCTCTCTGCACCTGAGAACCTTTTCCTCTGCCTATCTCTCTCATTTGCCATACCTTTCACCACCTTTTATTAATATTATACCCCCTCTGGTTAACTCTGCATAAATAGCTTCATGCTGGCCAGTTGTATTGTGCGTTAAGGTCTTATATAACCCATGTATGTTAGTTGTTAAGATAAGTTGATCACGAAGCATTGGTTGGCATTCATATTGTTCAGTACCGCTTCCTATAATTATTAGTGTTCTGCTGGATTAGATAATGCTAGACTAGGAGTCTGATACTATAAGGTATTGTTTCCGATGGGTGCTGGATTTAGTTAAAAGCTGCACGACATACCTGAGAACTGGAGTTGATTGGGTAAATTCTAGTCTGTGTGCCATTGAGAGTAGAGCATGCACGAATGAGGGCTTTTTGCCTATACCATTCTGCACTGTTCTAAGCTCGTTGTTTGTCTTTGAGGTACGCCAGGAGAACGCTTAATACTTCGGTATTAAGGTTTCTCAAGAGAGCTACCCTTCATTATAACGTAATACTTGACGCACAGACTTGAGATTTGCACTAGGCTATGCGGCATGCCATGCGCACCAGTACCTCGTATCATTAACTCTAGCTAAACTTTATCAGTCACAGTAGACATTAAGTATATTAAACCAATTACTCTTTTTATGCATACCCATTTATGATTACACAAGCATTTCGCAGCCTAGTTTCATGTATTGAGACACAAACGACTTAGGCTCTTTTTGTTGATAGGAATACTGCATTGTCGTGGCGATTATTATTAGTGTTGTAGCGTTTAGGATATTCTTGGCTCCGACTGCATCATATCTCCTGCCTTTTTGTGTGCATAGCCAGCACGAGCATTGTTCCGCTGCCTGCCTTTTTGGGTTCCATTTCCGATTCGAGCATCAACACCAACAAGGAATCTTCTTTAAATGTTAGATGCTATCAAGATTCTTGATAGCATCTAACATTTAAAGAAGATTCCTTGTTGGTGTTGAAGGACTTTAGTGCACTTTCCTTCATGCAGGAGTGCCTGACATTTATTGATTAAAGTAACGTAAGCTGTAACTTCTCTTACCACCTTACTTTGCATACCATAACCAAGCACCTTCGGTTATAGGTAGTAATAGGCTGTTTTCACATAACATTAAGCCTAGAGTAGACGCACATTTATTGAGAGTTTAATAACCTATTATTGCATATAGAACTCTGGAGAGTATTTGTGTTCTTTGTTCACTGGGAATATACATCAGAGGTTGGATCTAGCGCTTTCCGTTGTAGCATTTATGCCATTACTAGTCCAATGAATAAGAACCCTGATATATTTAAACCTCAGTCGTAACAAATGGCGACCTTACCTAGGATTTGGTGAACCTACATTTATTAGCAGGGAACATTTGTTGTTTTGGGGAATATTTTGCGGGGATCAGCAAGAATAATTTTTTTTTTGCAACATAGTATAACCCTTGAGTATTTCCGAGAATTTTGTGTGTATATTGAGGTATAAGAGTTTGGGGTGCTTCTTTTCTGAATATTGAGGTGGGAAATTTTTGTGAGCATCATGTCTTATACCGGATCAGAGGAGAATGGAGACACAGTACGTAATGTCGAAACTGAGGAACAGCAGCATGATGAAATGGTTAATCAGGTGAACTGTGAGGAGGATGCTAGGATATTTTTGCAATGGCCTGTTACTGCCGAGCGGTTGGAGGGTATGGATCGGTACGGTCTTCAATGGCTGTCCACAGCTATCGGTCATGCGGGTACTAGCAGCATAACCAGGGATAACTTGATAACGTGTGTACTGGGCAGGGTGACTGGTGAGCGAGAGGGGTTGAGTGCTCAGAGCCCTTCGGCCATCCTTCCCCTACATTCGACTCCCAGCCATCCCAGTAGTTTGCCGACCCCGAGTACGCGTCCACAGTTGGGTGGTGACTGGCAGGGTGGGTTGCCCCTGGGGGGACCACCGGTAATTTCAAACATTGTAGCACCTTCACCTCCTCAAGGGTTAACTCCAGAATTATTGCTTCAGCTCGAATTAGCTAAGCTTCAGCAGCAAATAGAATTAGCCAAGATAGAAGAGAGAAAAAGTCACCAGCACATAGAGCTAGCAAAAATCCAAGCTGATTTAGAGTCGACTAGGTACTGTGCCGACAGGGACGTAGAGAAGTCGCGGGTAGAGGCAACGGGAGAGCGACTTGGGGCTGGTAACCATGGTCATGATCAATCTCTCTCGCACTTATTGAAACTGGTTCCGGTGTTTGATGAGAGTGGGGTAACAGAATTTTTCGCACGCTTTGAGAAGAAGTGCCAGGAACACCAGTGGCCAGAGAATAATTGGGCAGCACTTGTATCCTCTAGATTAATAGGCAAGGGTCTTAAAGCCTACGATGCGTTACCTTTGGAGTCATGTATTGTGTATGAGGATCTCAAGGAGGCTGTCCTGAGGGCTTACGAACTGCAACCAGAAACGTACCGTTTGAAGTTCCGGGGTGTAACCAAGGGAAGAGCTAGCACCTTTTTGGAACACGCCCGGGACTTGTCCGATGCTATGGGGAACTGGCTCCGATCTGAGAAGGTAACAACATTTGATGGAATTAAGCAGTTAATGATGTTGGAGCAGTTCTTTAGGAGCACGGGCGGTGATCTAACTTTGAACTTAAAGGAGAAAAACCCAAGAACTCTAGTCGAAGCAGCAGAAATGGCTGATCGACGGCTGTCGTTGATTCGGGGTTGCGGGTCTTCACAGAAGTACGATGCAAGTGCTAAGGACCATTATCCTCCCCCTCCCCGTAGAAATCTATCTATCTATCTATATGCTCAGGCCCAATCCCCATTTTGGGGGTAGCCGACTCAAGACAGAGCAAGAACAGGGAAAACACAAAAACAACATAAAACAAAAAATAAACACAGATAAAAAACACAAACTCTCACACATCCAGGTCACCCAGGAGAAGACCCAGAGACCAGGGTTACCAAGGTCGCTCCAGCACTCCCCCGGCCCCCTGACCACCCGGAGAGGTTCCGATCTCGGCAGGCAGACATGCAGTGGAGCCAAAGCCACAAGCCCTCCCACCACACTTCCAGGCACACCCTTCATATTATTCGTCTCCCCGGGCCAGGCGCCTGATGGACTATTATCTAGTCGAACTTGCGCCCGACCCCTTACTCCAAATGACCACGTGTTCACTCAACTATTCACAAGCATTCTCCATTCACTCCTGTCCACCACCACTTCCCCTGCCTGATCTATAGTCATTCCTCTATCATCCAAAGCCTTTCTTACACAGTCTCTCCATCTCAATGGGGTCTTCCTGCCCTTCTATCTCCCCTTGTACCTGACTCACATATTCTCTTTGTAAGCCTTTCATCTCCCATTCGTTCAACATGACCATACCAGCTCAGCACCCTTCTGTCCACTCTGGCTGACAAATGTTCCTGCTGCCCCACTCTCCTACGTATCTCTTCATTCCTCAATCTGTCTCTACGAGTAACTCCACACATACTCCTCAAGCAGCTCATCTCCATCACATCCAGCCCTCTTTTCTCCTTTTTCTTCAGAGCCCATGTCTCAGCCCCATACATCACTGTTGGCACAACAATTCCTTGATACAGTGCACTTTTTACTTTCACTCCGAGATTTCTCGTCTTCCACATACTTCCCATTGCTCCGAAAACCTTCCTTCCTTCACACACTCTCTGTTTTACCTCCACTTCCATACCTCCACTCCTGCTTATTGTTCCTCCTAGATATTTAAAACACTCTACTTGTTCCAATATTTCCCCATCCACCCGTAGCAATGACACATTTAAACAAAAGAGCCATGAAACTAAAACTGAATCCAAACCTTACACCACACCGTATAAGAAAAGTCAAGGGCCTTTTACATCACAGTATAAGCCGAAACCGAAATTTATGTGTTTTAGTTGCCACCAGGAGGGTCATAAAACAAATGAGTGCCCTAGTCGACCTCCTCCGGCAGCTGTGTCTTTTGCTCACGGCATTGGAGTGTTCAAGAGGACATCGGAGTTTGTTAGAGGCAATTCTTCCGAGGTAAATACACTGCCAGTGCAGAAGGATCCGGAAGGCTTATTCCCTGTCCGTGATGCCTTTAGTGACCATAGGGGACTCGGTTGTGTGGAGTGGGGGGGTAGAAGACATGAGGTGAGAATTTTGCGTGACACTGGGGCATCGCAAACACTGTTGAGGAATTTCACTGGTAAACCTGTAAATATGGCGCGGGTGGTTGTGGTTCAGGGAGTTAATGCAACAAGGTCATACCCGCTTGTAAGAATGAAGATGGAAGTTGATGGTGTGACTCGTGACCTGGATGTAGGAATTGTGGAGAAGTTGCCTGTTGGGGGCATCGACCTCCTTCTCGGCAACGACTTTGTGGGGCTTACTTCTGAGGTTCCACCCTTGGTCGTTGACGAGAAGCCGGCCGACGTGAGCAGGGAGGAGCAGGAGTGGGTTGAGAAGTGTCGGGTGCAACCTATGGCGTGTGTTGTCACCCTGTGACGCTCACCGCTTCCCCCAGAACCGCATGGCTTACTCGCTAGGACTCGCCAGGGCAGAGAATGTAGCTACAGTCTACCTATCATTGTGTACTTTCCTTCTCGAGAAAGCTTGTGTTGCAGACAGTTCAGAACTGTTCTTTGTTTTCGTCTGTCACAATCCTTTCTATTTTATTTAGTCAATTGAAAGTATTGTGTTAAGTAGTTGAATGATGGGAAGGCGGGTGGGAGAGAGAGAAAGAGAGAGAGAGACCAGGTGGTGTGACTTGGTGGTGTGTGTGGCGCGTGGCTGGCCCCCTTACATAGGCCTCGCGGGATTCGTTGCCTCCTGCCTAACACGGCCTACTAGGCGGCTGCTTACTGGGCGACTGTCGCGCGCCCTCGTGCCATTCCTGCGAACTGGGACTCCAGCCATGCGGTCCCTGGGATTATCCTGGTCAGATCCGTCCCAGACAGCATACTCTAAGCATCTCCCATGAACTGTTCCACACTCTTGTCTTAGAATCTTTTTCTCCTACTGCCTCTATCATTTCCACTACTTCCTCACCTTTTATTAATATCAATCCCCCTCTGGTTCCCTGCATCCACACCTTGAATTGGTGGCCAGACTGTATTATATGCTGGATCTCACATTTCTTATGTACTAGGCTAAGGTTGAAGAGAGTCGTTGTCTTTTTTTGGGAGATTGTATTGCTCGGACTGTCTCCATCAATCACTAATGTTTCTACAGGGTTAAATAATGCTAGACTAGGGATCAGGTACCTTGCTGTTGGTGTTTTCACTGTGTGTAGGCTACTTTTGAGCTGCACGACACTACGGATTCTGTGGGTTACCGGGGTGGATCTTTTGTCTGTGTACCTTGGAATTTAGACTGTGTAGTGCGTGAGGGCTGCTTGCCTAATCCACCCAACACTGTTCTAACTCTATTTGCTTTTACTTTTGAGGGTCGCCAGGAGGATACTCGATACTTGTGATCGAGAATCCTCAAGAGAGCACCCCTTCATATTAACGTAATCAGGCCGCACAGACCCAAGGTCCACACTAGGCTAGGAGCTGCCTGGCTCCACCAGAATTCTGTACCTTTGCGCATCCCAGCTAGACTTTATTAACCCGGGTAGACATTAGCTGGGTTAGATCATATACTCTTTTATGCATACCCATTATTTCTACACAAGCATTTTGAGGTCTTGGTTGCTGTAGAGAGACACAACCAGCATAGGCCGGTTTTGTTAATAGGAGTACTGCTTTTTCGTGGCGAGCATTATTACTGTTGACCGCTTATAATATTCTTGTGTCCAATAACATTATAGGTCCAGCCTTTTTGTGTATTTAGCCTACACGTGCATTGTCCTGCCTCCTGCTATTTTGTGGTTCTATTTCCGATACGTTCTTCTTAGTAGCATCCGACATTATTCAGAAGATTCCTTGTTCGGTGCTTGAGGACTTTACAACAGTTTCTTTCATAAAGGAGTGACAGATATTATTGATTAAAGTAACGTTAAGTAAACCTTCTTCTTGTTTGCATTAGATCACTCTTGTGATTTAATTAAGTTAACTATCTTTTCCTTGTGTACCATAACTAAGCAACCATATGTTATAGGTAATAGGCTGTTTCAGAGAACATCAGCCTATAGTAGAAGCACATAGATACTGAGAGTTAAGACACCCCGCTATCGCAGATATAACTCTGGAGGGTATATGTGTTCTTTGTTCGACGGGATTATATATCAGGGGTTGGATCTAGCGTTTCCGTTGTTGCATTTATGCCAGTCTAGTCCAATGTATAAGAGCCACTGATTTATACGAGACCCGATCGTAACAAATGGCGACCTAGCTCAGGATTTGGTGAACTGACATATAATTGCAGGTTATTGTGCAGATTTTTCTCACAGTTTAGACAGTGAACATTTGTTGATTTTGTGGAATATTTTTTGAGGACATGCAAGAATTATTTTTTTAGCAAAGTAATATAGCACTTAAGCTGTCTCCGAGAATTTTTTATTGTGAATATTGTGGTATAAGAGTTTGGGGTACTTCTTTTTTGTGTATCAAAGTGAAAAATCTTCAGTGAGCATCATGTCTTATAGCGGATCAGTGCAGGATGAAGACACAGTACGTGATGTAGAAGCTGAGGAGCAGCAGCATGGGCAGGTTGTTAACTTGGTGAACAGTGAGGAGGATGCAAGGATTTTTTTACATTGGCCTGTTACTTCCGACCGGTTGGTGGGTGTGAATCGGTACGGTCTCCAGTGCTTAGCCGCAGCTATCGGTCATGTATATACTAGTGGCATGACCAAGGATGACCTGATAACGTGTGTGCTGGGTGGGGTGACTGGCGTACGAGGTAGGGTGAGTGCTCAGAGCCCTTTGGCCGAGCCTCCCCTTCACTCGACTCCCAGTCCTCCTATTGGAGTACCGACCCTGAGCACGCTTCCACAGGTGGGTAGTGACTGGCAGGGTGGTTTGCCCCTGGGGGGATCACCGGGTATTTCTAACATCATTGCATCTCCTCCTCCTCCTCAAGGTTTGACCCCGGAGATGCCCTTTCGGCTCGAGATGGCAAAACATCAGAGTCAACACAAGACAGAGCTAGCTAAGATAGAAGAGAGAAAAGAGCTAGCTAAGATATAAGAGAGAATGCAGCAACAGACGAGGGAAGCTGAGCTTAGGACTGAACTAGAATCTACAAGATACCGTGCCGACATGGATTTAGAGAAGTCTCGTGTTGAGATGACGGGACAGCGACTCAGGACTGGAAACCGTGCGCATGATCAGTCTCTGTCGCACCTTCTCAATCTGGTCCCTGTATTTAGCGAGTCTGGTGTCACAGAGTTTTTCAATAGATTTGAGAAGAAGTGCCGGGAGCATCAGTGGCCTGAAGTTAAGTGGGCTGCCCTTGTGTCCTCTAGACTCGTAGGTAAGGGGCTCAAGGCTTACGATGCACTGCCTTTGGAGTCCTGCGTTGTTTATGAGGAGCTCAAGGAGGCTGTCCTGCGGGCATACGAGCTACAACCCGAAACATATAGGTTAAAGTTCCGGGGTGTGACTAAGGGGCGAGACAGTACCTTCTTGGAGCACGCCCGGGACCTGTCCGACGCTATGGGAAACTGGCTCAGATCAGAGAAGACAACTACGTTTGATGAGATGAAACAGTTGATGCTTCTAGAGCAGTTTTATAAGTGTACGGGCGGCGACTTGACTTTAAACCTTAAAGAGAAGAACCCAAGAACTCTCGTAGAAGCAGCAGAGATAGCTGATCTTCGGTTGTCACTAATTCGGGGGTGCGGCTCTGCACAGAGAAACGATGTAGGCGTTAAGGAGCGTTACCCTCCCCCTCCCCGGAATATGGACACACATAAATTTAAAAGCAATGACACCAAGACTGATCGCAAACCTAGCACCGCCCCGTTTAAGAAGGGTCAGGGGACTTTTACACCTCAGTATAAGTCCAAGGGGAAATTTGAGTGTTATCACTGTCACAAAGAGGGGCACATGGCAAAAGCTTGTCCGAACAGACCTCCCACGTCGGCTGTGTCATTGGCTCGCAGCATTGAGGTGTTCCAGAAGTCTTCTGTGTTTGCTGGAGGCATAAAATCAGAGGATGGAGCACCGCCAGTGAAGAAGGATCCGGAAGGCTCGAACCCTGTCCGCGATGCCTTTTGCGACCATAGAGGGCATGGCTGCGTGAAGTGGGGGGACAAGAAGCACGGGGTACAGCTCTTGCGTGACACAGGTGCCTCTCAGACACTCTTGAAGAATTTCACTGGTAGACCCATAAACGCGGCGCGGGTAGTTGTGGTGCAGGGAGTTAATGCAACTAGGTCATACCCGCTTGTTAGAATGGAGCTTGAAGTTGACGGTGTGACTCGCGAACTGGATGTGGGAATCGTGGAGAAATTGCCTGTTGGGGGCGTCGACCTCCTTCTCGGCAATGACTTTGCGGTGCCGACGTGAGTAGGGAGGAACAGGAATGGGTTGAGAAGTGTCAGGTGCAACCAATGGCGTGTGTTGTAACCAGATCTCTCGCATCCAGGGAGTCACAGCCTAACCAACAGCCTTCAAATAAGCGGAGGAACGGTCACGAGAAGGTGCTGAAAGCTGATACGGTGGAGAGTCTAGTACCAGCAGCGCTTCTCGGGAACTCAGTATTAGCACCGTTATTAGAGTCTGGAGAAGCACCACCACCTGTCACTGAGAGTGTAGAGGCAGGGCTTAAAGAGACTCAGAGGCAGCAACGGTATACACGGAGAGAGCAACGGGATGCAAAGTTCGATGTTGGGGGAGGGCATGAGTTGTTTCGCAAACACTTAGACAGGCTAGCTCCCTCAGGTATTCGCAAATTGCAGCTAGAAGACCCGGAGGTTCTAAAGTGTAGTGACGGTGCTGTCGAACTTGAGAGTAGAGAACGAATGTTGCGTAGTCTGGAGTTGGCTGGCCGCAATGTGGTAGGCTCTCAGACCCTCATGAAGGACAGGTACGACCACAAGGTGAAACTCAGGGAGTTTCATGTGGGTCAGGAGGTGTTGATACTACTCCCTCTTGTAGGTCACCCCTTATCCGCAAAGTACGCTGGTCCTTATAGGGTAGCAGAGAAGATCTCGGACTTAGATTACCCGGAGGCCACTCCAGACAGGCGTAAGAGGAATCAGTTATGTCATGTCAACCTGATGAAGGAGTATGTGAGGCGCCCACCTGAGCCTCTCACTGTCCCCGTGATGACTTTCAGCAGTCAAGGTGGAGAAGGAGAACGGGACAGTCATGCGCAGGTGGATGACAACTGGGATTATCATGTTTCTGCAGATCAGTGGGCGGGAAACACGAGACAGGCGGCTCATGAGGCTTTGCAACACCTACCTGAGCAACAGGGTGTGGCTGTCTAGCGCCTATTCTGTTTATACCCTACTGTATTTGCGGAACACCCAGGCCTCACTACTCATGAGGTGCACGACGTTGACGTCGGAGACCACCCACCCTTCAAATCAGTGCCCTATAGGGTGCCCCCTATTAAACTTCCGGCCCTCCGGGCGGAGTTGGAGTATATGTTGCAACAGGGACTGATCGAGAAGGGGGCGGTTAAGTGGACATCTCCCGTAACGCTGCAACCTAAGCCGGATGGCAAGGTGCGCTTCTGTGTTGATTACCGCAGGCTAAACGGCTTGACTCCCACCAACCCATATCCTCTTCCCCGGGTCGATGACTGTGTAGACAAGATTGGCAGGGCCAAGTTCTTGACCAAGGTGGACCTGGTAAAAGGTTACTGGCAGGTGCCTTTGTCTGCACGGGCGAAAGAGGTGTGTGGTTTTGTGGTGGATGGTGCTACATATCGTTGTAATGTCATGCCGTACGGTCTAAAGAACGCACCAGCGACCTTCCAAAGCTTGATGAACGAGTTGGTGGCTGACATTCCGAACTGTACCGTGTACCTGGACGACGTCATTATCTACGATGACGATTTCAAGAGCCACTGTGAACATGTAGAATCCCTATTTAAGAAATTAAGCGAGGCAAACTTGGTGGTCAACCTGGGAAAGTGTGATTTTGTGCGGGCTACCGTGCAGTATCTGGGGTTCATGGTGGGTTTGGGCCAGGTGTGCCCCCCACAGAACAAGATATTGGCTATTAACCACTTCCCCAGACCGTCCACCAAGAAGCAGATCATGAGGTTTTTGGGCATGATTGGTTACTACCACTGCTTTATAAAGGCCTATTCTAATGTGCTGGCTCCTCTGACGGACCTATTGGCCAAAGATAGAAAGTTTAAGTGGGCGCCTGAGTGTGAGAGGGCTTTTTTGCTAGTAAAACACCTGTTGTGTACTCACCCAATCCTCAGGGCCCCGGACTTTAGCCGACCATTCCAGCTGGCAACTGATGCCAGTGGTGTGGGGGCTGGTGCCGTTCTGATGCAATCAGACGAAGATGGGCTGGAGCACCCAGTCAGTTTCCTCTCAAAAAAGTTCAACTCGGCGCAGAAGAACTATTCAGTAGTTGAGAAGGAACTGCTGGCGATTGTGCTAGCGCTCAGGCACTTTGAGGTGTATGTTCCAGCCTATGGACCAGTTGTGGTGATCTACACCGACCATCACCCCCTCAAGTTCCTGAATCAATTCCATAACCGGAATATGAGGCTGACCAGGTGGTCATTAATGTTGCAGGAATACAACCTAGACATACGCCATATTGCCGGTTCTGAGAATGTGATTGCAGATTGCTTATCGAGGGTGGAAGACCCGGGGTAGATCATCACAAGGGTAGCCTCCTACTTTGGTTTGATTAGTATGTTTACGTCTGGTGCTTGTTGGCTCGCGTGTGTAGCCCAGCGTATTGGGTCGTAAAGTAGGAGTTGCTGTGTTGGTATAGAAGAAAAAAACTAGGCTTGCCCCTGTAGTGCAGCCGCCATAAACATATTACAAATATAAAAATCCTATAAAAACTCTTTCTTTGATAGTTAAATTTTGTTTAAGTATGTTATAGCAGAAATTCTGAGTTGTACTCCTCTCAGAAGGCTGGGCTAGTGAAGCTCGCTCTTATGAGCATAACTATGTAATTTAATCTATTGTGTTGGGAAGGGTTGTTCATTTTTATAATGTGTTATTTTGAAGAGAACTGTGCTTTTTTTTTTTTTTTTTTAAAGAGACAATGAACGGAGGAAGGAAAAACACAGATAAAACAAAAAGGTCCATGTGCCTAAAGGCATCCTCCATTCATAAAATGTTTGTAACAACTGGATTTAAACATTTGTAGATTGTAAGTTTGTGGAAAGCAATAAGAGGGAAGTGAATTCCAAAGAGTAGTAGCTCTGGGGATAAATGAATTCTGATAAGCAGAAGTTCTGCATTGTGGAGGAGAAAGTGTAAATTCATGGGCGCTCTCAGCTGCTCTAGTTCTACGGGGAAAGATGTGGAGAGGCGGCACAATTGAAGCAAGTTCCTCGGAACAATTGCTGTGAAAATATCTGTAGAATAATGCAAGGGATGCAACGTTTCTTCGTATGGATAATGTAGGAAGTTCCTGTGTGATTGCAGGGTTATTGATTAATCTAATAGCTTTATTTTGAATTTTGTCCAACTGCCTCAATGCAACCACTCCACTTCCACCCCACAGAGGTGAACAGTAATCCATCTGAGAACGCACATGACTTTTATATATCACGGCCAACTGCTCGTCAGTGAAGAATTCTCGAACTCTGTACAGGAGTCCCAGTTTTTTAGAGGCATTCTTAGCAATGCTTCTAACATAATGTGTCCAGCTCAAGTTAGTAGTTAATGTTACACCGAGAATGTCAATACTAGGGGAAGTGGGAATATTTACATCATTAAAAAATATATGGGAGTCAGTGAGATTCTGTCGGTTAGAAAATTGAATGTATTTGGTTTTCTGTGCATTAAAGGAAACTAGATTCTTTTGTCCCCATCCATTAATTCTAGAAAGGTCCTGGTTCAGAGAAATTGCAGTGTTTATTTTTGAATTTATAAGATCGGGTTGGGTGAAAGAATTGGTAAATGTGAAGGAACTGTGGAGTGTTGAGTCATCTGCGTAGGAATGTATTGGATTATGAGTGGTAGATATGAGATCATTGATATGAATGAGGAACAGAATTGGGGCCAAAACTGATCCCTGGGGAACACCAGCATTTATTGAGTGAAATTGAGAATAAAGGCCATCTACCATTACACGTATTTTTCTGTTATGAAGATAAGAAGAAATTAGTGGAACTAATGATGCTAGGCCATAGTGTGACATCTTCGACAATAAGGATTGATGCCAGACTCTATCAAATGCCTTTGATATATCCAGTGCTATTGTATGTTTCACCATGTTGGTCTGTAGCTTGGTTGATTTGATGCATAAGAAGGCAAAGCATGTTTGCAGTTGATCGACATCGTCTAAAACCATATTGCCTATCACTGATTAATTTATTATTCTCAAGATGCTTAATTATGTGATTATTTAATATAATTTCAAAGACTTTACCAAGAGTGGAAGTTATAGCTATTGGTCTGTAGTTTGATGGATCTGAAGAGGCACCTTTTTTAGGAACTGGATGGATGTTTGCTTCTTTCCAGGGCACTGGGAAGCATGAGGTATGAGTACACAGACGGAAAAATTTTGCCAATACAGGAGCGAGCACCAAGGAGCAATTCTTAAGTACTATTGGAGGAATTTCATCTGGACCAGGAGCCTTATCTACTGAGAGATTCTGCAAAATAGTTTTGACATGTCTGGTGTGGATCTTAAGTGAGGGAATTTCAGGCGAATTAAAATTAAATACAGGGACATCTTGATTTATTTCATCTAAGGTTGAGTTGGTGGAGAAAATATCCGCAAGAAGGTTAGCTTTACCTCGTGGGTCACTTACAAGATTGCCAGTCGGAGATTTTAATGGTGGAATGGATGAAGCAGTAGTGAAGTTGGATTTAAATGAGTTAAGAGTAGACCAAAATATTTTGTTATCATTTGGATTATTTAGAAGTTTATTTGCCTGCTTGTGGAGAAAGTTTGATTTAGTTAGGTTTAATACAGTTTTGGCATGATTTCTGATGTTTCTAAAGTAATTAAAGGCTTCATGAGTTTTGATCTTGTGTATGCATTGTAGGCTATTGCTTTTTGTTCAGTTACTCTAGCACAATTATGGTCAAACCATTTAGGTGAATTAGATCTTTTACTGTACTTTTGATGAGGAATAAAAGTTTCCATTCCAATTTTTACAAAATCTTGTATGTGGCTCAAGGTGGAGTGTGCATCATTAGAAAAGAAAGAGGTCCAGGGAATATCAATAAAGAAACCTTGAAGACCCTCCCAGTCTGCCCTATCGTAATGCCATTTAGTCACCAAAACAGGTTCAGAGTGGGAAGGTGTGGTAGGTGATAGACAGGTGGCCTGTATCAGACAGTGATCAGAAGATCCAAGCGGTGACCTCACTGTAACATCATAATTTTCTGAATTGGTTGTTAAAAATAAGTCCAGTAGGTGGGAATTATGATTAGGATTATCTGGTACACGGGTGGGTTGGTTGACTAGTTGAGTGAGATTAAATGAGTCTGCAAATAGCTCACATTCAAGACCAGCATCATCAGTCCTGGCTGAATGAGTGAGCCATTCAACATTATGGACATTAAAATCACCCAACACAGTGATTTCAGAAGAGACATTTAAGTTGAGGACACTGAGTTGTGAGGACAGAGAATCAAAAAGACTTTGCTCTGGAGGAGTATTTGGGGAACGGTAGATGCAACATATGTATTTAAGTTTACCAGCAGAAACTAATTTGTATATAGAATAATCAAAATAGGGACAATTGAAACTAGTAACCTCCTCCAGGGCAATTTCAGATTTTGCGAAGCAACATACACCTCCTTTAGGTCTGAAATTTTGGAGCAGTTGATAACCTGGAAAATTAAATCTAGACGTGTCAGATGTGGATGTTACTTGAGTCTCTGTCAAAAAAAGGAGAGTAGGGGATTCTGCTTGAAGAAATTGGTGTACAGAATTGATGTTAGAGTGAAGTCCCCTTATATTGCTAAAGAAAAAGCTGCACCGACGAGCAGCTTTGGGACGTTGCAATGCTCTTGAGACAGTCGCATGATGACGACCGGGAGGGCCCTGTGTCAATGACCCAACCCTGCCGGGGGTGGATATCCGAGGGACCACCAGGTTTGCTCTTAACAATTGTACTGCCATATTTATTGGGTAAGGTGTATGGTGTTACATGTATGATATGTAGTTGGAAGAGTAGTGTTTTATGGATAGAGGATAGCAATGTAGGGCAATGTCGTGAAGTTGGATGTGTATGTTATATAAAGAGGGTTTTCCTGATACCCCTGATGTGTGAGGCAGAAAGATATGTATCCAGCTACCAAGGCCTGGGAGAGAAAATGGAATTCAGGCTATTCCCTGAGTCTCCCGAAACCTTGGCGGTAGTACTTCCCTGGGTGGGGCTGCCTACCCCTACTACCTAGGGGTAGCTTGTGTTGCAGACAGTTCAGAACTGTTCTTTGTTTTCGTCTGTCACAATCCTTTCTATTTTATTTAGTCAATTGAAAGTATTGTGTTAAGTAGTTGAATGATGGGAAGGCGAGCGGGAGAGAGAGAGAGAGAGAAAGAGACCAGGTGGTGTGACTTGGTGGTGTGTGTGGCGCATGGCTGGCCCCCTTACATAGGCCTCGCGGGATTCGTTGCCTCCTGCCTAACACGGCCTACTAGGCGGCTGCTTACTGGGCGACTGTCGCGCGCCCTCGTGCCATTCCTGCGAACTGGGACTCCAGCCATGCGGTCCCTGGGAATATCCTGGTCAGATCCGTCCCAGACAGCATACTCTAAGCATCTCCCATGAACTGTTCCACACTCTTGTCTTAGAATCTTTTTCTCCTACTGCCTCTATCATTTCCACTACTTCCTCACCTTTTATTAATATCAATCCCCCTCTGGTTCCCTGCATCCACACCTTGAATTGGTGGCCAGACTGTATTATATGCTGGATCTCACATTTCTTATGTACTAGGCTAAGGTTGAAGAGAGTCGTTGTCTTTTTTTGGGAGATTGTATTGCTCGGACTGTCTCCATCAATCACTAATGTTTCTACAGGGTTAAATAATGCTAGACTAGGGATCAGGTACCTTGCTGTTGGTGTTTTCACTGTGTGTAGGCTACTTTTTAGCTGCACGACACTACGGATTCTGTGGGTTACCTGGGTGGATCTTTTGTCTGTGTACCTTGGAATTTAGACTGTGTAGTGCGTGAGGGCTGCTTGCCTAATCCACCCAACACTGTTCTAACTCTATTTGCTTTTACTTTTGAGGGTCGCCAGGAGGATACTCGATACTTGTGATCGAGAATCCTCAAGAGAGCACCCCTTCATATTAACGTAATCAGGCCGCACAGACCCAAGGCCCACACTAGGCTAGGAGCTGCCTGGCTCCACCAGAATTCTGTACCTTTGCGCATCCCAGCTAGACTTTATTAACCCGGGTAGACATTAGCTGGATTAGATCATATACTCTTTTATGCATACCCATTATATCTACACAAGCATTTTGAGGTCTAGGTTGCTGTAAAGAGACACAACCAGCATAGGCCGGTTTTGTTAATAGGAGTACTGCTTTTTCGTGGCGAGCATTATTACTGTTGCACCGCTTATAATATTCTTGTGTCCAATAACATTATAGGTCCAGCCTTTTTGTGTATTTAGCCTACACGTGCATTGTCCTGCCTCCTGCTATTTTGTGGTTCCATTTCCGATACGTTCTTCTTAGTAGCATCCGACATTATTCAGAAGATTCCTTGTTCGGTGCTTGAGGACTTTACAACACTTTCTTTCATAAAGGAGTGACAGATATTATTGATTAAAGTAACGTTAAGTAAACCTTCTTCTTGTTTGCATTAGATCACTCTTGTGATTTAATTAAGTTAACTATCTTTTCCTTGTGTACCATAACTAAGCAACCATATATTATAGGTAATAGGCTGTTTCAGAGAACATCAGCCTATAGTAGAAGCACATAGATACTGAGAGTTAAGATACCCCGCTATCGCAGATATAACTCTGGAGGGTATATGTGTTCTTTGTTCGACGGGATTATATATCAGGGGTTGGATCTAGCTTTTCCGTTGTTGCATTTATGCCAGTCTAGTCCAATGTATAAGAGCCACTGATTTATACGAGACCCGATCGTAACAACCCGATCTCTTGCATCCCGGGAGTCACTTTCTGGTCAACAGTCTTTAGACAAGCGGAGGAAAGGTACCGAGAAGGGGTTGAAAGTTGATGCGGTTGAGAGTTTAGTATCAACGGACATTCTCGGGGCCTCATTATTAGGACCGATTTTCGAGTCTGGAGAAGACCCATTAACTGTTACTAAGAAGGCAGAGGATGGGCTTAAAAAGATGAAGAGACAGCAACGATACACAGAGAGAGAGCAACGGGAGGCTAAATTCAATGTAGGAGGGGGACATGAGTTGTTTCGCAAACACTTAGATAAGCTTGCTCCTTCGGACATTCGTAAATTGCAATGAGAAGACCCGGAGGTTCTTGAATGTGGTACCGGTGCTGTCGAGTTGGAGGAGGACAGTGTTGCACAGTCGGGAGATGTAGCAGCAAGGTATCCTGATGCGTACCCTATGAGAAATGGGTCAGCGAAGACGGTGGTCCGAAACTTGCTAGTGTATTTTTCCCGGTATGGTTACCCGCAGGGGATTCAGTCAGACCAAGGATCCAACTTCACTTCTAGCCTCTTTGTTCAAGCAGTGCCACAGCATGGGATTGTTAGGGTTGTCTCATCTGCGTATCATCCGGAGAGCCAGGGTGTGTTAGAGCGGTGGCACTCAGCCTTAAAATCTGTGCTTCGTTATTGTTGCTTTGAGGGTGGGAAAGGTTGGGATCTTGGCCTGCCATATGTTTTATTTGCTGCACGGGGGGTACCTGGGGAAAGTTTGGGATTCAGCCCTAATGAGCTCGTCTTTGGACACCGTGTCAGAGGGTCTCTCCATATGGTTAAAGAAATATGGGAGGGCGCAGAAAAACCTTGTTCTATGCTCAAGTATGTCCTCGACAGTCGAGAACGGATGTTGCGCAGTCTGGAGTTGGCTGGCCGTAGTTTGACTAGCTCTCAGGCCCTCATGAAGGACAGGTACGACCTCAAGGTTAAACTCAGGGAGTTTCACGTGGGTCAGGAGGTGTTGATTCTACTGCCCCTTGTAGGTCATCCCTTATCCGCGAAGTACACTGGTCCTTAGAGGGTGGTTGAGAGGCTATCGGACCTGGATTGCTTGGTGGCCGCTCCAGACAGACGTAAGCGCAATCAGTTATGTCACGTTAATCTCATGAAGGAGTATGTGAGGCACCCCCCTGAGCCTCTCACTGTGCCTGTGATGACGTTTAGCAGTCAAGGTGAAGAAGGAGAACGGGACAGTCAAGCTCAGGTGGAGGATAACTGGATGGATAAGAAAGTCAAATGGGCGCCTGAGTGTGAGAAGGCGTTTAGAGTAGTAAAACACCTGTTGTGCACTCACCCGATCCTCAGGGCCCTGACTTTAGCCTACCTTTCCAACTAGCAACGGATGCTAGTGGTGTGGGGGCTGGTGCCGTCCTTATGAAAAAGGACGATGATGGGCTGGAGCATCCCGTTAGTTTCTGCTCGGAGAAGTTCAATTCAGCCCAGGGGAGCTGCTCTGTTGTCGAGAAGGAGCTACTGGCTGTTGTGCTTGGGCATTTCGAGGTCTATGGTCCGGTCGTTGTAGTTTACACAGATCATCACCCTCTCAAGTTCTTGGACCAGTTTCACAATCGGAATATGAGGCTGACCGGGTGGTCGCTGGTGTTACGGGAGTATAGCCTGGACATACGCCATATTGCCGGTTGTGACAACGTGGTTGCAGATTGTCTTTCAAGGGTATATGATCCTGGGTAGATTGACACACGGGTAGCCTCCTGCTTTAGTTTGAATAGTATTTTGCACTTGGTGCTTGTTGGCTCGCGGTTGTAGCCCAGCGTATTGGGTCGTAAAGCAGGAGTTGAGCGTTTGGTATAGAAGAAAAAAACTAGGCTTGCCCCTATAGTGCAGCCGAAATAAACAAATTAAAAACATAAAAAAATCAAATAAAAACTCTTTCTTTGTTAGTTGAATTTTTCAGTATGTTATAGCAGTAATTCTGAGTTGCACTCCTCTCAGAATGCTGGGCTAGAGAAGCTCGCTCTTGAGGAGCATAACTACATATGATTTAACCTATTGTGTTGGGGAGGGTTATAATTTTGTAAAATGTTTTGTTGGGAACTGTGCCAGATATTTTACTGCCGCTGGGTGATGAGAAGTAGAGATATAGCATGGGTTCTAACCATCAGATTTTTTTTTGAGCTTTGGGCCTCTGAGAAAAATCTTGGGGGGGTGTGACGTTAACCACTCCATTAGAACCGCATGGCTTGTCCTACAGTGACTCGCTAGGATCGCCAGGGCAGTGGATGTGGCTACAGTTGATGTATTATTGTGTGCTTTATTTCATATGAAAGCTCGTGTCATGGGCAGTCCAGAAAGGCTCTTTGTTTTCGCCCATTTCAAGGCTTTATATATTTAATTGCAAAGTATATGTTTTATCATTAAGTAGTAATGATAGGATTTGAGAGAGAGAGAGAGAGAGAGAGAGAGTAGAACAGAGTGAGAGGAGGCACGCAGTGTTTTGGCCAAGCTCGATGATGTCACGGCTGGCTGGCCTCTTGGGGATTGGTTGGAGGAGTTTTTTACCATGCTTGGTGACGTCATGTTTGGCTGGCTTCTTTGGCATTGGCTGAAGGAATTGTTACCGCTTTGCCTCCGCGGTGCGAGGTAGTGCTAGTATATATACAGCTCTCTTGCCACTCTCTCCCTCAGATCTGGTTTCTAGAATGCATCCCTCTTATCCCTTTGATATCTGTATCCCTCTCTGCACCTGAGAACCTTTTCCTCTGCCTATCTCTCTCATTTTCCATACCTTTCACCACCTTTTATTAATATTATACCCCCTCGGGTTAACTCTGCATAATCAGCTTCATGCTGGCCAGTTGTATTGTGCGTTAAGGTCTTATATAACCCATGTATGTTAGTTGTTAAGATAAGTTGATCACGAAGCATTGGTTGGCATTCATATTGTTCAGTACCGCTTCCTATAATTATTAGTGTTCTGCTGGATTAGATAATGCTAGACTAGGAGTCTGATACTATAAGGTATTGTTTCCGATGGGTGCTGGCTTTAGTTAAAAGCTACACGACATACCTGAGAACTGGAGTTGATTGGGTAAATTCTAGTCTGTGTGCCATTGAGAGTAGAGCATGCACGAATGAGGGCTTTTTGCCTATACCATTCTGCACTGTTCTAAGCTCGTTGTTTGTCTTTGAGGTACGCCAGGAGAACGCTTAATACTTCGGTATTAAGGTTTCTCAAGAGACCTACCCTTCATTATAACGTAATACTTGACGCACAGACTTGAGATTTGCACTAGGCTATGCGGCATGCCATGCGCACCAGTACCTCGTATCATTAACTCTAGCTAGACTTTATCAGTCACAGTAGACATTAAGTATATTAAACCAATTACTCTTTTTATGCATACCCATTTATGATTACACAAGCATTTCGCAGCCTAGTTTGATGTATTGAGACACAAACGACTTAGGCTCTTTTTGTTGATAGGAATACTGCATTGTTGTGGCGATTATTATTAGTGTTGTAACGTTTAGGATATTCTTGGCTCCGACTGCATCATATCTCCTGCCTTTTTGTGTGCATAGCCTGCACGAGCATTGTTCCGCTGCCTGCCATTTTGGGTTCCATTTCCGATTCGAGCATCTTGATAGCATCTAACATTTAAAGAAGATTCCTTGTTGGTGTTGAAGGACTTTAGTGCAGTTTCTTTCATGCAGGAGTGCCTGACATTTATTGATTAAAGTAACGTAAGCTGTAACTTCTCTTACCACCTTACTTTGCATACCATAACCAAGCACCTTCGGTTATAGGTAGTAATAGGCTGTTTTCACATAACATTAAGCCTAGAGTAGACGCACATTTATTGAGAGTTTAATAACCTATTATTGCATATAGAACTCTGGAGAGTATTTGTGTTCTTTGTTCACTGGGAATATACATCAGAGGTTGGATCTAGCGCATTCCGTTGTAGCATTTATGCCATTACTAGTCCAATGAATAAGAACCCTGATATATTTAAACCTCAGTCGTAACACACTTCTTTTCGCTCTTTCCGGCAACGGGGCCTGCCAATAACCTTTCACTAGTTCTACCTTCGTGATTAGCGATGCAGCCCCGATGCGGTCTATGGTGTCGTCAACTCTCGATAAGGTATAGGCGTCTGTCGGTGATAATTCACACACACTCTCGCAATCAACACACACACTGATCTTGCCACTCAACACAGGTTGCAAACTCACTGGCAACGACCACTCACGACATTCCTTATCCCTCAGACCCTTCGTCAACACGTAATCCAGCTCTGCTTGCACCACAGGCTATCGAGCAGGATTTCTACAGTAGGGAATTAACTGAGCCTTGCACTGTCTCCAGCCTCCATGTCGGATTCTACCCCGTACATCAGGCCTGGAGAAGCAACAAACATGCGGATGCCCTGCCACAGCCTAGTAAACAACTTATCTCGCAGAACAACATTTCTAGTGCCCTCCCACAACCCAGCCGAGACCGCAGTTTCTAACCTGTAGTCTCCCTCCTTCTCCACCTTCGTCCCTAGAACAGCCAGGTCATGCGAGGGACAATCAGTACCACCTGTGCAGTCACTCCCATAGTTCATTATTGCTAAGGCTTCCCCACCGATACTGTACATGCGCACCCCCGCATTCCTTGCAACTACATCTGCCTGCGCAGCATCACCGCTTTTAGTGACATGGCCAGATACAGTCGGTCTATGGTAGGGCTGTTGCATTCGACTAGAGCAGCATTGGGAGGCTATACGACGACCGGGCACATCCACTCCACAGCCAACCTCCCCAATCTGCTCAATGTCCACCGTCTGACCACCACCCTTGGCAGCCATGGGTCGACCTTGACCTGACAACCATGTCCAAGCCTCGTCGCCCACCTTGAACCACCGAAACAACGAGGCTAACGGTCTCCCAACATTCACGTGACCTGCCCGCGGAACATCTTGCACCGCCTGAGTTGTGAGGCTCGGAGCTGGTGCTGGAGCGCTGCACACTGCTGCTCAGGCAGGTGCTCTAGCGCTTCCACAGCCACCAGACTCGTGTCCCCCGCCCACTGCTCCGCCGAGACATGACAATCCCTACTCTCCTCCACCTGTGCCCTACTGCCCCCCTCTCCTTCTCCACCTTGGCCGCTGCAGACCAACGCAGGGACAGTAGGTTGCTCAGGTGGTTGCCGCACAAACTCCTCCAACAGGTTCACATGACATGTTTCCCCGTCCTCGTGTTTGATCTTGACAGCACCATTACCACACTTCTGAACTTCCGAATCCTTCAACTGCAGTTTACAAATATCTGAGGGAACCAACCTGTCTAAGTGCTTCCGAAGCAACCTAAGTCCTCCCCCAATATCAAACTGAGCAACCCTTTTTTCTCTCTGTGTGTAACGTTGCTGCCTCAGAGTCTCTTCCTGCCCTACCTCCTCACTAGCTGTGACAGGTCCTGGGGCTTCTCCAGACTCCAACAATGGTGCCAATACTGAGTCGCCAAGAAGAGCTGCTGGTACTAAACTCTCCAAACTTTTACCAACATTAGCCGTCTTCTTCCAACCGTTCCTCCGTTGATCAGAAGACTGAGGAATAGGCTGTGACACTTTGGATGCAAGAGATCTTGTAACAATGCAGGCCATAGGTTGTACTTGATACTTCTCTACCCACTCCTGTTCCTCCCTACTCACGTCGGCCGGCTTCTCGGCAACGACTAAGGGGGAAACCTCAGAAGTAGGCACCGCAAAGTTGTTGCCGAGAAGGAGGTCGACGCCCCCAACAGGCAAGTTCTCCACAATTCCCACATCCAACTCTTGTGTCACACCATCTACCTCCAGTTCCATCCTGACCAACGTGTATGACCTGATAGCATTGATACCTTGCACCACAACCACCCGTACGGCGTTTATTGGTCTACCAGTAAAGTTCTTCATCAAAGTCTGAGAGGCACCCGCATCTCGCAACAGCTCAACTCCATGCTTCTTACCAGCCCACTTCACGCAGCCACGCCCTCGATGGTCGCAAAAGATATCGCGGACAGGGTTCGAGCCTTCCGGATTCTTCTCCACTGGCTGTGTCCCAGCCTCTGACGTTATACCCCGGGCAAACTCAGACGACTTCGGGGACACCCCAATGTTGCGAGCCAAAGACACAACTGCATTAGCTAGCTTGCTTGGACAGGCTCTTGCAAAATGCCCCTTCTCATGACAATGAAAACACTCTAACTCGCCCTTGGGCTTCCCTTGAGGTGGGGAAGGGCCCTGACCCTTCTTAAATGGGACGGTATTAGGTTTATGGTCAGAACTAATATCATTGCTCTTGTAGTTATTGTTATATGGTGTATCACTGACTCGGGGGGGTGGAGTGTTGTGCCCCTTGTTACCTGCATTGTTCCGTTGTGCAGACCCGCACCCACGAATCAGCGATAGCGTACGGTCAGCCATCTCAGTTGCCTCCTGAAGAGTTTTCGGGTTCTTTTCTTTAAGATTCAACGTCAGATCGCCGCCCGTACACTTGAAAACATTTTCTAGAAGCATCAGCTGTTTCAACTCCTCAAACGTCGATGCCTTCTCAGAATGCAGCCAGTTTATAAATGCATCGGACAGATCCCGGGCATGCTCAAGAAAGGTGCACTCACGACCCTTAGTTACACCCCGGAACTTCAATCTCTACGTCTCTGGTTGTAACTCATATGCCCGCAGGACAGCCTCCTTCAATACCTCATAATCGATGCAAGACTCCAAGGGCAACGCATCATATGCCTTGAGTCCTTTGCCAACCAACCTAGAGGAAACAAGGGCTGCCCACTTAACCTCGGGCTATTGGTGCTCCCGGCACTTCTTCTCAAAACGCGTAAAAAATTCGGTGACACCCGACTCGTCAAATACAGGGACTAACTTAAGAAGGTGCGATAAAGACTGATCAAGACCTCGATTCCCAGAACCGAGACTCTGCCCTGTTGACTCCATCCGAGACTTCTCAAGATCTATGTTTGCACAGTACTTCGTAGCCTCAACCCGAAGCTCAGCCTCACGTATGGCCTTTCTCTCCTCAGCCTGAATCTTAGCCATCTCAATATCAGATTCATGCTTTCATTGCTCAATCTTAGCCAACTCAAGCTGGAAGATCATATCTGCAGTTAAACCTTGAGAAGGAGGAGATGCAACAATTGGAGACTCACCCAAGTGCAAACCACGCTGCCAGTGACTATCGGCCTGCGGGAACGTACCCGGCTCCGGAGCCCGAGGGGGCGCCATGGTAGGAGTCGAGTGGAATGGGGGCTGGGCCGAAGGTGCCCCAGCTCCCGCTCCACCCGAAGCCCCACGCACCCCACCGAGCACCCAGGCCACCAGGTCACCTCTTGTCATGCTGCTAGTGCCCACATGACCCATGACCGTGGCCAAACACTGGAGACCATACCGATTAATCCCCAACACCCGGTCAACAGTAATGGGCATCTCCAGAAACTTCTTTGCATCCTCCTCACTAGTTATAACTCTAATGCCTTCTAACAAACCCCGCTGCTGCACCTCAGAGCCTGCTTTCCGTACTGTATCCTCACTGTACACTGATCCGTCGTCCGACATATTGTCCACCGAAAATTCTCAACGTTTATATAAAAAAAAGGAAGTACCTAAACTCTCATGCAGCACTATTCACTCAAAAATGCTTGAAGACTCTTAAGTGTTATACTACTTGCCAAAAAAAATTCCACGTGTCCACTATATTCCTTTAAACAAAAAAATAAATGACCACAACACTCCTGCAATATTTCTCTAAGTTCACAAAATCCTAAGCAAGGTCGCCATTTGTTACGACCGGGACTCGTATAAAACAAGGGCTCTTAATCATTGGACTAGAAAAGCACACAGCCACAACGGTAACACTAGATCCAACCCTTGAACTTATAATGCCGGCGCACAAAAATACCTATACCCTCCAGAGTTAAATCTGCGATAACGGGGTATCCTATAACTCGGTATAAATGCACTACTACTACAGGCTGATGATCTCTGATACAGCCTGATCACAACAACATACAATTACATTAATAAAGTATACAAGGAAAAGATAGAGATCTTAATTAAATCACTGCAATGATTTAATGCAAACAAGAAGAAGGTATAATTAAAGTTACTCTAAACAATAATAAACTGTCACTCCTATATTAAAGAAAGTGAATGAAAGTCCTAAAGCATCGAGCAGGAATCTTCTGAAGAAAGTCTGATGCTGCTTAAGATTATCGAATCGGATTTTGAACTGTTATATAAAGCAGGAACAAGATATGACAAGTGTAGGGACATACAGGGTTAACTGGCACGGGAATAAAAATAAATGCGCAATAGTATTATCTCCAACAACAAAAGAAGTACTTCCTCAGGCAACTCAAAAAGCCTGTTCGGGTTGTGCAACTCAACAACAACCAAGGCTTACAATCAACGTGAATAAAATTGCTGCATACATAACATAAGAGCTTATAATCCTAATCGGGTGTCTGCTAGGCTAATAAAGTCTAGCTGGGATGTCGTAGGCTAGGAAGCAATGGCTGAGCAAGCGGCTCGTAGCCTAGCGAGGTCCTTAAGACTGTGCGGCCAAATTACGTTAAATGACGGGGTGCTCTCTTGAGAGATCCAGATCGCTACTATCTGGTTCTCTCCTGGCGACCCTCTCAAAGTCAAAGCAAAACGAGTTAGCACAGTGTTGGGTGGCAGAGGCAAAAGACCTCACTCGCAACACAGTGCTAGACTCACAAGGTACACAGTCAGAAAGACCACCTAGGCTTCCCACGCATCCGTTGCGATTGTAGAAGTTCAACAAAAGCTGGTACACATCGGAAATCACAACACAAGTAGCCTTATCCCAGTCTAGCATTAAATAGCCCAGCAGAGAGCCAAGGAATAGGTAGGGAGACACCGTGAGTGGGTCGAACCTCTACCGACAAAATGGTAATCCCTCCAAAATGCCTAACTAAACATGTAATATCTGAGAGCTTCAGCATATAATACGATGCCCGATATATGAAATCGTGCAGAACCAAAGGGGAGTTATGATATTAAATAGGTTAGAAGAATGAGAGGTAAGAAGTTGAGAGAGAGAGAAAGTGTTCTATAGGTAGAAGTCGGGGGACAGGTGGTAAGGGAGATGTTAAGGGTATGCTGGTCAGGCAAGCTCTGAAGAGAGTAGCTCCTCGGGGCCCCCAGGATCACACAAAGGCATGGTGGTCAGCCAATCACAGGCCGCTACATCACCAGGCAGCAGACCTGCAGAAGGTGCCAGGAACCACCAGCCAATCAAGAGGCGTGGGAAGGCACGCGCGCGAGCCTACGAGCGAGGGAGGCAAGACATGCATACGCACATACACACTACCACAACACTGCCTATACTGTTCTCTCTCCTTAACTATATACAATGCATCTTATGTTCTACTCATAATATAAAATATAATGCACTGTCACAGGCGAAAATAAAGACCACTTCTATACTGCCTGTGACATGACGATTCGCAAGAAAGAAAGTACAACATTGTAGATAGACTGTAGCCCATTTCACTGCCCTGGCGAGCGATAATGGCTACCGGGAGGCGATTCTGCCAATGCTGGCAGGCGTCACATTGGGTATGACTGTTCAGTGTGATGTGTAAAAGTAGGCGAGATACATTTATGTGTCAACCCCTTGGAGATTATGACTCGTTTTGGCTGTTTATTAAGGCTATCATTAGACCAGTTTATTTTGATTAGGAAGGGTATATGGAAGTTGGAGGGTTAATTGAGACAGCCTTTACCATTCTATTTCCCACAGATCCTTCCTAAGCTGTATGTAATAGTCCAATGATAGCCAGAAAAAAATGGTAAAACACGTGTCATGATCTGCAATGGGATGATCACGTGTCATTGTTACCCCTGTCTGTATGCCTGTGTCTTTTACTTATTATTATGTATAATTATTACCTTGTACTTTATAGTGAACAGTGGCTATCTATGTATTTATATAAACCCCTTCAGCACGATGATGCTTTTTTGACATTTATTCTGGCTAAAATGTTACAATTTTATATAGTTTAAGAAGGACCTGTGATATTCAGATGGTTTACTGAGATCGTATTTTAAATCCTAGCGGTAGATTATAAGCCAATGCAAATCGTCTAATGATAACCATGATGTGATGAAAATTACGTCATCGTGTTGCAGGGGTTAATGAGAATATATGCATTTGTATGTGCTTATTGTATGCTTGTAATGCACACATTTATTTAAAAGTGGGTCTTGAGGGTATTGTCCTAAGCTTGATGGAGGTCTGGGGAGGAAACTGAAAAACAAAATACAGATATACAACATTAACTATTATTATAAAACAAATCCCTCGACACACTGAAGCTTAACTGCTAACAACATTCCAATTACATCAGGTTGTAAGGTTGGCTGCTCTACCTACCCCTTCAGGATCATGACACATGTTGACAGTTTATTCTGGCTGTCATTAGACGATTTTATACTGCATGGGAAGGATCTGTGGGAATTAAAAAGATAAATAGTATCTCAGGTAACCCTCTGACTTCCCTATAACCTTCATAATATGAATACATTCGTTTAACAAGAACCAGAAAAAAAAAATGCATCACCGTATCTTGAAAGGGTTAACCTGTGCTGAGCGGGTTTCAATTTTGTCTTGCGGGTTATTGTATTGTATTTGATGTCCTTCTCACTCAATCTCACTCATTATGTTCTTATTGTTCGTACTTGTATAATTGTCAATTTATCATTACTTATCCTTGTTCACGTTCTCAGTGTGTTCATACTTCTTACCCCATCATTTTGTTCCTCCATTACACTTAATATACTCCATCTTTATTTAATAAGCTACATCCCAGTATAAACAACACCACCACTACCACTTCATTATTCACAAAGTAAGCAAACAACTAGATCACCTTTACTCATTATTTTCGTATTTTCATTTGCATTCACTTTAATAGTTAATAAAGAATTATATATTAATTCAGTCTACCCAAATTTCGTTCCCTTTAAGAGAACATGAATATTTATTTCATAGCTCCAGAAAAGAAAACAAAATATCTCGCCTCATTAATCATCCACGTACTCTGAAAAACATATACAAAGAAAGTGGTACATTAGCATTGGCTGACTTTGATGAGAGAAACAGTAGTAAGAGGAGGAGAAGGTCAGTAGGAGGATAAGCAGGAGGACTGGAGAGAATAGGAGAAGGATCAGACGAATGCATTCATAAAAATTAGAAAGATATAAGAAATTATGTGAAAACAAATTGGGGATAAAAACTGTTAAGCCAGGGTTTTTACCGGGATTGTACTGGACTTTTGGTAGGTTCTTACTCGACTGGAGAAGTTGAAGCCAAACTACACATGCACAACAGTCGTAAAGGGTAAATATAATACTGAATTCACAAATGAATTTCCTTTTAATAATCACTTAAATACACAACACAAATAATTCACCTTAAACTGATACATAGATTAATTCACGATATCATATGCCTAGCACGGATGAGGATCCATGACGGACCTATAGAATACACTTAGCCCTCTTATTCTATCACTTGCATAGATTATAGAGATACATTTGTTTCGCACTGGTGTAGGAATTGATATAACTCATTCTGCACTCCTATTCTAACACTGTGTAGATCTGAAGCTGTGAGCACTGGTGGATGAAATGTGAGCTGCTGAGTCCTTTCTCTTGGTTCCGTGGAGCCACTTAGGTGGCCCTGCCATGTGGTTAATGGGGTAGGGATACAGATGGAATAGTTGGTTTTGGGTCTTAAATGGTAGTTCCTCATGTCATGACATAGGGTGCATACCATCGGACGAATGCGAGCATGAACTAGGACATGTCTTAAGTTATGACTGCTCGACTATCCTGACCTTTATACTAGTCGGTGATGAAGTTCCGTTCCGGTACTCTTAATGTAAGGTCTTTAATACAAAGCTGCTAGTGTCATGACAGAGCAACGAGGTATCGGGCTAACGTAAGGAATAAGTAAGATCATGACCTTACTAGTTCGCTCAATCTGCCTCTGACCGTTGTATATGTTCAAAGAATCCTGGGGTCGGTTATTAAGCCCTTTTACGGCATATGTCCTTGACCATGGTGTTGGACAGATGCAGTATGGACTTCTATGTTCTAAGTGCCGTTACTTGGACAGTATCTTGCAAAGCCCGAACTATTATAGTTGTCTTGCCATAGCAAAGACTTCTTTAATAGTTTTGTCCTGGAAGTCAGTTTGTGGCATGCCCTTCGGTGCTACTTCCAGTGCCAAACTTGCAGCCTAAAAGAGATCGTAATGTTTTTACTATACCATGGCATGTAAGAACAAAAGTTCACTATTAGGGGAAATAACTCTCAGACCATAAGGAACTCAGCCATGGCATGAATACTTTAATGAATGGGAAGGTAACTCTTAGGCTAAAAAATCTAACATGCAAGGTATTATGAGCCGTTGAATTGCTGACTACCTGGTTCTCGTCGAGATGGTCATGACTTGGCTGCTATGTCCCAGGGCTGGTACTTGGAGGTCAGAAGGTCATAAGTGCAGGGGGGGGGGGGGGAGTCAGGGGGATTATATAGCCCCCCTAGACATTTCTGCGCTGGTGGTAGGACAGCTGCGCAGAAGAGCGGCGCATCTGAAGAGGTGAGATTTGCGTCTGTTGTTCTTCGTTTGTTTTGCGGTATCGTATTTTCTTCTTCTGTTCTCCTGTATTGTTGATGGTGATGCTGATTGTTTTTCCTGGGGTGGGTGGTAGAGTGGGGTTAATGGCGGCAATTCGGGCTTCCCGAGTGTTGGTGTGGAGTGGGGCTAATTTTGATCTTGAGCGGCCATGTTGTTTCTCTTCTACCTTTGTCTTCTTATTTATTAGGGGTGGTGGTGTTTGTGAGTTGTTCCCGTCTTGGGGCGAGTTCTCTTTCTCCTTCTGTTGTTTTCCTTTCTTGTTCTTCTTTTCTCCTGCGTTTGACTGGTGTGTGATGGTTTTTGGTATTTTCGTCTCTCTTCTTGTTTTGCTGGTCTTCTCATGCTCCCTCTCCGTTTTCTTCAATGGTGCATGTTCTCTGTTGTTCTTTCTTTTCTCCATGGTTTCCCCTTCTGTCTCTAGGCTTCGTTTTCTATTTCGGCTGTTTTGTTGTGGCATGGTGGTTATCTGAATTTCGGGTATTTTAAAAACAGTGAGAACAAATATAATACAACTGAAGCAAATACAGAAGTGATGATTGAGTTCAAAGATATAACAGACATAGAATGATAAAGACAGTGCGAATGTTTATGAGAACGATAGTAAAATATCAAAGGCATTTAATAAAATTGAATAGTTACTATAGTAAAAACATTTTAAAAGTTAGGATAATTAGTACACGAATACAATGTTTGTACAAAGAACAGTAAGTTAAAAGGTCAAAATTTAATATTTTCTTGTGATATGAATGGAATGCCAAACTATTAAACATTCATTGACTTCTCAGCAAAATATTTGCATCAAATAATTGAATCTGTATGTTGGCACCAGGGATAAGTGTGTGTGTGTGTGTGTGTGTGTGTCATTCACTTGCTTGTTTCGTCAAGGGGAATCCACGCAATGCGAGCTAAGCTCATTATTATCGCGCCTCCTTAACTGGGAATGTATTGCGTGAAATGCATGTTAAGTGTTATATGTATCGTTGGAATGGCTGTGGATGTGTGTGTAGTCTGTATTTTAGCCAATTGGCGACATCTGGAAACGAAGGCTTAGGGTTAATCTGTACGATACCATTCTCACTACGGTACCAGTCTCACCCGAAGGTTTTTAGGTTGACCAGTAGCTTAGGTTGACCAGTACGATACCCATCTCACCTTGTAACCGATCACCAACCCCAGATGGGACGTCACAACTTCGTCCACTTATACCAGGTTCCTAATTATACTGCTAGGTGAACAGAGGCTACACCGTTAGGAGACTTGCCCAAATGTCTCTTCCCCGCCCGGGTCTCGAACCCGGGACCTTCTGGTTGTGAGCCAGACGCGCTATCAGTTACGCCACGGGGAGGTGTGTGAGTGTGTGTGTGTGTGTGTGTGTGTGTGTGTGTGTGTGTGTGTGTGTGTGTGTGTGTGTGTGTTAAAACTGAATTTAAGTTAATTGCGATTTCGATCAATTATGACTATCTATCTATCCATATGCTCAGGCCCAATCCAATTATGACTACAACACAAAATTGTTTCAACAATTGATGTCATAGTTCTGTAATATATTTAAAATATGATGTAGGAAAGCATGTACCGGGTGTCCAGGAAATAATCAAACTCAAATGAAGCCGAATATCTAGACAAATAAACTACACTATCTACAAAAATGGTAAACCAATAGTAAACCAATGCAGATATAGGCAAGAGAGAGAGAGAGAGAGAGAGAGAGTATGTGAGTAAGTGTATGTGTGTGTGTGTGTGAGCAAGTGTGTGTGTGAAAGAGTGAGAGTAAGTCATGGTAGTACCGGCATATTTCCTTAACATTTGGCCTATGAAATGTAGTAAGCTTAATGAACTTGGTTAAGTGAATTCCTTGGATTTATAATAACCATGAGTATAGACGTTAACAAGAGGTATATGAAAGTTAACTGGGATTGGTTAATTCTACCCATTGAATATGTAATGTACAACTGTAGTATACAAGTTGATGCCATAGTCTCTAGCCCACTCATAAATATGATTGGACTTCGCCTATTTCTAATTATGGAAGTATATCTCTGGAATCTAATTATATATTATAATTTTAAATTCATCAACTACATAACTATATACCGTATATTATGTATTGCTTAGAAAATTCTATCCACAAATCAATCCAGCTAGTTATATTGCATAAATAAAAACAGAAATGGGTCTACGAATTCTTATGAGTGGACTAGAGACTCTGGCATCCGAGTGTACATTCAGCACATTAAGGATATTTTGTAAGGAGTACACAAATGACGTTAGAACGGTATACTTTAGTATTCACAAATCCCTCCCGAGCCAAACAGCAACCAGTATCAACCATCACTTTCCACACACTATTTCCCAACTACTGTGCCCGAAAGTCAACCATGCTCGAAATTGGTGTCCCAAACCAGATAGCTGGAGTAAAGTAAGAAAGAAGAGCAATTGGACAGAGGAAGAACAAGCTGAGAAGTGAGAAGTACAGTAGAAGACTGACAGTTCTCGGGCTCAACCAAGTTGCTTCATTGTCGAACTTAATGAAGTGATTTATATGTAGATTCTGAGCCGTCCAACTGTTAACATTTGCATCGAAGGCGAGTGGATTTTTTTTTTTTTTTTTTTTTTTTATCGTTCCGTTCCCATCCTTTCCTGCTCTTGAATACACAATAGGTTAACATATTAATGTATGTGGTGGGATACATTACTACTGTTACGTCCTGGGATATATAAACACTGGGCTCTTTCTATTGGACTAGGTATGCGGCAACAAGCAACAACGGAAAACGCTAGATCCCACCCTTATCTATAAACCCAGGCAACAAACCACCCTAAACCGTCAAGAGTCCTGCCTGGACAACAAGGTATCCTATGACTCGGTTACAGGGTGCACGCACTATAGACTGCTGATAGTCAAGCAGGCTATATAAAAGATCACACAATTAAGTTGACTTAAAGCTTCAAGGAAAAGATAGATAACGGAATTAAATTGCAGAAACAATTTAATAACAAACTAGAAGAAAGTACATTTAACGTTACGTTAATTAATACAACTAATCACCCCTGCGTGAAAGAAGGTGAAAGCAAACAGTCCTCAAAACATCGTACAGGTAGACAAGATGCAGGTTTCTAAACTGCATGCGGCTACTGTAGGATCTGTTGTTTAGCAAAGAAAGTAAGTTACGGATTTAGAGAACTCTTAACTCATAAGCAGGAATAAATACTAGTGATAGGTCATACAGTGTATAATGGCATAGGTATAATTAAATAAAGGCAGCAACTCGCAACATAACCACATACAGGTGTGCTTCTCACTCTTAGTCAGGCAAGCCTGCTCGGACAGAGTCTCTAAGCCACACCCTGACTCACAATGCTCACAAAAACGGTAAACTGTGGCACAATAACAAGCATACAGAAATAATAAACCGCTAGCTGTTAATCTGCCAGGTGGCAGAGGTCTAGCCGGAAGGATATAGGCTTCGGATACCCGGGCTGAGCCACCTGCTCTAGCCTAGGGACGTTCCCAAGTCTGTGCGCCAAATTACTCTAATTGAAAGGGTGCTCTCTTGAGAGACTCAGATCCCAAGTATCTGACTCTCTCCTGGCGACCCTAAAACAAACGCAAGACGTGCTAGCGCAGTGCTGAGTGGACTAGGCAAGGGCCCTCACACAACACACTCTAGACACACAGGCACACAGACAAGAAAATGCCCCCAGACTCCCACGGGTATCCTAGTAAAGTCGTGCAGGTCCACAGGACTCGCACCAGCAGACTTTACTTAAAGGATCGCAAAAAAACCTCCCCTCCGGTCTAGCCCCTGCTCACCTGCCACAAGAACACACTAGCAAGCATGAAACCACCAAATATGAGACAACAAAAAAGCTTCCTAAGTCTCATTAACAATTACATCTCTGCATAAGGCCCAAAATCCTATCTAGTTATCTGAGAGCTCGTCGTTAATACAATAATAGATATAAGGTCTATCAAGGGGATGGGATAATTAAATAGATTGGTGAAGTAGTGGAAAGAAGGTATACAAAGTAAGAGAGAAAGTTTCTAAGTGGGGTTGAGAGGGATAGATATCAAGGGGGTCCGAAGGGTACGACAGTGAGGTGAGCTCTGAGTCTTGAATCTGTCTGGACCCCACCCTAGGCATGCGAAATACATCCCATGCTTGGCAACACTCAACACCGTTGCCGGGTCAAAATCCTCTACCCCTTGCGTGAGTCGAAACTAAGCCTAACGTTGCGATCAATTGGCAACAATCAGGCTCGTCCCAAGCTAGTCTCTACGCGCCCGCGCGAAGCAACGTCCCCCAGCCGGTCTCTCTCTCCCGCTCGTCTCCTCCCACTCTCACTAGACTTACATCTTATATATAATAATGAAACAATCAACTATCGAGAATAAAATATACTAAGATGCGTTGGTTAAGAATAAGGGCAGCTTCAAGCTGTGAAACAACATAAGAATATCCCAGACATTAGTTACATAGTCGTAGGATATATACTAAGGAAAAGCCGGCCGGCCGGCTGCCGCCAGCCGGTTTCTAAACGGCTGGGCAGCCGACCCTCGCGCATGCCCGCACGTGGCTACTATGCAGGAGCGTCACACCTCCCCCAAGATATAAGACACTTGACTAAGTTCTTCATATCTAACAGAAAGCTTCTCATAGTACCACACACTGTTGTGACACAAGGCACTATATATAAAAAAGAAATAAAGACTGTTGCGCTCCACCGAGCAAGTTCAACTAACTTAGCGACAATAAGCGAAAACATTCAACTTAGATACTGCTACAACATCTTATACAATATTCTACACGTTATAAAAATAAAGAGTTTTTATAAGGTTTTTGCTTTTTTAATTTGTTTTTTTCGGCTGAACTACAGTGACAGCCTATTTTCCTCCACACTCAACACACACTGACTGAACGGCGAGGGTTCTCCTGCAAACAAACCCTCCCGTGACAACCAATCAGCCAAAACATTATCAGTGCCCTTAGCATGCCACACATCCAACTTGTGTCCCGGCAGAAAAACAACACCTGGCACTTATAAATTGCCCAGTTCATCACAAGACTGGCATTTCTCTTCGCTCTTTCCGGCAACAGGGCCTGCCAATAACCTTTCACTAGTTCTACCTTCGTGATAGGTGATGCAGCCCCGAGGCGGTCTATGGTGTCGTCAACTCTCGATAAGGTATAGGCGTCTGTCAGGGATAATGCACACACACTCTCGCAATCAACACACTCACTGATCTTGCCACTTAACACAGGTTGCAAAGTTACAGGCAACGACCACTCACGACATTCCTTATCCCTCAGACCCTTCGTCAACACGTAATCCAGCTCTGCTTGCACCACAGGCTGTCGAGCAGGATTTATACGGTAGGGAATTAAACTGAGCCTTGCACTATCTCCAGCCTGCATGTCGGATTCTACCCCGTACATCAGGCCTGGAGAAGCAACAAACATGCGGATGCACTGCCACAGCCTAGTAAACAACTTATCTCGCAGAATAACAATCCTAGTGCCCTTCCACAACCCAGCCGAGACCGCAGCTTCTAACCTGTAGTCTCCCTCCTTCTCCACCTTCGTCCCTAGAACAGCCAGGTCATGAGAGGGACAATCAGTACCACCTGTGCAGTCACTCCCATAGCTCATTATTGCTAAGGCTTCCCCGCCGACACCGCACACGCGCACCCCCGCATTCCTTGTGACGACATCTGCCTGCGCAGCATCACCGCTTTCAGCGACATGGCCAGACACAGTCGGTCTATGGTAGGGCTGTTGCATTAGACTAGAGCAGCATGGGGAGGCTATGCGACGACTGGGCACAGCCACTCCACAGCCAACCTCACCAATCTGCTCAATGTCCTCCTTTTGACCACCACCCTTGGCAGCCATGGGTCGACCCTGACCTGGCAACCATGCCAAAGCCTCGTCGCCCACCTTGAACCACCGAAACCACGAGGCTAACGGTCTTTCAACATTCACGTGACCTGCCCGCGGAACATCTTGCACCGCCCGAGTTGTGAGACTCGGGGGCTCGGCACGACCAGTGGGGTATGAACCGAGCTGGTGCTGGAGCGCTGCACACTGCTGCTCAGGCAGATGCTCTAGCGCTTCCACAGCCACCAGACTCGTGTTCCCCGCCCACTGCTCCGCCGAGACATGATAATCCCTACTCTCCTCCACCTGTGCCCTACTGCCCCCCTCTCCTTCTCCACCTTGGCCGCTGCAGACCAACGCAGGGACAGTAGGCTGCTCAGGTGGTTGCCTCACAAACTCCTCCAACAGGTTCACATGACATGTTTCCCCGTCCTCGTGTTTGATCTCGACAGCACCATTACCACACTTCTGAACTTCCGGATCCTCCAACTGCAGTTTACAAATATCTGAGGGAACCAACCTGTCTAGATGCTTCCGAAGCAACCCAAGTCCTCCCCCAATATCAAACTGAGCCACCCTTTTTTCTCTCCGTGTGTAACGTTGCTGCCTCGGAGTCTCTTCCTGCCCTACCTCCTCACTAGCTGTGACAGGTCCTGGAGCCTCTCCAGACTCTGACATAGGTGCCAATAATGAGTTACCAAGAAACACTGCCGGCTCAAAACTCTCCAATTGACCAACACTTCCCGTTTTCTTGTGACCTTTCCTCCGCGGTTTGATAGGCTGAGGTGGTGGCTGCAAGGCTCCGGATGTCTGAGAACGCGTCACAACACACGCCATGGTTTGTACGCTACACTTCTCAACCCACTCCTGTTCCTCCCTACTAACGTCGGCCGCCTTCTCGGCAACGACCAAGGGTGAAACCTTAGAAGCAGGCACCGCAAAGTCGTTGCCGAGGAGGAGGTCGACGCCCCCAACAGGCAAGTTCTCTATGATTCCGACATCCAGCTCCTTCGCCACACATCCCACCTCCAGCTCCATCCGCACCAGCGGGTAGGACTTCGTAGCATTGATCCCCTGAACTACCACCACCCGAGCAGCGTTAATCGGCCTACCAGTAAAGTTCTTTAACAAGGTCTGAGAAGCCCCAGTATCACGCAATAGCTTAACTCCTCGCCTTTCGCCAGCCCACCTCACAAAACCATGCCCTCTATGACCCCCAAAGACGTCGCGGACAGGGTTCGAGCCTTCCGGACTCTTGAACACAGGCTGTGTCCCAACCTCTGACGAACTACCCTTGGCAAACTCAGAAGATATAGGCGACACCCCTATGCTGCTGGCCAATGACACAACCTTGTTTGGTGGCTTGTTCGGACAAGCATTTGCACAATGACCCTCCTTGTGACATGCAAAGCACTCTTTACTCTTTGGATTCCCTTGGGAGTGGGAGGTACCATTAGACTTCTTATACGGGACGGTATTTGGTTTATGTTCAGTTTTATTGTCAGTGCTCTACCTGGCTTTGTGTATTTATGTGTATCAAAATTCTTGGGAGGGGGAGGGGTACGATCCTTTGCACCCGACTCACTCCTAGCTGCTGCTTCGCACCCTCAAATTAATGACAGTCGGAGGTCAGCCATTTCTTCTGCCTCCTGGAGAGTTCTAGGATTTTTGTCCTTTATATTTAATATTAAGTCCCCGCCTGTGCACTTAAAGAACTGCTCCAAGAGAACCAACTCCCTCAACTCCTCAAAAGTAGCTGCCCTCTCAGAACGCAGCCAATGTCGTAGTGCATCAGACAAGTCCCGGGCGTGTTCTAGGAAGGTACTATCCTTGCCCTTAGTAACACCCCGAAACTTCAAGCGGTAAGTTTCTGGTTGTAACTCATAGGCCCGTAGCACAGCCTTCTTTAGCTCATCATAAACTAAACAGGACTCTAAAGGTAGTGCATCATACGCTTTTAGCCCCTTTCCTAGGAGTCTTGATGAAACTAATGCTGCCCACTTTCCTGAGGCCACTGGTGTTCCTGACACTTCTTCTCAAATCGCATAAAAAACTCAGTCACACATGATTCATCGAACACAGGAAGTAGTTTAACACCTTACGAGCGGCCTATGCGGTTTATTAATGTGTACCGCACAGCGGGGTGTTTTTAGCCAAAATAGGGCTGTTTACGTGATCATTTTCATGCCTAAATAAGACCCAGAACGTAAAACAAGTACCTATCCCTGAAAGGGCATAAACAGAGCTTTCGAATGACACCATAACGATCCTTGTATGATGGATAGTTTTCTTGCAATAACCGTGCAACGCGAGTGCAAAAAGCAGGTAATTCGGTACTTTCAGTACATAATTGAGTATGTAGCGAGAGAGAGGGAGGAGGGAGCTGAGATTTGTGTCAGTAGGTTCGCCGCGGTGGTCTGGAGCAGTCATACGCTCGCTAGTCTCCTGCCACCACTTGTCTCTCTCTCTCAGCCACATTACGTGCTGAAATTGCCACTCGAGTTATGTCGAGCGCCGCCACATAGTCCAGCTTTATTTAACTCGACTTATGTTGCTCGCCGCTAATTAAGGGTTAAGCAGGTGCGACAATGATTGGTCCCGATGTCTGTTACCTCCCCCAATATTTCGCCCTGTTATCTCCACTCGAGATCTCTCCAGCTCCCTGTCAGCCCGATACCTAGTAGACTCTGCCTGCAGTTCAGCCTCTCGTATAGCTGTTCTCCCTGCAGCCTCAGCCTGCACACTAGCCTGTCTCTCGGCAGCCTCAAACTGAGCTCTAGCCTGTCTTTCGGTAGCCTCAACCTGAGCTCTAGCAAGCTCAACCTTGGCCATCTCAAGCCGAAACAACAAATCTGGAGTCAACCCTTGAGGAGGGGAAGATGCATTTAATGGGGAGGGTCCCTGTGATTGAATTCCACGCTGCCATTGACCATCAACTTGGGGGTATGTACTAAATTCAGGCACCCTGACGTTTGATACGGGGGTAGAGTGGAGGGGGGGCTGGGGACCGGGGCCCCCAGTTGCCTCTCCACCCAGGTCTCTCCCTTCTAAACCCAATATCAAAGTCCTCAGCTGATCTTTCCTCATGCCACTTAAACCCTGGTGACCCTGAAGACCTGCCACACACTTTAAGCCATACTTATTCAGCTTCAACACCCTGGCAGCGGTAAGGGGCACCTCTAAAAATCGTCTAGCACCCTCCTCGCTATCGACTAGCCACTCCACAGGTCTTTCTCCCTCCGAGCCCGTATCGTGACCTAACCCACCACTGTGTTCTGATGTATTAGACATGTTTGTGCACTGCAGTAATTATCACGGTTATAGAATGTGCCTTATCTCCTATGCAACTATGTATATACTAATGTTATTTAAAGTCTTTAATGTGTTATATTGGTTGCTCCAAAAAAAAAAAAAAAATCTATGTCCACTGTATTCCTTTAATCATAAGGAATCTCAAAACAAATGACCACTATATTCCTCTGTTCAGTAAATCCTATGCAAGGTCGCCATTTGTTACGTCCTGGGATATATAAACACTGGGCTCTATCTATTGGACTAGGTATGCGGCAACAAGCAACAACGGAAAACGCTAGATCCCACCCTTATCTATAAACCCAGGCAACAAACCACCCTAAACCGTCAAGAGTCCTGCCTGGACAACAAGGTATCCTATGAGTCGGTTACAGGGTGCACGCACTATAGACTGCTGATAGTCAAGCAGGCTATATAAAAGATCACACAATTAATTTGACTTAAAGCTTCAAGGAAAAGATAGATAACGGAATTAAATTGCAGAAACAATTTAATAACAAACTAGAAGAAAGTACATTTAACGTTACGTTAATTAATACAACTAATCACCCCTGCGTGAAAGAAGGTGAAAGCAAACAGTCCTCAAAACATCGTACAGGTAGACAAGATGCAGGTTTCTATACTGCATGCGGCTACTGTAGGATCTGATGCTTAGCAAAGAAAGTAAGTTACGGATTTAGAGAACTCTTACCTCATAAGCAGGAATAAATACTAGTGCTAGGCCATACAGTGTATAATGGCATAGGTATAATTAAATAAAGGCAGCAACTCGCAACATAACCACATACAGGTGTGCTTCTCACTCTTAGTCAGGCAAGCCTGCTCGGACAGAGTCTCTAAGCCACACCCTGACTCACAATGCTCACAAAAACGGTAAACTGTGGCACAATAACAAGCATACAGAAATAATAAACCGCTAGCTGTTAATCTGCCAGGTGGCAGAGGTCTAGCCGGAAGCATATAGGCTTCGGATACCCGGGCTGAGCCACCTGCTCTAGCCTAGGGACGTTCCCAAGTCTGTGCGCCAAATTACTCTAATTGAAAGGGTGCTCTCTTGAGAGACTCAGATCCCAAGTATCTGACTCTCTCCTGGCGACCCTAAAACAAACGCAAGACGTGCTAGCACAGTGCTGAGTGGACTAGGCAAGGGCCCTCACACAACACAACACTAGACACACAGGCACACAGACAAGAAAATGCCCCCAGACTCCCACGGGTATCCTAGTAAAGTCGTGCAGGTCCACAGGACTCGCACCAGCAGACTTTACTTAAAGGATCGCAAAAAAAACACCCTCTGGTCTAGCCCCTGTTCACCTGCCACAAGAACACACTAGCAAGCATGAAACCACCAAATATGAGACAACAAAAAAGCTTCCTAGGTCTCATTAACAATTACATCTCTGCATAAGGCCCAAAATCCTATCTAGTTATCTGAGAGCTCGTCGTTAATACAATAATAGATATAAGGTCTATCAAGGGGATGGGATAATTAAATAGATTGGTGAAGTAGTAGAAAGAAGGTATACAAAGTAAGAGAGAAAGTTTCTAAGTGGGGTTGAGAGGGATAGATATCAAGGGGGTCCGAAGGGTACGACAGTGAGGTGAGCTCTGAGTCTTGAATCTGTCTGGACCCCACCCTAGGCATGCGAAATACATCCCATGCTTGGCAACACTCAACACCGTTGCCGGGTCAAAATCCTCTACCCCTTGCGTGAGTCGAAACTAAGCCTAACGTTGCGATCAATTGGCAACAATCAGGCTCGTCCCAAGCTAGTCTCTACGCGCCCGCGCGAAGCAACGTCCCCCAGCCGGTCTCTCTCTCCCGCTCGTCTCCTCCCACTCTCACTAGACTTACATCTTATATATAATGAAACAATCAACTATCGAGAATAAAATATACTAAGATGCGTTGGTTAAGAATAAGGGCAGCTTCAAGCTGTGAAACAACATAAGAATATCCCAGACATTAGTTACATAGTCGTAGGATATATACTAAGGAAAAGCCGGCCGGCCGGCTGCCGCCAGCCGGTTTCTAAACGGCTGGGCAGCCGACCCTCGCGCATGCCCGCACGTGGCTACTATGCAGGAGCGTCACACTACCAATAATAACAAACCCCAAGTCAATAGTTCTTCTAAAACCTTGATGACAATGTGTGCGAAATCTAGAGAGAGGAACATTGACTCGACATTTCTACGTCGTGAAATAAATCTTACTATAGCCTGCTTTATATTTGCAATTGATGGTAAAGTCCTATCTCGCCATCCTGATCACTCAGTGATGCAGAGACATAGCAGTATCATATATTTCCATTAAGAATCGATAAATCAAATGGTAAGGGATTCAATTTACCATCAGCTGGAAACAAAGCACTATAGTCAGGAGCAACTAGAAGCACAAGAGGAGTCTCTAGGAAAAGTGATAGGAACTTGAATTTACACATTCTATAAACAAAATTGTTGATTTTTACTTAATAACTTGCTTGAATGAGGTTTAATGTTTGTATAGCTTAAACTATTGATCTTTCAACTGCAGATATTTTAGCTTCTAGTAAAAGTAATGATATCGTTAGTGAAAGTGCACTCACGTTATAATTGTTCATAGTCCCATGATATATGATCCTCATTGTGTTCATTAAAGCACCGGTCAATACGATTTTTCTGGCACAAGGTATTCCAATGGATTTTAGCTAATTTCGGTGTGCTGAATCCAAATCTGTCATCAGTTTTTGTCTATCACATCAGGTTTTTCAAGAAACAGCAATTTATGTTCATAATGGAAGAATTAAACATACATAGATACAAAAATGTAATGAGTTGTAGCACAAAGTTGTGAGAGTGAATGCACATTAGCATGTAAGAATTAAGTGTGAACATAACAAAACTATGTACAAAAAGTCTATTCATTGTGGTCATGTTACAACTGTATAAACTTCCTCTTCTTTGACGATCTCTGATGTACAGCTTCTGGAATGTCTCTCATCAAGCTCCAGCAGTAATCTGCCATCATGTTTGAGTCCCATCGGCCTTGGTAACGTTCTTCCATTACTTTAATGTCTTGATGAAAGCGTTCACCTTGCTCTTCGCTCACATCACCCAGGTTCTCTGGAAACTTGCCCAAGTGACTATGTAAGTAGTGCACCTTGATGCTCATTCTACATCCAAGTGCTTGCAAACTCAAGAGCAGCTCCTCCACAATCTCTTGATAGTTGTCAGCTTTCCTGTTCCCAAGGAAATTCTGCACCACATCAGAGCTCTAGCCTCTGCGCATCAAATATTCCTGCCTTTTTCTTTTGTCACTGAGACTTGGAAAGGTTGAACATATATAGCTGAAGCAGTCTCCACTGTGATCAAGAGCTTTGCCGAATTGCTTCATCAAACCAAGTTTTATGTGCAGTGGGGGAAAGACAATGTTTTCCTATCAACCGGAGGGTCATTAATGATGTTCTTGTCACCAGGTGTCAAACTGTTTCTTGGTGGTCATTTCTTTTTCACCCAGTGGTTTACTGTAGCCCTACTGTCCCAGTAGCACAAGAAACAGGGGTATTTTGTGTAACCTCCTTGCTGGCCCAGCAGAAAGTTCACCATTTTCAAATCCACACAAATTACCCATCCATGAACATGGTATTGCAACCTCTCAGATCTTGATGTTGGCATGCTCTTCTTTCATTTGTACAGAGTGTCCTATTGGGATTGAACCCTCACTATTATAAACACACTATCCTAAAAATAAAACACCATATTCTAACAATAAAGCAATCACTGACCATCCGCAATGAGTGACGAAAAGTAAATTTTTGGTAAAATCCATGAAGGGGGTATACCGATAGCACAAAAATGTGATGTGATAGAGCAAATCTGAGATCAGATTTGAATTCAGCACCCCACAATTAGTCTAAAACTGCTCTAAGTTTCCATGCCAGATTTTGTTTTTAATTTGTGTTGACCAGTGAATTAATAATGTTCATCATGGTGTTCTCTTGATGTGCTTCTTACACGCCATATGCACCGCTCCCGTTGTTCAGTGTGGGTCGCCGAATAAACCCCAAATCCCCCGTGATCAATACACCAAGGTGGACCAGACCTGAACCTTGTACAGCCTCACACAACATTTTGGCTCAAGGAAATATGAACCCAAGGGTATTAGTTTTTGTTTAGTCCCTTAGTGTTTCCTATTCCCTTTTAATCATCGAAAACACAAATATATGTATATGCAAATTAGAACATGTTTCACGTACACCTACTGACAAATGTGAGCTCTTGCAATTTTCATTATTGATATTTATATATTCTAATCTATTCATTTCACTCCCAATAGTGAACACCAAATACCTCCCAATGAAATTAATGAAAGCATGTGATATTGCCGGGATTCGAACCTGGGTTACCACATACAGAACTTAAACACTCTAACTATTATAATATCAAGACAGTTTTATATAAATCATATTCATATAAATATATACATAATATGTATTTATTAATATATACAGTAGCTGACTTGATCTGCACAGCAATCTAAATTAATATATTTGCATGAAGAACATGTCAAGAACTCACGCACATTTGCAAGTAGCTGTACAGTATAGTTACTTCTTCGAAACTCTTGTAAACATAATTCAAATATTAACACCAGTCCTGCAATGAAATAAATGTAAATATTTTAATCAACATGCGTAGTGAAAAACACACGCGAATTCCAGGTAAAAAATAGTTTGCCAGCCAAAAATATATATTTAAAGACGAGATGGTAAATATGTTTGGCATCTTTTCATATCAGGAGCTGAGACGTCGCAAGTAATCTTTATATATAATTTGTTTTTTATTCCAGTACTGTACTTTTGTGTGTGTGTTTATTTTTTACTGGTTTCTTTAAATTAAATATCCAGGTCACATACGTTTATTATAATAGCTTCTCCTTGCTAAACTGTACATTAATTATGATTGTTACGCTCCAGCTAGATTGAATTAGCGTGTTTATATATTAAGTATTATAGGTATGATCAATCAGACGTCTTATAATTATTTGCTGCCTTTATTATTTTGTTCAGCTACTCCTGATCAGTGTGTCATTCAGTTATTCCTATTCCTAGTTGGTTGTAGTTCTAATAAATGCTTAACCGTGGTATATATTTTGCTTGGTGTTGTGAGGTGCCGCAGACGTCACTGCTATATACCGGTATCAACATTTATCCTCAACACTGGTCTGGCAGCTTAATAAATCAACTTTTATAATATTTTAGTTACCTAAGTTCATCTATCACCAGTCTAATTTTCAATAACAGTGCAAAATATTCCTGAAATGTTGTCAGAAATTTTTTGAACCATCGAATGTTGACTATAAGAGATCTTGTGTGATACCAACTAATTATACAACTATCTGGTACTATACCTAGACCAAGACAACACTATCAACATTACTTTGTCTCCTGTAGAGGGAAATATAGGGTTCACCAGGAATTTTCTAAAGAGGGATTTTGTGACCCACTTCTCAATTACGTTTAACCCCATTATTGTTGAGATTTTAGACGTTCACCCCAGTTGTTGGGCTATTTTATAACCTTTCGCCCCATGTCTTTGCCATTATTAAGACTTCATTCCATTTAGGTGTTGATTATTTCCTGGTAAGCGAGAGGGAGCCTGTAACTTAGGAGGAAGTGGCCTTTGGTCGCAATATTCTTCTACCAAAGAATGTACAAATTTATCTCGAAAGGAGGTCTTGGGGGTGATATAAATAAAGGAAATCCCCCACCTCCCATCGATTTGTCACAGTCTGTTTCGTTTTGTACTTGATTTACAAAAAGTTCATACACGAATAACGAATAACGTAGTATTTATGTATTGTTGGCATATAAGGCATTTATATATGTATTGTTGCATGTCAAATATCTTTCAATTATGCTTTGGAAAAACTAGTTGTACTTTCTTGGTTGTTTAGCTTGGTGTCCGGTTTCTATCTATCTATCTATTTGTTTTTTGTTTTGTTTTTTCTATGTGAGTGAGAGAGGCAAAAGGCAGAACTGCCTGTAGCGAGTGCCTCCCCCAGAGTTGAAAGAGTGACAGGGCCAAAATCAGGGGACGTTCCAGCCAAAATGCCTGGACACACGGAGTTTGAAGCAATTTAAGCCATAGGAAGAGGGAAAGACTGATTCTGGGAGAGAGTTCTAGAGCTCAGTTGTTGAATAGAAGAAAGTCTGAGAGTAACGTTTCGCTCTTGGGTTAGAGAGTTGCACAGAGTAAGGGTGGGATTGTGTTGCAAGATGGGTACCACGTGCCCTACGTAGAGGAGGTGGTATACACTGAGAGAGCTTTGAGGAACACTGATTATTATAGTAGCGATAGAATAGTGAGAGAGATGCAACATTGCGGCAGAGAGAGAGATTGCAGAGAGTTGATGAGTGGACGCGAGTTAATGATACGAAAAGCTTTCCTTTCTACTTTGTCTAGGATTGCGGTGTGAGAGTATCCTCCCCACACATGTGAACAATACTCAATACAAGGATGTACCGTGCCCCTGTATACAGAGCAAGAAGCTGTGCAGGGGTAAAGAACCCCTTGAGGAGGTTGAGCACATCCAGCTTCTGGGAGGCTGCCTTAGCAAGACTGGTATTATGATCCTTCCAAGTGAGGGCAGAAGAAAAAGAGACACCAAGAATATTGAGAGACGATGAAGGATTTGTTTTGTTGAAGAATAAGGGATAGTCAGGTGGGAGTTCCGGGCGGGGTAGATAGATGGAGAAATTGGGTTTTGGAAGCATTAAAGGCAACAAGGTCTGTCTGTCTGCCTGTCTTTTCCACTCCACCTCCAGTCTCATTCTGTGGACAAATGGTGTCATATTTACGATGAAATGAGCCTTATTGTCCAATGGTGAGTTGGGTGATAGTGTTGTTGAGAACTTACTTCTTGGGTAACAAACTAAAACTGTTATTGTAGAATATAAGACGATGGCTTCATCTAGTTGTATGTAAGCAAACTCTGAGTGATGATATCATAATATAGAAAATTCCCTATTAATCAAAGGGAGGTAGGTAGACCAGAGTTTTGCCTTGAAAAGAGTTTTGGAAAAAATATCTGGAGAAGGGACAAAAGTCGTATGCTGCCTTTATCAACTTGGAGAAGTCCTAGGACAGAATTGATAGAGAAGGTCTGTGGAAAGTATTGAGAATATACGGAGTAGCTGGCAAGTTGCTGAAAGCAGTGAAGAGCATGTATGAAGGTGCAAAGGCGGCAGTACATGTGGAGAATGAGCTGAGCGAGTTCTTTGATCTGAATATTAGGTTAAAGCAAGGGGGTGTGATGTCCCCATGGTTGTTCAATATATATATGGATGTAGTCATGAAAATAATACAAAGAAGAGCATTGGATGTTGGTGTACTGCTGATAAGGGAAGGAAATAAGTGGAAGTTGCTTGTACTGTACTGCTGTTTGCTGACGATACAGTTCTGATGAGTGATAGTGAGTGGGAGTTTCAAGGTCTGGTAAATATGTTTGGAGTAGTGTGTGTAACACGGAACCTGAAGGTAAATGTGGGGAAGAGTAGCTTATGGTCTTTGAAAGGAGTGCAGTCACAGAATGTGAGGTGAGGTAGAATGGTCAGGTTATGGAGAATGTCAGCTCATTTAAGTACATGGGCAGTGTGTTGAGTAAAGATGGGAGTATGGTGGAAGAAGTGTGGGAGAGGGTGTAACAGGGGAGTCGGGTTGTAGGAACGTTGAAAGCTGTAACAAGAAATAGGGTGGTCAGCATTGAAGTAAAGAAATCCTTGCATGCTAGTGTGGTAATCCCGACATTGACGTACGGGAGTGAAGTATGAACGTTTTTGGAGGGACACAAACCAAAAGTGAGAGGGGTGGAAATGAGTTACTTGAGAAGTACGTGCGGAGTTACATGGAGGGATAGACAGACGAATGGGGAAGTACGAGAGTGGTGTGGTGTGGATGTAGATATGCTGGAAAGTGTGAAAAGGAACACCTTGAAATGGTTTGGCGTTGTGGAACGTTTGGGAAGTGAGAGAATGTCTAAGAGAGTGTACGAGAGTGAAGTGGAAGGAAAGAGAGGGAAAGGTAGACCGAGAGAGTGGTTGAAGGATGCATGAAAGTGGTGTTGAATGGGAGGAGGGGCATCGACTGACTGGGGACAGAGGTGAGTGGGGGCAATTCATTCGTGGTCACCCCTATGTCGTCTGGCAATATACTGTATAGATAGATAGGTAGGTATCATGATTTTTTCTTTTCCATTAAATATATTTTTTAAATATTAAAAAGGTCTCATTAAACTGTGTATTGTATTGGCACGAACTAACCATACACGCTCTTTGCAAATGCGAGAGTCTACCAACATCGTGGAGAGAGACAGAGAGAGGGAGAGAGAATCTAAAACAGAATGAACACTATTGACGAATAGGCGGATGCGGATGACGCAGGAATAATTCACCACCAACCCCCTATTTATAGCATTGTATTGATCATTAGCTTTCCTTGATGGTAGAAGCCTTTACAAAATATGTTAAGTGTTAGAACACATTTATAACCATGTCAGCTACTGGTACAACAAAACTCAAAGCAACTTCCACTAAGTACAAGAAGATAAAGTGGTGTATTGACTTTAAAGAAGGTGCATATGCCAGCATCCACCATGATAGTATCAGTCTCTTTTGTGAGATAGAATGCAAACTCATGAAGGAGGTAGCTGGGATTAAGGAACAATTAAAGCAAAGAGACACAGAATATCAATTCTAGAGAACGAAGTTTCTGAAAAAAAATAGAAATAGAACATTTGAAAAGGTAATAGATAGCTTTAAAAGTGAAGCTAATGTGAGAGTGAAGGAACACTTCAAACACTAGCACAAATCATGCAGGTGTAAATAAACAAATATGAATGTAGGGCCAGTCAAGGAGGCAACAATTGAAGAAGAAACTACAGAAGAGGCTGTGATTCCTGCTGCAGCTAGTGCTAGTGACCCTCACTATGCTTGGGGAGAGGTCAACTACAACAAACAAAAAAGGCCAGACAGGTATATGAGGTTAACACCTCAAATAGATTAAGTCCTCTAGGCCATGCCAAAAGTCAGTATGAATTCCCTAAGTCCTCATAGAACAGAGCAAAAAAGGATAATCAAGTGTAGCGAAATGTTAAGCCTACTGTGCATAACTCAAACAAGAAAGGGAACACACTTTACATGTCAAGCAGTTTTGGTCTTGTTAGTGACAAAGAGACAACAAAAAAAACATTTTGATTGGGGATTCTCAGGTCAAAGGACAAGAGTCTCAATTTGTTAAGTTTCTCCGAGATGTGAGAAAGGTGAAGAGCCTCACAGGTGCAAGGACTTCCCAAATCACAAAGGAAGTGGAAAAAGTCTGGTCCAAGACTAATGGGATGGCAATAATAGCCCAGGTCAGTGGTAATGACCTGTTTCTCAAAAGATATAAAGTCGGTGCCACAGAGTCAATAATAATAGGAGAGGTCATGACTCTGGCTGATGAGCTCCGACTCAAGACAGACAGAGGCATGATGCTTTGTATTTTTTCCAGAATGTACAGAGGGGATTGTACTACCAGCAAAGCAATAGGCTTAAATGGTAGGTTAGCTGACCTATGTACCCAGAAGGGAGTGATATTTGTGGACCCATTTGATGAGTTATAAGGGAAGCGCAACCTCTACCTCCGTGACGGTGTGCACTTAAGCACAAGTAGTAAAATCAAACTTGGTGATTTCCTAAATCACCATCTATACAGCTTACTGAGGGCAAACACAAATGTAGAAAGCATCCCCCAGCAGGAAAAGTGCAAACCCTCACCAGCAGTTGATCTCAAACTTCCAAAAAAAATTCCCACAAAGAATTGTGTCCCTCTGAGAGCAAGATACCTCTCAACAAATGGCATAGTTCCCCAGTAGATGGAGATATGGATAAAAACACCATCTGAGGAGGAGCACTTTATTGACAACGTTTCACAGATAGCTTCGTCAGTGACCTGAAGAAGCTATATGTGAAACGCCAATAAAGTGATCCTCCTCAGATGGTGTTTTTATCTATTCTGTCTACTTTTCAAGTACTGCTCAACAGATTGAGAGATGTCTTGCAACTCCATATAGTCTCTACACCTCAGTTGCCAATTTCTGAACCACTAGATAGTGGTTCTTCTACCTCAGGTGAGGATTCATCACATATAGGGAATTGCAGCACCTCTGATAGTGTAAAGAGAAATAGTGTGCAAGAAAATGCACTACCCTCAGAGACCCTTTCTATTCGGGAAACGGGGTAAGCTAGGGGGTTCTAATGCCCATTTCCCACTGATGCGACTTCTCACTATTTTCATCGCCGACACCAATAAATTGGCACATTCGTGACATGTCTTAAACCCTCTCATGAAAAATCGTTTGACTCGCAAGGCCTCGCAAGGGCCCTCGCGGGTCGTCGCAAATGTTCGGACTGTTCAAAATTTTGGACGAGGACTCATGAGGGTTCGTTGCCCTCGCAAGCATCGTCTAGCATCGCCGAGGGATCTGCGAGGACTTCTGCGATCATCTTCGACATCGGCGAGATCTCGCGGAGGGTTTCGCACAAAAAAACCTTTGCAACGCTGCATGGATGTTCACCGATACTCTCAGATGCTCTGCTCGCCGATGCTCTCAGATGTTCCGAGAACATCGACGATGCCAAAGAGTACCTTCGGCGAGGTGGGTAAAAAAAAATGATTAGGCCTATTAGTGAACCTGTCAACCTTTTTTCTATGCACCTCTCTTGGGGGGTTCGCCTGTTTTTTTTTTTCTTTCTCTCCTTTTCTCTCTTTCTCTGGTTTGTATCCATTCAGCCCCATTCAGCCAACTGTTTTAAGACGTTTATCCCCATCCAAGAATCGATATCTTCCTGGCAAGCGATAGCGAACCAGCATTATATGGAGAAATCTGGCTTTGCCGGAGAAATTTTTCTATCGAAAAATGTACAAATTTAGCTTGCTCTCAAATGTTTTTTTTATATATGTTGGCTCGCTACCACTCACCAGGAAAATATTGAAACCTGGATGGGGGTAAACGTCTTAAAACAGTAGGCTGAACGGGGCCGAACGGATACAAGGCAAAGAGAGATGGAGAGAAAGAGAGAAAAAAAAAACGAGGAGAGAGGGAGAGAAAGAGAAAACAAAAGAGGCGAGGTGGGCTCAGTTAAGCCGTGTGGCAAACATTGAGCCCACCTCGCTGTTTTTGTTTTCTCTTTCTCTCCCTCTCTCCTCGTTTTTTTTTGTTTTTCTCTTTCTCTCCCTCTCTCTTTGCCTTTTATCCATTCGGCCCCATTCAGCCTACTGTTTTAAGACGATTACCCCCATCCAGGTTTCAATATTTTCCTGGTGAGCGGTAGCGAGCCAACATAATTTATATATTTTGTGTTTTGAGAGCAAGCTAAATTTGTACATTATTAGATAGAAAAATTTCTCCGGCTAAGCCGGAAATTGCCAATCTCCGAATTAAGGGGAGGTGGGTCGTTTTTTTGGTCCCCTTTCTTCCTCATAGTTAACCCCATTAGTTTTCATATTTTATGACGTTCGGCCCATTAGTTTGGCGATTTTAAGACATTTCACCCAATTTCGTTGTCAATATTAAGACTTTCGTGTCATTTAGGCGTCGAGTTTTTCCTGGCTAGCGATAGCGAGCCTGTACTTTTTGAGGAACCGGCCTTCGGCCAGGATATTTTTCTATCGAAAAATTTACAAATTGATCTTGAAGGAGGGTGTTGGGGGGTGCTTTATATGCTTGATGGAGGTCTAGGGATGAAACTAAATAATCTCGCCGAGGTATTCGCCGAACCATCGCTCAATTTGCCGATGACTTCGCATAATGTCGCCGATTAGTTGTTACCCATCGGCGACATCGTCGCCGAGTGTAAACTTATCAAAGTTTTTTAACGGTCAAAATCGTTGACGTCGCAGAAACTCGTTGCGAATTGACAAGACTACGTCCTCGGCGACGAAAATCGTATGAAATCGCATCAGTGGGAAAGTGGCATAAGAATAACCTGAATCCCCTTAAGGTAGTATTATTAAATACCAGGTCAATTATTAGTAAATTAACAGATTTTCGGGTATTGTTGTCAGCAGAATGCTTTGATGTAGTGGCTATCACTGAATCCTGAATTCACAGTGATACCAGAGATCATGTTGGGGAATTTGAAATACCTGGATATACAATGTTTCACAAAGACTGAACCACACAGGAAGGGTGCGGAATTCCTTTGTACATCAGAGATTTTCTAAATCCAATTGACTGCAAGATCAGGTCAAAACATGAACTGCTTGGAGTACACCTCATTCTAGGTAACTCTATCTATAGGATTGTTCTGGTGTACAGGCAGCCACACTAAAATGTTGAAATGGATGAACTTCTATACACAAGACTGAATGCTTTTATCGAGGATAAAACCAGTGTGATTGCCTAGTAAACTGGGAAACAAGAACTGCTGATGCTGAAGGTAGGCGTCTAGTGGACTTTACTAACGAGACATTTTTTACCCATTGGGTGAACGAGCCAACTAGAGGCAACAATATAGTAATCTTGTGTTCACCACTGAAGATGAAAGTGTGACTAGCTTATCTGTTGGGGAATCACTCGGAGGCAGTGACCACAATCTAGATAGGTTCTCTCTTCGCATCTTTAGCAGCAGACCCACCAGTCAGAGAGCAAAAGTAGATTTCCGTTTTGCAAATTTTGAAGGCCTTCGGGGAAGCTTATCCCAGATCAGACTAGAGGGTGAGAATGCTAATGCAATTTGGTGCTCATTCAAAGACCAGTTTATGGATCGATAAGCTGCATTCGTTCCTACTTAACTTACCAAATCAGGATCAACCCAACCAAAATGGTTCACAAGTGACATAGCTTCAGCAATTAGAAAGATTTGATTTTGATTTTGATTTTGCCCCGAGGGGCGAGTTTATTGAGCAGTGCCCCCCATCCTGTGAGGGGACAACCACTGGTAAAGCGATACATACTGCTCAAAGAGCCATTATTCCACTGAAACAACAGGTAGGCATTATTCAGATGTGTTATTATAGTTTCCTCAATTAATTGGCACATGTGCTGCATATACGTAGTTCATGATTATTAACCTGAAAAAAAAAAGCTTGTCGTGACTGAATTACTAATTGACTGGTTGTAAATAATAGCACTACAAAACTAGTGCACTCATATGAGGAGACTGTTCATATTTTTCATTACACCAATGGTTATTGAGGTCATAGTTAGCTGAATACAATTATTACATACATGATGTGACTAATATTACCAACTACATAAGTTATTATGCAAAAATAGTACTACAAATATATTACAATCATGAGGGACACTGTTCATATTCTTCATTAGAATAATGGTTATTGAGGGCATAGTTAGCTGCATATGACCAGTGGAGAAGTTTACATGCCCATAGTAATATATTTATTAGTAGGGTGTGAGGTTATGGGAGAGAGGGAGGGGGGGGGTTGTAGGAGGTAGAGGAATGGGAAGGGAAGGGGGGGGGGGGAGGTAAGAGAAAGGTTGCATACAAAAATGCCAAAAGAAGTTAAGACCAAAGAGATTTAGATTCCTTCAAAAATATGTGTAGAAGAGTGAAATGTCTTATAAAGGAAGCAAAGCGGAATGAAGAACTCGGGGTTGCAGCCCTCTGCAAAGAGAGTCCTAAAGAGTTCTTCAGCTATGTGAACATAAGGAAACCATTCAAACGTAGCATTGGACTTCTAAAGGATCCAACGGGCCAATTACAAACCTCTGACACTGTTATAGCTAAATCCCTAACCGACTATTTTGCCTCAGTATTCGCAAGGGAAAATACCAGTGACATGCCAAGTCCAGGATTAGTGCATGAGGGTGAAGTTCTTAGCAGAATCAGATGTACCCCAGAGGAGGTAGCAAAAGAATAGATAAGTTAAATAGATTCAAGTCATCCGACCCAGAGAGCTTTCTACCCCGAGTTGTACGAGAAGCGCGAGATGAAATCGCACCTATCTTGGCAGACATTTTGAATTAATCACTAGAAAATGGAGAGGTCCCTGTAAACTAGAAACTGTCCAATGTGACCCCAATCTTTAAGAAAGGGGATGACGAATATCCCAAGAATTATCGGCCAATTAGCTTGACTTCTATCATAGTAAAACTTTTAGAAGGGATACTAGTAGACAAGATAGTTGACTACCTAAATATCCACAATTTAATTACAGATACCCAACCTGGATTCAGGCGACACCGATCATGTTTTACCAATTTCCTGGAATGTTTCCATGAAATGCTGAGTGAGTATGACACAAGTAGAGCCATAGACATGTTTTACTTAGATTTTGACGAAGTGCCTCATTACAGGCTAATGTCAAAAGTGAATGCGCTAGGTATCAATACAGAGGTTACAAATTGTATGGAAAGTTGGCGAACAGGTAGAAAACAACAAGTGGTAATCAATGGTGTTTCTTCTGAGTGGATTGCAGTCACTTCTGGAGTTCCACATGGATCTGTCCTTGGCCCACTTCTGTTTATTATATAAGTCAATGACATCGATATTGGTCTGTTGAGTGTGATCTCCAAGTTTGCAGATTACATAAAACTTGGAATGAATGCAAAAGACTCCAAAGGGGTTGAACATCTCAGGATGGACCTCAACAGACTGGGTGAATGGTCAGAGACATTGCAGATGCCTCTAACCTTGGAAAAGTGCAAGGTGATGCACATCGGCCAAGAAACCCCCAAGTCAGGCTATTCGCTACTGGGAATGCCTCTGGAAGTGACTGACTTAGAAAAGGATTTGGATGTTCTGATTAGCAATGTCCTAAAGTTTTCTAAACAGTGCATTGAAGTAGAGAGGAAAGCTCATAAATTATTGGGCTATATAAAGAGGCAATTTTAGTATAGAAATATGGAAATAGTCCTCACACTTTACAACGCTCTGATACGGCCTCTCTTGGAGTATGCCGTTCAATTCTAGTCTCCAGCACTCAGGAAAAATAAAAGATATAGAGCGTCTGGAATCTGGAAACAGTACAAGCTAGGGCTACAAAGCATATTCCATAGCTTATAAGACTGAGCTATAAGGACCAGTTGCAAGCTCTTGACGTCTTTCCGTTGGAGACACGCATATTACGAGGTCAGCTCATTAAAGTTTAAAAAATACTTAATGGGTTTGAAAACGTGGATTATATATAAAAATGTTTCACCTCATATGAATACAACACGCAACCTTGGCTGGAAATTAAAATGGAAAAGGTTCAGCACTAGTATTTGTAGAAACTTTTTCCACATATAAGATCTGTTCTACCTGGAACAAACTTCCCTCCGAAGTTGTAAACAGTTTTTCAGTAGAGCAGTTCAAGAGCGTGGATAGTATTTTGCACACACTGTAATGAGTGTAATGCACTAAACAGTCTCGCTCCTTCCACTTTGAGTATCTCCTCGGAATGGACCGCAAGGTCTCTGAGATACTAACTATTCCTTGTAACCCACTCTCTCTCTCTCTCTCGCTCATATATATTTTGACACACAGATCTCAGTTAAGCCCCTACACCGACCCACTTACACTCTTTCCCTCTCTCTTTCTCTGAGCCCCTATCTTTAATACTCAAGCCAACAACACTAACATACACCACACATGTGTTTCCTTTTTCTCCCTCTTGGAAGTAATGGAGAGATGTGTATACCCTATCCTCGTACGTCAAACCAGATTGAAAAGAAAACATTATTTGTTGTTCCAGATTGCAGAGGATATTTTTTTCACTTTCCGCCCTGTCCCTCGTGGATGGTGGGCGTGGGTGAAATGAGTACACCAGCTTTGTTGGAGTTTATTCCTGACTCTGATGGAGGGAATAAGTTTAGGTTCTGTATGTGTGTTTAAGTATCTGAATATATATATACAGTATACTGTATAATTATATACACACATAAATTATATAGTCACACCAGCAAATGTTAAGCTCAAGTACAGTTGTATACTCGAACAGTCATTTCTTACCTTGGTTAATATTTATGAACCCAGTTGTATGGTGATTTAATGACAGAGTTCTACACATCACTGGTCTATGTATGGAGAGAGTTATAGTTTACTTTCTCGTCAAGGACTTAGTGGAGTGACTGTCACATTGACACTTAACACACTATCTCATCCGACGTATTGTGGGGTATTAGTGCTTCAGATTTATATTGTTTTTGCCATTTCAGAGCCATGAGTATTAGTATTACCTCTTAGAATGAAAACAGATCGCCTCCCCAGATCCCCTTGAAACTAACAAACGGGCCACAGATCCACCCAGATTCTTTGAGTTTGCATAAAAAGTGTTTGTTTATAATTATTAATATATATTTGTTTTTTCTTTACCAAGTATATAACAAAGTATGACACTATTGAAGTAGGACATGATTTTGTTCGAGTGATTTGGGATACAACGTTTGAGTGGTCAGTAAAGTTGTTGATTTCTAAATTGTACAACTATGGACCAGGACTAGTGACTAAGCGCTATAATATTGATTTCGGCTAAGGATATATACATTATATTTAGAGGGACATTATGTTTATATCAATAGATATGTTGTAATCTATGCCAGTAATACATGATTCAAAGTACTTACATTTGTTTTGTCGACCTGTGAAGCAAGCAAGTATAGAATAATAAAACAAAGAGAAAAGTGCAGATACGAAAGGAGAGGGTCTGGGTTGAAGGCAAGAGAGAGAGAGAGAGAGAGAGAGAGAGAGAAAGAGAGAGAGAGAGAGAGAGAGAGAGAGAGAGAGAGAGAGAGAGAGAGAGAGAGAGAGAGAGAGAGAGAGAGAGAGAGAGAGTTGGATGGATAATCAAGATGTTTAACAAAATTTACTCCGCCCCTCCCCCCCAGTCACCAGAGAGCAATACTCCTCCAGACCACTGTGACCCTTACCAACTGACCATAGGGTCGACATTGCCTCACAGGAAGGGCACCCCACTGAGTCAATACCACCATAACTACCCACATACAAAGGACACCTGCTAAACACTGTAAACAAACATGACCATAACTACCCACAAACAAAAGACACATGCTAAACACTAAACAAACACCACCATAACTACCCACAAACAAAAGACACCTGCTAAACACTAAATAAACACCACCATAACTACCCACAAACAAAAGACACCTGCTAAACACTAAACAAACATCACCATAACTACCCACAAACAAAAGACACCTGCTAAACACTGTAACCAAACAGGACCATAACTACCCACAAACAAAAGACACTTGCTGAACACTGTAAACAAACATGACCATAACTACCCACACACAAAAGACACCTGCTAAACACTGTAACCAAACAGGACCATAACTACCCACACACAAAAGACACTTGCTAAACACTGTAAACAAACATGACCATAACTACCCACACACAAAAGACACCTGCTAAACACTGTAACCAAACAGGACCATAACTACCCACACACAAAAGACACTTGCTAAACACTGTAAACAAACATGACCATAACTACCCACACACAAAAGACACATGCTAAACACTATAAACAAACATCACCATAACTACCCACAAACAAAAGACACCTGCTAAACACTGTAAACAAACATCACCATAACTACCCACACACAAAAGAAACCTGCTAAACACAATAAACAAACATCACCATAACTACCCACACACAAAAGACACCTGCTAAACACTATAAACAAACATCACCATAACTACCCACACACAAAAGACACCTGCTAAACACTATAAACAAACATCACCATAACTACCCACAAACAAATGACACCTGCTAAACACTATAAACAATCATGCCCACTTCAAGTAAATTGCCTTTCTCAAGAATTAGACTGGGTAGGGGCGCCCCTACTCCGCAACAGACATAAGAACATAAGAAAATGGGAGTCTGCAGAAAGCCGATTGGCCCACACAAGGCAGATCCCTCTCACACCCAACCATAATTATAAGGCCTAATTATAAGCCTAGCTCACTAACACCATTAGGACTGACCTCACCGAAACGATCAAAGGTCAGAAAACGGGGGTCTGCAGAGCGCCGATTGGCCCACACCTGATCGATCCCCGTCACACCCAACCCATCTCGTCCATATGCCTATCTAATTTTATCTTAAAGCTCCCTATCGTTCTTGATCCCACTATAGCACTTGGTAGCATATTCCACCTATCTACAACTCTGTTACCAAACCAATATTTGCCTATATCTTTTCTGAAACGAAATTTATCTAATTTGAAACCATTTGTTTGAGTTTTTTCGCTATCACTGAGCTTTAGGAAATTTTCATGTCCTATTTCTTCATCTCACTAACCCACTTGAACACCTCTATCATATCACCTCTAACTCTGCGTCTCTCTAACGAATGTAAGCCTAATTTCTTCAACCTTTCTTCATACGGAAGATTTCTAATATTATGGATCATTTTGACATTCTACGTTGTCCATTCTGTAAAAAGGACACCATCATTGAACAGCATAATCCATATGGGGTCTCACTAATGACAAATAAAGTTTTAAGATAACATCAGCAGTTCTGTTACTCACACTTCTAGAGATAAACCCGAGAATCCTGTTTGCCTTGTTAAGAACGTTTACACACTGTTTTCTAGGCTTCAAAGCATTGCTAACAAACACACCTAGATCTTTCTCTCAGTCTGAGTTTTCTAATTCCATATTAGCTAGTTTATATTTAACATTTGTATGCATCTTCCCTATCTTTAATACCTTGCATTTGTCAATGTTAAACTTCATCTGCCAATTTACTGACCATTCGTGTAAGGTATCTAGATCCCTTTGGAGGCACTATATATCTCTATCTGAATCAATTTTTCTCCCATTTTGGTATCGTGTGCAAATTTACTTATCCTACTAGTTATACCTAAATCAAGGTCATTTATGTATATAACAAACAACAAAGGAACTAACACAGATCCCTGGGGGACACCACTTTTGACTGCTCCCCATTCTGACTTGGTACCATTTATGCTGACTCTCTGCTTCCTACCAATTAGCCATGTCCTAATCCATCCCAACAACGCCCCACCTATTCCATGCGCCTCAACCTTTCTCATCAGTCTCTCATGAGGGACACTGTCGAAAGCTTTTATTGAAATCTAAATATATAATATCATATGACTTGTCATTATCTACTGCTTCATATACCTCTGAGAAAAAGCTAAGCAAATTAGTAATTACGTCCCTGAGTGAATCCATGCTAAGAAGAATTGATTAAGTTAAATGTTTCTAAGTGTTTTCTAATTTTCCTAGCAATAATTGACTCTAGTAGCTTTCCTATGATTGATGTAAGACGGTAATTGGATGCTTACCTAATCGTATTTAGCGGGGGAGTAAGAAGAAGTCTTCTGCAATTTGAAAGATTGTCCGACACAATCACCCACTCGGGATGCTATTGATTTATCACCTTTTTTGAAGATCGAAACTACATTTGCAAGCTTCCAAGCTTCTGGAACTAAGCTTGTTTCTAATGACTTGTTAAATAGAAATGTTAATGGGTAACTTAACTCATCTCTGCATTCTTTTTAATACTCTAGCTGCTGCAGTCTAGCATATACCTCATCAGGACCAGGCGATTTATGAGGTTTCATTCTACCAATGTCCTTAAGCACATAATTTCTTCTTATAGTAACCTTACTTAACCTATTTTCTATACTATCGCTATATACCTTACGGATTTCTGGAATCTGTGCCAAATTTTCATTTGTGAAAACGGAAAGAAATTTTCTATTTAATGCACTGCACATTTCTAAATTATTTTCTGTAATTTCTTCTATCGAAGTTTTAAGGGGGCCTATTACATCTCTAATTTTAGATTTATATAGTTGGTAAAAAGCTTTAGGGTTATTTTTTTAGTCATTTGCTATCATGATTTCATAATTTCTTTTTGCTTTCCTAATTTCCTTTTTGACCTGTCTTGATAGAGTCTGATAAAAAATAAGTAGGTGATTTTCGCCTTTCTTAATTTTTCTATATATTCCTTTTTTTTTCCTACAAGATCTATTAATGTATTATTCATCTATTTTGGTTGGTTCTGTATTAATCGATATTTTCTTTTGGGGGTATATTTATTTTGAGCATTAAATACTGAATTTATAAAAGTATCATGTGTATCTACCAAGTTTGACGTATCTTCCTGACTTAAGCTGCCAGATACCCAAGAAGGGATACACTCATTTGAACATCTGGATCGACTTAATTGTTTGACCAGACGTGTCCACAAATTGACACCTGAAGCTGGATTATACTCGCTCAAGGTGTGTGAGTGTTAAGTGGGGGGGAGAGGTTCTGTAGTTGTGGAATTTAATACCTTTTAATTAATGGATGGACACTATGTAAATATACTATTCACTTTAGGAAACTGAGTGATATGAAGTTATCGTTTCATACATAAACGGTTCTTTATATTGTTCACATGTTTAAAATTTGGCTGTCATGGTTATGGGCCAGCTCTTGGAGTGGAAAATAGTATCTAAGGAATGGATATGAGAGAGAGAAAGAGAGTGCGTATATGTGTGTGTGTGTGTGTGTGTAGACATGGGATTAAATTGGTTAATTTAGCCGTTCAGCTAGCGATTTAATTAACTAGGTTCATGGACTGCTGGCTTGCTGCCAAACATTCTATGTGTACAGTGCTTGGTATAAAGGTTCTGTAACTCTGTGTTTTCCGGCTAGATTTGTTTTCCTTATTTGTCTAGTTTTTGTTATTTTACTATGGTCCTCTCTCTCTCTCTCTCTCTATATATATATATATATATATATATATATATATATATATATATTCTATATATATATATATATATATATATATATATATATATATATATATATATATATATATATATATATATATATATATATATATATATATTGAATGGAATGAAATGAACAGAGAGTGGAGGATGAGGGGAAGTGAGGATAGAGTAAGAATTACTTGGCAGAAGGGAGTTTTGGGAGTAGCAAATGGTGTTCAGGCTTAATAGGACTGCTTGATTGGATACAGGATGACATGGCTCAATGGGTGGTTTCGGCAGGGGTGTACAATACTTTCAGGGATGGTCAATATTATATATATGTCAGAAGTTTACTTACGTGTTAATGTACTATCCATCCAAGAACTAATGTAGTTACACCCAACGTTTACATTGTCGAACTTTGCTACGGACAAGGAACAAAGGATTCAATGTGGTATGTTTGCTGAAAATTGATGAACATTGTATCGCTCCTGCTCTGCTTCCAGAAATACCCCGACCGCGCAAGGCTGTGTTGTGACCTGTATAACGTATGTGACATAAACAGTTTATTGTGTTCCCAGGTCATCTATAGTCTATTGTGTTCCAAATTACGATAAACCTAATACCTTACCAGCGGATTGCTCGATACTTAATGAACAAATATATAACAAATATGAATCTGTATCACATGAATTGCAAGTTTCCGTAATTATCAACATAGTTATCTGCAAAATTATAATAATAGCTGAGTAATCAAGTAGAAGACGTGATAGCTTACCGTCCGCTGAACATAAACAGGCTATAGGCAAGGTCGAATAAGTATATTTATTACTGCGACCTTAACCCTCTCACGTTTTTATGATTAAGGGTTAAATTACTATAGATACTAATCAGCTCAGCCAAGCATAAACCCTCTATCTGTATTATCACTTTACCCAATAGAGCATACCTTATGCAAATATGCTTGTACTGAGCAAGGGATGATATATATATATATATATATAGCCGTTCGGCTGGCTCAGTTGATAGCGTGCCTGATTCCCATCTTGCAGGTCTCGCGTTCAATCCCCGCTCAGATTGAAAAGTTTTTCTGGGATATAGCCGGCGGTTACCATCTCCCTATGAGCAAGGGGGATGGGTATTGGTCTCTGGTAGACTAAAGAAAGCCAAGCGCTTGTGAATCCTCAAAGGAAGAGATCTATCTATCTATCTATTGCCTGACGCCGCGATCCCCGAAGGGGTGGCCACGAACGAACCGCCCCCATGCACCTCTGTCCCCAGTCAGTCGACGCCCCTCCCCCCAACCAGCACCGCCTTCGTTCATGTAGTTCCTCACTCCATCCTTCCACCTCATATTCGGTCTACCTCTCCCCCTCTGTCCCTCCACCTCGCTCTCGTACACCCTCTTAGTCATTCTCTCGCTTTCCATACGTTCCATATGGCCGAACCATCTCAAGTTGTTCCTTTTCACACTTTCAAGGAAGAGATACAGGCGCTATATAAGTAACCAGATGATTATTATTATTATTATTATTATTATTATATATATATATATATATATATATATATATATATATATATATATATATAATATACAGTATATATATATATATATTTTTTTTTTTTTTTCGCCGGATTAATTTTCGATAACATATTTAACTCTGGAATCTTGTAAAAATACTAATTGTCAGCTATTATATCAGTGGGAATGATAGCCTGGAATAATTGAGTTGGTGGTTGTCATTAAGAGAAGCACAAAGCCTGTGTGGACTATTATTACGTGAGCCATTTTTCCGGCTATTAATTATTTAACAGCTCCCGCCAAACCAAAACAAATTGATTCATTTTATTGAAATCTCAAATCTGTCTCACTAAAGATCCTTACAGGCTGCTCCACATTCACGGATTTTAGGATGTGTGCTATATTTATATCTATCTATCTATTGCCGGAAGCCATGATCCCCGAAGGGATGGCCACAAACGAATCGCTCCAATGCACCTCTGTCCCCAGTCAGTTGATGCACCTCCTCCAATCAAGCACCACATTCATGCATATACTTCAAAACTCCATCCTTTGTCTATGTGAATGAGGGAGACAAAAGGCATAACTGCCTGCAGCAAGTGCCTCCCCCAGATTTCAAAGAGTGACAGGGCCGAAATCAAGGGACGTTCGAGCTAAAATACCTGGACACACGGAGTTTGAAGCAATTTAAGTCATAGGAAGAGGGAAAGACTGATTCTGGGAGAGTTCCAGAGCTCAGCAGTTGAATAGAAGAAAGGCTGAGAACAGCGCCCCACTCTTGGGATGGACAGTTGCACAGAGTAAGGGTGGGATTGTGTTGCAAGGCGGGTACTACGTACCCTACGTAGAGGAGGTGGTATACACTGGGAAAGCTCTGAGGAACACTGATTATTGTAGTAGCGATAGAATAGAGAAAGAGATGCAACATTGCGGCGAAGAGAGAGAGATTGCAGAGAGTTGGTGAGTGGATGGGAGTTAATGATACAAAAGGCTTTCCTTTCTACTTTGTCTAGGAGTGCGATGTGAGAGGATCCTCCACACACATGTGAACAACACTCAATACAAGGACGCGCTGTGCCTCTGTACAGAGCAAGAAGCTGCGCAGGGGTAAAGAACCCCTTAAGGCAGTTGAGCACACCCAGTTTCTGGGAGGCTGCCTTAGCGAGACTGGTAATATGGTCTTTCCAAGTGAGAGCAGAAGAAAAAGAGACAACGAGAAGATTGAGAGAAGATGAATGGTTGATTGATTGTTGTTGCACCCTATCCGGCATTTCTTCATCCATATTCCCATATTTACTCAACACATAGCCCAAATACTTAAATGAGCTGACATTTTAGGAGTAGAGTTGGTTACTGGAGAGAACATAATAATTCATTCGGGTTCAGTAGTAGTTTATCGAGAGGCCTTCCTTAGGGTTAAGTGCCCCATTAATTACTATTTCCTTTCACCTATGCATAGCCTCCGATAGTGCAGTTGGGATATTGTACATGCTAAGATTGGTATGCAGGATTCGAAACTGCATATAAATCGTAGGCTTGTGCAGTATTCTTTAACTGTCTTTGTGATGCAGTGCATAGTGTGTTGATTTTCGGTGTGAGCATCCTTGGTTCGAATCCCCGGACTGCCACATGTGATTGTTAATTTCATTAATCGATTTTAGGAGTAGAGTTGGTTACTGGAGAGAACATAATAATTCTCCATAACCTGACCATTCAACCTCACCTCACACTCTGTGACTGCACCCCTTTCAAAGACGATAACCTTTATCTTCCCCGCATTACCTTTAGATTCCGTTTTTCACATTGTTCCAAACATATTTACTAGACTCTTCAACTCTCATTCACTATCGATCATCAGAACTGTATCGTCGGCAAATGGCAGTACAGGCAACTCCCAGCCGTTTCCTTCCTTTATCAGCGGTACACCAACATCCAATGCTCTTCCTTGTATTTTTTCATGACTCTATATATATTGAACAACCATGGGGACATCACACACCCTTGCTTTAACCCAACATTCAGATCAAAGAACTTGCTCTGATCATTCTACACACGTACTGATGCCTTTGCACCCTCATACATGCTCTTCAGTGCTTTCAGTAATTTGCCATCTACCTCGTATATCATGAGTACTTTCCACAGACCTTCAACTTTGTCATAGACCCTATCCAAGTCCATAAAGGTAGTATACAAAACTCGTCCCTTCTCCAGATATCTCTCCACAACATATTTCAAGGCAAATATACATATATATATACTGATTATATATATTATATATATATATATATATTATATATAATATATAATATATATTATACCCACAGGAGCTACGTGACCTTCAACAACGATTCATCGCCTCTTCCAGTCTAAACTTCACCTTCGAGGAGTCCTCTAACGGTTATCTCCCCTTCCTTGATGTCCTCGTAAACAACAACAACACCTCAGGTTTTACCAGCACTGTCTACACCAAACCCACCAACAACGGATTATGTCTCAACGGCGAAAGTGAATGCCCCAGCGATATTTACGGTCCACCATCGCCGCCTACGTCAGGAGAGCCCTATCACACTGCACCTCCTGGCGAGACACACACAAGGAATTCGAGAGGCTCACCCAGGTGCTTGTAAACAATGGGTACAGTAACTCGGACATCGGCCACACCATCAACAAACACCTTGAAACATGGTACAAAAACGACATGCCTACTAATACAAACACTGAATACATAACAAATTTACTATAAAAACCACATGTCCTCAGATCACAAGACAGACGAAAACATAATGAGAGACATTATCAGCAACAACGTTAAAACTACGAACCCTGACCAACACTTAAACTCACCATATTAAAATCTACAAACATCACAACTATCATTCGCACAAAAAACCTAGTCATTCGCAACCGTCGCTAAGAAACCGTCATAGAGGACCATCTCATACCGACACACCTGTAACAGTGAGGACTGTGGACCTCACACTTATGTCGGTTTGACAAGGACTCGTCTGTCACGTCGCCTTACCTTCCACCTTCAAGCCGGAGCTATCAAGGACCACTACCACACATCCTCACTCCATCAGGAACTCACCAGACCCAACTTAGATAAACACACCTCTATTCTTGATAAAGAAATAGACTCACGCCGCCTATTCATTCTTGAAGCTATATATATACAAACATACCAACCTACTTTAAACACACAAGCGGAATACAGCCAGATCCTACCCTCGGCACGCCCTTCCACAGCGAGGCCCCCCATGATGCCCCCAGGAATGCCCCCTCCACACACGCAGACGAACGACGCAGAGGGGCGCCCACCCCTGCGTCCGGCCAGCCTACCAGAGATAGTCTTAGGTTAGCCAACCAGCGTGCAGCTAGCGCACAATAAACCCTCTCTTGATCTTGTATCGCCTATATAAACTCGACTTATCACCTTCTAACTTCACTTCTCCTTGATAATGGAACATCCCTTGATATTGGCCCTGTCAATTTTTCAACTCTGGGGGAGACACTCGACACAGGTAGTTCTGCCTTTTGTCTCCCTCACTCACATTGACCAAAAAAAAAAAAAAAAAAAAAATATCTATATACTGTATATCTATATACCTGTATATATATATATATATATATATATATATATATATATTGAGAATATATCACAAATACACGTGAGCCACTAAATGTTTCTAGTCTCTCAGTGGGGATCGAACCATCGACCATCAGGATGATAGCCGACGCTTTAATCAATTACACCACGGCAGTCTAAAAGACACTCAGCCTTCTATCCTATTTATGTTAGGGAGAAGGGAAACCCACTAGGCGAATATATTTCAATTCAAACCTAGTTGTAGGATCCATATTTCCAGAATACCATACACAGATTTTTTAGTGTCCCGACGCAACTCGGGTAGAAATTGATTTCATTTAATTCTAACCCACAAAGCATGAGAGTTACAAATATTGAGAATATATCACAAATACACGTGAGCCACTAAATGTTTCTAGTCTCTCAGTGGGGATCGAACCATCGACCATCAGGATGATAGCCGACGCTTTAATCAATTACACCACGGCAGTCTAAAAGACACTCAGCCTTCTATCCTATTTATGTTAGGGAGAAGGGAAACCCACTAGGCGAATATATTTCAATTCAAACCTAGTTGTAGGATCCATATTTCCAGAATACCATACACGGATTTTTGAGTGTCCCGACGCAACTCGGGTAGAAATTGATTTAATTTAATTCTAACCCACAAAGCATGAGAGTTACAAATATTGAGAATATATCACAAATACACGTGAGCCACTAAATCATCCTGATGGTCGATGGTTCGATCCCCACTGAGAGACTAGAAATTGCGTCGGGACACTCAAAAATCCGTGTATGGTATTCTGGAAATATGGATCCTACAACTAGGTTTGAATTGAAATATATTCGCCTAGTGGGTTTCCCTTCTCCCTAACATAAATAGGATAGAAGGCTGAGTGTCTTTTAGACTGCCGTGGTGTAATTGATTAAAGCGTCGGCTATCATCCTGATGGTCGATGGTTCGATCCCCACTGAGAGACTAGAAACATTTAGTGGCTCACGTGTATTTGTGATATATTCTCAATATTTGTAACTCTCATGCTTTGTGGGTTAGAATTAAATTAAATCAATTTCTACCCGAGTTGCTTCGGGACACTCAAAAATCTGTGTATGCTATTCTGGAAATATGGATCCTACAACTAGGTTTGAATTGAAATATATTCGCCTAGTGGGTTTCCCTTCTCCCTAACATAAATAGGATAGAAGGCTGAGTGTCTTTTAGACTGCCGTGGTGTAATTGATTAAAGCGTCGGCTATCATCCTGATGGTCGATGGTTCGATCCCACTGAGAGACTAGAAACTTTTAGTGGCTCACGTGTATTTGTGATATATTCTCAATATATATATATATATATATATATATATATATATATATATATATATATACAGGTATATAGATATACAGTATATAGATATTTTTTTTTTTTGGGGGGGGGGGTCAATGTGAGTGAGGGAGACAAAAGGCAGAACTACCTGTGTCGAGTGTCTCCCCCAGAGTTGAAAAATTGACAGGGCCAATATCAAGGGATGTTCCAGCCAAAGTTTGAAGCAACTTAAGTTATAGGAAGATGGAAAGACTGATTCTGGGAGAGAGTTCCAGAGCTCAGCTGTTGAATAGAAGAAAGATTGAGAATAACATTTTCTTGGGTTTGAGAGTTGGAAAGAGTAGGGATGGGATTGTGTTGCAAGGTGGGTCCTACATGCTCTACGAATAGGGGGTGGTATACACTGAGAGAGCTCTGAGGAACACTAATTATTGTAATAGCGGTAGAATAGTGAGAGAGATGCAATACTGCAGTGAAGAGAGAGAGAAACTGTAGAGAATTAGTGAGTGGATATGAGTTAACACGGGAAGCGCGAGCTATTGGTAGTGCACACCATACCGCCAAGCGACAATATTAGGCTTCATTCCCGCCTAAAATCGTCATTTTATGATAAATATCGTCATTACTTATTCATATGCGCCTATTTTACGTTTAATATGAAGATATTAACATGCAACAGCAATAGAACAAGTGGGAATAGTATGTGGGGGGTGAAAAAGACGAATTACTGCCGACCCTCCAGTCATGAGGTGAGAGGCGAATGTGTCGTATACCCTCTCTCTCCGAGGCCTGAAGGCAGACTGAGGCCGCTCTCTCACTTTCTTTCTCTCCCACGCACTCGATATGTGCAGGAGAACACCATGGAACCGTGTTGGAGATATCGGCGCGATAAATAAACCGATAAACAAGGGAATAAGTGGAAAAATATGTGATAATTGAAGGGGCAGGGGAAGGGGGGGTTTTGACAGATGTGGAGGAGTGATAGAGGGTATGGAGGGGAATATTCTCAATTAATCACATATTACTTTGCTTTAAGTGCTACTGGGGCCTTTTTTTTAGGCCTTGGATCTTAAGTGGTTCATTGCCTTTCACCATCAAAAACCTCTTAAGTGTCTTCTCGTCGTTCTCGAGTTAATGAGATGGATGGTTTTCCTTTCTACTTTGTCTAGAAGTGCTGTGTGAGAGGATCATCACCACATGTGTGAACAATACTCAATACATGTACGTACTATGCCCCTGCACAGAGCAAGAAGCTGTGCAGGGGTTTAGAACCCCTGGAGGCAGTTGAGCACATCCAGTTTCTGGGAAACTGTTTTAGCAAGAGTGGTAATATGATCTTCCCAAGAGAATTCAGAAGAAAAAGTGACACCACGAATATTAAGAAATTATGAAAGGTTAATTTGTATGTTATTGAAGAGTACGTCATAGTTTTCTGGAAGGGGGCGACGAGTAGACAAATGGAAAAATTGAGTTTTGGTAGCATTGAAAGTAACAAGGTTTTCTCATCCCCAATTAGAGATAATAGGTCAGAAGATAGGTGGTTTATGGCCTACTCACATGAGCCTTGGAGTGCCTGCTGTGATTGGTTTTGTGGAAGGCTAGTTGAATAGTGTAATGTAGAGTCATCAGCATATGAGTGAATGCAGCTGGAGGTGCAATTAAGAAGGTCGTTAACCCTTCTTGCCCGGGCTCGCCATCCTAAGGATATTATTGAGATCCGGGCGATCTGGCAGAAAAATGTTGTAATAGGCTAGCCGTATCTTTGTTATTTTAACTGCTAGAGGATTCGCACACATCTCAAAACATAGTCCTGTTTCATATCTGTAAACTGGCGTTGAGTAGAGCTCTCTAGGTCAACTGAATCAATTGTGATGACGATTTCCGTGGAAAGAGATTCGATGCAATGTTAGCAATATCGGACATTTGCAGACACTAATCTCGTCATAGCATACAACAACAACATTGATCCGTCGTCTCCTTCTTGTTTTCGGAGGTGCGGTGTCGCAAAGACAGGCTTTGTTTACATGCGTCGGACACACAGCTTTCAAAGCACTCTTAATAGGCTTTCAAGCTTACAGATTTTAAAATGACACCGGGGCTCCTGCCTATCTGCCGCGGTGTCATTTTAAAATGACAACTGGGCAGGAAGGGTTAATGAATAATAGGAAGAGAATTGGAAATCCCAAATGGAAGATGACCAAGAGTTAGTAAGATAAAAAAGAAGATCACCAGTTGAGCGGCCCTTAAGGAAGCCATGCTGGCGGTCTGAGATTAGGTTATGGGAAAATATATGCTTAAGAAATTTTGAGGTAAGATAGTTTAAACAAATTTAGAGATGCAAGGAATTAGTGCAATTGGATGTTAGTTGGAGGGTTGAGAGCGGTCACCCTTCTTTGGGACAGGTTCAATAAGAGCAAACTTCCAGCAAGAAGGGAAGACGTTAGAGCAGCGACAGAGACGGAAGAGTTTGCCTAGGCAGGGAGTCAGCACAGAAGCGCAAATTTATAGTGCAATAGGAGGAACATCGTCCGGTCTGTACGCCTTCTTAGTATTAAGCCCAGAGAGGGTGGAAAGTACATTGTAGGAAGAAATTATGATGTTTGGCATAAGTAGGAGAGAGGTGGGGTAGAGAGCGAGGAATAGCATCAGAATCATCCAAAGTGGATTTTTTAGGGAAAGTGTTTGCGAAGAAGTTCATCTATATCAGAGGAAGAAGTGCCGTCAGAGTGGAAAAGAGGAGGGAAAGACGGAGAAGAAAAATTGTTGGAGAGGTTTTTGGCTAGATGCCATAATGCTTGGGAAGAGCTAAAGTTGGCTAGTTCTATGCATTTATTATTGATGAAAGAATTTTTGGCGAGGCGAAGAACAGATTTGGTTTGATTCCGGGCAGAAACATAGGAAGTATGAGATTCTTGAGTTTGAAGGAGACGGTACAATCTGAATGCTTCCTCCTTATTACGGACAGCAGTAGAGCAAGCGTGAGTAAACTAAGATTTGTTTGCATTACAGACTGAGAAAAAGAAAATTAAATGTATGCTTCCATGCCCGAGAGGATTACCTCGGTAATGTGTTCAGAAGTCTCAGAGGATCCCCGGCCACGGAAGCAAAAGTCACTCCATGGGAAATCAAAGAAGTACTGCCGAAGAGCCTTCCAGTCGGCAGCGCCAAAGTGTCACAAGCGCCGCCGGCTGTGAGGATCAGGTGCTGTACTGGAGAGATAGGAAAGATGACAGAGAAGAGTTTATGATCGAAGGAGCCCTAAAGGAGAGAAATTATTTACAGTATAAGCAGAAGGGTTAGAAGTTAGAAATAAGTACACATTTTTAGGCCAATCTCTGAAGCGATCCGGGATGCGGGTGGGTTGCTGGACTAACTACTCTAGATCATTAAGGATAGAAAAGATGTAGGCTTGTTCACCAGGTTGGTCAGAGGAAACAGAGGAGAGCCATCGGAGGTGGTGAACGTTGAAACCTCCTAGGATGGCGATTTCTGCAAAAGGAGAAATGGATAGAATATCCACTTTAGAAGTTAGATAGTCGAAGAATTTGGAATTTTCAGTAGAATTAGGGGAGAGAATAAACAGCGCAGAAATATTTATTTTGAGAGTGACAAAAAGCTTTAGCCAGAGAGTTGAAAATTCAGAAAGTCAAAAGTTGGGAACATGAGAGAAAGCGAGATTGTGCCACATATATGCAACATCCACCTGTGGCTTGAAATGAGGATAGAGATAGTAGGAGATATAGAGAAGGGTTTAATGTCAGTGATCCCAAACCTGAGTTTCAGTGAGAAGAGAAGATAACATCCTCTTCCCTTCCTAAACCCGTCCTGCTTGTCACATACCCATTTCTCATTCTCGTTCTCACTCTCTCGATCAATACCCCTCTGTACATCTTCCATACTATGCTTAGAAGACATATTCCCCGGTGATTACCACACATCCTCTTCCCTTTTTCCCTTATACAGGGGGGGGGGGGTTCTTATGCCTGTCTTCCAGTCATTAGGCGCACTTCCTTCTCTCATGCTAGTTTACACATTTTCCATACCCATTCGATCACTGTCTCACCACATACTCTGCATTTCCCCACACTCCATCTAATCCCGATTCTTTCCTCATCTTCAGTCTTTTCAAGGCTTCACACACTTTTGACCTCCTGAACCCCACTTGCTCCTCCAATACTTCTCAATTTTTGTTAAATACTAAGGTTAAATATATGGTGGTATAAATTAATGTAAGTACATTATAATCAATTAAGAGTTTATATGTATTTAATAACTAGAGAAACAGAAATGTAATATACTTGATATTGGAGAATGGATGAACTGGGAGTATGCCTGTGTTGTTAAAAAATAGGTGGCCATAATAGAACACAACGTCATGCAAGGGATTTACTGAAAGAAAAGAAACACATCTGGATATAATTTAGTATGCAGGCTAGGATGAAAGATTGCAATTATCATAAACAAGGGAAAGTTAAAAAACGGCAGAAATGAATTTCCCGAGTTGATATTATTATTCATGCTATTTAGCTGTACTTGAATATATAATGGCATGCAAAATATATTTCTTTACATAGTCATTCGAAAAGTTAAATGTCTACCTGTCTGTCACCCTGGCTGGAGCTTCTGACTGTCTATCGTCTTGTATACGTTAACCTTTTGCAGATTATGATGCATTATACAAATTTATTCTGGCTATCATTATGAGATATTATGGAGAAGGATCTGTGTGAAATAAAAAGGTGAAGACTCGCAATTAAAGCTCTGATTACCATATACCTTTCCCAATCTGAATAATATCGTCAATTAATAGCCAGCAAGTAAAATAAATGTGTCATCGTCTCTTATAAGGGATAACATTAACATCTCCCAGTCAAATCCCTCACCAAAAACCCGTCCACCTCTCCTCCCCAACCCACCTAACCTTCCCATATCATCCACTCCCCCCCCTAAAACCCGTCCACCTCTCCTCCCTAACCCGCCTAACCTTCCCATACCATCCACATCCTCAACTCAACACACCACACTCCATCCTAATCTATTCCAACCCCCATCTCCTGGTATCCAATCCCCCCCCCCCAGCCCCCCCCCCCCCATCACCCCCACCCATCTCGTGCAGCAGCACCCAACATACATCGTGCACATAACATTAACATTCTTCAACTGAACATAGATGGCATCAACACAAAGAAACATGAACTCTCACACTTCATCAAACAACACAACATACACATTGCCATCTTACAAGAAACAAAACTCCGCACAACACAAAAAACACCCACATTTCATAATTTCACCACCATCAGACAAGACCGGGCTGTCGGCGGGGGCGGTGGACTCATCACCCTGGTACACAAAGAAATATCATACATAGTAACCAGTGTACAAACCAAATCCCTCCTCCCCCCAAATGATAACACAACAGAAATACAGTCAATTAAAATACGCACTGGCAACAACTCCAACATAGCCATCATAAACACATACATCCCTCCCCAAACATCCCCTACAGTACCAAATGAATACAGACCACACTTACAAACACATCACAAACACCCCACACACCCCACACATCATCCTGGGTGGTGACTTCAACGCCAAGACGTTGGCCTGGTTTGTCGACAACCCCGACACAGACAGAGGGCTGGTACTACAAAACCAAACTGATAACCTCATCATCCTTAACGACATCCATCAACATACCCATATTCCTCACCAAGCCCTCTATAACCCATCATCTCCAGACATCACCTTGTGCTCCCCAGAACTCGCCCCCACAACATCCTGGAGGGTGGTCAGAACCTTAGGCTCTGACCACCTCCCGATCATTATCACCATTGAATTGTTTAGATAATTGAATTGTTAATTGAATTATCATTGAATTGTTTAGATAAACTCAAGGTAAATAAAACGCCAGGACCTGATACAATCTCGCCTAGAGTTCTAAAGGAAGCTAAGAATGAGCTCTCCAAACCACTGACATTACTATTCAATAACTCCTTGCAGTCTGGAACTATGCCTGATCAGTGGAAGCTAGCCAACGTAACACCGATATTCAAAAAAGGCAGCAAATCCCTACCCAGTAACTATCGTCCAATTAGCTTAACCTCAGTTGTATGTAAAATGCTAGAAACGGTCATACGAGACAGACTCGTAAATCACTTAGAGGAAAATAACATACTTAAAGATACTCAACACGGCTTTCGTAAAAACGTTCCTGTTTAACAAACCTCTTAGACTTCTTCCACGATATCCTCAACCTCTACGATGAGAGTAAAGCTGTAGATATTATATACCTTGATTTTCAAAAGGCCTTTGACAAAGTTCCCCACAAACGTTTACTGCTAAAACTAAAAGCGCATGGAATACAAGACGGTGTTGAAATGGATAGAAAATTGGCTCAGCAACAGAAAGCAAAGGTAGTCATAAACGGTAAGGCATCTAAATGGACCAATGTAAGTAGCGGGGTACCCCAGGGATCGGTACTAGGACCAATTCTCTTTCTAATTTACATCACGACATAGATGAGGGTCTCACCTGCACAATCTCAAATTTGCTGACGATACAAAAATTGCAAATAGCGTACTCTCAAAAGAACAAGTTGACGATATGCAACACAATCTAGATAAATTGTCATGTTGGGCCCAAATTTGGCAAATGAGTTTCAATGCGGATAAATGTAAAGTACTACATGTCGGATACCTAAATGAGAAAGCAAACTATTCGATGAATGGCACTCAGCTTAAGAATGTAAACAGAGAAACTGATCTGGGAGTAACAATATCGAGTAACCTAAAACCGAGTCAACAATGTTCAGAAGTTGTTAAGAAGGCAAACAAAATAATTGGCTTTATAGGCAGGTCATTTGAGCATAAATCCAAAGAAGTTATCCTAACCCTTTACAATTCCTTAGTCCGCCCTCTTCTGGAATACTGCGTTCAATCCTGGTGCCCTTATTACCAAAAAGATATAAACAAGCTAGAACGAGTTCAACGTAGAGTTACCAAAATGATACCTAGCCTAAAGAACAAACCATACGAAGAGCGTCTTAGAGAATTAAATCTATTTCCTTTAACCCAGCGCAGATTAAGAGGCGACTTAATTCAAGTGTTCAAAATCATCAAAGGCATCGACAATATGAACTGTAGTAAGTACTTCACTATCGACCAATCTAATTACACGCGGGGAAACGGTTGCAAAATTATTGGTAAATCTTTTAACTCGCACGAATCTAAGAATTTCTTCTTCAATCGAGTTGTCAACTTGTGGAATGGGCTTCCCCGAGACGTTATAGACTGCAGCACCGTTGATTCATTTAAATTCCGCCTAGACAAATATCTCGCATCAAACCCGCGACTGACTGCGTTTGTAAATGAATAACTTTATCCTCCCCTCAGTTACTAACCCATATGTCCCCTACTAACTTCCTAGTCCTGCCACGTTAGTGGCAGGGCAGTAGTTCCCTTTCCAATGTTCCCTTACCCACTCTAAACCACTGTTTGGACACTTGATCCTCAGTGTTTTGGAGGACAAGCAACCTAGAAGGGTCACTAGACCTGTTGTTGCTTGATTTCCTTTGTACTCCTTTGTACCACCAAAACCAGACTCACCCCAGCTAGCCACAAACACACATACACCAATTATAAAAGAGCTAACTGGGAAGCATTCACAAATGAGACAGAACAACACTTCACAACTCTAAACAGTACACCCATCACTAACATCGACAATGCTGTACACATACTCAATAAAACTATCCAAAACGCTGACAAGAAACACATTCCAAGAGGTAACAGAAAAAGACGCAACCCCAACTTCACACCAGAAATTCAAAACCTTATCAGACAACGCAACATACTGAAACACTCCCCAGCACCCCACACACAAGACATCACACAACAAATTCAAGCACTCAACACCCAAATTAACAACAAAATACAAGAACAACAAAAACTAAATTGGAATAACTTCCTACAAACACTTGATCACAAATCAAACCCCAAAAAACTCTACAAAACACTAAACAGCATCACACTTTCCAACAGCAACACAACACAATCACATGCTGCAATCACAACAACAGACTTTACTCCTTCATGTAAACAACAAGCAAACACTCTCATCAATCACTTCTCACATGTCAGCCACCTAAAACCTCACAAAGACGACCGACGTGTCATCCGACATAAGAGACAATTCCCCACAGACCCTGACTATACACCCTTCACCAATCACCAGACAAAGCATATCATCAACAATCTCAAGCACTCACTCGCCTGTGGCCTAGACAACATAAGCAACATACACCTCAGACACCTGGGACCACAAGGCATACAAGCATTCACTAACATATCAAACTACAGCTATTCACACAACACACTACCAGACATTTGGAAGCATGGTATCATCATCACATTCCCCAAACCCAACAAAGATCCCACGCTACCCTCCTCACACCGCCCCATCACACTCCTTTGCTCCCCTTCCAAAGTCATGGAACGCCTAGTATTACAACTAATTACACCTGACCTACCCCTAGCTCCAACACAACATGGCTTTAGGCCACTGCACTCCACAAACACTCTTCTCACAGACCTTACACAAAGAGCTTTCGACGGCATCAACTCAGCTAGACCACCACACAGATCACTATTAGCCACACTCGACATTAGTAAAGCCTTCGATGCCATCCCCCGCCACAACCTAACAAACAAAATCTACAACACAAACATGCACAACAACACAAAAAGGTGGCTGGCCAACTTCCTAGCAGGCAGATGTGCACACGTATCTTTTGCCGGTCAGTCATCTAAAATCAGAAACTTTCCAAACGGAGTCCCACAAGGATCCGTCTTATCGCCTGCACTCTTCAATCTGTACATGCACGATATAACTACACCCAATACGCCCCAAATAAACTTAGCCTCCTATGCAGATGATATAACACTCACATGCACACACCATGACCCAAAAAGAGCAACAGATCTCCTTCAACCCTATCTCAACACACTACATGGCTGGTGCACTACAAACAGACTTAATCTAGCCCCAGCCAAATCCACCGCATCCCTGCTCACAAGTTGGACAGGAGAACACGAATACATCCCTCAACTCACCATAAACAACACACCCCTAACACATACACACACACCCAAAATCCTAGGAGTAACATATGATACTCATATGACATTCAAACAGCACACCACAAACATTAAAGAGAAACTGACACCCAGACTTAACGCCCTCAGGTCACTTGCTCACACAAAATGTGGACACAACAAAGAAACTACCACCACAGTATATAAACAATACATAAGATCAGTGATGGAATACGCAAGCCCAGCCTGGGCTTCTAACCTACAGTAGCTGAAACACATCATAAGACCTTACAGACTATTCAAAACAAAGCCCTGAAGATCATTACAGGCTGCACAGCTACTGCACCCACAGATCACCTACATTAAGAAACCAAAATCCTCAAAGTCAAAGACCATCTGGACATGAGAGGCACTCAATTCCTGGCAGCAGCCTCCACGAACCAAGACCACCCACTAAACTACATGGCAACACACCCACAGACACCAAGAAATATCAAAACAACACCCAGCACACGGTATCATACACAATTATTTTCCTCTCTCCCTCCCTGCCCACCCCGAACCAACTTCCAGAAGCACATCCATACTCATATCTCTCACCAATCCATCCACTCACTCACAGACAACACGCAGCTGCATGCACGACCTCCCGAAATCCATCCTTCCGAATCCTCCCTTCCTCGCGAGGACAGAGTCCACCTGGCCAGGCTGAGATGCGGACACCATCCAGCTCTCCTGAGCTATCAGAAGAGACTGGATGACTCCGTTGTCGACTCCTGCCCGGGATGTAACACAGCACCCCATACCATTAAACACATCATAGAAGACTGCATTTCACACAACCACTTACGCCAACAACACAATCTACACTCAATGAGAGCTCTGTGGGAAAGCCCGATCGTGGCCATGGCCTTCCTCAGGGACTCGGGGCTGTTCGGCCAGGCAGCTTAGGGAACAACAACAACAACAACAACAACATTAACATGTTTTTTTACAATCCCCAACAAGTCCTTTCTACTTCCCGTCACTTCTTTCACATTCGTAACTATTGTTTCCTCTCATCACTTCAGCTTTTTACTTTGCTAGACGCACTTCTCATAATTCTTCAAAGAAGGAAATTCTCCTTTTATGTTCTATTTATCCAGCTACCTTACTCTTCGTACCTCTGTCATTCCGTTATTATTTCCCTTTTCGTTATCTTGTCTCATCATTCTGTTTAGTCACTCTCCTCTCTTCTCTCTTCTCTCTCTCTCTCTCTCTCTCTCTCTCTCTCTCTCTCTCTCTGTTCAAGTAAAGGAATTATACAACATTATTAGAAGAAATATTACGAAACTGATTAGATCCGGTAAACGGGATTGTGAAGATTCTATAGCCAAAAAGAGCACGGACAACCCAAGGCATGTTTATAGCTACGTAAACAATAACAGATAAATATAATGCGGAGATGACCAAATAGTGACAGCCGACATAGCTATTGCAAATACGCTTAAAACATATTTGTTTCTGTTTTTACAAACGAAGTAAATAATAATACAAAATATAAGGCTGGAACACGCATGAATTAGTAGGAAACTTTACTATCAGCGCAAGTGAAGGATTATGCTAATTAAACTAATTAAATACATTATATATCAACAAGACTTCGGGGCCCAGTAGATTCCATAATAGAATATTAAAACAAGTACAAGAAGAAATATGCGAATCCCAGACCATTATCTTTAACTCATCACTACAGCAGGGTAGCGTCTCTAATAATTGGAAAACAGCCTACATTACACCCATTCACAAAAAGGGTGATCGAGCCAAAGCAAATAATTGTAGACCTATATGCTTAACACCAGTAATAGGAACAATTCTTGAAACAATTTTAAGAGATAAAATAGCTGACTATCTAGAATCTACTGAATTAATAACACACAGCCAGCACGGGTTTAGGACCAGAACATAATGCCTAACCAACCTTCTCGAATTCCATAATAGATTATTTACTCGTAATGACTCAAATAAAATGCTAGACATAGTCTACCTAGATTTTCAAAACGCGTTCGACAAGGTACCTCACACTAAATTATTAGATATGTTAGAAATGCTCTGGATAAAGGGTGATATCTATCAATGGATTAAAAGGCTTACAAACAGAAAGGAAAGAGTTGAAATTAATGGTATTAATGGTAATCCAATTGGGTACCTGTTACCAGCGGGCTGCCTCAAGGATCGGTCCTTGGTACAGTTGTATATATATATACTGTAAATATATATATATATATATATATATATATATATATATATATATATATATATATATATATATATATATATATATATATATTATATAGGACTATATATGATATTGATGTAGGTCTGAATAAATTTATCTCAAAATTTGCTGACGTTACAAAAATAGGGAACATAGTCTTGAGTGAGAAAGACAGAAAGAGCCTACAGTCCGACGTAAGCAAGATAGTGGATTGGTCACTCGAAGTCAAGGGGCCTACGAACCAAATCACAGAATTTGAGTTTTCGCTAGTTCCCAATAGGTGGCAGCACGCTCTATCATGCTGTGAAGACCGAATTGGGAATTTCGCCCTTATGTGCACGTTGCATAGGGTTGAGCGTCTCGTGTTTTGACTCGATAAATGTACGGATGAAGTAGGGCAAAGCGGAGGTATATGGGCCTAGCCGCCGCGCGCGGCTGACCAATGGGAGGGAGGCTATGTTCCCGAGTGTTTGTGTCGCGGCTCCCGGCCAATCAGAGCCGCCGTCTCGCACCTCCCCACATCAGTCATGTGGCGGGAGTTTTTAACTGGTCATGCTCGCTCGCTCTCCCTGTTTTTACCCATATTTCACGGTGTTTGAGGCTGAATAATGAGTGATACTAGTGATTCAGATGTGGGGGAAGGTTCACCGTTGATGCCTAGTAGAAAACGGCACCCTGAAACCTGGAAAAGTGTAGTTAAGAAGAGTAAAAGAGATCGTGGTGGTGAGTATGTTTCTCGTAAGGGCACTGTTGTAGGGGCTCGTGTGTTGGGGCCCCCGTGTAGTTGTGCTATGAAGTGCTATGATAAGGTGGGGAGGGATCATGTGCAAACAGTTTTCGATGCTTACTGGGGACTGGGCAGCCACGATGCCAAATCTAATTATATTCTGTGCCGAGATAGTGAGTGTGAGAGTAAGAGAGTGCGGGTGAAAGGGAGGGAGAGCCGTCGCAGTGCTACTCGTTCATACAGTGTCAGGAGCAATAATATTAAACAAGATGTGTGTATGGTCGCCTTTGAGAACATGCATGGCATTACACATAAAAGAGTGCGTAATGTGATGACCAAGGCTGCTTCCTCACCTAGTGGGACACTGACACCAGACCAGCGGGGCCGCAAAGAACCACCAAACAAAACCAGTGACATTCTCCTTACTGTGGTGCAAGATTTTTGTAACGAGCTGCCCACACTTCAGTCGCACTACTCTAGAATGAAGAACCCTGAACAACTCTACCTGCCCCCTGGATCAACCTGGCACGGACTTTACAAGGCTTTTCAAGATTATTTAGTGACTAAGGACCACCCCAAGGATGCAATGATTGAGTCCAGGTTTAAGGCGAAGGTCCAGGAATACAAAATAAGTATCCCACCTCTCACATTGACAAGAAGATTGGGCAGCAGTTTAGAGGTAAATAATATTCAACTTTATAATGATTTTATTACCATTGTTCACACATCAAACACGAAGGAACTAAGTCTTTTCTTATAATTTATGAAATTAAATTATTATAAAATTTAATTATGGGAATTATGCTTTCTAATTTGGACTAATTCTTAGTTACATCATGGTTATTCAAAAATATGAGTATGAAATAAATCGGCCCATAATTACGGATACACAAAAAAAAAACATTACGTGTTTGTTTGTGTTGTTTTAGGAATTACAGATTTTCACACAAACACTGATACGATTTCATCCATTTATTTACACTCTATCTTTTGATTATGCTATAATATAATTTGTGTGCATTTTTTATGTTTTAATAAAACACCACCAAACAGGTAGATGGAAAAAAACGCATAAAACACGCAATTTTAGGAATTTTGCTTAAATGTTTCGGCTGTCTCCTAGATATTGCAAAATGTTGTAATGTTCCAAGTATGAATGTAATCGAATAACATTTACGGGTACATAAAAAAACACCACTATGTGTTTGTTGGTGTTTTACCTAATAATTACGGATTTCCACAAAAACATTGCAATGATTTTTCTTTACAATGTGTACACTCATTCTTTTGATCATACTACCATAATAATTTGTATGCATTTTGTATGTTTTGATAAAACACAATAAAACATGTCGAACGAAAAACACGCATAAAACACGCAATTTTTGGAATATTGCTTTCAAATTTGAACTGCTTCTTAGTGTTATCAAGTACTCTGAAATTATCATGTTTGAATTTAAATTGAACAATAAACACACATACACAAAAACATACCCCTTGGTGTTTCATGGTGTTATATTATTATTTTCAGATTTTCTGAAAAAAACACCAACATAATTTGTATTTGTCAGATCGAGAGCTTTCCATTGATGTATAATATTGTCATAGGGGTATAGTTTTGGAGTGCAGTACCTTTCTTAGACTTTAACCCCTTATTACTCGAAACTGTGATTTGGTTCGTAGGCCCCTTGACTTCGAGAGGCCTCATTAATGCCTAACCAACCTTCTCGAATTCCATAATAGATTATTTACTCGTAATGACTCAAATAAAATGCTAGACATAGTCTACCTAGATTTTCAAAACGCGTTCGACAAGGTACCTCACACTAAATTATTAGATATGTTAGAAATGCTCTGGATAAAGGGTGATATCTATCAATGGATTAAAAGGCTTACAAACAGAAAGGAAAGAGTTGAAATTAATGGTATTAATGGTAATCCAATTGGGTACCTGTTACCAGCGGGCTGCCTCAAGGATCGGTCCTTGGTACAGTTGTATATATATACTGTAAATATATATATATATATATATATATATATATATATATATATATATATATATATATATATATATATATATGCCGGTATATATATATAGGCCTATATATGATATTGATGTAGGTCTGAATAAATTTATCTCAAAATTTGCTGACGTTACAAAAATAGGGAACATAGTCTTGAGTGAGAAAGACAGAAAGAGCCTACAGTCCGACGTAAGCAAGATAGTGGATTGGTCAGGAAAGTTGCAAATGCCCTTTAAAGTTGACAAATGTAAAATTGTGCAAGTTGGTAAAATCACAAAGAGTATGGTTATCAAATGAAAGGCCAACCAATAATAGCAGACTCTAAGGTTAAAGATATCAAGGTTATAATATCAGAAAGCCTAAAATCCTTAGAGGGATGTGCGGCTGCGGCAAATATAGCTAACAAAGCCTTGGGATTTATCAAAAGAAATGTTTACCTTATTGGTAGACCCCATCTTCAATATGGCGTTGTTCAGTTCCGGTCCCCGTTTCTCAAGAAAGACATTGGAAAACTTGAATCCGTGCAGCGTAGAGCAACTAAGCTAATTCCCTCTCTGAGTAACAAGCCATAGTTTGAAAGATTAAATAGATGTAATTTGTTCTCGCTAAATAAATGAGGTTACGAGGCCAACTTATCGAGTGTTTTAAGATACTTAAACGATTTGAAAGACTAAATATCAGTCCACTGTTTACGATTAATAACAATGTTGCAACCCGAAGTAATGGAATTAAACTGATTAGGAAAAAAGGCATGCCTAGATGTGACACAACATTTCTTCACATCTGTATGTGATTAAAGAGTAGAATAGTTTACCAAGGGAGGTGGTCGACAGTAATTCAATTGATACGTTTAACCCGTACAGCCCCAGCGACGTGCCTGACGCGTCGGCGATGTATGTAACGCACAGCCCCAGAGACGCGCCTGGCGCGTCACCCTAATTGCGCCGACCGTAACCTCAGGTGTAGCCACTCAAAAGGGCTCAGATTTGTATGGGAACTGTGTACGTATCCCACGCAACCATGCTGATGGTTGAAAACTCTCAAAGTCCACGTGCGTGCGCGTGAGCGCGCAATAACCTGTTTTTTTTTGGGTAATTGCCTTCAATTTTTTACTCTTGTAAAATACGTTTTCGGGGGCTCTGTAGGACCAATCTTTAAGCTTTTTGAGCATTTTTTCGTGGTTTTTCCTTCATTCCTAACCCATTCGCTATTGTTTCTGGAATACAAAAAAAAATTGAAAACCAGCCGGGTTCTGGTGAACAAACATTACAAAACTAGCCGGGGCTGGACGGGTTAAGAAGAGACTAGACGATCATCTGATGGAGATTGGATTAGTATGAATTAATCAGTAAGTAGGCTATGTGTAATTTCCCTTTCAAAGTAATGTTGTTCTATATTCTATAAACACTTTCCTTGTGGGGATTTCCTGACCCATTAGGTTACACTTCATCCTATTTTCCGGTACGGCTTTTTAACCGGAGGGAGTGGAGGGTGGGGAGAGAGCCTTCTATTTTGCTGTCAAATTTGTCTAATATAAACTGTCCCTGTCTAGTAGTATTAAGGCCGGACCACCTACTAGGGACGCAAGGTCTGTGTTGCCTGAGTATCTGTGCAACTCTGTGTAACTCTCTCTCTTCCCCCCCCCTCTCTCTCTCTCTCTCTCTCTCTCTCTCTCTCTCTCTCTCTCTCTCTCTCTCTCTCTCTCTCTTTCTCTCACTTCACAGTGATAGTAGGATATTTTTGGAAACAAGGGAAAGCTCTTAGATTCCTCAGCTTTTCCATTTTATTTATCGTCCTGTTTATCCTGAGAAAATCCTGTTGGGTCGCGATGTTGAACACTGTTATATAACATGAATACTTTGTTATCCCCTTGAGGATTATGCTCCGTTTTGACAGTTTATTCTGGTTATCATTAGACGATTTTATAAAGCTTAGGACGGATCTCTGGGATTTAATAGGTTAAAGACTATCTCGATCAACCCTCTGACTTCCATATACCTTTCCTAATCTGAATAAAATCGTCTAATAATAGGCAGAAAACAGAACAAATGCGTCATCGTATCATGAAAGGGTTAAATATCCATAAACTTATTAGAACATCACCGTGAACCGGTTTATATTTGGATGATGCGAATTAATTAAATGTCGACTATTATTATTACAATATATTTTAGAAAGACTTCCATATTTGGTTTATGTAATACAAATACATAGTAAGTATGTATGTGTGTTAGCCTTTGAAGGGAGAGGACGTATGGATTTTTCTCTCCGTGGTGAACAGCAAGTTAGTGAGGGAAGGGGTGGTGATGGAATTGTGAAATATACAACAGGGTGAGTGGGAAATTACGGTGATTTCATATTGGGTGAAACTCTGGAGTTCTATCTAACCAAAATCAAACAACATGAGAAAGAAGAGACGGAAAATTGAAGAGTGCTGTGCCAGGCAGCGAGGGAGGCGTACGGACGAGGGGCAAGCCGATGCCAGGCAAAATACCCTCCCTCCTTGACTGTCTCCAGCCAACACCACTCACCCTAGGGTGTGCCCCCCCCCCCCCTTCCCCACCCACATCCCATCTGTCATCGCGCCAGTGCATGGAGAAGCTGGTCGTGTGAAAGTGGACCGAAATATTCTGTATGGCGCTAATGCTGAGAGGACGACTGCAGCAGGGGGAAGTATGCAGGAGAGAAACAGCGAAGTACAGCAGAGGCGAAAAGGTGGAGTAAGGGAATAGAGGAAGCAGCCATAAACCTCACTGACCACAACACTCCCCCCCCCCCCTCTCTACCTCTCCTCCCCTCGCTTAAAGTAATATGATACCTGACAGTATAAAGGCAAAACAAAAGTGTATTTAAGTATGGTTCTTATCTAAATCCATGATGGAGATTTGTATTGAAAACAAAATGTCTGTGGTAGGTTTTGATGCAATGCAGCTTAAAAATAAAAGTGTGTTTGTGTAAGAGTAGTAGTAGCTACTGTATAATAGAGAGAAACACAGTTACAACAAGTATTCAACCCCCCCATCCTTACCCACACATTCACTTCCCTCCCCTCTCCTTCCCTCTTCCCTCCTTCCCTCTTCCTTCCACTTTCCTCAATGTCCCTCATGCTACTATTACATGAGTAACATGATGTAATATTTTGTACATATTTTTGTCTTGAAAATAATTAAATCTTAGGACATAATTGGCTGGTTTCCATTTAAAGTTAGGCATATTTAGAATGTAAAGCGGCTCAAATTGCCAAGGTTTCTTTAGCTTTGTATAGAGTCATTTAGCTTTAAGGAAACAGGCCGATTATATTAGGTAGGGTTATATATGATTTATGGCCGAGTCAGGAAATCAGACTTGAAGTGGTATATTTCATGTGAGTTATCTCTAACGAACTAGTAACTAAGTATACTATTTAAAATAAGGTATAATTCGCTGATATATTATGTGCATACTGATAACCAGGATCTTTTTCTCAAACTTATAGTAGATTTCTAACATCCTTCTTTAATCCTTAGCACTATTTTGACACTTGTCTGTTTAATCATTTTACTCTCTTAATTAGTGTATAATTTTCCTTTCTCACTACAATAATCGTTTTGTATTATATATATATATATTTTTTTTTTCCGTGTTTATTCTTTGTGCGTATTTTTAAACACTACTTTTATTTTACTTTATTTTTCTATTTTCTTTTGCACTCACTGTCTTGTAATATAGCCTGATCTTCTGTAGCCTTGCATCATACTAGGTGAGTTAAATAACTTATCTTACTCTTTCTATCTCTAACGCTACTCATAGGATGTTTACATTTTCACCTTTATCGGGCAGAGGCTCGTCCCTTAGGAAGAAATGATAGATAGACTCAGTATTAGGGAATAGGTAGGAAATTATGATAATAAGACAAGATGATATTAACTCGGTCCCAGTCGAGGAACAATCCTGATGACAGACAAAACGCAGTGAGAGATGCAGTACAAATGAACCGTGAAACAGACAATGTAGTTAATGGAGATGTACAAGCAAACCCTGTTAGAGAAAATGCAGAAAATAACAATCAACAACTGCAGCCCGCAGAAGAAAACGCAGGAATCAATAATTCGCAAGACAACAGAGGTGTGGAACAAAATAATGAAAATAGTGTAGGCCTAAACGAAGATAATGAGAGAGAAATAATCGAAAATCGTGAACAGAACGAACGACCTCGTAACGTAAACATGAATGGTGGAGAATGGATGGGATATTCTGGTGGCGGACTCACAACATTAGTGAATTAAATCTATACAGAAGTGATACAATGGCAACATAATAAGTTTGAACTACCGATTTGTGAAGCCTCAAAAGACATGCTGGGGGAACTCAGACGTATGATCCTAAAGTATGTTCAGGATGCCCCTTTGGCGCACGTGGCAATCAAGATAGCTTCTTTCATTCCTCAGTTGTTCCTTCAAAGAAAAAGACCAAAGGGAAAACTGAATGAGAACATTAAAGCGCTGAAACAGAGAATGGAGTGGTGGAAAAATGGAGAGTTAGACAAAATTCTTAGCCAAGTACGAGCAATCCAGCAAAGACTGAAAACAAAACAACGAAGAAAGAGGAAGCCAGATGATATGGCACGATCAGTGGGAAATAGCATGAGGATTGGTAAAGTGGCACAGGCAGTCAGAATGATCACTGGGGAAGCCTCAAGTGGGGTGCACGAAGTGAATCGACGCATCTTGGACCAGCTGAAGGAGAAACACCCAGAAGCAAAACCAGCAAGTGATGAGGCCAAACTGGACGGGAATATATGTTCCTCCAGACCCGGTGATATATGAGAATATAACTGGAGACCTCATATGGAGAAAGGCGCTGAAAACACAGGGAGGAGCAGGTCCATCAGGAGTAGATGCTAAGACTTGGAGGATCTTCCTAAGTCAAAACAAGTTTGGTTCAGCCGCGGGTGACCTTTGTGAAGCAATAGCAATGCTGGCAAAGAAACTTGCATCATCACCATGCGTGAACATAGAAGCTCTGACAGCATGTCGCCTGATACCTTTAAATAAGAATCCAGGAGTTAGACCAGTAGGCGTTGGGGAAGTTCTTAGAAGGATTATAGGAAAAGCAATCATGTCCGTATTTGGAAAAGATGTACAAAGAGCAGTGGGCAACTTACAAGTATGTGCAGGACAGCAAGCCGGAGGAGAAGCAGCAATACATGCAATGGGAAAGGTGTATCATGAGGAAGATTGTGAAGCGGTACTGCTAGTGGATGCAACAAATGCCTTTAACACCATTAATAGGGAGGCAGCTATTCACAACATCAAGATCAAATGCCCGAGCATCGCAAAGTACATAGAAAATACTTATAAGGAGCCAGCTAACCTGTATATAGTTGGAAGCACAAAGAAGGAAGAAATGAAAATTCTCAAATCAAATGAAGGAACAACGCAAGGAGATCCAGTGGCAATGGCAATGTACGCACTGGCACTATCAATTCTGCAGCAGAAAATAAAACATGAGGTAACCCGAGTGAAACAAGTGGCGTATGCAGATGACCTCACAGGTGCAGGAAAAATAGGGGATCTCAAAGAATGGTGGCGGAGAGTACAATCGGTAGGCGAAGTCATTGGGTACCATCCGAATGCTAGTAAATCTGTACTAATAGTGAAAGAAAACAAGTATGAAGAAGCGGTGCAGACTTTTGATGGGACAGGAGTGAAGATTACAAAGGAGGGTCAACGCCATTTGGGAGCAGTAATAGGCACAGAAGAATGCAAGAGAGACTATGTACGAAAAAAGGTAGCGGAGTGGGTAAAGGAAGTGAAAACCCTGGCAGACATTGCGAAATCTGAACCACATGCTGCATATGCTGCCTTCACATATGGTGTTAAGCACAGATGGACCTTTCTTATGAGAACAGTGCCTGGCATTAGACAGATGCTCCAACCGCTGGAAGAAGCAATCAGAGGAACATTCATACCGGCCTTAACAGAGATGGAAGGCGTCACGCAAGAGCTAAGAGATCTATTAGCTCTTCCGCCAAGGTTCGGAGGTATGGGGATCATAAACCCAGTGGAGGCGGCACCACATGAGTACCAAAATTCCCTTAAACTTACTACTTCTCTGACAGATAAAATACGGGAGCAAAATGAAAATGATGAGGTGGACGAAGAGGAACAACGAAATGCAAGACAAGAAATTACAAAGAGCAGAGAAGAGAGACAGAAACATAGCCTAGAACAAATTAAGACCAGATGTAGGGAAGAACTGAAAATGAGAGTTGAGATGGCACAAGACACGGGGGCTTCAAATTGGCTCACATCATTACCAATAAAGGAGAAAGGCTTTAGCTTAAATAAACAAGAATTCAATGATGCCATAGCCTTGAGGTATGGGTGGCCAGTTTCGAACCTGCCGCTGAAATGTGCATGCGGTGAAATAAACAACCCAGACCACTGTATGACCTGTAAGAAAGGAGGATTCATCTGTATCCGGCATGATGAAGTACGAGACATCACTGCACAAATGCTGGACGAGGTGTGCCATGATGTCAGAATCGAACCGGAACTTCTGCCTATGGACGGACAGCGCTTGGCCCACAATACTGCAAATACTTCAAATGAAGCAAGAGTGGACGTAAGTGCTCGAGGTTTTTGGACGAGGGGACAACGGGCTTTTTTCGACATCAGAATCTTCAACCCAAGAGCACAAACATATCGTGAGCGAGGACACAAGGCAGCATACTTGAGAAACGAAAGTGAGAAAAAATGCGCTTATGAAGAAAGAATTTTGAACAGGGATCAAGGAAGCTTTACTCCTCTGGTCTTCTCATCGTCGGGAGGTATGGGACCTTCTGCAAGAAGTGTCTTCTATGCCAGATTAGCTGAACAAATATCGGAGAAAAAGCGTCAGCATAGAAGCCAAGTTATAACTTGGATGAGATGCCGGCTCTCTTTCTCTCTTCTCAGGTCTGCACTCCTATGTCTCAGGGGTACAAGGTCCTCCCCGCTACAGAGGACAAGAGTGAGAGACTTGGACTTTGAAATGGTCGTGGCGGAGGGACGAATTGGGGAACAACTAGGTTGATTGTACTCCCTGGTACAATAAGATAAACTACAATGTAACTAGAATAAGAGAGATTGTACACCACTTTGTAACTGTCACCTTACAAAAAAATGTATGTGTGTGTGTGTGTTAATATGGCTAGATTGATTATTGTTTTTTATTTCTGTGGGTATAAGTAGATCTTTGATTTGTGATGCTAGCCAGCTTCGCCTCTCAGTCTTTGCTCACTCCCTTTCCTTGGTCAGTTTATCAAAGTTCTCTAAAAGTTTCAGTATCTCGCTGGACCTTCCAAGGCCAAGTGTGAGTCAGTTGGATGTTGATAAATGACCAACTCAAAAATGGGGATACACCTGCGCTTTTGAGTGCATCTGTGCGCGCATGTGTGTGTTTGTGTGTTGCTATAATGTCATGTTATCTATCAATGTGCGTGTGTGTGTGTGTTTTGCTATCATTTCATTTTATCTATCAATTTCGGAATGCTGACCACCTTACTATTATAAGAAACTTCTGAATTGTCAACAGACTGTGTGACTGCATTTGTTTTATATTATCTTAAATTTAAACCATGAACCAACGAATACAACAGTTGAAAAGTCGGCCGATATCTTGAAATCGTGAAACGCTGCCTGCAGGGAAACGTTTGGTGGATGTGAAAGAGAGAAATGGAAGTTGGTAAACTAACAGGGAATACCAATTGGTTCCCATACACTGCTGATGAGAGAGAGAGAGAGAGAGAGAGGTAGAGAGGGTGTTACATAGATACACAGACTAGACAGACCTTGCGGTCCCTACTAGGTAGTCCGGACTTAATACTAAAATAGAATTTGCTACAAAGTGGAAGGCAAGGATAGCAAAGAAGAAGGTTCTCTCCCCACCCACCTCTCCCTTCGACCGTTGGTCGGCATGCAATTAAGTTGGGGAAAGAAGTCCCCCAGCAGAAAACACTTCTACTGGGAAATTTATAGTAAAGAATGAAGATGCGAAATAGTATATACTACTGATGCTTAACTTATGATTTTTTGTTTATTTTTAATTTTTATTTTTTTACTATTTTCCCACCTCCTCAAAATTAATGTCTCGACTCTTTTTGAATGTGTCAATTGTCTTACATTGTACCACTTTCTCAGGCAATTGTTCCACTCGAGGACCACACTGTAGGTGAAGTGCTTTGTGACATCGAGATTCGCCCTCCTGGTTTTTAATGTCATTCCATTTCCCCAAGTTAATGAACTATTATCTATTTTGAAAAGTGAATCTACATAAATTTTGTCAAATCCCTTTAGTATCTTGAAACACTCGATTAATTGACCTCGCAATCTTCTTTTCTTAAGTGAAAATAAATTTAATTTGTTTAGTCTTTCATGATAAGATTTATTTTTTAGTGACGAACTAAACTTTGTCGCTCTACGCTGCACCGACTCGAGCTTCCCAATATCCTTGCTCAGATAATAGTAGACCAGCCAAGGAGCAAAATTGTGACTTTTACCTGCATGGAATGTTAATAGCAGGCACCCATGCTAAATCAATCAGTCATAGGTCAGACAGAAATACTAGGGTGGATGCCACTAAAAATGTTGACCTTAAAGGTCAAATCAAGGTCATTGTGTGGCCGAAAAAGTTCAAATTTCTAAATCATCTAAACATAGTCATGTTATACATCAAAAGAAAGGTATGGAAGAGACAAACAGTTTGGTACTCTTTGTAGGTCAGAATGTTGACCTTAAAGGTCAATTGAAGGTCATTTTGTGGACCAAAAAGGTCACATTTCTAAATCATTCAAAAATAGTCATGTTATATATCAAAAGAAATGTATGGAAGAGACAAACAGTTTGGTACTACTTTAAAGTCAGAATATTGATTTCAGAAGTAGGTCATGTAGGTCAAAGTCCACCCTAGTATTTCTGTCTGACTTTGACTTATTGATTTATCATGGGTGCCTGCAGCTAACAATCCATGCAAATAAAAAAATGGTAAGCCTTTTTGCTTCTTAGTTGATCTACTTTAGCATTAGACAAATTAATATATTTAAAAACAAAATTATATGTGTATTTAATATGTACTTGACAGAAATAATGTTCAATCTGATGGATTACAACAGTCAATAGAATCGCAACCACAGGCATTTGTACATTTCAGATTTTGTTTTAAACAAGTACATCTAGCAGTATTGCACTTCTTTTTGCAAGAGCAGGTCACCAGTTCGAGGCAGGACTGTTGTACAGGAGGTAACCTAGCCCATCGAGGTGTCAGACAACCTGACTCCTTCTTCCAAGCATCTGTGGGCAATGTCACAACAATAGTTTCCTTCTCTGCCTGAAGCCAAATATTGGCCTGGTAGTTTGCGCGTTGCACATGAAGCTCCAGAGCATCACGTGTTGGAGGGAGCAATTCCAGGCCTTTCTTTGCCTTGCTGAACATGTTCAATCTTGCACTGTCAACTGTTTGCAGCCCTGGACATCCATAGAGGTTGCAAACAAACTGTTCAATAGGTCCAAGCTCACCATCACGACCAATCCCTTCTACCAAACGTGGGTTTTTCAAAAATGTTTTCCAGCAGGTCTTTTTCCCATATCTACTGAATGAAGAGGTTGTGTCACAGCCTGTGAGTGCGTGAAAACTCAAGAGGTTATTCTTCACTGCATCAGGAAATGATTTTGCTACTTGATGAATGGGAATGCACTTCTGTTTCTTTGCAGTTCCAGAGAGCATCCAGACTTCACTTGCTTTTGGGGCAGTGAAATGCAATAGGAGAAGCATGACATCAGTGTCTCTGCACTTCACAAGAATTCGTTGATAACCCATTTCCACTGCTTCAGAGGTATGAAGAATCAACCTTGTGTCCGCTTCTTCATGATTCCCATTAAGTTTGAGGTCATCTATGGATCTCCTGGTTGATTTTGCCCCAGTGTGATCCATGAATCCACCTCCAGTTACCATCTCGTATTCTTCTGGAAGATCTTTGGTTGTGTGAATGATCCTTTCAGACAGGAAATGTGCCAGGTCTGCCTTATTTTCATCCATAGCAACAAATTGGCTCCAAACCTGAGGCAGTGGAACATCTGTTCAATCTATCAGCTTTCGAATAGGCCTTTTCTTGTTAACTCGTTTTGCTCTGGTACCAGATTTGATTGAATTCCCACCCAGATATCGATCAAACACAACATCAACTCATGTCGTAATATCTCCAAAACAGCGTGTAACTGAGCGAATAAAAGCAGCACCATATTCTCCAAATGTTTGACATCCATGAGGCTTTCCCATAGCTTGGATGAGTGCATGCCCATCAATTAGAAAACAAGTCTTCATGTCAGATTCTGGAAGTTCAGTAGTAGTTTAAATTTTGTTCATCAAAACACTTATCAGTTCTGCTTTATTGGTTGAATTCATTTCTCCTCCAGTGTTTGCCAGGGAAAGTGGGATTGGTGACAGTTCATGTTTCAGGATATTTGTTATTGTCACTGTTCTACCTGCAGTCACCACATTCAAAAGACGTTGAAGCAATTTTTGGTCTGCTTTAATAGTCTTTTGCACATTCTCTTTACTTGAGACAGTTGCTTTGTAGATATTTGCAAATGTTTTGGACCGATTTTTTGAGAGCAGATAATGAAATCCCACTTTCTGATCCACTAATCGCTCTGTCACATTAGCCAGCATTTGCCTCTTTCCTCTGTTTTCAGCAGTCAGAAGATCATTGGCTATATCTTCTGGAGCGGTATCCTTTGTTGCCAGTGACACCAGGGGAATTCTTGACTCAGAAATAGGTGGTCTATTGTCAGATTGTGTGTGAACCCTGAAAACATCAAATCTTGTGAGCTGTGACACCAATTTTCTCACATCTTCAGTGTCACGTGTCATCCGGCTTGGACGGCTATCAGAACGTATAAAACCTCTTCTTCGTCATCTTCCAAGTTGAACAAAACTTTCATATCCTGTGTGATGCGCGACCGTTCTGACCATGTGATACAAAATTTGTCCCTTGCTTGGTCATTCCTGGTTATTCCAATTATTCCATTGTGCATCTTGCATGTTTTATTGATCCATTCTGTTGCCTGGTCCACAGGAACTTGGTTGAAGCGCTTTTTGGTCATCTTCACAACAAAGTTACCATCTATGAATTCAGCGTGAACTTCAGGAGCTGATTTCTCAAGAAGCTTCATATCTGAATAATAGATAGGTCCCCATCTTGCATAGTTTGTGTGGTCATAGATGGTGAGCCATGGCAGCATGGCAGAAAAAGACTCCTAGTGAAGAATCCAATTACCATCTCTCTCTGCCCTGATGAAGTCCAGAAGAATCTCAACCATACTCATGTAGTCCAGCCACAACTTGTAATTAGGATTGTTTAAGTACTTTTTGTCAAATTCACTCAAGAGTCCTTTCACATTCTTGTCACTGAGAACATCAGAAAGCTGGCCAACTGCATTGTGGAGTGAATTTCTGTCAGTAGCAGCCTTGTTTTTACACTCATCAGCCACATTCTGGGAAAGTGTCGAAACCTGCGAAGTGAGCTCCTGTTCAGTTTCAATGATCCACGATTTGAACATTGACAACTTTATGTGCCACAGCGCTTCATATGTCAGCACATGTCCTCTCACTGCCCGGTAGTATGCTTTTTCATCCAGCATGGTTTCAGTTGTGTTGGTTCCATACAAGCCAGATTCTGTCCACAGGTCATCCAGTCCAGCACTCTCCATGTGCTGACCGATCGCTTTCAAGAAGTTGAAACAGATATGAAGGCCACCCATCAGAAAAATGACATTCTCAAACTTAGGATTTGCCCAAACAATTTCCTTGCCTCTGCTGTACAATGGTTGATCTGCCGTGATAATGGTGTATTTCTGTCCCATGTGCCTTGAAATAGCCCTGAAGCGATTGATCACTGTTGTGATAGTATCATTATCATCCGCTGGTACCTGAAGAATGGGCAACATCCCTGCAGTAGTTACTGGAGGGTCAACAATGCTTGTGGCTTCGTTCATTGCTCTCCAACCAGGAACAGAAGGATCATCTTTGTCATCACAAATCCTGGACACCAACCAAGTCAAATCCTTCACTCGTGCCTTCTGTCTTTCTTCATCTTTTGTTCCAAACCAATCCACTTCTATCTTGGAAGCACCAGTGTATGATGGTGATGATCTGTCTCCTGCTGGCATAGTTGCATGGTCAAGTGTCTGAAATGCCTGTAAAGAATCCGGTTTTATTGCTCTTGATCTCTGGATGAGTGTTCTCTCATTCCTCTGCTGTGGTGCTGGTCCTCTCTGCCACACCAACATCTGTGTGCAGTGAAACGTATTTTTGCCATCTAGAGTTGCTTCCAGCACATCAATGTTGGGTACATTATTGGTGCTCAATTTGAAAGAGGTTTGACATATCCTGCCTTTGAACCAAGCATTTTCTTAACCTTTTTGTAGAAGGTGGTTATTCTGGACTGGTAACTCTTACGAACAGGGATGTTTCTCTCAGTACACATGTCCTGGTATCTGCAGTTGCATACAGTAAACTGCATACTGCATACAGTTTATACATTCTAATATTGTATGCAGTGTATAGAGTTTAAAATTGTAGTCTCAAAATTCAGCTAGGCCATACATTAATTTTGATATTTAACAAAATGGCATTGAATTGACATTTAAGGTCAACAATCTGACCTACAAATAGTACCAAACTGTTTGTCTCTTCCATACCTTTCTTCTGATATATAACATGGCTATATTTAGATGATTTAGAAATTTGACCTTTTTCGGCCACAAAATGACCTTGAGTTGACCTGTAAGGTATTTTTTTTTTAGTGGCATCCACCCTAGTATTTCTGTCTGACCTATGACTGATTTATCTAGCATAGGTGCCTGCTATTAACATTCCATGCAGGTAAAAGTGTTTTTAAAGCCTTTTTGCTTCTTGGCTGGTCTACTATAAAGAGACCAAAATTGCACACCGTATTCAAGATGGGGCCTCACTATGCTTTTAATTAAAGGTACTATAATGTTCTCATTTGTATAAGTAAAATTGATTTCAATATATCCCAATGCTCGATTGGCCTTATTCGCAGCTGCTGCACATTGATCTGAGGTCTTTAGGTTTTCAGACATAAAAAAACCCAGGTCTTTAACTAATGCACTTGTTTTGATTGGCTGACCTTTCATTTTGTATTCATATTTTTTGTTTTTATTACCTATTTGCAAGACCTGGCATTTGTCAACATTGAATGGCATCTGCCATTTTTCCGACCACTCTACTATTTTATTTAAATCAGATTGCAGTTTATTTCTGTCTTCTTCGGTTAATACTGATTTTCCTAGCTTTGTGTCATCAGCGAACTTTGAGATAGTATTATTTAGTTCAACATCGATATAGATTAGAAACAAAACTGGCCCCAGGACAGAGAGAGAGAGAGAGAGAGAGAGAGAGAGAGAGAGAGAGAGAGAGAGAGAGAGAGAGAGAGAGAGAGAGAGAGATATTTGATTTTGATTTTGCCCCGAGGGGCGAGTTTATTGAGCAGCACCCCCCATCCTGTGAGGGGACAACCACTAGTAAGGCGATACATACTGCTCAAAGAGCCATTATTCCACTGAAACAACAGCATCGTCGTCTGGTTACATTCATATTTGTGTTTATAAGTCAGGTTGGCATTATTCAGGTGCGTTATTATAGTTTCCTCATTTAATTGTCACATGGTCTGTATATACGTATTTAAAAAAAAAAAAAAAAAAGCAAGCAAGCTTGTAGTGACTGAATTATTAATTGACAGGTTGTAAATAATAGCACTACAGAACTAGTGCAATCGTATGAAGAGACTATTCATATTTTCATTACATCAATGATTATTGAGATCATAGTTAGCTGAATACAATTATTACAAAAATAGGCAATGGTATAAATCAACATAATACATAATTTAATACAGGCGGACATAATCATGATCCGGTTCGTTGTGCACTGGGAGCTAAGGTGTCTTGAGATCGCCTCGTACCCATACACAACGAACGTATTATAGTCTGCATGGTTGGTATCTAATTGAATATACTTAGTGGGTATTTCAAGAATGTCAGGGGTAAGGAAATGTGATTTGTATATTAGAAGAATGTGATTAACGAGACGTGTAACATGTGGAGGGAGGTGGTAGAAAGAGAGGGATCTCGTTGGGGGTGGAAGTTTCGCTCCCAGGAATTTTCGTTCCTGTGGTATTTCAATAATAATAATAAAATAATAATAATAATAAGGGGACAACCACTGGTAAGGCAATACATACTGCTCAAAGAGCATTATTCTACTGTAACAACAGTATCGTCGTCTGGTGTTATTATAGTTTCCTCATTTGATTGCCACATATGCTGTATATACGTGCTCATGGGGGAAAAAAAAAAAAGTGACTGAATTATTAATTGACAGGTAAATAATAGCACTACAAAACTAGTGCAATCATATGAGGAGGCTATTCATGTTTTCTTACATCAATGGTTATTGAGATCATAGGTAGCTGAATACAATTATTACATACAAGATGTGACTAATATTTCGAACTACATTAATTATTATGCAATAATAGTACCACAAATATATTACAATCATATGAGGGACACTTCACATTCTTCATTACATCAACGGTTATTGAGGTCATAGTTAGCTGAATACAAGAGTAACATACATAATGTGACTAATATTACCAACTACCGAAGTTATAATGGAATTATAGTAATACAAATAGTTTACAAAGATGAGTTACATGGTTCAAATTCTTATTACAATAATGGTTATAGAGGGGATAGTTAGCGCAATATGACCAGTGGAGAAGTTTACATGCCGATAGTAATATAATATTTAGTAGGGTGTGTGGTTATGGGAGAGAGGGAGGGGGGTTGTAGGAGGTAGAGGAATGGGTGGGAGAGGAGGAGGAGTAGGGGGGGGGGGGGAGGAGGAGGAGGTAAGGTACTCCAGGGAGGAGGAAAGTGTGAGAGGGGAGGTGTGTGTGGGTGTATGTCCCTTCTTAAACATCCTAGAGGGACCCTACCCGTCGTGACCCAGTCACCAGACCCCAGCCAATGCCTTCTCTATACATAATTATGTATAGAGAAGGCATTGCCCCAGCACCCAAAACACACAGCCACACAGATTCAGATTCATATTCAAATTATTGTATTTCCATAAAATAATATTCGGAGGGAAGGTGCAAGTGGTCCTCCGGGAGGGACAGTGCCGCATATCCGGAGGTACTTGTACATCAAGCCATTAGCCGAGAATATTGAGGACAATACAGCAGTATTGTTAGGGGTTTTGTAGGAGGTAGAGGAATGGGTGGGAGAGGAGGAGGAGGAGGTAAGGTACTCCAGGGAGGAGGAAAGTGTGAGAGGGGAGGTGTGTGTGTGTGTATGTGTTGGGGAGGGTGGGACATACTACATATAAATAAGTTGTTTAAGACCAGCGATAGTACTGAAGATAAATATGGTAGTACCAAAAAAAAAAAAAAAAAAAAAAATCTTAAAAGGGAAAGTTTGAATTTCAACGAAAGTCTACAGATATTGGCAGTATCGCTTCATCGTACCTGACACAACATATCAATAAGTAGGGAAGGAAACTGTATACGTGCAATGAATGAATGAATGAATGAATATAGAAAAGGTGGGTGAGGGTGAAAGAAGGGCAGTTTTTATTGGTGTAGTAAGAGAGAAAGTGAAAAAGTAGGAGCATAAAGAGTGTCGGGGCTTGACCCAACTTGCGTGAGTTGTTGATTTTAGTTTGGGGGTTTAGGGGAGGCACTGTTGGTATTGAGACACATTTTCCGAGAGCCTCAGTATGGCACGTCAAGAAGGCTTGGAGATAAAAATGGGTGGTAAGGCAAAAGATAATTAATTTTGGGTGGTAAAAGTTAATTTGGTGAAGTGAGATTCAGAAGCTCTGATCGGTCAAAAGTGGCATGGAGGCTGGGCTGTGGACGAGCCGGCATACCCCACCAGTCTGGACGAATCAGATGAGTCTTGGTGAATTGAATATCAAATTTGGTAATGGAGAATGTTTTAATGATGGTCTGGCAATTTTGGATGGTAAGGGTCTAAAGTGGGGCAGCAAGGCATGGTTGTCAACTGCAGTCTAGAGAAGATTACACTGTCTTATGAAGAGCTTAAAGATCAAGATTCAATTAAGTTTAGTAGCAAAACAATATTCAGAAGGAAGATACTAGTAGTCCTCCGGGATGGATATGCCGCATATCCGAAGGTACTTAATTGTAGATCAAACCTTAGCAAAGAATATTGAGGACAATTATGTTGCTTACATATGCAAGGGTCATGTATATTGGCTTGCAAAAGGATATGAATTGGCACTTAACAGATTATTTAAATAAAAGCTGTGTTAGAGGCTCAGAGGGATATGTATATACTGTACATTGTCAATCTATTAAATGAGAATAGCAGTGATAAGTAAAGAAATACTGACTGATATTATAAGTGTGACATGATCAATGACACACTTATAATATCAGTCAGTATTTCTTTACTTATAGAGAGATAGAGAGAGAGAGAGAGAGAGCTACATAGAGCTACATAGATACACAGACCACACAGACCTCAAGGTCCTTACTAGGCAGTCTGGCCTTACAAACTATATATGCATATATGCATATATACACATACACATACATACATACATACATATACATATACATACATATACATATACACACACATACATATACACACATATATACATATATACATACATATACACATACATACACATATATACACCGGTACACACATATACACACATACACACACATATACACATACATACATACACACATACATACATATATATACAGTATATATATACATACTGTACAGTGCACACACATACATATACATACATTTTTTTTTTTTTTTCATATCACCCCAGCCCTCTGCAGATAGAGGTCAAGCCTTCCCTTGAAAGCGTTTATTGTGTTGCTCTCCACCACTCTCGCTGGTAGTTTATTCCACTCTGTCGCCACACTGTAGGTGAAGAAACTCTTTGTGACATCTAGGTTTGCCTTTTTGGTTTTTAATTTCATTCCATTTCCGCGAGATTGATTAGTATTGTTTAATGTAAATAGTGCATTTACATCGACTTTGTCGAAACCTTTTAGTATCTTAAAGCACTCAATAAGCTGACCCCTCAACCTCCTCTTTTTTAATGAGAACAGGTTCAATCGTTTAAGTCTTTCTTCATATGGTTTATTTCTTAATGAGGGTATCATCGTCGTCGCTCTACGCTGTACTGACTCGAGTCTTACAATGTCCTTGATCAGATAAGGTGACCAGAACTGCACACCATATTCAAGGTGGGGCCTCACCATACTTTTGAACAGTGGCACTATTACGTTTTCATGTTTATATGTAAATTTTCGTTTAATAAAGCCCAATGCTATGTTTGCCTTATTTGCAGCTGCTATACATTGGTCGGAAGATTTTAGGTTTTCAGATATTAGTACCCCTAGGTCTTTTACTACCGTTGCGGTTTGTATTTGTTTGCCATTCATTTCGTATTTGTATTTCATATTTCTGCTACCAACCTGCAGCACCTGACATTTATCGACATTGAAACTAATTTAAACAAGCCATTTTTTCGACCACTCTGATATCTTGTTTAAATCAGATTGCAACGCATTTCTATCATCTTCGTTCAGGACTGTATTTCCTATTTGTGTATCGTCGGCGAATTTGGAAATGGTGTTGTTTACCCCTACATCGATATCGTTAATGTAAATGAGAAACAGGACCGGTCCAAGGACTGAACCCTGTGGAATTCCACTAGTCAGAGAGAGAGAGAGAGAGAGAGAGAGAGAGAGAGAGAGAGAGAGAGAGAGAGAGAGAGAGAGCAAGCACTGCCATAATTAGCGCTCTTATCCCCCTCCAAAAATGTTTACGTATTCTACTACTGTAATATATTGTGATGATGAACAATATAATTTATATTCACCTTTCCCTGCTTAATTTCCTGTACTACCAATAAAACCTTTACTGTTGTACCCCCTACTTCAATACCTTCGCTACTGCTACTATGATAAAAGTATGTTTACATTTTTCCAGGTGACGGTAAATTAATATCTGGCCATCCTGATTACTTATCAATAATAAAAATTGTGTATCATAATATGTTGTTCATTATGAACATATCTTTTTCTTGGCAATAATATGACTCCGAGACATAGCAGCATCATATGTTTCCATCAAATATCGATAAATCAGATGCTAGGGGATTCAATTTACCATGAGCTGGAAAACAAATAAAAACAGACTGCAGTATACCTCTTCCATCCCTCCCGATTGCCTCACATCTACAACGACCAGCATCTATTCTTTCTGGACCACTTACCTTTTTTTAACAACTTGTAGTCACTAATAAATCACGTTATTCGTCATCACACACTTTGTCAGATATTATTGCTTTCACCAATTAATCATGGTAATCTGATCACTACAGACAAGTTGCTATGACATACAAGTTGTGCCACACGAGTACTTTCTTTGGCAATTTTCGATGAGCAATTTTTTTTTTTTATCTTGCTGTTTTTATGCTCTTTCGTATTAGAAACGGAAAGTAGATCAAATTTAGATTATATTATTTAGTTTATTTCCTATGAAACTTAAATTTTGAAGCAGCCAGACTACATTTGCCCGTAAAAACTAACTGAAATATTGCTCATGTGACACCGCCTTCATCATCTATCACTGGTGTTTCCCTTCTGTTTACAGCCACCTCTGTAACTTATTCTACCCTGTTACCTAATAGCCTTAGTACTAACCAAACTACTGTAGTCATCCTTGAAAGCACCTGTGGACAATCACATAACAAATTGAGGTTTTTGTATTGTTTTTCTGGACCCCCTTCTCCCACATGTTGAACCCAATTATTTTTAGACTTTACGAAATTCGCCCCATTAGTTTGCCCGTTTTAAGACCTTTCGTCTCACATATTTGTAAAATTTAAGACCATTCTTGCCATTTAGGTGTAGATTGTTTCCAAGCGAGCGATATCTAGCCTGCAATTCACGAGGAACCAGCCTACGGCCGGGACCCTTTTCAACCAAAAAATGCACAAATTAATCTTATAAGGAGTCTTGGGGGGATTTCTTTAAGCTTGATGGATGTCTAGGGAGGAAACTAAAGAAAAGTTGTAAATAAATATATAAATTCATTAATAAAAACCTCTCCTTAACGCAACCACTTCCGTTATAAAACATTTTGTCCAATACCAGTTCTCCTCCACCTTCCCCCCCCCCCCCCCTATCATCCCTACTATTCACCACACTCTCACCAACTCTCGTCAAATTAAGGAGAGTTTTTTGTTATTTCTGGACCCCCTTCTCTCTCATGTTTATCTCCATTAATTTTGGAATTTTAAGACAATCGCACCATTATTTTGGCGATTATTTGACCTTTCGTGCCATTTAGTTTTTTTTTTTGTTCTATGTGAGTGAGGAAGACAAAAGGCAGAACTGCCTGTATCGACTGCCTCCCCTAGAATTGAAAGAGTGACAAGGCCAAAATCAAGGGACGTTCGAGCCAAAATGCCTGGACACACGGAGTTTGAAGCAATTTAAGTCATAGGAAGAGGGAAACACTGATTCTGGGAGAGAGTTCCAGAGCTCGGCAGTTGAATAGAAGAAAGTCTGAGAATACCGTTTCACTCTTGGGTTGGAGAGCGATAGCGAGCCAGCAATTTAAAATATCTTCCTACCGACAAATGAAAACAAATGTGTGAACAATGGGAAGGGCGATCTTGGGGGCATATTTTTAAGCTTGATGAATGTCTAGGGAGGAGACTACAAATAATAATACTAAAATTGCTTAAAATATTTAAAACAAGTAAACACATCCCCTCCCCCAATCCCTCACCAGACTCCCCCAGATACTCCAAGTCTCCCTTCCCCAAAACCAACCTAAACATACACACACGCCGCAATACCTCCTCGGATTTGCTTTCATCATATTTGATATCCAACACATTTTAAGTCTAATTGTTACAAATACTTTATGAATGGAGGATGCCCTTAGACACATGGTCCTTTTTTGCTTTGTCATTGTTTTTCCTTCGTATATGTGTATATAATTATCTTAATAATAATATAATACGAAATAATATATAAATAATATATAAGTAATATATACGAAAATAATCACCACTGGGCTCCAATAATGCTCTCTCTGTCTCTGGTGAAAAAAATATCGCATATTGGTGATCATAATTGACCACTTACGAGTTTCAGGCTATAAGGAAGTTGGGGCCGTAAGCATCGCTGTTAAGCTGAAATGCAATAATAATGAAGGTTTATGATGGAGAACTTACATGATGAATTGGTTTTCATGTGTGAACAGAATATGACTTAGTTTGTTTCAGTGTATTGCAATATAAGAATATATATGTTTGTAATGTTACCGTAATTTTAGATATTCAAAGATGTTGCTGCTGTTTTTATAGACAACGGTACAATTTTAGTTTATGTATTATACATGTTCATTACTAAACTATGGATAACACAATATATTCTGTCTATAGCATATTGTATACTGTATATAACAACTTGAAAGAGTGCAAGGATGCATGTATGGCTTAACAAAAGTTTTAATACAGGAGTTACAGTTACGTAGTAAATTCATATTAAGTTGGAGAGTGTACTTGTGGAAGCAAAGTAAGTCGAGTGTTGACCTTTAACTGACACTGTGACTGCTTCACACACACACACACACACACACACACATTACATAGCATATGACGCTACAGACTGTATCACTGACCATTGTTAACGATGGTGAGGTATTTAATGCTATTGTCAGGGTCCAGATAATATAGGGTCAACCCACCAGCCAGGTACTGTACCTGCGAGTGAGTGACGTCACACGGCCCACGCTCTGACTGAACCCCTCATATAAGACACCTTGTTGTTGTAATATATTGAACTATGCGTGTAACTAGAGTCATATTTAATGAAACAGGACAAAATAATGAAAACATTGAAATAATTCAAGCTAAGTTTATTTTGAAATTAAATGTGCATAAATATGAAGTAATAAATTATATATGGTGACGAGCATACAATATATAACTTGTATACACTAAGAACATTTATTAATTCTCAACATTTCATATTGAAGAGAGAGAGAGAGAGAGAGAGAGAGAGAGAGAGAGAGAGAGAGAGAGAGAGAGAGAGAGAGAGAGAGAAAGAGAGAGAGTGGGAGGGGTTGATACCTGATTAGGGACTTTTTAATCCGAATGATTAAATCATTAGAGAAGGAATATAAATAAACACGCACACACACTTGTGCTTGTGTGTGTGTGTGTGTGTGTGTGCGCGTGTGTGTGCGTGAATTTGGCAGCTGGTCATATGACAGGAACAATCATCAGCTTGCCCAGAGCAGTGATTAGCTCAGAAACAGTTAAACGTTTTAAGCGTAAGTTGGATTCCCATATGAATGATGTGGGCTGGGTGTGAATGGGAGCTGCCTCGTGTGGGCCACATGGCCTTATGCAGTTTTCGGCGATCTTATGTTCTTATGTTCTTAACATGGGCAAGGTAGAATTTACACACACACACACACACACAGTTTGTAAAATGCAGTGTGTATGTGTATGTGTATGTGTGACATTAGGACAAATAATCAGCTTAACATTGACAAGCTAGAAATTACCCCCCCCCCCCCCCCCACACACATACATACACATACACACGGCTTGTAAAATGTATAAGAACATAAGAAATTGTGAGTCTACAGAAAGCCGATTGTCCCACACAAGGCATATCCCTCTCACACCCAACCCATATGTCTATTTAATTTTATATTGAAACTCTCTGTCGTCCTTGATCCCACTATGGCGCTAGGTAACCTATTCCACAAATCTACAACTCTGTTACCAAACCAGTATTTGCCTGTATCTTTCATGAAACTAAATTTATCAAATTTGAATTTAAGTGTTTGTGTGTGTGTGTTTGTGTGTGTGTATGTGTGTGTGTGTGTGTGTGTGTGTGTGTGTGTGTGTGTGTGTGTGTGCGTGTGTGTGTGTGTGTGTGAAAAGAAAGTCCTTCTTGTCATTATATAGGTGGGCAACACACACATACATACAAACACAGTTTGTAAACTGCATTGTGTGTGTGTGTGTGTGTGTGTTCCTCCTACTTTCGCTTAAGAAGAAATAGGCGGAAATGTCATGTCATTAATCAGAATTATCAGCTTAACATTGCCAAGCTAGAATTTATATACACACACAGTTTGTAAAATGCAGTGTGTGTGTGTGTTTGTAACTTTGTACGATCAAAAAGTCTTTGTCATTATGAAGGTGGGCAAGATACACACACACACACACACACACACACACACACCTGTAGGTCCTGTAGGTAGTAGTTGCAGGCAGTGTTGTCCGCCCGTGGTCACGCTGATGCGCCACCACTAGTAAATTCCATCTGCCCGTCTCTGCGCCAGCTGGTCCATGATGCTGTTGCTAGCGGCGCGGAGGTGGTAGTGGGGCAGTTTGGGTTGATCAGGTAGTGTCCAGAGAAATTTGTCCAGTTGATTTTTAAATTTCTCGAGACTTGGTTCAGTTGAGTCACGCAGATATCTGGGTAGGGCGTTAAAGAGAAGAGGTCCTCGTGTCGCAAAGGCGTTCTCCTTGAGCGTCTTAACTCTGGTGGCTGCTCTGGGGTGTACCCGCTGTATGTGGCAGAGACGGCCCAGTCGTTGATGGATGTGAAAACCTATATTAAGGTTGTTGGTTGTGATGCCAATCAATATTTTGTAGACTTATAAGATGGCATATCTGTCCCTGCGTCTTTCTAATGAGAAAAGATTGAGAGTTTCCAACCTCCCCAGTAGTCTAGGTGTTGGACGGCAGAGATTTTATTGGTGAATGAGCGTTGAACTGCTTCGAGTAATTGCTTCTCTCCCACCTTCCATGGGCTCCACAGCTGACAGCAATATTCCAACAGTGGAATGACCAGTGACTTGTAGAGCGTCAGCATTGGGATCATGTCACGTGTTCGGAAGGTTCGTAGGATCCATCCAGCTTGGTTACGAGCAATTCTTGCCACATTGGTTATATGCATTCCAAATGTACCATCTCGACTGAGTGTAATACCAAGATCTTTTACATAATCATTAGTATCAATGCAAGAGCCGTCATCTGCTGTGTATGTGTGGATATTCATATTTCGGTCTGCACTGTAGTTCATGTGTTCAAATTTGTTATTATTAAAGGACATGTTGTTTTGCTCTGCCCATGAGTAAATTGTAGTGAGATCTGCCTGAAGTAAATCAGCATCTGTTGTAGAAGACACTTCCTTTAATACACGAGTGTCGTCAGCAAAGGAGGCGACAGACGAATGCATGACATGTTTATTTATGTCTGATATGTGCAGCAAGAAAAGTATAGGTCCAAGAACTGACCCTTGTGGCACCCCACTAGTGACGATGGATGGCTTGGACACTGCACCACCAACCGCGACAGCTTGTTCCCTGTCAGTGAGGAAACAGTGCAGCCACACCCCAAGTTTTCCTGAGATTCCTGAGTCTCTTATCTTGTGGAGGAGTATGCCGTGGTCTACCTTGTCAAATGCTTTTGCAAAATCAAGGTAGACCACGTCGATAGCATTTTTATTTTCTAGCCCTTCTATAATTTTTTCATGGTGAGCTAACAGTTGCGAGAGGCACGAGTGGCGCTTCCGAAACCCATGCTGGTCCTTGTTTATTATGTTGTTTTCTTCAAGGTATATGGACATATTTTTAACTATTAGCTTTTCGAGGATTTTGATGACATGCGAAGTTAAAGCAATAGGTCTATAATTTTTTGCTTCACCCCTCGAACCCCCTTTGTGGACTGGTGTAATTTTAGCACATTTTAATTGTTGTGGACTAATTCCAGAGTCGAGAGAGTTTCTATAAAAAATCTGTAGAGGAGCACTAAGGTCTGCTGCGCAATTCTTGAGAAGTGCGGCCGGGAATTGATCTGGGCCTGCTGCTGCATTGATACCAATTTCCTTTATAGCATTTACTATATCATTTGTGGTAAATTTAATGTCAGTTAGATTTGGCATGGATACTTTGTGGAAGAAGTCGGTCGGTGAGTCAATTATTTTATCACCTCGAGGGTGGCTAAAGACGCCCTCGTACTGTAGCCGTAGTATATCGACAATCGCCTCAGGTTCGTTCTTGGTTTGGCCGTTCGCATCTGTCAGTGGACCAACACCCACCCTTACATTTGATTTGTTTGCAGCATACTTATAAAAGTATTTTGGGTTAGTTTTAATGCAGGACACGGCTTGGAATTCTTTTCTGCGATTTTCTATTTCTACTGAAGTCTTGAGTTTTTCTTCAATGGAGGTAACGTTGGCTTCAATTTGTTGTTTATTTAGTATGCTCGTACTACGCTTCAGCTTCTTGCGTAGGTTCGTTCGCTTGCGCATCAGTATCCTACGATCACGTGGTATATTTTTCTGTGGTGACGATTTTCTAAGGGGTACATATTTTTCAGAAATTTTGAGGCATATTTCCAGTAATTTGTTATATTGGGCCTCGGGACCAGATTCCTTAAACTGTATGACCCAATCCACTTCACTAAGTTCTCTTTTAAGGTCTTCCCAGCATATAGATTCACTGAGAAAGTTGAGTTGATTGAAGTTCACAGCCATGGGCTCTGCAGGGCTGGGAGTTCTATGCTGTGTGTTGGTAACTATGTTTGTCGCCATTGTAATAATATTGTGGTCCGACAGGTTGGTTTTGTCTACTGTGAGGTTGTGGATCAGCTCATCATTGTTGGTCATTACAATATCCAGTATATTATTACCTCTTGTGGCCATATTGACGAGTTGATTGAGATAAAACTCTCTTGAAAAACGTATAAGTGCTTCTGCTTGAGCTCGCATGTCCGCTGCTCCTCCATAGACACTTTCTGAATCCCAGTTAATTAGCGGGAAATTCAAGTCTCCAGTGAGCACAATGGTTGGCATGGGTGGTGGTAGATTGTCTAAAATATCTTTAATTTTTGTTAGTTGATCCATAAACTTATTAGTTGGACATGCTGGAGGTCTATATATAGTGATGTAGATCATATTAATGTCTGTAATGTTTAGTACCTGGACCTCTGTATAGGAATTAGATTCTGATAATAGAACGTTAGTGAGAGCTGCAAGGTGATTTTTAACGTAAGTGATAATACCCCCTTTTTTCCTATGACCAGATCTATCAGTTCTGAAGGAGGTGTAATTTTCTATATCTATTTCAGCTTCTCTTATACTTTGAGTAAGATGCGATTCTGTTAGGGAGAGTATGAGTGCATTATCTACTTGTGCTATTTCTGCAAGCAGCTTTACTTTGCCTTTGAATTTGTAAGGTAATAGGCCTGCTATATTGAGTGAAATTAGTGTGTGTAGGGTGCTGCTGTTTACCTCTTTCCTTGTTACTGTAGTTCCTATGATGGAGGGATGCACCACTGAGTCGGATGGATTTTCAGTGCCTGCATTATTTGTTGTTGCACTTTTTTGCATTTGCTGCATCTGTTGCACTAAAAAATGTACCGTGGTATCATTTTGGGGAGATTGATTTACCCACGTATCTTGTGTTCGTTGAGGTCTATTTAACCACGCACTCTGTGTTTGGGGATTTGGTGCAGGAATGTCTGAACGAGAAGGTGGTGGTGGGTAAGTGGTTGTTTGTTGCTGTTCTCTACACTGGTCAGATGGATATCGACGAGTGCCCTTCAAATGAAGTCTTTTGCACTCCAAGTTTAAACACTCTCTCCTCCTTTCTGAACCATTACATATAGGTGGGTGTAGGTATTTGCACTTATCACCATGTTTACATCCCTTTACGGGATCACGACCGTTTATCTTGTACCTGTTACATAGGCTTGGGTGAGCAAAAGGGCAGTCACGTCCTTTTCGGCCAAATTTACACTGATTATTTTTGTAGTAGTAGCATAATTTATTTTTCCTTTCATCATTTTGAAGATTTCTATTATTTGTTTTATTTGTTATGGGTGGTGTGCCACTTTGTTCTCCGGAAAAAGGTTCATCACACTTACCACCGTTTTCAGTGGTGTTTTCTTTGTCGTTGTTTGGCTGTTTAGCCTCACTTTCCTTTTCCTTGTCCCTGTCCAGTAGGGTATAGACGAGCGCAAACTGCCGGTCGCCTTGTTCACCCAGCTGTTGTCTAACACATCCCTCGCAGGTGTACTGACTCCTTGTGTTCAGAAAATTCACGATGGCATAGACAGGGAGGTGTGTGCAATTGGCATGTATATATTGTTTACACGTTCGGCATTTCAAACACTCTAACAAGCACTGGTTGTTACATGATAAACAGTTTGTGTCTGCAGGAGGCAAGTTACTTTCGGGTATAGTACTCATGTTGCACTGTATATTTTCCGGTTTCACTAATTTACCTGCACATGCCTAGACTAATTAAGGAACAAATGCAAGTCACTGGTAATTATAAACTAGCGATGAGGGTAGTGGTAGTTAGGCTGGTAACCGGCAGGCGGTGCACACACACACACACACACACACACAGTTTGTAAAATCCAGTGTGAATGTGGCCTATAATTAGGCCTTATAATTAGGGTTGGGTGTGAGAGGGATCGGCCTTGTGAATGCCAATCGGCTTTCTGCAGACTCCCATATTCTTATGTTCTTATGTAAAAAGTATTTTTGATATTATAAAGATGGGCAAGATATACACACACACACACACACACACACACACACACACACACACACACACACACACACACACACACACACACAACCACACACACACACACACACACACACACACACACACACACACAAACACATACAATCTCACACACACACACACACAAAATCTCACACACACAATCTCACACACTCCTGGATTCCTGGATTGTAGTTTAGGACCGAAGTCCTGGGCCACGCTGGTGCGCCGCCCTCAGTAGTTACTCGCTCTGGTCTGATGTAGCAGGCTGTTTCCGTCGGACGTTTGGTAATAGTGTGGCAGCGATGGTTTGTCGGGTATTGTTCGTAGGAATTTGTCTAATCCAGTCTTGAAACTTAAGAGAGAGCCTGTGTGTTCTCTTAGTTGCTTGGGGAGACAGTTATATATCCTTGGACCGTGTACAGCCATTGAATTCTCTTTCAAGGTTTGTAAGCTCATCCTTGTTCTCACTAAACGCGGAATAGTGCACAATTTTCCTCTTCTACTGCTGTATGTCGTCCTAATTTCATCTTCGTTTTCCAGATTTGGTATCATTTCGTTAATTATTTTCCACACGTACATTGCTACATATCTCTCCCTTCTTCTCTCCAATGAGTACATGTCCAAATGCTGTAGTCTCTGCCAGTAGTCCATGTTGTTCTGTCCTTCGATTCGGGCCGTGTACGTTCGTTGTACTGCCTCCAGTTTTCTGATTTGGCCGATGTTTGTGGGGTTCCATAACTGGCAGCAGTATTCAACCAATGGTAGTATCAGGGCCCTGAATAATACTATTAATGCACGTGGTTCTCTTGTTTTGAATGTTCTAAAAATCCATCCCATATTCTTTCTGGCGTTCGCTACAGTATTATCAATATGACGGTCGAAGCTAGCGTCGTCGCTTATTGTTATTCCCAGATCCCGCAAGTGGTTGCTTTGGATTATATTTCCTCCTTCTGGTGTTGTATAGTCCTTGTCGGCCACTTCCTGCTTCGGGTGTCGATATCTCAATAACTCAAATTTTGTGCTATTGAATATCATATTATTCATTTCTGCCCAGTTATATATCGTCTTCAGGTCATCTTGTATCATTTTATAATCATCTTCCCTTCTCACAATGCCCAGGAGTCGAGTGTCGTCTGCGAATGAGGTTGTTTTACAGTACTGTATATTCTGGTCGATATCACTGATATACAGTATATATGAGGAAAAGCAAGGGGCCAATCACCAACCCATGTGCCACACCACTTCTCACTTCCGACTTCTTGGATTCGCTTCCTTCGACCATTACCGATTGACTTCTATTAGTGATAAAGCTCCCGATCCACTTGTGTAGCCTACCTCTAATCCCAATATGTTCCAGTTTTTGCAATAAGATCGAGTGGTCAACCTTGTCGAAAGCTTTAGAGAAGTCCAGGTAGATTGCATCTGCACCATCTTCGTCCTCTAGAGCACTCAAAATATCCATCCTGTGTTGAAGAAGCTGCGACACGCACGATCTTCCGCTTCTAAATCCGTGTTCACCTTTGTTATAAAGCGATTGTTCCTCCAGATATTTGGTTACTTTTTTTACAACTATCCTCTCGAATATTTTAATTACGTGTGAAGTAAGAGCCTCTATAATTTTTTGGTTCCATTCTCGGCCCACTATTATAGATGGGTGATATTTGTCCGTGTTTTAAGAGACTAGGTATTTCCCCAGTATCCAGCGACTTTCTCCATATCATGTGCAGTGGTTTGGATATAATGGAGGCACACTGCTTCATGAGTATTGCTGGTGTACAGTCTGGTCCTGCAGCGGCATATGTGTTGATTTCTCGTATGGATGTCTCTATATCTGTCCTATTGAACTCTACATCGCTCAATTATGATTCTGTGGGCGGTGTTGTTGTATGCCACTGATTCACTGTATCTAGTTTTGGTGTACTAAATGCAGACACATACTGGTGGTTAAGGGCTTCGCTCATTTTTTGTGGATCACTGGTGAGGTATCCATTGTACTTGAGTGGTCCTATGGTTGTTCGCATGCTTGCTTTTTTCTTGGCATTCTTAAAAAAGTATTTTGGGTTCTTGTCAATGTTGTCCACAGCTCTCCGTTCTTCAGATTTTGCTTCTCTGTCGTACGACTTTGCGAGGTCTCTTTCGATACGTGCTAATTTTTGCTTTATCATATTCTCTTCTTCGCTTTCCACTAATCGTTTATTTAGTTTTGTCCTCTTCCTCATCATTATTTTCCTCTCTCTTGGGATTGTGTATTCTCGTGGTTGTCTCTTACTTGGGATATTCGCTACACATATGTTCAGGAGCTTGGAACTAAAATGTTGGTACATCTCGGTGCTTGTCCGTCCTTCCATCTCTCCATGCCAATCCGTATTGGATATTTCATTGTTGATGGTTTTCCAATCTATGTCATCCTGGACAAAATTTAAGGATCGGAAGTCTTTTGTGTTCGCCATAGATTTTTGTGGTTCTCGACTTGCTTGCAATGTTGTTTCAATCACCATAAGTCGGTGATCTGAGATATCTGTCTCTTCGAGCCTTATGTCGCTTATAATTTCTTCATCGTTGGTGAGAAATATGTCCAAAATATTGTTTCTTCTTGTTGCTAAATGTATTATCTGTTTCAGCATTAAGTCTTCCATCATTTTGAATAGTATATTAGCTTGTGATCGGTCTTCTGATGTTCCCCCATATATAGTTGACTCATTCCACTGTATATTAGGTAAATTGAAATCCCCATTAATCACTATTGTAGGTTCTGGATTTCCCAGTTTTCCTACTTCTGACTCGATAGTTTTGATAACCTCTGACATGTTTTCTGTTGAGCATCTTGGTGGTCTGTATACAGTAGCTAGTATCATTTTCCACTTCTTGATATATACAATAACGTATTCTATCTCTCCATTAGAGCCTGCAGCTTTCATTTTTGCTTCTTTCGCTATGTCTTGGCGTATGTATATCAGTACTCCTTTTTTTCTGTCGTTCGCTCTATCAGCACGATAAATTTCATAGCCTTCGATTTTTACTTCGGCATCTCTTATTTCACTTCGAAGATGGGATTCTGTGATACAAATTAGAGCACTATTATACTCAAAACCTATTTCTTCTAACATTTTAGTCTTGTGACGCGTGTCCAGTGTGAGCATGCTGTACAGAACGCCTAGTCATGCCCCACTCTCGCTAGGATCGTCAGGGCAGGAACTTTGGCTGTAGTCTATGTAGAGTTTCCTAACTTAGTTCATGTGAGCCGTTGTACTATAAGTATTATGAATATGTATTTTTTTTTCATCTGAGTCAACGAGTTCTATTTTATATCATTAGTTATAAGTATTGTGTGTAAAACTTATTTGTAATGATGGGAAGAGAGACAGCCACAGTTGGGGGTCAGTGGGTGCGCCAGGCGGGAGGTGGGCCTAACTCACTAGCACCACCCCCCCCCCCCCCCCCCTCAGTGCTAGGGGAGCCTTTGTCTATCCCAGAGGAGAGAGAGAAATTACGTAATGGTTGTCAGTGGGCGGTCCTTAGTAGTTCACGTTGGGCTCACTAGAGGGCCGGGTATAAAAAGGGAAGTCTAGCCATTTTTTCATCAGAACTCATTAGGCAGAGCGACTTCTCATTTCCCTTGCTAACTATATATATTCTTCTGACTGATGTGAACTTTCTCTACTACCTTACATTCTTATCTCCTCTTTTCCCTGCCTGTTTAACTTCCATGGTCCCGTTGGTGCAGAGCTAGTCAGCCAACGTATTATCGCTTGAGTTCTCACGAGATACTTGCCTGTTAGATAGCCTATTTTGGAAGGGTTGACTTAGAATAGGATTGATTTATGTTTGTTGCACTTGTATATGCATTTCCCTGTGTGTTATTATTATTATTCCTGTTTTCTGCTGGTCTAGGTAATGCTAGACTGGGGTAAGGCTTTTCTGTGTTACGAGTTGTTGTTTGATGCAGTGGTTAAGCGATAAACCTGCATACTCGTTTCGGTTCAGTGAAGCCTAGGTTGTCTTCGCGGCTGACTGTGTTGAGTTAATAATTTACAGTGCGTGAGGGCAAGAGCCTAACCACCCTGTATTTTATTAACAGTTTGTTTTTACTTTGTCAAGGAGCTGGGAGAAAACCAGATACAAGGGATCTGGATTTCTCAAAGTGCACTTGTTAGTTTTAACGTAATACTTTAAACAGTTGTGAGGACTTCGCTAGGCTACGAGCCGTTTTTGCTCAGTCACTGCTACCTTTTGCCCACAGTACCCCAGCTAGACTTTACTCGATTAGTAGATACAGAATAGTATTGAAGCTTTCCTTATGTATGATATTGTTTATGCACTATTGATTTCATGTGTTGCAAGCTTGGCTACTTTAGTGATTAGTGGCCCACGAGCACAATCCGAGTAGGCTATTGCCGTTGCATTTGCGGAGTACTTCTTTTTAATGTTTGCCATTTACTATTGCATATTCTTTTAATTATTCTTATGCCAATTTAAACCTTTAATAGTATTTAATTGCCAGTGTTTTTGCTTATTGAATTACTGTTCAAAATCTGATACGTACTTCTTACGAGCATCCGAGAAGCATCTAACATTTTTCAGAAGATTCCTTGCTCGATGCTTAAGGACTATTAATTAACGTAACGTAATAGTGCCGATCCGAAGTAGAGGGTGGAGGACTTCTTAAGTTCTTAGTCAAGGGTGGATTACTTCGGCTTCGGCCAACACTATTCTTTGGTGTTGTTGTTTCTTACTTCCTTGTTTGATTGTTGACCAGACTAGATAATTCCTGTCTCTTTATTAGTCTGTTGTTGAACACTAGTACCGAGTTCTTGTATACCCCGTTATAGCAGATTGAACTCTGGAGGGTATTGGTGTTTTTTGTTCGGCTGGCAGTACTCAGGGGTTGGGATTGTGTGTTTCCGTTGTGGCAGCGAGCCGTATTCGAGTCCTGATTGAGAGCCCTTGTGTACCCGAGTGCCAGTTCGTAACAAATGGCGACCTTGCTTAGGATTTTGTGAACAGTATAAATTTTTGCAGAGTTGTACAACATTTGTTTGTTTGTATTTTAGCGTGCATATTGAAGAATATTTTTTTTGTATGGCAATTAGTAAAGCATTTAAGAGACTCCAGTTAATTTAGTAATTAGTGCTTGCATAGGAAGTTTAACACTTTTGTCTCGAGAATTTTTTTGTGGACTTCAGTATGTCGTGCATTAGCACTGACGCTGATGCGAGAGATGTCAATTGAAGGTGTGCCATTAGTAACCAGTGAGGAGGATGCTAGAGTTTTTGTGAGTAAGCGGTACCACGTGACGGAGGAGAGGCTGACTGGGGTGGATGTTTGTGGCTTGCACCTGATAGCCAAGGTTTTGGGCATTTCCAATGTAGTAGGGATGTCCAAGGGGGAGCTGATTTCCTGGGTGTTGCGTGGGCGACATGGGGTTTCGGAGGAGTGGGCGTTTGGGGGGGTTCCTCCCCAGATCCCCTCTCACTCGACTCCCACAGTGCCGTCCACTCAGTTACCGGAGGTTAGCACTCTCCCACAGAGGGATGAGAATTGGCAGATTGGAGTGCCCTCGGGTGGTGCACGTGGTGGTTCCCCAGTTTTTGCCCCCCCTCCTTCAGTAGTGGCAGCTCCCTCTTCCTGCCTGTCTCCAGATATGGTATTTAGACTTGAGCTTGCTAAGATTGAGGCTAGGAAGCAGGAGAATGAGACTAGGAGGCATGAGATTGAGGGTAGGAGGCAAGAGGATGAGACCAGGAGGCATGAGGCTGAGCTTAGGTACGACTCGGATAAATATTGTGCTAAATTAGATTTAGATAAGACTCGTGCAGAGTCGACAGGGACTCGGATGGGCCGTGAGGGCCAAGTAAGAGAACAGTCCTTGGCCCAATTAGTCAAATTGGTGCTGGTATTTAGTGAAACTGAAGTCACAGAATTTTTTAATCGTTTTGAGAAGAAGTGTAGGGAGCATAATTGGCCTGAAGAGAAGTGGGCAGCTCTAGTCTCCTAAAGACTTACGGGTAAGGGTCTGAAGGCTTATGATGCACTGCCTTTAGAGTCTTGCATTGACTACCCAGAATTGAAGAGAGCTGTCTTACGGGCATACGAGTTGCAACCGGAAACATATCGATTGAAGTTTCGGGGTGTTACAAAGACTAGGGAGGCGACCTTTCTTGAACATGCCCGGGACTTAAAAGATGCACTTAAAAACTGGACACGTTCTGAGAAAGCTGAGACGGCAGAACAGTTGACTGAGCAGTTTCTGCTCGAGCAGTTTTATAAGTGTACTGGTGCAGAAATGACTTTAACTATTAAAGAAAAGAACCCAAAAACTCTACAGGAGGCAGCTGAGATGGCTGACCTCCGGCTATCAATAATTCGTGGGTGCGGGTCTACCCAGCGTAGTGAGGCAGGTAACAAGGGGCGTGACGCCCCACCCCCCCGAATTAGTGATATACCTTATGCAAACAAGTACAAGAGCCATGATACCAAGACTGACCACAAGACTAGCACCGTCCCATTTAAGAAGGGGCCGGGCCCTTCCCAGTACCAAGGGAAGCCCAAAGGGGAGTTGGAGTGTTATCATTGTCATAAAAAGGGGCACTTTGCAAGAGTCTGTCCTAGCAAACCACCTACAGCAGCTGTGTCTTTGGCCTGCAACATTGGTGTGTCTCCGAAGTCATCTGAGTTTGCCCGGGGCAGTTCGTCAGAGGCTGAGGCACAGCCAATGCAGAAGCACCTGGGAGGCTCGAACCCTGCTCAGGATGTTTTTTTGCGACCATAGAGGGCGGGGTTGCGTGATGTGGGCGGGGCGCAAGCATGGAGTAGAGGTCTTGCGTGATACAGGTGCTTCCAAGACTCTGATGAAAAACTTGACTGGCTACCCTATAAACGCGGCTCGGGTGGTAGTGGTGCAGGGTATTAATGCAACGCGGTCATACCCGCTGGTGCGGTTGGAGTTGGAGGTGGATGGTGTGGCACGTGAATTGGATGTCGGGATTGTGGAGAAACTGCCAGTGAAGGGCGTCGACCTTCTTCTCGGCAACGACTTTGCAATGCCCGCTTCTGAGGTTCTACCCTTAGTCGTTGCCGAGAGGCCGGCCGACGTGAGCAGGGAAGAGCAAGAGTGGGTCGAGCGGTGCCAGACACAACCCATGGCGTGTGTTGTCACCCGAGCTCGGGCAGCTAAAGTGTCACAGCCTAGTCCTCCGTTTTCAGACCAGCGGAGGAACGATCAACAGGAGGAGGCTAAAGCTGGAGTTGGTTTTAAGAGTTTTGACTCGGCGGCTCTCCTGGGTGATTCAGTATTAGCACCATTACTTAATTCTGGAGTAGCCCCTGGGCCTGTCATCGAGAGTGACGAGGCTGGGCATGACGAGTCTCCACGACAGCAACGTTATGTACATCGAGAGAGACAGAGGGAGCAGCCCAGTATCGGGGAAGGTCATGCATTGCTCCGGGAGCAGTTAGATCGCTTGGCACCCTCAGATATACGTCGGTTGCAACTAGAGGACCCTGAGCTCCAAACGTGTGCTAATGGAGCTGTAGAGCTCGACGAGGACGGCGATGCACAGCCAGGAGATTTTTTTTATTTAGAAGGCATCCTCTATAGGCGTTTTCAAGACCCTAAACGTAGTTGGACCGGAGTAGTGGACCAGTTGGTGGTGCCACGGGAGTGCAGGGATAGCCTACTGAGGTTGGCGCATGACACACCACTGGCAGGACATCTAGGGGTGAGAAAAACGGTGGCGGCTTTGGGGAAATTGTTTTGGTGGCCGGGGATGAAGTCTCATGTGCAGTCATGGATAAACTCATGTGATATTTGTCAACGTGTCGGGAAACCGAACCAAGTTATTCCTAAGGCTCCGTTACACCCGATTCCTGTGATTGGGCCACCCTTTAGTAAAATTATTGTTGACATGGTTGGTCCACTCCCTCCCACTAAGGCTGGAAATAAATTTTTGTTAACCATAATGGATGTTGCCACTAGATACCCCGATGCATACCCTATGAAAAATGGAATGGCTAAGACGGTAGTCAGTAACTTGTTGTGGTACTTCTCAAGGTACGGGTACCCGGAGGAGATTCAGTCTGATCAGGGATCTAATTTCACCTCCAACATGTTCAAGCAAACAATGCAACAGCATGGGATACGAGCAGTAGTATCGTCAGCGTATCACCCTGAGAGTCAAGGGGTGCTTGAGCGGTGGCATGCTACACTAAAAAGCATGCTCAGGTGTTATTGTGCTGACAACGGTATGGATTGGGATCTTGGATTGCCTTATGTGCTGTTTGCTGCTCGGGAGGTACCTGGTGAGAGCCTGGGATTTAGTCCAAACGAGCTGATTTTTAGACACCGTGTCAGGGGCCCCCTTAACATGCTGAAAGAAATTTGGGAGGGGACTGTGCAGCCTTGTCCATTATTAAAGTATGTGCTTGAAAGCCGTGAGCGCATGCTTAAGAGTCTGGAGATGGCAGGTAGAAATTTGACAGAATCACAAGCTTTGATGAAGGACAGGTATGATCGCAAAGTGAGGCTCCGGAAGTTCACTGTAGGACAAGAGGTATTAATTTTGTTGCCTTTGGTTGGTAACCCCCTCTCTGCGAAGTACACTGGACCTTATAAAATGTAGAAAAAAATTCAGACTTAGATTACCTTGTTGCCACTCCAGACAGGAGGAAAAAGAACCAGTTATGTCACGTGAACCTTATTAAAGAGTATGTGAGGCGCCCCTCTGAGCCTCTCACTGTCCCTGTGTTGGCTTGTTGTGGCCGTGGTGGAGAAGGAGAGGGGGACAGTCAAGCTTCAGAGGAGGATAGCTGGGATCAACATGTTTCAGCGGATCAGTGGGCGGGGAACTCGAGCCTAAGGGCTGACGAGGCTATAGCTCATTTGCCTGAGCCGCAGTTTGATGCTATCCGTCAGTTGTTCGGTTCATACCCCACTGTATTTGCTGAACACCCAGGCCTCACTACTCAGGCTATGCATGATGTTGACGTGGGGGACCATCTACCCTTTAAGTCAATCCCGTACCGTGTGCCCCCCATAAAACTACCAGCTCTGAGGGATGAGTTGGAGTATATGCTTGGTAGAGGGTTGATAGAGAAAGGCACAGTTAAGTGGACTTCCCCCGTAACACTGCAGCCTAAGCCAGATGGCAAGGTACACTTTTGTATTGATTTCCGTAGGTTAAACGGTTTGACTCCAACTAACCCATATCCTCTTCCTCGGGTTGATGATAGTGTTGACAAAATTGGTAATGCTCGTTTTTTGTCTAAAGTAGATTTAGTAAAAGGTTACTGGCAAGTACCTTTGTCCGAGTGTGCTAAAGAGGTATGTGGTTTTGTTGTGGACGGGAGTACCTACCGGTGCAATGTTATGCCTTACGGACTTAAGAATGCACCAGCAACGTTTCAGAACCTGATGAATGAAATTGTAGAGGACATTCCAAATTGCACCGTATATTTGGACGATGTAATCATTTATGATGACGACTTTGAGAGCCATTGTGAGCACCTTGAGACCTTGTTCCGGAAACTTAGTGAAGCAGGTCTGGTAGTAAATTTGGCAAAGTGTGACTTCGTAAAAGCCACTGTGCAGTACCTTGGGTTTGTAGTGGGAAGGGGACAGGTGTGCCCTCCTCAGAACAAGGTACAGGCTATCAATAAATTTCTGCACCCAACAACCAAGAAGCAGATTATGAGATTCTTGGGTATGATAGGCTACTACAGACGCTTCATAAAAGGTTACTCAACGGTGTTGGCACCTCTCACAGATTTGTTATCTAAAGACAAAAAGTTTTTGTGGGCACCTGAGTGTGAAAAGGCTTTCACTTTGGTGAAACATTTGCTATGTACTCACCCGATACTCAGGGCCCCAGACTTTAACAGGCCTTTTCAGCTGGCAACAGATGCTAGTGGTGTAGGGGCTGGTGCCGTCTTGCTACAGACAGACAATGAAGGTGTGGAACACCCAGTAAGTTTCTTTTCTAAGAAGTTCAATGCTGCACAAAATAACTATTCTACAATAGAAAAGGAATTACTGGCGATTGTGCTGTCACTCAGGCACTTCGAGGTGTATGTTCCAGCCTATGGCCCAGTCGTGGTTATCTACACTGATCATCACCCTTTGAGATTCCTGAATCAATTTCACAATCGCAATATGAGACTGACCAGGTGGTCTTTGATGTTGCAGGAGTATAACCTGGACATCCGTCATATTGCTGGATGTGACAATGTGATCGCGGATTGTTTATCAAGGGTGGATGATCAGTCATAGGCTATCACAGGTGTGTGAGTTTGAGTGGAGGAAAATAGGCTGCCCTTATAGTGCAGCCGGGAAAAACACATTAAAATATAAAAATCATATAAAAACTCTTTCTTTTGATATAGGTAATCGTATAAGTTTGTCATAGCCTATAGAGTTTGAGTGGTCCACGAACTATCAAACGGCTGAGCTGCTGTAAGCTCGCTCTGGGAGCATGATATTGTGTCTTTTTGCTATTGTTGGGAGGAGTTATAAAATGTGAATTTTTTTTTATAATAAGATGTGTTTTGGTGATAAACTCAGCTTTGTATTAGTGCCATGCGGTCGCTGGGTGTGAGGGGCTTGATGGGGTTCTGTGTTTGTCAGATTTTAGCTCAGGGTTGAGCAAGTAAAATCTTGGGGGAGGTGTGACGCATGTCCAGTGTGAGCATGCTGTACAGAACGCCTAGTCATGCCCCACTCTCGCTAGGATCGTCAGGGCAGGAACTTTGGCTGTAGTCTATGTAGAGTTTCCTAACTTACTTCATGTGAGCCGTTGTACTATAAGTATTATGAATATGTGTTTTGTTTTCATCTGAGTCAACGAGTTCTATTTTATATCATTAGTTATAAGTATTGTGTGTAAAACTTATTTGTAATGATGGGAAGAGAGACAGCCACAGTTGGGGGTCTGTGGGTGCGCCAGGCGGGAGGTGGGCCTAACTCACTAGCACCCCCCCCCCCCCCCCCCCCTCAGTGCTAGGGGAGCCTTTGTCTATCCCAGAGGAGAGAGATAAATTACGTAATGGTTGTCAGTGGGCGGTCCTTAGTAGTTCACATTGGGCTCACTGGAGGGCCGGGTATAAAAAGGGAAGTCTAGCCATTTTTTCATCAGAACTCATTAGGCAGAGCGACTTCTCATTTCCCTTGCTAACTATATATATTCTTCTGACTGATGTGAACTTTCTCTACTACCTTACATTCTTATCTCCTCTTTTCCCTGCCTGTTTAACTCCCATGGTCCCGTTGGTGCAGAGCTAGTCAGCCAACGTATTATCGCTTGAGTTCTCACGAGATACTTGCCTATTAGATAGCCTATTTTGGAAGGGTTGACTTAGAATAGGATTGATTTATGTTTGTTGCACTTGTATATGCATTTCCCTGTGTGTTATTATTATTATTCCTGTTTTCTGCTGGTCTAGGTAATGCTAGACTGGGGTAAGGCTTTTCTGTGTTACGAGTTGTTGTTTGATGCAGTGGTTAAGCGATAAACCTGCATACTCGTTTCGGTTCAGTGAAGCCTAGGTTGTCTTCGCGGCTGACTGTGTTGAGTTAATAATTTACAGTGCGTGAGGGCAAGAGCCTAACCACCCTGTATTTTATTAACAGTTTGTTTTTACTTTGTCAAGGAGTCGGGAGAAAACCAGATACAAGGGATCTGGATTTCTCAAAGTGCACTTGTTAGTTTTAACGTAATACTTTAAACAGTTGTGAGGACTTCGCTAGGCTACGAGCCGTTTTTTGCTCAGTCACTGCTACCTTTTGCCCACAGTACCCCAGCTAGACTTTACTCGATTAGTAGATACAGAATAGTATTGAAGCTTTCCTTATGTATGATATTGTTTATGCACTATTGATTTCATGTGTTGCAAGCTTGGCTACTTTAGTGATTAGTGGCCCACGAGCACAATCCGAGTAGACTATTGCCGTTGCATTTGCAGAGTACTTCTTTTTAATGTTTGCCATTTACTTTTGCATATTCTTTTAATTATTCTTATGCCAATTTAAACCTTTAATAGTATTTAATTGCCAGTGATTTTGCTTATTGAATTACTGTTCAAAATCCGATACGTACTTCTTACGAGCATCCGAGAAGCATCTAACTTTTTTCAGAAGATTCCTTGCTCGATGCTTAAGGACTATTAATTAACGTAACGTAATAGTGCCGATCCGAAGTAGAGGGTGGAGGACTTCTTAAGTTCTTAGTCAAGGGTGGATTACTTCGGCTTCGGCCAACACTATTCTTTGGTGTTGTTGTTTCTTACTTCCTTGTTTGATTGTTGACCAGACTAGATAATTCCTGTCTCTTTATTAGTCTGTTGTTGAACACTAGTACCGAGTTCTTGTATACCCCTTTATAGCAGATTGAACTCTGGAGGGTATTGGTGTTTTTTGTTCGGCTGGCAGTACTCAGGGGTTGGGATCGTGTGTTTCCGTTGTGGCAGCGAGCCGTATTCGAGTCCTGATTGAGAGCCCTTGTGTACCCGAGTGCCAGTTCGTAACAGTCTTATGACGTTTTTTTCTCGGCATCAGGCCCTCAATATTGCAGCATATTATTGTTTGCATCCTTGCCTCCGTGTGTTTCTTTTTTATATTTTTCTGCTCTTGCGTATTTGTAACACTTTGTGCATTTTTCAAATGTTTAACATGTGTTTCATTGGTGCTATTAGTTAGACCTAGTTTTTTGTGATTGCTTCTGTTCCTTCATCCACCCAGCGCATCGTTCGGCGAATGACACTGAGCTTGGCTGATATGAATGTTGGGCATTTCGTATTGAACGAGGAATGTCCAGTTTCCTCTCTTCCGAGGACTGTGCAGTGTGACTGTGCAGTCACATGGATCCTACATGTATATTATAAGATAAAGACAATCGTGTAATGGTAACCAAAATATAATGAAAATAACGTAATCGTGTTAAAGGGGTTAACTACAGTAGCTCACACTTAGCTATTCATATTTTGTAACTAGTGAACTCAAACACACGGCCACACACATTAATGTTACATTACATTACACAATATTGTATGTTATTTTCTTACTTAAGGAGATTTGGCGTCTTTCACCTGCCTCAGCAAACACTGCTCCCTCCGAGATTAACCCCTTCCATACTGGGGTTGTGTTTAGTTTTATTACAGCTATATTTCCACAATTGTGTGCAGATAAGGAAGGATCTGTGGTATTTAGAAGAACTAATTGAGCTAGTATGAAGCCTTTTAATTGTTACACTTCCTTCCTTAATTGAATACAAACTTATAAATATAGCTATTCTCCATTCACTCGAACCATGCCTCTGGCACTTAATTGGTGTTTGTATCGACGCTCATGATTCCACTATTATCAATACCGTAGCTCACTGGCCCTGAAGAGTCGCATAACTGATATTAATGTCTTTATTATTATCTTTATTATTCTATATTTATTCATTATACTAGACACGTGTCAATAATTGTAATGATTACTTAACAATCGTGTAATGGTAACCAAAATATAATGAAAATAACGTAATCATGTTAAAGGGGTTAACTACAGTAGCTCACACTTAGCTATTCATATTTTGTAACTAGTGAACTCAAACACACGGCCACACACATTAATGTTACATTACATTACACAATATTGTATGTTATTTTCTTACTTAAGGAGATTTGGCGTCTTTCAATGGTACCAATAGACTGGAAGAGTGCATGTATTGCAGAGCTTGCACCACAAACAAAAAGTCAATTCAGCAAACCCAGAACATAACTTCAGCAAACACAAATGTGCAAACCTTGTGAAATTTCTAGTCCTCAAATGCAAATATGCAAACGCAAACCATGTTTTATTAATTTTAAATTTAAACTACAGAATAAGGGTAAATCAATAAATTCAATCTCTAATGTCAATAAATATATATATTTACTTAAATATAATGTTGCCCAACTTCCATGGACCTCAAGGATATACATACAGGCTTTTAAAGCTTGGAAATTGCTGTAAATTGACAAAACATTCCAGAACGTCACCCGCAGTGAAAGGGTTAATATATATAGCATAGGCCACTTAGTTTGTCCACATGGGCAGTAAAATGTTCGGGCAACTTGTTTATGGGGAGAGTGCTTCAGTAATAATCAGTATTCGCAATTCCGCACCATTCAGGAGGAGGTACGCCGGATCACAGAGGTGCAAGGAGGCGATTTATTCATGGTCCCCCCTTTGGGAATGGCAATAGGCTATATATGCCTAGATAGGTCTACTTTAGATTAATTAAGTAATTTAATAGAAAGTAGCCTAGGCCTATTAATTTTAATGCTCAGAATAAAGGCCTATCTTCAGATCAAAATTTAATAAAATTTTATTGTAGGCTAAATTTAGTCTAGGCCTATATGATACTTTCAAAATTAACACTTTCTACTTGACACTAATACAATGAGTGATTATAGGCCTAGGCCTATACATAAAAGTTAGAACATGCAATATTTAGCCTAGGCCTACATGCTTTGAGGCATTTTGATGGAATTAGTGACTGATTATAGCCTAGACCTAGGCCTAGGCTATATATTAAAGTTAGAACATGCAATATTTAGCCTACATGCTTTGAGGCATTTTGATGGAAATAGTGATTATAGCCTAGACGGTAGACCTAGGCTATATACTGTATATAAAAGTTAGAACATGCAATATTTAGCCTACATGCTTTGAGGCATTTTGATGGAATTAGTGATTGACTGATTATAGCCTAGACCTAGGCTAGCCTATATATAGAAGTTAGAAAATGCAATATTATTTAGCCTACATGCTTTGAGGCATTTTGATAGGATTAGGGTAGCCTAGGCCTAGCCTAATAAAATTACTAATATTAGTAATTAGCCTATAGGCCTAGGCTATAATTATTTAGAAGTTAGAACATGCAATATTTAGCCTACATGCTTTGAGGCATTTTGATGGGATTAGTGATTATAGACCTAGGCCTAGGCTATATAGCCTAGCCTATATAGAAGTTAGACTTAGCCTAGGCCTACATGCTTTAAGGCATTTTGATGGGATTAGGGTAGCCTAATAACATTAGTTTAGGTTAAAAATTAACAGGCTATCAATCAAATTAACGATAGCCTAACTTTATAATCGGTCAATATACAGGAGGCGCTACAATATAGGTAGTAAAATTCTAATGGTAGTTTTGGGTTCCTATCATCATATGCTTCATTTCTATATACTTTTTATCCCCGGGGAAAACAAAAAAAATCTTGGGTTTTTTTATTGTTTTATTGGATTTTTTTTTTTTTTTTTTTATTAACCTAACCAAAAAACCTAACCTAACCTAACCTAAATATATTTGGGGGCTATTAGGTTAGGTTAGGTTAGGTTTTTTGGTTAGGTTAATGACCAAAACAAAAAATCCCAAGAAAATAAATGAAAAATCCCCAATTTTTTTTTTTTTTTCCCCGGGGATAAAAAGTATATAGAAATGAAGCATATGATGATAGGAACCCAAAACTACCATTAGAATTTTGCTACCTATATTGTAGCGCCTCCTGTATATTGACCTTATAATCTTAAATTAGGCTAGATTATAAAGTTATAAAGCCCTTCTCCAGAGACATCTGCTTGGTAATAACAGGCCCATAGAAGGTTTCTAGGTGGGGCCAGGGGTGGCTTAGGTCCTCGATTTCTGCATGCTCTGCAGCATCACTGTTGGATGATGGTGGTGAACTGCTCCCCATGCTGTTGGCAGCTGCGGTAGGCATGATGGTAGACTCCATGTTCACTTCAATAGGCCGAAAATATAAACAAAGTTGAAGTGCTAGCAGGTTGGAACTCTTGGACTGTTGTGTGTTGTAGGTGTTAGCTCGACGCTTGCTAGTAAATAAGTGAACAAACGTGAAGAGCCGATGTATAGGCCTAGATTCCAGAACACAGGTAGTTGGCTTGGTCACATGACGTTTTTTGGCTTGAGCTGCAGGAGCGGCCCAGGGCTGGCTGGCGGCTGGAATTTTTATTTTGCGGACTCAAGGCTTGCAACATGGAGGTACTTTCCAGAGCTTCAAACCCGCAAATAGGCAGCCATTTTGGCGCCAACGCTAATTCGCCAACAAAATGACACTTCCGCCATGGCGGAATTGGCTATTTGCGGAAGTGTTGGCTAAAGTGCCCAGCTCTGATGTATTGTGCCGTTGTACAAGGGGAAGGGAGATCGGCAGGAGTGTTCAAGTTATAGAGGTATTAGTTTATTGTCAGTGGTTGGAAAGCTGTATGGCAGGGTGTTGATAGAGAGGATAATAAAGTGTACGGAAGTTGCAATAGGAGAAGAACAGTGCGGTTTTAGGAGGGGAAGAGGGTGCGTGGATCAGATGTTTGCAGTAAGACACTTATGCGAGAAGTATTTAGAGAAGCATAAGGAGATATTTTGGGCTTTTATGGACTTGGAAAAAGCATATGATCGTGTGGACCGTGAAGCAATTTGGAAGGTGTTAAGGATTTATGAAATTGGAGGAAATTTGTTAGAAGCAGTTAAGAGTTTTTATGAAGGGAGCAGAGCATGTGTGAGAGTAGGAAATGGTGAGTTGAGTGAATGGTTTGAGGTAAAGGTAGGTTTGCGACAGGGTTGTGTAATGTCACCATGGCTGTTTAATATGTTTATGGATGGTGTGGTGAGGGAGGTGAAAAGGAGAACTATGGGAAGAGGATTGGGTTTAGTAGGAAAGAATGGTAGAGATTGGGAGTTGAATCAGTTGCTGTTGCTGATGACACAGCATTGGTGGCGGATTCTGATGAGAAACTGCAGCGGGTAGTCAAAGAGTTTGGTGTGGTTTGTGGAAGGAGGAAACTGAAGGTGAACGTCAATAAAAGTAAAGTAATGGTGTGTAATAGGGGAGAGCATAGGGTGAATCTAGATGTGAGGCTGGATGGGGAACTATTGGAACAAGTAGAGTGTTTTAAATATCTAGGAGGAACAATAAGCAGGAGTGGAGGTATGGAAGTGGAGGTAAAACAGAGAGTGTGTGAAGGAAGGAAGGTTTTCGGAGCAATGGGAAGTATGTGGAAGACGAGAAATCTCGGAGTGAAAGTAAAAAGTGCACTGTATCAAGGAATTGTTGTGCCAACAGTGATGTATGGGGCTGAGACATGGGCTCTGAAGAAAAAGGAGAAAAGAGGGCTGGATGTGATGGAGATGAGCTGCTTGAGGAGTATGTGTGGAGTTACTCGTAGAGACAGATTGAGAAATGAAGAGATACGTAGGAGAGTGGGGCAGCAGGAACATTTGTCAGCCAGAGTGGACAGAAGGGTGCTGAGCTGGTATGGTCATGTTGAACGAATGGGAGATGAAAGGCTTACAAAGAGAATATGTGAGTCAGGTACAAGGGGAGATAGAAGGGCAGGAAGACCCCCATTGAGATGGAGAGACTGTGTAAGAAAGGCTTTGGATGATAGAGGAATGACTATAGATCAGGCAGGGGAAGTGGTGGTGGACAGGAGTGAATGGAGAATGCTTGTGAATAGTTGAGTGAACACGTGGTCATTTGGAGTAAGGGGTCGGGCGCAAGTTGGACTAGATAATAGTCCATCAGGCGCCTGGCCCGGGGAGACGATTAATATGAAGGGTGTGCCTGGAAGTGTGGTGGGAGGGCTTGTCGCTTTGGCTCCGCTGCATGTCTGCCTGCCGAGATCGGAACCTCTCCTGGTGGTCAGGGGCCGGGGGAGTGCTGGAGCGACCTTTGTAACCCTGGTCTCTGGGTCTTCTCCTGGGTGACCTGGATGTGTGAGAGTTTGTGTTTTTTATCTGTGTTTATTTTTTGTTTTATGTTGTTTTTGTGTTTTCCCTGTTCTTGCTCTGTCTTGAGTCGGCTACCCCCAAAATGGGGATTGGGCCTGAGCATATAGATAGATAGACTTAACAATCTGCAGTGTTATCCGAATCTTAAGAGACATGATATATCACATTAAACACATTACTAAAATAAACACCATACAGTAAACACAAGCGAGATAAATAAATGATAAACCCAAAATGTAAGCAAGATATGAAGACTGACTGACTTGGCCCTCACTTCTTACAGCCAATCACAGGCCCTGCTTCACTTATTACACGTATAAAATAGGTAGCGACGACATTTCATCTCTTGCTTGTGTTTAAGGTATTATATCTGCATTATTGATGTGTTCCCTGTGATATTTCATTGCTCTTAAGGTTTGGATATCACTCTTGATTATTACATTATTATTTGAATTCATTAAACTTATTTGTATTATTCCATATATAGGCCTATTCATTAAACTAGATAAGTCTTAGTAATTCTAATGATAATGTGATAAGTGATATCCGAACCTTAAGACATATAGAATATCACATAGAACACCTAAATAACGTAGATATCATACAGTAAACACAAGCCAGGGAGAAAATAGCGTCACTACCTATTTACATGTGTATATGTGCGGTAGAGGTATTAACCTCTCCGCGGCACACATTTTTTTTTTACACCTACTGTATGTCCTGTGCGCATGTATGATGATTTTGGGATCCATTGCCAATTTTGATAAAAAGTATATCAGCGTGTAGGGAATGTTTGCGTGCATTGGCCCATATATATTTGACCCCCCAAAAAATGTCTGGGGGGGGTGGGGGAACAGTCCGTAGTTGAAAAATGTGGAGCGAATGGCACCGCGCGGCTAGATTGTCATCGAGCGGCGAGATTTCCCGGCCGAATTTTCACGCACCCAGGGGATAGAACCTGAGGGAGGAGGGGGTGGGTTACCGTGTAATATCACGTATATCTCCTTTTTTTATCCCTTTTAGGCTATGTAGAGTACGTATACATGTGTAGGCCACCCATATAACAATGAATATGCCTCATAGTGACCAAAAATTGCAATATATAAGGGAATTATCAATAAATTTGTAGGCGGGAATGAAGACGGGTTGGAGGTTTGGCGGCAATTTATGAGATGAGAGTGTGTTTTGCGCTATAATATCACGTATATCTCGTACTTAGAGCACTGTCATGCTATAATACAGACGTGTACGTATGTAGGCGTCTCGTATAACAATATATATACCGCATATAGAGCAATTCATGCGATATTTACGCACATTTCAATGAGTTTCTATGCGTGAACCAAGGTGTGATTGAGTTGTGCTGGGAATGGAAGGGGCAGAGGGTGTGTTGCGCCATAAATATCACGTATATCTCGTACTTAGAGCACTGTCATGCTATAATACAGACTTGTACGTGTGTAGACGTCCCATATAACAATATATATACCGCATATAGACCAATTCATGCGATATTTACGCACATTATCAATGAGTTTCTATGCGTGAACCAAGGTGTGATTGAGTTGTGCTGGCAATGGAAGGGGGAGAGGGTGTGTTGCGCCATAAATATCACGTATATCTCATACTTAGAGCACTGTCATGCTATAATACAGGCTTGTACGTATGTAGACGTCCCATATAACAATATATATACCGCATATAGACCAATTCATGCGATATTTACGCACATTATCAATGAGTTTCTAGCAGACGGAAGCCTAAAAGGGTGGGTGGGGGTGGGTGGGTGGGGGGAGGCAGGAAGTGAGTCGTGGAGAGAGTGAAGGCAGGGAGATCTATCAAGAAACATACGCAGCTGTGTGATAATTGTGGAGGCGCCCGAGGCGTATGGATGTCTTGGGATTTTGAACCTTATGTCTAGCAGGTGTCTGGGGTTCGTTGCCACCCAGAGGTCTACAATAACATGAGTCAGGAATGGAGAGAGAGAGAAAGTGAGACATGCGTATGTCGTACGTATAAATGGCTTTCAGAATTGCATTTTTATGCAAGCAGACATTGCATTTTAGACACATGTGAAGTACCACAGAAATATGTAGGCCATTGACTGTAAATAAAGTACTATATTATAGACCAGGAACGAGGGTGGTCAGTAAACATCGGCAGTTAACCTTTTTTGATAGAAAGCTAAATATAGACTGGTGTCGCCTGACACTTGCGAAAGGGTAGATTGCCACCAGAAAACTTATATTTATTTATTTATTTCCAAGTAATATGCAATCTAAATGTATATTCGAGACCTACTGCAAGTATTTGTATGACAGTCATGACTATGTATAATCCAATATACCCGCGTAAGGGTGTACGCGAGATATAAGAAAGATGGTTGAGCAATTTTCGACACCCACACAGTTATTATTCATTATTATTTACAATATTATACAATACAAATGTATTTGTGAAGAGTATTTTATGCATTATTGTATTTCTACAAATTTTGTTCCCAGACAAAGCTGCTGTGGCTGGAGGGAGCGGCAAGGGTCACCCACTGACCGCTTGACCCTGTGATAATGACTGGAGTCACACTGAGAGGGGCAATTTTGTTGAGTGTTTGGGCAATTTTTGACAGAGTAAAGTTATATAATTACTAATTTTTGACAGAGACAAACTTTTATAAACCTTTGCATGATATAATTGATAATCCCATCAATTTACAAACGTAAATTGGTGGGATAATTCATTCTTTTTTGTATATTGTCATTTCGATTGTAGACACAAAGTTTTGAGTGACATTTGGTATGAGCTCCTGTGGCATGGTTGGTAAGGTTGCGGACTGGAAAACTCAAAGTGTGGTAGGGTAGTGGGATCGAATCCAAGAGGGGGTTGTGGGGAAGGTTTTATAATGTTTAGATACATTTTGATAAAACAATTTTTTTACAAGATCATGCCATTGTATTCAAACAATATGAAATATTCGTAGAATATATCATATTGTAAGAATACAATGACATGACCTTTTTTTTTTTTTTTTTTATCATCTTAGTAGGTTTGACATGATTTATTGAACATATTTATTTGGGTACAATTCATTTGAGGTAAGAAAATATATACACATTACTTTGGCTATAACAAACATATATATTGATATACTAAAAAAGAAGGCATATTACATGGAAATTTTTGAAACTTATAAACTAAATAATGAAAGATACAATTATATAATGTAAAAAGCTATATCACAGGGACATCTTTGGAACTTATACATTATATAATATATATGTAATATTATGAGGTAGCGTGATCAATTTGGTCAGGTCAGGTAAGGTAGGGCGCGAGTCCAGGGCAGGGCAGGGCAGGGGGTGGCACTCAGTAGTTTTTGTACATGTGGTAGTCCCTGAAGCAGTCACCCAAGCAGAGTGCAACTTTGCATTCAGCTCACATTGAGGTGACTCTTTTGGGTACGTGGGGTTTCCTGACACTGGTGCTGCAGACGTGGCACTGCACCTGCCTGTGACGAGTGCCAACCAGCTCGGTGTTGGTTGGGTAGTGTCTTTCCACCCCCAGCTGGATGCGGTAAGGGACGTGATCCCCACACCATGCCGTACGTCTGTGAGTGGTGGTGCCATACTTCTCCAGGAGTTGATATTCAATGTTGTACACAAACTCCCGGAATTTTAGCTTCTGGTTTGGGGCCATCTCTCTCTTCACCAACCACAAGTTGTAGGCGTTGAGCATCGTGATGTCAACTAGGTGGAGGAAGAGCTTGTGATACCACTTCACAGTCTTCCTCAGACACTCAACGCCTGACAGTTGACAGTCAGACTTGTCCACCAGGCGCATGTTCTTTGTGTAGTCCACTACCATGTCGGGCTTATAGATGGTCTTCTTGGTTCGGTAGTGGATTTTACCAGAGTCCATCTGGGCACCTGTGTGGACTGTGGAAAGCAGGTGAACATCTCTTTTGTCCTTCCACTTCAGGGCTACCACTTTCCCGGACTTTTCCAGTTGGTTGTACTTCTGCCCCCTTCGTCGCCTTCTTCGGACATGCCTCTCGCGGTGTTCCTGGGCCAGTTCGTCTTCAGAAGGTGTGTCACTGGAGGAGGCATCTGACAGAGGAATGACATCACCTGTGAACTGGGGCATAAACTTTCTTGTCTTTCTGACAGTCCCACATGACCCCGTTTGGTTGTCATGAAGAAACTCGCAGAGAGCAGGAGAAGTATACCAGTTGTCAGTGTAGATGATGTGGCCTTTGCCCAGGTAAGGTGCCAACATTTTCCTGATGATGGCACCTGACATGCCCATGGGGTCACCGGCAGCGGCTTTCGGTACGTTAATGTCAGTTCCTGTATACACGATCATGTCAAGCACTATTCCAGTTTCACAGTCGCACAACACGAAGAGCTTGATTCCGAACCTATGCTTTTTCAAGGGGATATACTGCTTGAAAACAAGACGTCCTTTGAAGAGCACGAGCGACTCATCAATCACCAAATTGAGGAAGGGGTAAAAGTATTTCCTATACCTCTCCAACAACATGGTGAACACATCCCGAACTTTCCATATCCTGTCAATCCTGTTAGGATTTTCGTTGTCTGCAAAGTGCATAAATCTTAGCAGCAACAAAAATCTGTCACGAGTCATGAACTTATTGAAAATTGGGGTGGCGATGAGAGGGTCGTGCTTCCAGTAGTGTTGCAACACATGCTTCTTGCAAAGAGGCATGAGGAACAACAAGGCAAAAAACTTCATGAATTCTTCTACAGTCGTATCCACCCAGCCTCGTATTCTCGCTTTTGGAGAAATGACGTCCAATTTGCCAAACACCCACCTGTAGTAGGCGTTTGTTTGGGCAACGATGTAAGTCATTACCTCCATATCGAAAAAAGCGAGGAAGAACTCGCTTTCGTTTGAGTTTTCGTCACAGGGCCAGTCATCAGTTGTACTTGACGTACCAGGATTGAACTGGGGCACGTCAGGCACAACATTGACCCCGTCAGACCACTCAAACGAAGGCATGCCAGGGATCGGAATGTCGTCTACGTCTGCTTCTGCGTCTGAAATATCGCTGCCATGTTCGCGATACAACACAGCATCATCATCACCCTCCTCTTCACTAGACAGACGCCCTTCTTCATTTTCATCACCGACGTCTGACTCACTTCCACTATCCACTCTCAAATCCCCCCACCCTTGGTCCCGTCCTAGGGCGTCGTCGCCGAAACCCGCAGGGCTGCCAATGCCCTGCGAATCACCACCAAACAGCAGGGCGGCGTACTTGGATGGTGTCAGATTTGTTCTGCTCGCTCTAGCACGTAGGGGCGTCTTATGGGCAGGGGCAGGGGCAGAGGGGCCGGCAGGGGCGTCGGCAGGGTCGGCGTCGGCACGGGCGGCAGTGGTGCGTGGTGCAGTGGGCCTGGAGGCAGGCAAGATGATGGTGGTGCCTGTCGCCCCTTTCCCTTTCCCTTTCCCTCTTCCTTGGGTAGGGGCGGCAGGGCCGGCAGGGCCAGCAGTCGCTTTCCCTCTCCCTCTCCCCTTCCCCTTCCCCTTCCCTTTTCCTTGGGCAGGGGCGGCAGGGACAGCAGGGGCGGCAGAGGCAGGGGCAGCCGGGCCAGGGGCGGCTGGTGGTGGTGGTGGCAGGGTCACTGTGGCAGGCGTACGGGTTCTCTTCCCTACGCCCGTGCTTTTGATTCTGCCTGCCCCCGCTGGTTCTGCAGCCTTAGGGCGACCTCCTGCGTCGGTGGCAGTGGTGGTGGTAGTGGTTGTTGCAGTGGTCTGGGTCGTCGTGACAGTGTCCCCAAAGTCCAATGACCTCTGTGCCATTGCCCTGCTTGCACGTGTTTTACGTGCTTTTGGTGCTGGTGCTTCGTCCTATGAGCTGTAGGGCGTGTCGTACTGGTAGCTAGGGTTTCGGGTAGCCACCCTCTGCCTTCCACGGCGGCTGACACCACCAGAAGGAGGGCTGGTTGTGTCATCAGGGTGCGAGCGTGAGGGACGTGTGGGCTCCATGACTAGTGCTTGGGTTCTGGCACGGTGGTGCTTGTACGAGTGCGGGGCGAGCGTGTGGCAGGGTGGTATCGAGAGTTGCCATGTAGTACTACACCCACACCAATTTGTAGCCGCCTGCCTATAAACCCGCAGTTTTGGTATGTGTTCAAAAGCCTTACTCTTAAGAGTCTTCCCGCAGTCTGCTGGGGGAACTCTTAAGAGTCTTCCCGCAGTTCCCGGGTTAAGTGTTGAACACAGAGCTAAAATGTTTAGAATTTGAATATTGTCTCCGACAGGAGGAAGATATTTAAAGATTTTTTTTATGTTTTTTTTCCTGGTATACAACGGGAGTAGGGGGAAAACACGCCAGAACAGCAGATGCCAGAACAGCAGATGCCAGAACAGCAGATGCCAAAACAGCAGATGCCAGAACAGCAGATGCCAAAACAGCCGATGCCAGAACAGCAGATGCCAGAACAGCCAATGCCAGAACAGCCGATGCCAGAACAGCCGATGCCAAAACAGCCGATGCCAAAACAGCCTTGGCATTGCCTGAAATGTCAATGACCCCGTCCTTACCTAACATGACGCAACCTAATTAAGTCTACGCGCTTTAACCTGCCCAACCTAACTTAGAACTTCCACTCTGTTGTTGCTTGATTTCCTTTGTACTCCTTTTGTTGCTTGATTTCCTTTGTACTCCCTTGCCTTATAAAAAACACGCCTTACCCCCATAAGTTGTCTGATGATATCGGAGTAGCCTAGCTGGGTACAGGACTCTCTCTCTCTCTCTCTTACTCCATAAAAACACGCCATACCCTATAAAAACAAGTCTACCCGGGTGCAGGACTCTCTCTCTCTCTCTCCCTTGTCTTATAAAAACACGCCTTACCCCCATAAGTTGTCTGATGATATCGGAGTAGCCTAGCTGGGTGCAGGACTCTCTCTCTCTCTCTCCCTCCCTCCCTTGCCTTATAAAAACACGCCTTACCCCCATAAGTTGTCTGATGATATCGGAGTAGCCTAGCTGGATGCAGGACTCTCTCTCTCTCTCTCTCTCTCTCTCTCTCCCTCCCTCCCTTGTCTTATAAAAACACGCCTTACCCACATAAGTTGTCTGTGGTGATATCGGAGTAGCCTAGTGGGGTGTGGGGCTCTCTCTCTTACCCCATAAAAACACGCTGCACATGCATATACAGAGGTCTCTCTCCATAAAAACACAGCACACACACACACGCTCTCACACAAACACACACGTCCTCACAGCCACACACACACACACAAGCACACACACACACACACACACACATCCACACAAGGCACACATACACACACACAAGCACGCATGCACACACACACACACATCCACACACACGCATACGCGTATCTAGCTAGTGATGGCTTACGTAACATGTAGGTACGATCACAGACTACTCCGATATCACCCGATGTAGGAGGGCTACATGCATGCACGTGCGTGCATGTGGGAGGGGGCTTACGTAACATGTAGGTACGATCACAGGCTACTCCAATATCACTCGATGTAGGGGAGTCCATGTATGGATGCGTGCGTGCGTGTGTGTATCATTAGCAGTGTATATAAGCAGTCACGTCTCTACATTAACAATCATAGACATTCAGGATGAAGCCCCAACTACCTCCTGAAAGCCCTCCCTCCGCCAGCCTCCCAAGGGGCATAGGGGCTGGTCGTAAGGACATTCGAATGTCTCAAACCCCTCCCGCTAATCACGACACTGATTCCTACAGCGATATAACACTCTACAGAGAAGGATCTCAGGATGCGAGTGACAATGACAGCGTGCTTCCTTCACCCGCTGCGGGGGTTATCGATTGTATCTCCCCTACCCCCGACCCTCAACCTATCAGGACTTCCACACCCAAATCGGGTAAGTAAAATATTTATGTGTGTATGTGTATGTGTGCGCATGTGCGTGTGTGTGTGTGTGTGTGTATGTGTGAAATAAAGCCGATATAAAAAATATAACTTGTAATTAACGCCCAAATCTCGTGAGTAAAATATATATTTATTGCTATAAATTATATGTTTAGCTTGTATACTTAACTTTCATCATATTTGTTTAGTTTGTATACTTAATTTTCATTACTGATATTTGTTGCTATGAATTATATGTTTAGCTTGTATACTTAATTTTCATCACTATTTATGCTATTAAAACCCTTTGAGTGTATGATTGTAATAAGTCTACGGTAATGCGTACGTCTGTGTGTGTGTGTGCGATTGTGCACGCGCAGGGTGTTTGTGTGCATGCGTGTGTGGGCGTGTGGGGTGAAATAGAGCTGATGTCAAAAATATTGCGTATAATTAACGTATACTATCCCTCCATTATAGACTGTATGAGTGACAGCCCCGTCCCCCGTGCTCAGTCGAAGACGTCAAAAAAACACCTCAGGAGGGTGTGTAATTCACCCTCACTCTCACCTATCCATCGTCCTCTTAACAGAGTTCTCAACCTATCAGGACTTCCACACCCAAATCGGGTAAGTAAAATATTTATGTGTGTGTGTGTGTGTGTGTACTTACTCTAGTTGTACTTACTCTAGTTGTATTGCGGGAGTGAGCATGCTCGTTATTTCCCGCCTCCTATATGTGTAGGTGTTATATGTATCGTTGGAATGGCTGTGGATGTGTGTGTAGTCTGTATTTTTAGCCAATTGGCGACATCGGAAACGAAGGCTTAGGGTGGATCTGTATGGTACCATTCTCACTATAGACGGTACCGTCTCGCCCGAAGGCTTAGGTAGCCATCAGCTTAGGTGAACCATATGATACCCATCTCGCCTTGTACCATTTTTGCCAACCCCAGATGGGACGTCACAACGTCGTCCACTTATTCCAGGTACCTATTTACAGCTAGGTGAACTGAGGCTAACACATGAAAGGAGACAAGCCCAATTTGTCTCCGCCCGGCCGGGGGATTGAACCCCCGACCCCTCGTATGTGAGACGAGAGCTCTACCTACTAGGCTACGGGCTGTGTGTGTGTATGTGCGCGCGCGTGTGCGTGCGTGTGCCTGTATGTGTGTGAAATAAAGCCGATGTAAAAAATATAACTTGTAATTAACGCTCAAATCTCGCGAGTAAAATATATATTTATTGCTATAAATTATATGTTTAGCTTGTATACTTAACTTTAATCACTGTTTATTATTTATGCTATTAAACCCCTTTGAGTGTATAATTGTAATAAGTATACGGTAATGCATGCGTGTGAAATAAAGCCGATGTAAACAAATATAGCGTGTAATTAACGTATACTTTCCCTCCATTATAGGACGTATGAGTGACAGCCCCGTCCCCGCCCCCCATGCTCAGTTGGAGACGTCGAAAACACATCTCGGGGGTTGTGATGGTCATAACGATTTCCCTCCTCCATCCCCCCAACCCGGCCCCAGCGGGTATCAAGCCAGGTAAATGAAATTCTACGTATACATACACGCGCACACACACACACACGCACACACATACATACATACATACATACATACATACACACGCACACACACACACACACACATACACATACACACACATACACACACACACACTTCTAAGTTTAATTTCCGATAAATCTAATGTATTTTTCCACATATAGATTTTGTTTAGTATTTACCATTTTGACATTTTTTATTCTGATAATTTCGTTATATTAAGTTGAACAGTAGCCTTTTACCTCGTTTTCAAGTTTATACAATTTTAATTTCTAATCATTGTTTTATTCTATTTAAGATCCCGCCCCCCGCCGCCGTCCTCGTCATCACCATCCTCATCACCCCCATCAACCCCACCTCCGATGACACCCCTCCCCGCTGAAATACCCGCCAACTTCGAGGGGGGGATGCAATATATAAACTTTCGCATCCCTAGAGACGTTGCCAACGATGGGATAGGATTCCTGAGCCGCATGCGACCCCTACTCATCCTTCAAATCCAAGAGCTTTTCGAGGAATACAACGATGGCCTAGGTCACTTCCCGGCTCTTAAGGTGTACGCTAATTTTGTAATCAGACTGGTTCGACAAGACCTCGAAAGCGACACCCCCACATATAGAGAGCACTATATGTGCACCTCCGCTCGCATCCTATCGCACGATGAAGTAGAAGACTTCATCGATGAGCTAATTGAATACCTTCTCAAAAGATGCGAGGACAGTATATCGGAAGAAGAGGGTAGCGGGTATTCGATGGATATTATCCTAAAATTCGGGATCTTCTTCGGCTTCATTAAACTCATTATGACTTTAGGTCGGCATGAGTGCTATCCTCATAAAGTCCGAGGAAAGGCCCACATCTATAACCCTACAAGCCCGAACGATGACTGTGTGATGACGGCTCTCAATGGCCACGCCCAGCTGAAGCGAGGTCTACCCCTTCCAGCTCGACGTCATATTCCAGCCGGTCTCGTGGAGATGGGCGATGTACCCAGCCCGGCGGCGTGGGATGACCTCAAGAAACTCGAGATGCTAAACGGTTTTAGCATCCGAGTCTACGGCCTCGAACAACCACGCAACGACCCACTCCACCTCATCTTACTCCGGAAGGGGGCTAGCACCAGGGACCCCGTTCATCTTCTACTTCTGAATAACCGCCACATAGTCCTCATTAGCGACTTTAACGCGTACCTACGGAGTCTCACTCGCTCGGGGAGGTTCTACTGCTGGCGATGTCTCTTCGGGTTTATGTGTCAGGAGGAGCTAGTCGAGCACGGATCAACATGCCCCACTGGGCTAACCCGACTTAAGTTTCCCCCCTCGGATTCTAAGGTTAAGTTTGCCCATCATGCAAAAGCGTATGAGCCCTCTTACGTCTGCTTCTACGACTTTGAGTCGTTGCTCATACCCCCACCTCCCGGATCGTCTCCCTGCATTGAGACGCATCACAAGCCTATCGCCTACAGTTACATCATCGTCAGCCGGTCGGGCGAGGTAACGAGGAGTGGATCGTACAACGGCGTGGACTCTGCGGATCATTTTGTTATGACCATGCTGCGGACCTGGGCTGATGTGAAAAAAACAGCGTGTATTACCCAATACACATCACCCCTGAACAGCAGGGCCGGCACAAAGCGCAAACGCATTGCACGATATGTGAATCGGCATTCCTCAAAGGGAAAGGCTCGGGGCACAGACATCACGACCACGAAGTACCGGTCAACAATTACCTAGGCGCTACCTGTCCTAGATGTAACCTTCAAATGACTAACCACAAGGATCAGCTGACCCTCATCGCGCACAACGCCAACTACGACTTAAGTATGCTGCTGCGTGAGCTTACTTACACCGATCTTAAAATCGATCTACGTCCCAAACAAACCCCCTACAAGTTTCACGAGGTCATGATAAACAAGAAACTACGATTCATCGATAGTTACGCCTTTATGCCGGGATCTCTGGCTCAATTGGCCAAGCAGTTTATCGCCGGGGGTAACAAACCGAGGTACACCGAAGCCATGCTGAAGGATGTCGGTGTTCCCTCGGAGGCCCTGTCTCTACTAACATCTGGAAAACAAGTCCTCTGCTACGACTACCTCGACTCTCCCGCTCGTCTCTCCGAACCGCGTCTCCCACCGCGTGAGGCCTTTTACAACTCTCTCCTGCAGCAAGAGCTCTCTCAAACCGACTATGAGCATGCTCAGAGAGTATGGGTCATCGCGGGATGCAAGACCCTCGGGGGTTACATGACTCTGTATATGAGAGTCGACGTTGGACTCCTCTGCGACAGTTTCCTCGAATGGCGCGCCATCCTCAGGAACCAGTGGCGGCTGGATCCTATAAACTACACGTCTCTCCCCGGATTCGCCTTCGACTCCTTCCTCATGTCCATGGGTGTGGTGTTGGACGTTCTCAGTGATCCCGAGATATATCACCGGATACAAGCCAACGTTCGGGGTGGCTTCTGTAGTGTCGTGCGGTGCCATGTCAAAGCCAACAATAAGTTCACCAACCCAAGCTTCAACCCTCGGACGGACACTAGTACCTTCCTGAGCTATCTGGATTTTTGTAGCTTGTATCCGACGGTAATGCAGGAGAAGTTACCCTGTGGGGAGATGAGGGAGCTACTCAATCAAGAACTCGAGGGATTCCTGAGGTCCCCACTAGCGGAGGTGAAGACCGACGGTGAATACGGGTATCTAGTCTACTGCGACACCGCTGCGGCTACCCGTGAAGTGGCCGAAAAGACCGACGACCTCCCCCTCATCATCACCCAGCAGAACATAACCCCGAGCGTCATGTCTGAGGCCACGCGGGGGTGGTACGTGGCTGAAGACCGCAAGCCGCCGAAGCAGAACGTGAAACTCATCGGAACCCACGCCGCTCAGAAGAATATGCTCTTTGCCCTTCCCCTGCTGCAGCAACTGATTAGCCTCGGGTTGGTGGTAGAGAGGGTTACCCAAGTCTATACTTTCCGCCAGGCAAGTTTTTTGGCTGGGTTCATAGCTGGAAACATCGAGGCTCGGAGAAATGCAACGTGCCCCATCAAGAAGAATGCGATCAAGTGCATATCTAACTCCATCTTCGGGCGGACTTTGATGAACCCCGCAAAGTACAACCAGAACGTGGATTTGGTGACCAAACGAGAAAAGTTCCTCACGATAGTACGAAGCCCGTACTTTAACCCTTAATTAGCGGCTCACCACATAAGTCGAGTTAAATAAAGCTGGACTATGTGGCGGCGCTCGACATAACTCGAGTGGCAATTTCAGCACGTAATGTTGCTGAGAGAGAGAGACAAGTGGTGGCAGGAGAGTAGCGAGCGTATGACTGCTCCAGACCACCGCGGCGAACATACTGACACGAATCCCAGCTCCCTCCTCCCTCTCTCACTCGCTATATAAGGAATTGTATCGGGAAAGTGGCTAATTACATGCTTTTTGCACTCGCGTTGCACGGTTATTGCAAGAAAACTAGCCATCATAAAAGGATCGTTATGGTGTCATTCGAAAGCTCTGTTTATGCCCTTTCAGGGATAGGTACTTGTTTTACGTTCTGGGTCTTATTTAGGCATGAAAATGATCACGTAAACAGCCCTATTTTGGCTAAAAACACCCCGCTGGGCGGTACATATAAATAAACCGCATAGGCCGCTCGTAAGGTGTTAAACGTGTCGACTCACTCGGTAAGGATCGGGTCATGATGATCCGACACCGCCGTAACGTCCAAGTCAACCATCCCAACTATGTGGGGTTCTACATCCTCGAGCTATCCAAGTTAAAACTCTACCACTTCTATTACAGGGTTCTCAAACCCCACTACGGTGAACGAGTGAAGCTAGTCTACTGCGACACCGATTCGCTCGTCACTTCTATAGAAACGGACGACCTGATGGAGGAGTATGCCCGGGAACCCCTCAAGCAGTACCTCGACCTCAGCAACTTCACCCCCTCGCATCCTCTGTACAGCGAGACCAACAAGGGCCGGCTGGGATGCCTCAAGTCTGAAGTCGGTGAAAGGGTGATCTCGGAGTTTGTGGGTGTACGCCCCAAGTGTTATTTCATTCTGATGACCGGCAATGACAGGCTGAGCTCGGCCAAGGGAGTGCCTCAGCGGGTCAAGGCAACTATCACCCACCAGAGATATCTGGATGCCCTACAACTACAACGCTCCTTCTCATTCGTCTATCGGGGTTTTACCAACCGCCGTGGGGACATGTGCACGGTCTCCTACCCGAAAAGAGGCATATCCACGGTGGAGGATAAGAGGTACTACCTCAACGTCTTCGAGTCACGATCCTACGGGCATCCTGATAATCGGGAGGGTCAGCCTGAGGGGGAACAACAGCGGCAGCGGCAGCGGGAGGGGGAGGTGAGAGAACAACGACGACGGAGACGAAGACGGGAGGATGAGGAACGATGGGAGGATGTGGGGTTACGACGGGATGCGGGTCCCGCACGCGGGCTTTGGTACGCTCGGGATGAGGAGGCGGGAATGTACTTTCCGGAGGCGGTGAATGAGGAGGATATGCTACTAGCCGATGAGCTGTTTGCTCATGAGATAGAGGACAGGATACTAGCCGATGCACTGGATGCGAATGAGGAGGAGGAGGAGGAGGATCAGCTACTAGTCGATGCGCTGGATGCTCACACGGAGGGGGAGGAAGAGGAGGAGGAGGAGGAGGTGGAGGGGGATGGGGATGTTGTAAGCCAGGCGGAAACATTGAATGTCCTCATCGATCGGGCTCGCATGAACGCCCTCGACGATGATGATGATGATAATGATGAATGAATGAAGCGGAAACATTGAATGCCCTCACCGATCTGGCTCGCATGAACGCCCTCGACGATGATGAATTTCCAAACATGATTACCCGTAAACCATAAATGATGTATTTTCAATAAAGCAGATGCGAGGTAAATTTCCAAACATGATGACTCGTAAACCATAAATGATGAATTGTCAATAAAGCTGATTAACTGTAAAATTATGAATTTTAACTCATCGATCTGGCTCGCATGAACGCCCTCGACGATGATGATGATGATGACGAATGAATGAAGCGGAAACATGATTACCAGTAAACCATAAATGATGTATTTTCAATAAAGCGGATGCGAGGTAAATTTCCAAACATGATGACTCGTAAACCATAAATGATGAATTGTCAATAAAGCTGATGAACTGTAAAATTATGAATTTTAAATTTCTCCTCTCCCATAAATGCTTATGATGACCTCTATTCTCTAGTTATTAAGCGGTAAGATACGTTGAGGGATAATAAAAGCTTAGTCTGTCCATTTTTTTTTTTTTTTTTTATTGGGTCAAGAGCGCAATCGGCGTAACTATTCTCTAAACGCCGATACTCCCGCAGCGGGTGGCGGGGCTGGGCGGGCGGGCGGGCGGGGCGCGGCGGGCGGGCGCGGCAGCGACGACGACGGCGGGAGACAGCTCACAATCTAGAGAAAAACGGGGTTAGAGACGGCAAGGATGACTAAGGGTAGGTTAACATCTCAATTCATATACCGTATGAGAGAGAGAGACTAGAGTCTTCTACGTACTTACGGGCACACGTTGAAGGTCCGTTGACAGGCGGGCATGCTAAACTTGTTATACGCGAAACGTAAGACACGTTCATCATTCCCGGGGTAGTCAGTCCGGGAGAACTCGTTACGTATCTTCCCTAGCGTTTCTCCGGCCCCCGTGTGAGTGATGAGGTGAGTAAAATACATGGCATAGGCCCCGCACACGTCGCTACGGGTTCCTTGGAGTCTAAACGCATTTTTAAATATGGGGAGCCCGGGTCTCTCGAGTCCTTTAAAATAGTCGGAATAGACTCGAGGGTCTAGGCCGTAGCTATCCAGACCTACTATTCTACGAGCATCACGGTAGATACAGAGCCAATGCTCCATATTTTTTTTAGACCAACTCGGTAGAGTGTTGATTATACACACGGCGGGTTTCCCCGCGTGTCCTCGGAGTAATGTCTCGACCTCATCCGCTAATAGCACCCCCAGAAACACCGCCTCCTTTACCAGAGCCCCCCGTACCCCTCTTTCAATTTCCAAATTGTTCATCCCTATCCTCCTCAGGCTCGCATGTCGCACTGTAGTCGTCGGTCACCGTTTATAGTTAATATACCGACCGTCTCACCGAATAATAAAACTAGGGTATTACCCTCCGAGCCTCCGGTCATATTTAGGTTGACCCGCAGCCCTCCATTTATTTCCACGGGCATATTATCATTCAGGTTTTCAGCCCTCAAATCAAAGCAGCAAATCGTGGCTCCATTGGCGAAAGCCTCTTTAGTAATTGAATGCTCTCGATGGAGACCCAGAGCATCCAACGTGCGGTAATACAGCTCGGAACAGGCGTGGGGGAAACCGCAGGACACATTATAGACGACGCGACCGTTAGCCGTCACGTTCACTCTACTTAAGTTCCCGTGTGGCAGATACAGAGGGTTAAGCGTATAATCACCCACTTGGGCGGTCATACTCATCATGACCATCGTTAGCTTTTCGGGGATGACGCTGCCCCACGGTTGGTCGTAAGTGGCGGAGGTCTGGCCTTGAGCCAGCACGTATGTTTTAAAGAGAGTTTTGGCGAATGTAAATTTTATAACGGATCCGCCGCTTAACGAGGAGTTTAGAGCGTGTAAAGCGTCGGGGTAGGGGAATAACCGGGTATAAAGCAATTTGATGGAATCGACGTGGAGTCGCGTCTTATCTCCCTCGATGGGTACGTTCATTAGCCAAGCGTTACTCGCCAGTTCGAGACGGAGTCGCACGGGAATACCGTCGGGTAGATAACTGTCTAGCGTACTAATGTCGAGGAATAAAGGAGCGCATAGCTCCAGACCGGGGGTCTTGAACTGCTTAGAGAGGTCCTTTCGAGCAGGAGTAAAGTAACTCTCCTCTATCTTCAGGGTGAAACCCCCGGGTGGGCATGAGAAATTAGCCAAGGATCCCACCGTGTTCATTTTGCCCGGGGTCAAGGTGGTGAGGGCTTTAACGTAGGAACTGTAACCGTAGAGAATATTAGTTTCAACGGGTACATCACCGAGAAAACACTGCACGGATTTGAAAAGACTGTGGGCTGTGTTATTCGAGAACTCAATGTTCGAGGCATCCCCAAGGGCGGTTGCATTATCCTCTTGGGTTAGCCGTAGAGCGGCGTGTATGACCAATTGACTCAAGTCAATAAAGCTCCCCGGAGTCCCGGGAATGAGGAAATCAACGTATCGGTCGGTTAACTTCATGTTGAAACCTAGATTGCTAGGCAACACGTCGGCATCTTGCCGGGAGGCTATGGTAGCTTCCAAGAGACGGGTCTTGTTGGGACGGGGGAATAATTCACTGACACCGGCGGCGTATTGACCCACGGGGGTCTGCTGACCCACAGCCCCTTCCGCGGTTGCCATGTTCGCCATCTCGACGCTAATACGATACTGATTTACAGCGAGGAAAATACATCCTTCTTATAGCGTCTCCCCATCGTCTTCTTTTTAATTTTAATTTTAACCGTTACCCTATTTTTACCATCCCCCCCTCGTCATCTTTACGGCCGCGTTCTTCAGAGCGTTCAACCCGTGTCTTTTTAGGGACCCCCTTAGGTTATTACCCTGAGAGATATCCTCCATGACATTGCTTCCAAACTCACGCGCGGAAGGAGCTATGACATTTCGTAATAGAAACGGGAAGGCTCTTTTAGCGAGACCCGCTAAGGTAGAGAACAGACCCCCACCCCGACGGTAGCTGGGCTCGTAGACGAGGGTGGCAATATCGTTGACACCGCCCCCGTGAGATACTCTCCGTCCACCGGGAGCGAAAAGAGAGCGATACCCCCCCGCGGAGGTAGGGATGAATGTAACTCGCATGCTGTTAGGGAAAAGACTGCCGACGCTTGGCTCGACGAGCTATTAATATAGCCTGACAGGGCGAATGTGAAGTAAGCACGTTACGTGTTGACCCTCCTCGAAATACATGGGACGGCCTTTCTGGTCTGTGATTTTAATGGAAATGCTATCTATAATTTTAGGTTTGAGTGGTTTATAGATGATAGGATGCACGCCTTTCGATAGCCCGTCGGAGAGGGAAAAGGCATCGAGAATATTTACATTGACCCCGGCGAATCTCGAAGGGTTGACCAGGTCACTGTATATGAGCACGCACTGAGCATCACCGTTCGTTAAGGTGGGAAACGGGCTAGTATGATATAGAAACGCGTTACCCCCTTCGGTGAGAACGTCTACGGCGGAGGTAAACACGTCGTAGGATTCTAAGGGACTTAAGCCGAGAAGTTGGGCTACTCGCTCTTCGAACCGTATCTTCACGGATGAGATGCTCGGATGGGAATCGCGGTAGCAGCGCACCGTAAGATGATGGTCCAGACTCATTTGACCGAGGGAGAGTATCGGGTATGGGCAGACCAGACGGTCATAGGCGCTTGTATCGTAGGCTCGGTCGCGGGTAAGGAGACCCCTTAATATTGACCCTAATTCAGTATTAACCCGATCGATAAGGTATTCAGTGTCCTGACTCAAGATATTTCCCCAATTAGTCGTAACCATCTTACGCTTTTCAATAGCGCCTTCGGGACTAAGCTGCACGTAATCTATATGCACGCCACAGCCCGCCTCGTGGTTCTTAACGATATAGTAACGTTGAGGGAGTAACACATTTAACAGGCCAACTTCGTATTCCATGTCCTTGTTCAGCGTTAAGGTTTGTAAGTTGTTGGTAAAACTACCTGTATTATTGGGGTATATGTCACCGTCAGCGGCGCTAGTAACGTAGACATGATGTGACTCCATCTTGGAACTGAGAGAGACTGTCGTGAAGTTGGCTCGTTTCTTATATTTATAGCTACCTACAAGAAGGATGAGGAGAATAATACACGATGGGTAATGCTTAGGTATTTATTAACACGGAGAGTAATACACGATAGGTAAAGCTTAGGTATTTATTAACACAAAGAGAGAGAGAGAGAGAGAGTCATTGAAGGAGATCACGCGTGCATTATTAGGAATTGAGAGGGGTCTGACATTGCCGTACCGTAGTTTCATCCTTCTTCTCGCTCGGGCCACCCTCCTCCTCCTCCTCCTCCTTCGAACGCGGGCGTTTTTGCCCCCGAGTGAATTCCACGCTGTCTTTCTCATCGGTTAACCCCATCCACCACTTGTCCAAGATGATGCAAGATATATTGCGGGTCCTAAGATTCCCGGCTGCGTGGGTTAGGATAGGCAGGTAATCCTGCGTCCATACGTGAGAGGGGAGACCCGCGGTGCCGCATTTGAAGGGTATTACAATGCGGGTTATCTCATGTTCAATAGCCCAATCAACGAGTTTAGTAATGCAGCTAGTAAACATTTTAACTCGGTCCTGATGATGGTCTCGCTTTAACCCCTGTATAAATTGGCTGTCGTGAGAACTGAGTAGGTACTTCTGGTTAATCTCATTGAGCTCCAAGATCATACCGGGAGCGTATTGCGCTAGAAGGCAAGCGATGTAGGGGAGACTAGGATCCGGGGACTCACGTATTATAACGCTCCCGGGCACGCCCCTGTCTTGCCAGCGACATCGGTTTAGTTGATATATAGACGTTCTTTCAGCGTAGAGGTTACTATATGGATACGTCCGATGTAGAAGCGCGGTGAAGCCGGTTGTCTCCCGGCAAACCGTACAGTTGTGAACACCGACAATGATGGTTTTATCGTTACGGTAGCGGGAGTCACCGGGGACCCCTTCCTCGTAGCTGAGCGAGTATGCATCACTTAATCCAAGGTCCTCGTCTTCTTCCAGGAGAAAGTAGAAGGGAGGATGCTCATCCTTCTCACATTTGGATGGGGTAACGTTGCTCCCCAATACCGCCCTCCCCCAACGTGCTGGGGTGTCCACTATGTCCATTCCTCGAGATGTTGATTGTCCCGTCTAGGAAGCTACCGCGTTGGATGTAGGTATTACGGTCTGGAACTGTCGTAGTTGGCTCGTCGATGGGGTAAGAGAGTATAACGGGTCCGCTCTGCCCCGGCGGGCTTTAACACCCCTCGAGCGGTGGGTTGCCGGTTATTGGTTTAATGGGCAACCCCTCCGGAGGGGAACTCACGATGGTTCAATAGGGGACCCAGCCGCGGGTTGCCAACGCGGGTGTTTTAGACGGGAGTAGACTAATTATACCAGCACCATATTGCTTTTTGACATGCATGTTGACAATATGAGAGGGATGAAGACCCGTGGTCCTAATAATTAGATCCACGTCATCACGTTGGGCTTTGGACGGCGTACCTCCTTTACCCGCGAGTAACCCCACGATGTCTAGAATATTGTTGTTGCTAGGCGAGTCCAGTAGCCATCCATCCTTGTCCCATCTAATTAAGGGGTTGTTTTTAACTCGCTCCAGAAGCCCTAAAGCATACGGTATTTCGGTATATTTTACGTGGGCAGGTAGGAGATGATCTAGACTTGGATTTTTGGAAGCATTCGTCATTACTGAAGTGGCTTTCATTAGTACGGGCGGTGGGAGTTTGGTTTTGTGCATAGCCCTCGCCGATTTCTCGTTATGACGCGAATGAGGTGTTGATTTCTTTCTCTTTTTCCTCGATGGGGTCTTAGGGGGGAGTTGCGGGGGGAGGCGGGAGACTGAGCTTGCCGGAACATGTTGGGGGGCCGAGCTTGCCGGGACGTGTCGAGGAGGCGAACTTGTTGGAACGTGTTGCCCGGAGGGGGGGCCCTCGATGCTTGTTAAAACACGTTTGGCTGTGGATTCGGGGAGGAGATAATAGCTACGCATTATGCGAATAGTTTTGAAAGTAGACCGGCAACTGCGGGGAGAAGGGCGGCTAATATACTACCCCCTGCCTTACTACCTAGAATTAATCTCTTTTTGGTTAAAGATGTTTTCTTCCGGGCGACGGCTCGTATATCCTCACGATGGTGGTGTAGCTTTCTTATAATTCTACTATTCAGGGTGAGATGTTTCTTTAGAAAGTTTGAGAATATCTCAGAAATACAGTTTATATGCTCGCGTCCTAGTTGTTTAATGAGGTTCTTCCTTTCCTTGGGGTTAAGTTTTTTAAGTAGCAGTAAAAACTTTTTATGTACAGCGAGTAGGGGAGGCTTACTGCTCATCTTGGCATGAGGTCGGAGGCCTTAATCCAGCTGTCAAAGGAGGTGGGATATCCGACCCAATGTACGAAATAGTGTGTTCCTCCTTTGCTTTTGCGGGTTCTCAGGATATTAATATCGAATGAATCGGGTAGGGAACTGGCCACCAGTTCTGATCTGTAGAAGATGCCCTCTACGGGCTCGTCGGCTAGGTCTTCCAGGAGATAGGTTTTGGGTTGATGCTGGTGTTTTATTTTTCGAATTCGGAATAGCTCAGGGGTGTTCTGCTGAATGTATCCCTTATGGAAAACGGATGAACGAGTGCTACCCACAAGACGCACAATCTCTCCAACGGCTAGCTCAGGACTAATGGGTCTGAAGGGTTTCTGTTTTTTTTTATACATTAGATGGAATTGACGTACAATGTCGGATGGTTGAGTTAATCTATGCACGAGGATGGGGGTTTGTCCATTTTTAATCCAGAGTGAGGGGAATTATTGTAGGCTTCGACCATGTCCTGGAGATGGTTAATATATCGAGGGGAATTCCGCTGTGTAATAAAGCGATATAGCCGGGATTTCAATGTGCGAATGGCTCGTTCGGCGATGGAAGCTTTAATCTCGCTAGAGTGAACGCTATATAACTTAATCTTGCGAGATGTTAGATATTCCTTCACTTTTGTATTATAAAACTCGGTGCCTAGATCGGTGTTCAATCTTCTCACACCCCTGGATTCATCACTTTCCATAATCCTCTTAACAGCCGTTAGCATGGAAGTCGCATCTTTCCGGAGGCAAGGCACGACCTGCATAAAACGAGAAAAGACGTCCACGCAGACTAGCAGGTATGATATATTGTCGTTGTCTTTCTTTAAATGACGCATATTGGCTAAGTCGGCAGCCATGATGATCTTGGGCTTGGGAGAGAGAACTTTCTGCCGGGGGAATTTCTTCGGCTGTAGCTTATGTAGCGTGTAGGTTTTGCTGGTCCTGAGAAATCCCGCCATGTCTCACGGGGTTATGGAAGGATCAATGCCTCGGGCCTTATCCCATAGTTTCTTTTGAGAAGACAACCCGTACGGCTGATCGTGACGGCTGTAGAGAACATGTAATAGCTCTCGATGCTTAGAGCTCACCATTGGAAAACACGTTCGCAGGGTGGTTCACCCGCTATATTTGTACGGAATTGCAGGGCTTCGGGAGTATTTATACCCAAGTCGACTAGGAGATAGCCAAAGGGCTGAGAGAAAACGGCGGATTTGTATATTTCAACAAAATCACTGGCTCGGTCTTTGCCGAATATTTGCCTTCCGAGTAGCTGTATTTGCGATAAGTCACGTTGTCTCAGTAAAAGGAAGTGCGAACAGTTGAGACTAATATTCCTCGCATGTTTACCACCCATGTATAGGTTTTGGGTTATGAAGATACATGAAATGTTATTATGTCGGCCGTGGGTAAAAGCGTCAACGACAAATTTATTTTTTACAGCCTCCATAAATAGATCGTCAAGGACGAATAAGGTTCCTCTTTGATCGTAAGTATCCTCACCGCTTATAGGATTCACTATTTCTGGATGCACGGTTACCTTAGACCCTATTTCTTTATCATGCTGTAGAGGATGCGTGGCAAGGCCGCATATAACAATCTTTTTAAATTTATTATGGTACTTGGTTATAAGTTTATTGACCAGTTCAGATTTGCCCGAATTGCTGTACCCCGCTACTATTACGCGAGCGGGGTGTTTGAATATGTCGAGAGCATCGGAGGTGAATGCTTCCATCATGTTGGCTTCTATTTAACTAAGACCTTTACGAGGTTTGAGCACATATATAACTTGGCCGGACCGTTTTGGCATCGCCCGTTTTGGCATCAACCGTTTTGGCATCGGCTGTTTTGGCATCGGCTGTTTTGGCATCGGCTGTTTTGTCATCGGCTGTTCTGGCATCGGTTGTTCTGGCATCTACTGTTCTGGCATCGGCTGTTTTGGCATCTGCTGTTTTGGCATCTGCTGTTCTGGCATCTGCTGTTTTGGCATCTGCTGTTCTGGCATCTGCTGTTCTGGCATCTGCTGTTCTGGCGTGTTTTCCCCCTACTAACGGGTTCGGCCCTACATGGACACTCTTCGCGTATAAGTTACATACGAACACATGAACATTGTGGAATAATTTATCTATCTATACCTATTAATTTCATGTGAAAGGAAGAATAGGGTACCGGTATTTTACAATATGTAACCAAACCTTGCATTTACAGCTAGCAGCTACACAAAAATATAATAATATTTAGGGAAAAAAAAAATGTTTACAAATATATGCAACCGTTTATTTATAAGGCTATATTAATAGTGCTCTTAGTAAAAAGAAATGGTGCATGGTAAACCAAAAACTTTACCGGTACTCTTATTGTTGGACAAGACGATAATCAAACCCAACACATTTTCGCTGCGTGTTTAACAATACCTCTACCACTCCAATGTAAATCAATATCTGTGGAGGACACCCTAATTGTATTATTATATCAGTGCTTGCACCACACGAGTCTCAACGACAACAAATAGACAATGGAGCAACTTGGTTGAGCCCAAGTACTTTTATCTTCTACTGTACTGCCTATTTCTCAACTTATTCTTCCTCTATCCAAAACTCTCTAATCTCCTACTTTTCCTTTAGCCATCATCATCATCATCATAATTTTGTATTATTATTACAATAAATTATAATTAAATGTTTTATTGTATGATCTGTTTGACCCAATATTAATTATGTTGAAACACCTATAAACTAACTGGACATTAAATATTATAAGTAATAAATGCCAACTATAATCTTATTTGCATTAGGTGAATTCCCACATTTTCATTATTTACAAGATTCCTTAACCATTACATCTATATCCTACTTCATGATTCATTAGGTTGTTGGGTTTATTATTAGTATCCTTGGTTGATGTTTATTAAAATGGTGTGGGCATGAATCTCGTCATCCAATTAACCCTATGATTATGAGGTTTAACTCATTCAGTACTAGTGATATTCTTTTCATCATATTCTGGCAAATATTAGACGATTGTATTATGCTAAATAAGGGCGTCTACTAGTTAAAATGTTACAGACTATCGCATATTATACCTTGGCTACCACGGCCCCTTTCTTATCTGCATATAATAGTCTGAATATAGCTTTAGTGAAATATAAAAGATGTTCCCGGTACCGCAAGAGTTAATAACAAATCTCTATTTATGGTCTAGCTAAGATTTACCAAGGTCCTTCGCTCTATGATATTGAAATTCACCTACTACACAATGACATCCCTTAAGCTACATCACACGTGATTAATATACTGTAGATATAGACATATTAGTTCTATAAATTTGTCATGTTTCAATAATTATAGTCTGCTTTGTCTTACAAACTTCCACCGCCTTGTGTTCGACTTAATAATTCGTGTCAACTGCCTTATTTAATATACCCGAATGTCATACCATATTGGCATTTTGCCTCAACGTTATAATGAAACAGAGTCGAAATTAATTTGGCGCAATCCAATATATTTGACTGAACTGCACTTGTGTATTTGTTTATGTTAATCGAAGGGACAAGAAGAACCAGACCCACTCTCGTGGGTCCATCTATCCACTCGGAAGGAGCGAGAACCGTAGTACTTCCTTCACCACTTACAGGTGGCCTCGCCCAACACTTTAATCTCACCATCTCCAGTGAATTGAGTATAGCTATTTTTAAATATTTAGTAAAAGAAGGAAGTGTAACAATTAACGGTTTTATAGCATCTCAATTAACCCTTCTTAACACCACAGATCCTTCAGTAGCTACATAATTTTTTTTTAAATATAGCTAAATAACAATTAAACCGAACCCTGGTAAGGACGGGGTTAATCTCGGAGGGAGCAGCGCTCGCTGAGGCAGTTGAAAGACACCAATTATCGTCACGTAAGAAAATAATATGCAAGTATGTGTAATGTAATGTCACATTAATGTGCGTGGCCGTGTGTTTGAGTTGACTAGTTACGAAATATGAATACATTTGTGTGAGCGTACCGTAGTTAAGGGGGAGGTGGGTTGACAGGCGAGTATTGGGAATAAGAGTATTGGGAATACACACGTAACAATAATATTTATAACTTTAAATATTCAAAGCATTGAATCAAGGAACCCATTTTATATGTGGGTCAATGATCTCTTGTAATAGTACTGTATATAAACTTTAACAATGAAATACATGCTTACTCCAGATATTGGGATATATGGACTTAATTAATCATAACTGATTTGAAATATGAGAATGCAAAAGTATATTCAAGTCTCAATTGTATCTGATTTAGATAACATTATATGGTTAATATACTTCAATATTCGAATGGATCATAAACCTATATATTGTCCTATGTTTATATAAAATGGCAAATATGAACATCAACTATGTAACCTATTGCTACTTTAACGATATGTTATTTAATTTTAGGAAGGTTTGCAAAGCATGCACAGAAATACTTAGCTACGATAATATAGTGATAAATGAGAGAAAGGAAGGAGAGAGAGGTTATCGTGATATTTATCATCCCGTGGTTATAGTCAGGGCGCTGTTTATAGTCACGGTGGTGCAAACAATCCAGGGAGAGGGGCTTGTAGACGTGAAACAAGAAAGAAAGAGGAAGGGAGATATTTGCTGAGAGAGGGTGATAGAGTGGGGGCGGGGGGTCCGGCAATGTTACCAACACAATTCGCGATTCTCTGCCGGGCAGGTGTAGCAGGAGTTATGTCCACAATAGTACCTGGCTGGTGGGTTGACCCTATATTCTCTGGACCCTGCCTATTGTGTTATAAGCCTCTGTCTCGTATGGTCTATTGCTTCATCAGTCCGTGCCGGGTATATTTTTATCTGTCTCTGCTTGAAATGTTTGAAGGGTTTCTTGGTATGGTTTTTCTTTGTTTAAGGGGAGGAAGACCGTTTTTCTGGACCCCCTTCTCCCTAATATTTATGCCCACTAGTTTTGAGATTATAAGACGTTCGGCCCATTAGTTTGGCGATTTTAACACCTTTCGCTCCATTTCGTTGTCAATTTTGAGACCTTTCATGCAATTGAGGTGTCGATTTTTCCTAACGAGCGATCGCGAGCCTACAATTTTAAGAGGAACCGGCCTTCGGCCGGGAAATTTTTCTACCGGGAAATGTACAAATTTATCTTGAAGTTGGGGTCTAGGGAGTGTTTTCTAAGCTTGATGGAGGTCTAGGGAGGAAACTAAACAAATATATGAATTAATTAATGAATAGGCCAAACAAAGGGTTTGTCTCGCCTCAATTGTGTCTTGGTGTCTCACTCTGTGTGTCGTCCGGTAATGATTTGAAGTGCTGCATGGTTTGCCTTTTCTCTGTTTAATTGTCACTTTATCTCTGCCTGTAGCTCGTGAATGTGTAGAAGTGTTTCGTGGTTTGCCTTCAATCTACAATGTTGTCTATATTTCTTCAAATTCATGTTTTTCTATATATTTGTGTATATCAATTTTCCCTCACTTGTATTCCGGTGATGCAGTTGAATAATGCTTACCCTTGTGTTGACTATTGACTTTCGCACTGTTAACTCTTTCCATATACAAGAACATGTTTTTTTGTATACAGGTTAGGAAGGGTCTATGGAAATCAAAAGCGTAAAATCTATATTAGTGAGTCATCTAACTCTCACAATGTGTTTATAAGGTAACTAAAACCATATGATGATAGCCAGGTTAGGTCAGGTTAGGTGAAGGTATGAGGGATATGCTTTTACAACGGCACCTCGTACCTACTTTCCGAACAGTGTTCAGAGGGTAGAAAGGGTGTTGGAGAGAGAGAGAGAGAGGAAGCTTTTGGAGTGGATTTGTTGTGTGTTTTGTTATTCTGTATGTGTCGTCAAGGTGTTCCCCGACTGGGTGCGAGCATGTGAAACACACTATTGTGTACTACCACACCTACTAAATATGTCCGCCTTGGCTGGGATCGAACCCAGGTCAAGCAGATTCACACGTGAGCATGCTCTCTACTCGGCCGCCGCGGCACTATATGGAACTTCCATACTGTGAAGAAATTCGTCCTTGTCTACTGAAAGGGTTAATATTGATGTGATGTACTGTACAGTTCTGAGCATATGATACAGAGACGCCGCCTCAGCCCGTCTAGTCGGTCACGGAGAACCTCTGGTGTGTCCTTTCTGGCTGGAGAGCTATGAGGGGGGGGAGAGGGGGGGGGGGGGAACTGGAGTGGGAGTAGGCGATGGTGGGAGGGTGATGGTTTGCCGAGTGGTGGTAGAAGTGTTACCGAGGTAGTAAAGGAGGGTGTCAAAGTTAAAGTGGGATCAGGCAGGTACTGGAATTCATTGAACAAAACTATTAATTACGTAACGTGCTTTGAAAAATAGATTTATGCTTTGCTAAAATGTGGCAATAATTATATAATCGTCATACATGTGTGTTGATATTCATATTGCCGTGATATATTACTACAGTTTCTATATTTTCATCCCATACTAAATAGTCATGCCCTCATCTTTATTGCTCAACTATTACGAAGATGTTATACCAAAATTGTTTGATTATTATGAGGACTTGGCATAGATATGTAGTATTTTAATATTTGTTCCATGGAGTATCGAAAAATCAGTTTCTAAGGGAGTCAATTTACCGTCAGCTGAAATATAACCAACTATAAGATAAATTACACCCATATATAGCAAAACATGTTATATAGTTATGCTATAATATACCCATCCATAATACATTGTCATTGGTCATAATGCATTATTCTGCTTTAAATAGTAGGGGCAGACATTTTCATTTAGCTTTAGGAACCTTCAACAGTTCCAATAACTGCTAGTTGTTCTAATTTACTGCGGACATATTTGTGATCTGAGATATGCTCTGCAATGTCTTCATTATAAGTGAACATATTACCTGAGAAACAGGCTGGTTCCTTGGATATCGTAGTCTTAAGGGTCTATCACACTGGTATATAAATACGGAATATATTAATTATGAACTGCAAAACGGCTAAATGGTCATGAAATTAAGCAGCTAATATTTGCTTGCATTTATCTTCAATAATCATTCTGGTGGCTTATTGCTGGAGGCAATATAAAGAATCGGAGATCGAGTCTCCCATGGTAGTGATATGTTTGTATATAGCCTAATTAATTAGTATTATTTGTTTTAGTTTTTACTGGCATTATATGAAGTGAAATAAAATAATTTGAAGATATTGTGTTAATTTCATATACATTACATTTTAATTGGCTTGGGTTATTATCTGCAATATTACTGTAATTTAGGATATAAGTTAGGATATGGTAGGCCTAATCTAGGTTAAGAAAATATAAACAATTTAGGATATAATTAGCTAAGTTATGAAAGGATAAAATTAGGTTAGCATAGTTAGGATAGTTAAATTAGGGTAGTTTAGTGTAATAACATTAGATCCTAAAATATTGTAAGCCTACTGTAACCAAGAAACATATGTTTATGAATTCGATATATGTTAACCTATTTTAAACATTATAGGCTACCATACATTAGACTAAAATAATCCGAATTATATATTTTAAACGTCGTCATCCGAGGGGCTCGCACTCTAACACTTTGAATATATGCCTATTACTATACCACAGCGCTACTTAACAAAACTGACAATCGCCGGTGTATTCTTGTTCATAATTATCTTACGTGATTTGTTACCTTCAGTTTTGTCATTGTATTATCGGTCAAACTGATCATTATTGCGTTGATAAGGTATACACTCGACTTTTAATTAGAAATTGTGAAACATTAATAATACAGAGTGAATTAATGCTGGCCAAAATTGGAATAAATGTAGAAGAGGAGCGAGTTCAGCCAACATTGGGAGATGACGATGGGGAGATTGTAGACTCCAATCGAGCAGGGCAATACCCAGGGGAGCCTCATAGGCATGTGACAAGGAGTTGCTGGGACTCCTGTTTCATTTGTATGGCTTCCCTCACTGTTTCTGTTTGTGTCTCACCTACACAGTAATCCAGCCAGCTCCCACAAACACTTCCTCCTCCTATTCAATTCACTACACTAAACAAGCACACCACAATTTCCAACACACACACACACACACACAGAAGCGTTTAAAATAGCGACTATCACCCTTTCAACTTTGGGAGTGACACTTGTTGCAGTTAGCTTTGTTTCCTTCATACAAAAAAAGAGTTAAACCGGTGTGATAGGGAGATGTCGATTCCATGCCCAAGATCGAAAGAAAACAGAAATTAAGCCCCTTTAGGAGAAGGAGGAGGACTGCAAAGGCGTGTTTTTTTCTCTCTCTTTATTTGAGAAATGAAAGATAATTTCCAATGTTTTATTTGTATTTGTATTCTTCTAGTTCAGATAATTGTTCGTTCATACTCCCACAGTGACTTGTTATCTAATATATTGTTAAGTGTATTGAACTTTAGTTTATTTAAGTTTCATGGAAAAGTAAAATAATGGGTAAAATAATATGAGTCTTAGTTTTATTGTTTAAAAAACTTAAGGTTAGTACTGAGATTTTATGTTTGTAACTTTAGATCCTGATGATGACTTATAAATGCTATATTACTTGTATATCTTACTTAGAGTAGCCCATACTAATACATATTTAAAACAATATTAAATAATTATATAGTACAGATCATAGTATTCTGAACATATTGAAACATATATGATTGATGGGATAATTATATTGAAGTCAGCTATTAATTGATTGAGGAAAGCAGGGAAAGGCGCACAGACAGCTTAGGTCAGATCGCGCTAACACAATATGACAGTATGAACAATAAAAGGCATAACTATATTAGTTGAAGTTAGCAGGTGTAGTAAATTTAATTCTGACTGATCCACAAGCTAATTCGTTCGACCCCATGCACATGACAAGAACGGCACATGCCAGTGGGGTCCACTTCATAAGGTGTATTGAAAATTTCAATAGGTAAGAAAGTTATATTTTATAATTATAGATAATGGATATAAACAAGCATATTATATGATTACGGTATCACTTCGATACTTGGTGTTACCAATCCTGCCAACCAAAAAATATCACCCGGTTCTCCTCCGAACCAATTCGCGTGAGTCTTGAAACAATTGTTTGAACAATTTCCTCAGATTATTAATGATATTGCTGCGTTCGGCAATATATTTAACAGAACAGCTCTAGCTTATCAGACAATACAAAACGAAACACTATAAGTTTGACTCCAGAATCATTCATTCGAGGTAAAGCGGCTTGGCATCTAAGCTCCCCCCATTTCTCTCTCTCTTTCCACCATATGACTGCTATACTCCAACAGACCTAAACAGGCAGTTATGGGCGCGGTCAGCTATCCCTACACTGGTGCCGGCTGTCCAATTGACCCTTTCCTTACGACAACCTTTCCAAATTACTCTCGCTATCTTTCTCCCTCCCTCCTTCTCCCCCGGTCAAGGTCAATGTAGAGAGGTCGGCCGGTCCAAGGTACTTTGACCTTGCCCTGTGTATGAGTGCGAAGGGGAACGCACTTATCACCGTACTACTGTGTACCCCACATGAATGCATAGATATTTATTATACATGTTATAGTAAATTATATTACTATTTATATAGAGCTCTCTCTCTCTCTCTCTCTCCTGCTCGCTCGCTCGCTCCCTCTCGCGTTCTCTCTTTTTCTCTCATATATATGTTGGAGATTTGGAGAGGCTTCCACTGTGGATGGTGGCAAAGTCAGGAATGAACTGAAGTGACGAATGGATTTAGTTTACATGTGACAGTACTAATTTTGTGTGCCTGGCAGCGCGCCATCACGGCATCTTTGCTTATAGATTAGCAGGTCAATCTGTGAGCGAGTGGTTTGCCAGACCTAATCTGACAACGCCGCAGTAGCTACGCTGCCAGGTTGTGTACAATGTCCGTTGTATTTACTAATAACAAGCGAATTAATTATAAAAACAATAAAGCTTTTTTGTACAAGTAGAAATAGCCTGATCATTTCAAACCGACTTAAGGTACTTAATACCAAAAATAATATATTTTCGTTGTTAAGAATTATACATGTGGCATCAGTGTAAAGGGATTAACCGCAGGTAGGACTGCCTGTTTAGGTCTGTTGGAGTATAGTTGCTGATACCCCACCTCTCGTAGCCCAGCCACCCTCCTCTGCCTCCCTTCCTATCACTTCTATCCCCCACCCGTCAAACTATTACCCCCCCACCACCATCGCCTCCATCCTTCCCCATTCTGCCCCACCGTAACCCTTCAGCCAGAAAGGATACACCGGGAATTCTCTGTGTTTGAGGAGACGGCTGGTGCAGCGTCTCCGTTTCATATGCTCGGAACTGTACCTGTATCTGATCCTTGGAGGCAACTGTTTCCGACTAATAGTATGTTTTATTTCATACGGGTATATAGTTCCTTCTCAACACATTCCTTGTATCTGGTTGGTGAGCCAAGACTCCACAGGGAATTATTTGCTAATCATCCTGGCGACTATGTTTGGCCTGGAGGAGATAATACCTTCAGTTCCTTCATATACAGTATATAATACAATAAGAAAAAGGCATATTGTGATAGTAGTTTTAATTAGCTATAAATACCGTCATAATATATTAACACAAATACTTTGGGATATGAAACGCATTCGTTTTAATGTTTAAAGACATTTGCCCCTTTAGTTTGGCAATTTTAGACCTTTCGTGCTATTTAGGTGACGATATTTTCCTGGAGAGCGAGCCTGTAATTTAGGAGGAACTGGCCTGCAGCTGCGGCATTACTCTAATGCAAAATGTATGAATTTATCTTTAAAAGGGGTCTTGGGGGTATTATTCAAGCTTGATGGAGGTCTGAGGAGGAAGCTAAAGCAATAATAATAAATACTTAAATTGATAAATATCTAGATAAATTAATATCTACCTTTAACCCTTTCAGTACTGGTGCTGTCCTGTTATTATATGGTGGGTACTATTAAACAATTTCATTTATATTTTTTCAGTTTTAAAAGGGCCTCCAGCATTTAACAAGCTTTGCACTAACTCACTGAACCCATTTTACTACCAAAGATACTTCTTAAACCTTACAAAATTGTCTGTCTTCATATAGGTAGAATATAAAAAAACGTCGCTGGTACAGAATGGGTTAAATAATATAATGAAAACAATACAAAATTATCAGGACTTAGCACTTCTGGGAATGCAGTCAAACAGTATTTCTAAATTCAAAATATTCTTCACTGCTCGTGTTGTAAGTGCAACAAAACTAAAATATTAATCTGCTTGAAAGCTTGTGAAAAATATCAAGTAACAAATATTTCATCGAAGTAAAGCCATTGCTATTTTATGCGAAATATACTCACACATTGCATCGTTATCAACTCTGCGTAAGCAGAGTTTGGTATCGCCCCCCCGTATAGTGGGTATAACACAAAAAAAAATTCTGTCGTCGTCGTCGTCGTCCGTCTGTCTCGGAACTCCTCCTAGACCGTTGGACGGATTTTCACCAAATTTCACACAAACATTTGTTGCGTGAATGCGAACGTCAGTCAAAACATATTTTTTGAATTTATGCAATAGTTATGATTTTAGGTCCAAAATATAGTTTTACCCCCCTCCCCCTCCCCCCAAGCCCCCCCTTCCCCGAACCCTCCCCCCCCCCCCCCCCCCCAGCTATGATGGTGTTTTTAGGGGGCTCACACACTAAAAACGCATTCGTTCTGGGGGCGAAAACATCTCACTCAGCATTTGCTAGGTTAAGTTAGTTTAGTTGGCATTAGAAGTGATGGTAGTAATAGTGGGATTGATGGTGATAGTAGTGATGATGATTATAATAGTAGTGATGATGGTTGTATTTGTATTGATGATGATGATAGTAGTAGATAAAATGGTGACATTAGTAGATATGATGGTGACAATACTAGTAGTGATGATGGTCATAATAGTAGTGATGATGGTGACAAGTAATAATGATAGTTGTAGTTATAATGATGACAGTAGTGATGATGGTAGTGACGATGGTGTGAGTATTATTGATGATGGTGAGTAGTAGTGATGATGGTGAAAGTTGTAGTGATGATGACAATAGTTGTGATGATGGCAGTAGTAGTGATGATGGTGATAGTAGGATACATGATGGTAATACTTGTGACAGTAGTAATGATGATGGTTATAGTAGTAGTAATGATGTTAAATGTAGTAATGATGATTGTAAGATGGTGGTGATGATAGTAGTAATGATGGTTGATAGGTGTAGTATCAATGATGATAGTCGTGATTAAGATGGTAGTGACAATGGTGAGAGTAGTAATGATGATTGTACTTGTAGTAGTGATGATGATCATAGTAATGGTGATGATTGCAGTAGTCGTGATGATTGTGGCAGTTGTAGTGATTATGGCAATAGTAGTGATAATGGTGTTTGTGATTGATGATGGTATTATTAGTGATGATGGTGACAGTACTACAGTGCATTCATTCGACATATATCGACAGGCCCCGCCCACTTCCCCAACTGTTATCATACGGCTGGCATGACTGCGCGAGGTACGGGTGTCCAACAGGGTTACCAAATCAGCACAAAAATATTATTTTATCTGTTTGTAGAAGTAACTAGAAGAATACAAACTAGTAAATGCCTACCTAATATTGCTAGAATATTACTCCAATATTGATAACATGTGCTAAAAGATTCGGAGTATAGCCAGCATTCTTATTGCTAGGTGTAAAATATTGCCGCTAGATCAAGTCAATATTTATTTATCATTTTAAATTATTAACCCTTAATTAGCGGCGAGCAACATAAGTCGAGTTAAATAAAGCTGGACTATGTGGCGGCGCTCGACATAACTCGAGTGGCAATTTCAGCACGTAATGTGGCTGAGAGAGAGAGACAAGTGGTGGCAGGAGACTAGCGAGCGTATGACTGCTCCAGACCACCGCGGCGAACCTACTGACACAAATCTCAGCTCCCTCCTCCCTCTCTCACTCGCTACATACTCAATTATGTACTGAAAGTACCGAATTACCTGCTTTTTGCACTCGCGTTGCACGATTATTGCAAGAAAACTATCCATCATACAAGGATCGTTATGGTGTCATTCGAAAGCTCTGTTTATGCCCTTTCAGGGATAGGTACTTGTTTTACGTTCTGGGTCTTATTTAGGCATGAAAATTATCACGTAAACAGCCCTATTTTGGCTAAAAACACCCCACTGTGCGGTACACATAAATAAACCGCATAGGCCGCTCGTAAGGTGTTAAATATGGCCTACAAAGCCATCTACCTTTCTACATCAACGAGTGAATAAGAAATGTTAAGACTGGAGCCTGTCTTTAACAGCTCCATTCCCTTGTTCAAGTAAATACTTTTTGATCTAGCGGTAAGGTAGCTACATTGGCAACGCTTCTCTCTCAAGGTTTCAACTGTCACTGCGCTGCCATTCAAACGTCAGTTCAGTTCCCTCCTGTCTTCTGAAGGGGGAAGATGGCATCTCCTGCCCATAACCCTGGCAGACCTGCTGGTTCTCCCCGACTTGTCAGTCAAGCCAGGAATATTGTCTTGAATGTATTCATGTATTTTGATAAGGAGAAAACTGAGCCAGTTGATGTGGTGGTGAAGAAAACCTCTGAGGCAACGAAAGTTTCACAGCCATTAATTAATAAGATCAGAACTCAAGGCAGGAAGATTGCAGGAGTCTTTCATTCACCAGTTTACCAGCAACGGCTTTCACCCATACTTGGACCATTGACAACTTTAATCACTTCACAATATGAGAGAGAGAGAGGGAGGGTTTAGTAAAGAATAACTGCAAATATGCATGTATTAAAGCGCTCTTACATCGTATAATTAATTTTACTTGGAGCTCTTATCAGCTCCGTGGTAAGGTGACAAGTGACTTGTCCGAGAGATTGCGGTATGATAAGCTCTACTTCGTCTACGGCGCTGGTGGAAGCGGGCGGGGCCTGTCGATATATGTCGAATGAATGCACTGTAGTAGTAGTAATGATGGTCATAATAGTAGTGATGATGGTGACAAGTAATGATGATAGTTGTAGTGATAATAATGAAAGTATTGATGCTGGTAGTGACGATGGTGTGAGCATTAGTGATGATGGTGAGTAGTAGTGAGGATTGGTGAAAGTTGTAGTGATAATGACAATAGTTGTGGTGATGAAGATCATAGTAATGGTGATGATGGCAGTAGTAGTGATGATGGTGACAGTAGGAAAAATTATGGTAATATTTGTGACAGCAGTAATGATGATGGTTATAGTAGTAATGTTGATTGTAAGATGGTGGTGATGATATTAGTAATGATGGTTGATAGTTGTATCAATGATGATAGTAGTGATTAAGATGGTAGTGACCATGGTGACAGTAGTAGTGATGATGGTGAGAGTAGTAGCGATGATTGTAATTGTAGTAGTGATGATGATCATAGTATTGGTGATGATAAAAGTAGTCGTGATGATTGTGGCAGTTGTAGTGATGATGGTGATTGTGATTGATGATGATATTAGTAGTGATGATGGTAACCCATCGCAGAGTTGGGTATGCCGTTTTGATTTTGGGCAAAACGGCACGTCTACTTTATTTATATTTTGACGTACAGTTCTCATCATATATTATAAGGTGACACACCAATTCCAATATTTGAACCTTTAAAGCTAAGCTCTGAAGCATCTGGGCTATAATAAAATATTGTAATGTCTCGTTTGCGTTCGATACTGATTCAAATGGGTGTTCTTGACTGTACCTACAGAATAGTGGCGATCATAGAGATATTCATAGACTCCGTTTATCTTCCTATTCTTTTACTACAATTAAGGGGAGGTTTTAAGTGTGTTCCGTAGAACTCCATCAAGCTTAAAAAAATACCCTCAAGCGATCCCTTCGCTGTATATGTGTACTTTTTTTTTTTTTTTTTTTTGGTAGAAAAATGTCTCGGCCGAACGCCGGTTCCTTATAAATAACAGACTCGCTATCACTCACCAGGAAATAATTGACACCTACTGTAAATGCCACGAAAGGTCTTAAAATTGACAGAAATGGGCGAAAGGTTTAAATATCTTAACTAATGGAGCAAGCTTCTTAAAATTTCAAGACTAATGGGGCTAAACAAAAGGGAGCAGGGGGCCCTGAAAACAAAATGATTTAAGTAAAAATCTCTCCTTACGGGAAGGATTTTGTTTTTTTCTGGACCTTCTCCCTCATGTTTAGCCCCATTAGTTGTTGCGATTTTAAGACTGTTCGTGTCATTTAGGTGTTGATTTTTTTTTGGTGAGCGATACAATGAAGGCCGGGACATTGTTATACCGAAAAATACATACATTTATTTTGAAGAGGGACATTGGGTGCGTTATTTTAAGGTTTAGGGAGCGAACTAGACCTTATTATTAAAAGAGTATATTATTGACAACAGTTTCATTACCCCACTATTTTAGGTCCACATTTATTTTTATATTTATATTTACAAGTTCTTATTAAACGCAACGGGTTTTAATTATATATATTAATTCCTGAGTGAGTAGTTAGTCGGTGACTATTTTTCTGAACCACCCATGAATGACAGAAAGGTCTGTCAAACCGGTTTATGAAATTTCGGCACCAGAAACTTGGGCACCGAATTTTCGGCACCAGAAACTTGGGCACCGCATTTTCAGCACCGTGATATTTGGGCACCTAGAATTTTGGGCACCTAGAATTTTGGGCACCGCGATATTTGGGCACCTAGAATTTTGGGCACCATGACATTTGGGCACCTAGAATTTTGGGCACCATGACATTTGGGTACTTAGAATTTTGGGTACCGTGATATTTGGGCACCTAGAATTTTGGGCACCATGACATTTGGGCACCTGGAATTGTGGGCACCAGGAATTTTGGGCACCATTAATTATTTGGGCACCAGGCATATTGTGGTGATGGAGGCCAAGATTCTAATAATAGTGATGACAGTATTGGCAGTAGTAATGATAGTCATGACAACAGTGATGATGGTAATAACAATAGTAATGATAGTGATGGTAATAGTGATGATGGTAATACCATTAGTAATGATGATGGTAATGACAGTAGTGTTGATGGTGATAGCAATAATGATGGTGATTATTATAGTAGTAATGGTGGTGATGCCAGTAGTCATGATAATGATGGTGATTATTATAGTAGTAATGATGGTGATGACAATAGTCATGATAATGATGGTGATTATTATAGTAGTAATGATGGTGATGCCAGTAGTCATGATAGTGATGGTGATTATTATAGTAGCAATAATGGTGATGACTAGTCATGATAATGGTGGTTATATCAATAATGATGGTGATTATTATAGTAGTAATGATGGTGATGACCATCATTATTGATATCACATCAATAATGATGGTCATCACCATCATTACTACTATAATAATCACCATCATTATTGATATCACCATCATTATCATGACTGTCATCACCATCATTACTACTATAATAATCACCATCATTATTGATATCACCATCATTATCATGACTACTGTCATCACCATCATTACTACTATAATAATCACCATCATTATTGATATCACCATCATTATCATGACTACTGTCATCACCATCATTACTACTATAATAATCACCATCATTATTGATATCACCATCATTATCATGATTACTGTCATCACCATCATTACTACTATAATAATCACCATCATTATTGATATAACCACCATTATCATGACTACTGTCATCACCATCATTACTACTATAATAATCACCATCATTATTGATATAACCACCATTATCATGACTACTGTCATCACCATCATTACTACTATAATAATCACCATCATTATTGATATAACCATCATTATCATGACTACTGTCATCACCATCATTACTACTATAATAATCACCATCATTATTGATATCACCATCATTATCATGACTACTGTCATCACCATCATTACTACTATAATAATCACCATCATTATTGATATCACCATCAATACTACTGTCATTAACATCATCACTATTACCATCACTATCATTACTATTGTTATTACCATCATCACTGTTGTCATGACTATCATTACTACTGCCAATACTATCATCACTATTATTAGAATCTTCGCCTCCATCACCATAATATGCCTGGTGCCCAAATAATTAATGGTGCCCAAAATTCCTGGTGCCCACAATTCCAGGTGCCCAAATGTCACGGTGCCGAAAATGCGGTGCCCAAGTTTCTGGTGCCGAAAATTCGGTGCCCAAGTTTCCAGTGCCCAAGTTTCTGGTGCCGAACTTTCATAGAACCACTATTAACCTGCATGTGTTTCCAGAATATGTTCAAGTGTATTGTCGACTGTCTGAAATGACCAACATATAGCAAAATCGAAGAGATAGATAATATTGTACACTCGGATGCCATAGTCTATATATCACTCTCAGAAATTATGGGTAGATAAGGCGTAAAATAAGGGTAATCCTAGTGTCCGGGACACGCTACCCTTTAAAGGTAAACTTAGATCAAGATTTCCCTTCACAATTACCCTTATAGAAGGGTAAAGAATTACTTAAATTTACCCTCTATGGGCGGGATTTACTTCCAAAATTACCCTTTAAGGGGTAAAATAATTGTGTCCTTTACCCATGCCCTACTACCTACCCTGTACTCCCTGCCCTACCTCTTTCCATACCTAAAATACATTGTACCACTGTCATAAAGATACAATGTTGACATTGAATATGTTAGACAAACAAAATAATACTACAGTGTATACTGTATATATACTGTATATATTGTAAAAGCCTTCACTAATAGACTAAATATGGGGAAATTTTACAACGAAAAGTCTAATAGCATGTCGCTCTGAATAAATTAACTCCCCCTGACGAAGGCCGAGGTAAGAGAATTCCAGGCGGATACCAAGTTTTCAGATAATTGCCTCAAACTGCCCATAAAACAAAAGAGAGCCTGACACTAATATACTGGTAAATTATTATTATTCTTTTCTTTTCTTTATTACTTTTGCTTGGATTTTTACCTTGTATATATGTACAGTATATACAGTACTGTAATGTCCCAATGATTGAGGCAAGTTTGAAATTGGTACAAGTTCTCACAAATTTACATAGGCTTTCCATCCTCCAGAGAAAGTCTGTAAGACCAAGGTACCTTATAGGTATACTCAAACGTGATATAAAGTATGATCCTGATTATATAGTCCTCGTATTTAACCTCTTTATACATCACATTTTAGAATATGTTACACCTGTTTACACTGCATTGAATATATGCTTAAATTGTAGGCTTATAATAATAAATTAATAACTTGAAATTTTTAAATATATAGTTGAGTAACTAATAAAACTAAAGCACAGTACTGTAATATACAGTACAGTAATATAATTTATAGACTAATAATATGCTTGTCATTACACTTTCTCTAGTCATCATGTATTTTGTTGGATTAAATTTATAATTTTATCAATATATAACATAGCTAAATGGAATAATATTACTATCCAGTTGAAATACAGCACTATTTTTAGGTATGTTCAATGATATAAAGGGTGTAATAATGAAAATCATAGTTCCGCATATACATTATTTATTATCAATATTGACTGATGTACAGTAATGGACAGAACCTTCTCCTTACTCAGAGATACCCAACACAATAAAGTACATCTGTGAATAAATGGCAATGACAAAAATATATACCGGTAATTCAAGCAAATACTGTATATGTAAAGTACTGTATTGTAAACAGTATAGGCTTGATGCAAATACTAAAAACTAGATATGCTTGTCACTTTAGGCAGAACAGCAGTGGCTTACAGGACAGATCTGCATTGAAGTGAGAGGATGATGTATACCACCAACTGACCACAGAATATGACAGCTAGGATTCCTCAAATCCAGAGACCTGTGGGGAAAACTTAGATTTATCTTGTTTGCAAGATTGTGGGATAATTTCTCTATAACATTTGAAAAAGGAAGCATAGTGTCTGGCCATGCACAGTATGTAAAAATAGTGTAAGTAGTAATTTTGAGCTTGTGTGGAGCTTGGGTACATTAGATATATTAGATATAACTGGAGAAAATTAATAGAAATAAGGAAGCTAGGCCTAGGGATGTAAATAGTCAATGGCATTTCCTTAAGCATAGCCTCGCTGCCACTGACAAAGTCTGTGGGAAAACAAAGGGTCACCCCAGGAATAAGACCTCCTGGTGGTGGAACGATGAGGTAGAGCATGCTAGATGCTTCAAAGCATGGAAGAAGGGAGGCAGCTAAACGAACTGCCAAAAAGAGTTATTTACAATGCTAAAAAAGGTATTAACCCGGCAAGCGCGATAGGCCTCACGGAAGGCTTCCTATAGGGAACGCGATAGGCCTCACGGAAGCAAGACCATAAAAAAAAAGGGCCTATCAAAACAAAGGATTTTGTCTCTAGGTGAGATAATTCCCCTCTAGTACTCATCCATGTGTTTCTCACCCCTCCCCCTCCCCTCCTTCCCCACCTTATTCCCCCTCCCCCCCCCCTCCTCAATTATCACCTATTTATCCTCTTATTATCATCATTTATCGGTTATTTTTCTCTCCCGCGATAATGTAGCACAAGTGGGCTGCATAAAAGATCGTTATGCAACACCCAGACACCGGCACACACCGCCCCGCTCGTCTCAGTTGACTCCCAGACAGCGAGAGGGGAGGGCTGCCTGTGGCTCTCTCTCGCCTGAGATTATGACCGGGTGGCCAATATCTTCGTTTTTCACCACCCAAATGCTTTTCCCACTTATTTTAGCACTCTTGAAGGTTCATATATACATCATATATGTAAAATAAAAGCATACCGAAAACAAATAATGCTTTATATTGTAAATATAACGAATTCTGTCAGAATCCAGGGCTAGAAATGCACAAATAACTACCCTAGCACCTAGGTCTATATCGCGCTTGTCAGGTTAAGGACCTGGTCCTCGAACAAGTGTGTAACACTGACAATCCCAATGGGATCTTCAACCTAGCTAGGCGAGTTAAAAATGACAGTAGGGATATTATAGGTGAACAGTGTGTTAGCAACGGTAATAGGAAGATTGTGTATGCAGAAAATGAAATCAGAGAAGCATGGAAGGCACACTATGAACGATTGCTAAATGTAGAGTTTGAATTGGATAAGGAACAGCTTAGTATCAAAGAACCAATATCTAGACCCCCTCCTTTGATAGCACCAACTGTAGTGAGCGACGCAATCAATAAAATGAAGGACGGTAAATCTCCAGGGTGCTGACATTGTCGCTGAGATGATAAAAGCCTCAGGGGAGATTGGTGTCAGTTTAGTCACTGAGTTGATAAGCACCATTATTAAAGATGAGAAAATCCCAGAGGAATGGCACAAAAGTGTAATAGTAAATACATACAAAGGAAAGGGGGATGCGCTAGATAGAGGTAATTATAGGGGCCTGAAAATGCTTGACCAAATCATGAAGGTCTGTGAGAGAGTCTTTGAGGATTTGATCAGGCAAAGCATCTCCATTGATGATATGCAGTTTGGTTTTATGCCAGGACGTGGTACAACCGATGCTATCTTCATAGCCAGGCAGATACAGGAAAGATACTTACTAAAAGGGAGGGATCTTTACTTTGTGTTTGTAGACCTGGAGAAGGCCTTTGACAGGGTGCCTAGAGATGTTGTGCAGTGGGCTATGAGGAAACTTGGTGTGGAAGAGTGGCTGGTGCGTGTGATAATGAAAATGTATGAGGATTCGTGAACTGCGTAGAGGGTGAAAGGTGTACTGAGTGAGGAGTTCACAGTCTGTGTTGTAGTTCATCAGGGTTCAGTGTTAAGCCCCCTCCTCTTTATTATGGTCCTGGAGGCACTGTCTAGAGTTTTTAGATCCGGACTCCCATTGGAGCTGTTTTATGCAGACGATTTTGTCCTAATAGCTGACAATGTGCAAGATGCTGAGGCCAAATTCAGAAGATGGAGAGAGGGTATGGCGAGCAAGGGTTCAAGAGTCAATATTAACAAAACCAAGGTTATGCATTGTAGATTGAGACGAGGCAATGTGGAAAATAGCGGTGCATACCCATGTGCAGTGTGTGGAAAGAGTGTGGGCGCTAACTCAATTCGATGTAGCATCTGTCGATGTTGGGTGCACCGTGGGAGTATGCGCTGTAGTAGAATAAAAGGACCCCTGCCGAAGGATAAGTCAGAAATCGATAAATTTTAGTGTGTAGTGTGCAAAGGCGAGCTTGTGTTAAGTAATGATCCTATGGCTGTGAATTTTGGAAATGAGTCATTGGAGCTGGTGGACAAGTTTTGTTACCTAGGAGATACCATCTCTGCCGGTGGTGGGGCCGAGGCTGCCACTGTCACTAGAATTAGATGTGGCTGGGGGAAGTTCAGAGAACTGCTGCCAATTCTGACCATGAAAAGAATGCCTCTCCCCCTGAAGGGATAGATGTATGCCTCAGGTGTTAGAAGTGCAATGACGTATGCCTCAGAAACATGGGCCGTTAAAGTAGAGGATGTCAACAGAATGGAATGTAATGAGATATGGTGAGATGGATGTGTGGGGCCAGGCTGCAGGATAGAATAACAAATGATGAGCTGAGGAGACGTTTAGGTATAAAGAGTACTAGCGAGGAGATACGTACAAGTAGACTGGGATGGTATGGACATGTGGAGAGAATGGATGAACAAAATTGGGTGAAAAGATGCAGGTCTGTGATTGTGGAGGGAGCGGCACCAAGGGGTGGACCGAGGAAGACCTGGGATCGGACTATACGTGCCGATCTCTAATCCAAAAACTTGACAAGTGAAGCAGCCCTTAAAAGGGTTTTGTTTTGTAGATGTTTAGGTGACAATCACCACGGTCGATCTGGGGATCCGCCGCTGATGAGCTCGTCCTGGAATCTTTACGACTCTGAATCTTACGATTCTGTACAGGACTGAACATGCCATTTTTATCGGCAATAGCTCAGAGAAGAGTGTTGAGAGGGGAGAAGGGGTGTTGGAGAGAGAGGAAGGTGTTGGAGTGGCTTTGTTACGAATGTTTTGTCTGTATACGTCGTCAGGATGTCCCCTGACTGGGTGCAAGCATGTGAAACATGCTAGGACGTACTACCGCACCCACTAAATGTCCGCCGTGGCAGGGATTCGATCCCGGGTCTTTCAGATTCACACGCGAGCGTGCTCACCACTTGACCACCACGACCTGGTTGCCTGGAACGCCGCCATTAGGACAAGAGACTGAAACTGCATGTATGTGTGGAGCACTCAGTCTTAAAATGTTATGTGTGTATGTATTTAGTGTGATGTGATGTGATGTATGTAGTAATGTCGCTGATTTATTATGTTTATATTGCGGAAATCACAAGGCTGAGCTGAATCAACTTTGAGAGATATCTCTGGAATGTGTTGATATACAGTACACTGTACCTGAGGAACACTCAGTGCTGGGGTGGTACAGAGGCTAATTCTTTTGGGTGGAATAAATTATGGAAGTAGTTACCACTAATGAAAACAAAGGGTACCGGTATCTTCCGACATGTTGACAAAAGTTGTATCCTGCATGTGTGAGAGGTTTGAAGACATGGGCAGTTAATAAGGAAAATACACATAAACTTGAATGTCCTGAAAGGAGCATAGCAGGATGTACAGTACTTAGTACACTGAAGAAGCCCTGGAGCAAGGTTCATACCAACAGCTAACCTCTGATTTCCTTTTTGCAATTATCAAGTACCAGTATGTCAATTACTTAATATATTCAGCTCTTAATACTGAAAAAGACTATACAGTACAATTTATATTTGATATGACATTTCGTAAAGAATAATGAGGAACTGGAAGAGTTTCAGTGTTAAATATTGGAGCTGTGTATACATACATAACATTTTAAGACTGAGTGTTCCACACATAAGTGCAGTTTCAGTCTCTTGTCCTAATGGCGGCGTTCCAGGCAACCCTGTTAAGGGCTGCTTCACTTGTCAAGTTCTTGGATTTGAGATCGGCGCGTATAGTCCGATCCCAGGTCTTCCTCGGTCCACCCCTTGGTGCAGCTCCCTCCACAATCACAGACCTGCATTTTGTCACCCAATTTTGTTCATCCATTCTCTCCACATGTCCATACCATCCCAGTCTACTTGTACGCATCACCTCGCTAATACTCTTTATACCTAAACGTCTCCTCAGCTCAACATTTGTTATTCTATCCTGTAGCCTGGCCCCACACATCCATCTCACCATTCTCATCTCATTACGCTCCATTCTGTTGACATCCTCTACTTTAACGGCCCATGTTTCTGAGGCATACGTCATTGCACTTCTAACACATGAGGCATACACCTTTCCCTTCAGGGGGAGAGGCATTCTTTTCATGGTCAGGATTGGCATCAATTCTCTGAACTTCCCCCAGCCACACCTAATTCTAGCAACAGTGGCAGCCTCGGCCCCACCACCGGCAGAGATGGTATCTCCTAGGTAACAAAACTTGTTCACCAGCTCCAAAGACTCATTTCCAAAATTCACAGCCACAGGATCATCACTTAACACAAGCTCGCCTTTGCACACTACGCACTCAAATTTCTCTATTTCTGACTTATCCTTCGGCAGGGGCCCCTTTATTCTACTACAGCGCTTACTCCCATGGTGTACCCAACATCGACAGATGCTACATTGAATTGAGTTAACGCCCACTCCCTTTCCACACACTGCACATGGGTATGCACCGCTCTTTTCCACATTGCCTCGTCTCAAACTACAATGCATAACCTTGGTTTTGTTAATATTGACTCTTAAACCCTTGCTCGCCATGCCCTCTCTCCACTTTCTGAATTTGGCCTCAGCATCCTGCATACTGTCAGCTATTAGGACTAAATCGTCTGCATAAAACAGTTCCAACGGGAGTCCGCCTCTAAAAACTCTAGACAGCGCCTCCAAGACCATAATAAAGAGGAGGGGGCTTAACACTGAACCCTGATGGACTCCAACACGGACTGCGAATTCATCACTCAGTACACCTTTCACCCTCACCGAACTTCGCGAATCCTCATACATCTTCATTATCACACGCACCAGCCACTCTTCCACACCAAGTTTCCTCATAGCCCACTGTACAACATCTCTAGGTACCCTATCAAAGGCCTTCTCCAGGTCCACAAACACAAAGTAAAGATCCCTGCCTTTTAGTAGGTATCTTTCCTGTATCTGCCTGACTATGAAGATAGCATCGGTTGTACCACGTCCTGGCATAAAACCAAACTGCATATCATCAATAGAGATGCTTTGCCTGATCAAACCCTCAAGGACTCTCTCACAGACCTTCATGATTTGGTCAAGCATTTTCAGGCCCCTATAATTTCCTCTATCTAGCGCATCCCCTTTTCCTTTGTATATATTTACTATTACACTTTTGAGCCAATCCTCTGGGATTTTCTCATCTTTAATAATGGTGTTTATCAACTCAGTGACTAAGTTTACACCAATCTCCCCTGAGGCTTTTATCATCTCAGCGACAATGTCGGAGCAACCTGGAGCTTTACCGTCCTTCATTTTATTGATTGCGTCGCTCACTACAGCTGGTGCTATCAAAGGAGGGGGCCCAGATATTGGTTTTTCGATACTAAGCTGTTCCTTATCCCATTCAAACTCTACATTTAGCAATCGTTCATAGTGTACCTTCCATGCTTCTCTGATTTCATTTTCTGCATACACAATCTTCCCATTATCATCTCTAACACACTGTTCACCCATAATATCCCTACTGTCATTTTTAACTCGCCTAGCTAGGTTGAAGATCCCATTGGGATTGTCAGTGTTACACACTTGTTCGAGGACCAGGTCCTTAATGCGATTTTTAGCATTGTAAATAACTCTTTTGGCAGTTCGTTTAGCTGCCTGGTATTCCTCCCTGCTGCCTCCTTTCTTCCATGCTTTGAAGCATCTCCTTTTCTCTTTCACAGCATGTTCTACCTCATCGTTCCACCACCAAGAGGTCTTATTCCTGGGGTGACCCTTTGTTTTCCCACAGACTTTGTCAGTGGCAGCGATAAGGCTATGCTTAAGAAAGTTCCATTGGCTATTTACATCGTTAGGCCTAGCTTCCTTATTTCTATTCATTTCCTCCAGTTCATTATGAAACCTATCCCTAACTTCCTTGTCCTTCAGCAGCCACACTTTCCTTTTGGGTATGTAAACCTTCTTGCGCTTAGGATCTCTGTATAAGCTCATGTCGCACACAAGTAGCTTATGCTGGGGGATACATTCTTCGCTCGGGATGACCTTTATGGAAAGTGTACCAGAGGACTGGAGGAAAGCAGTGATAGTACCCTTGTACAAAGGGAAGGGTAGTAAAGAAGAGTGTAAGAATTATAGGGGAATTACCTTGCTTAGCATACCTGGAAAGGTACACGCAAGAGTAGTAACAGAGAGGCTACAGAAGATAACGGATGACAAAATAGGCGAGGAACAGGGAGGTTTCAGAAAGGGCAGGGGCTGCGTTGACCAGATAGCCTCAATGCGATTGTTGGTAGAGAAGTATCTGGCCAAAAACAGAAAACTCTATGCAGCATTCATGGATTTGGAAAAAGCCTACGACAAAGTAGACTGGGAGGGCCTGTGGGATGTGTTAACAGTATATGGTGTGGGAGGAAAGTTGCTAATGGCAGTAAAATCTTTTTATAGGAATGCAATGGCAAATGGGAAGGTAGGGGATAAGTTAAGTGAAAGTGTTGAGGTAAGACAGGGATGTGTCATGTCAGCTTGGTTGTTCAATATATACATGGATGGAGTGATTAGGGAATGTAGGGCTGTATCAATGGGTGTGGGAGCTAGACTGGAATCAGAGGGAAGAACATGGAAGATTTTAACATGCCTATATGCGGACGATGCAGTCCTGTTGGCGGAAAATGCTGAAGAACTTCAGAGAGTGGTCACTGACTTTGACAGGGTATGTGAAAAGAGAAAGTTAAAGGTCAATGTAGGGAAATGTAAGGTAATGGTGTTTGAGAGAAGAATGCATGAAACTATAGATTTTAAGGAAAAATATAGAATCAAGAAAGAACACAAGAAAAGTTGTAAAATAAAAATGAAGTACTAGAAGAGGTTGACAGTTTCAAGTATTTGGGAGCTGTACTATGCAAATATGGTAAAATGGAGAGTGAGATAAAAGAGAGAAAAATGCAAGGGAGAAAGGTGATTGGAGAACTTGATAGTATTCTCTTAGGAAGAATGGTTAGCCAGGAAGTCAAAAAGTCACTGAGAAACAGTGTGCTGCTCCCAACACTCTCGTATGGAAGCGAGACATGGACGGCAAGTGACGAGGACCTCTTCAAACTGAGAGCTGTGGAGATGAGCTTTTTCAGAACGGCAGCTGGCTTGAATAGGCTAGATGGGCCAAGTAATAGGGAAGTGTACGAGTCTTTTGGAATGGAAGAACAGGCTTTGGGCATTGATTGTGGTGTGGTTGAGTGGATAAAGAGAAGTACTTTGAGGTGGTATGGTCATGTTCTGAGAATGGATGAAGACAGAATGCCAAGAAAGATATATGGGAGTCAGGTGAGTGGAACCGCTAGTAGTGGAAGACCACCTATGGTATGGGAAAAGAAAGTGGAAAAATATATTGAAGAAAAACTTCCAAGTAGTGGAAGAGGCATTGTGGCACAGGCAAGGGAGGCATGTCTTGACAAAGTAGTTTGGAGACGTTTCTGTCATGGCCATCCTCTAGTGAGGGTTTCCCAGGGGGAAGCAAGGCGTCGGAGATGATGATGATGATGAATATTGGAGCTGTACCGGTACTGTATAAGTAAGGTACCGGTACATTTTATGAATGTTCTGTCAGGTGGGGACCAGTTGTTCCCAACATTTTCTTGTTATAGTTTAACATGCCCACTCCCACAATATAGAGTTATGGATCATTTTGGAATTGCACCTGGTGTAAATTGATAAGACAATTTAGAATCACTAACATACTTTGATGACAGGGCAATCCCACAACATAAAATATGGTACCGGTACTGTCATACTGTACTTTACAATGTCAAGTATGAGACAGACAAGGAGTGGGGGTAGTGTGATACATAAAGGGTACATACTGTATGAGCATTACAGTCACTACAGGAGTGGAGGAGAGGATAAAATGAGAGGGGCTGCTTGTGAGTCATGTGGAGCCATCAGAAATTGGTGGGGACAAAAGGCTAGCCAGTATGTTCTGTTCGTCTTAACAGCACAACTACCTCAATGGGCCAGATACATTCTGTTCAACCATAAGGAGTTAATTTGCCATTTATTTCCATCTATCTAGAATTTATGCCCACAACAGCATTTAGTTTTGGTCAGGTAAAGATAGAAATTCCTATGAACTTGTGGCTCACTGATAGGAGTATGGTTGCATAGATGAGTATTATGACAATGAGCGCACATCATGAGCAGAGTTAAAACAGTGACTTGGTATAAAGTGTATCGTGATGTTTTGGCCATGAGAAGAAAATGAATGAGGATACCGGTAATTAAGTGAAGAAAGCTTACAGAATAGAAGTAAGGCCGAGGAAGACAAAGACTGAAGTCCTGAGGGGAGATATCATTGTTTTGGATGATGTAGGGGATCAAACAACATTGAGAGCAACCATCAAGTAACCAAGGCATATTCAAATAAAAGACAAACCAGCTTTTAAAACTATATGAAATTTCAATCTAATAAACTTTTAATAATTAAACTAACCATTTCCTTCTTGTGTGCATTCCAAGTCCTTCATATGCTGGATCCTGAAGCTGATACATTAGTACAAGTCAGGTCAAAAGTGAAGGATGTATCCTAACAACCATTGGCGCATCTGGCCTTGATATCCATACATTCTGAAAAATGTGAAAATAAACTTACCATGGTTTTTCTCATAAACTTGAACATAAAAGCTATATAAGGATTTGGTTACGATTGTTAATAATACATTTTATTGAAATGAGAAAAGAAAAATAATTCAATATTACGTATACATGTACTGTACTATCGCGCTAATAAGTGATGTCTCGGCACCAAGTATGTTTTGATCAATAATTGGTATCAGCAATATCTAAGCCTCATTTCTTCATATCGAGTGAAATATACAAACATGTTCCTACACTTACCCACCCTATTCAACATCTGACAGACAGTAATACAGCACCCTATATAGCGAGACGAGGGATATGTACACATGTTGTGGTGATATCAGTGGCGGGACTAGGTCCACGCTGAACGGTTAGAGCCCGCCTGCAGTCCTTCCACCCCGTGGACTCTCTCATAATGCCGATAATGTGTGCAACATCCCTTGCTACTTAAGTTGTCAGCCGCTCTTTGGGCCTAGGTTCTCTAATGTTACTTAAGTCATCAGCCGCTCTTTGAGGGTTAAAAGTGAAAATGTCTTTCAAATATACTGCATAAACCGATACCAGTACAATACACATCCTGTAATCCAGCTAACAGGGGAATGCGGTTCTATGCTGAATAATACCTCAAAATGGCTTACCGGTATATAGAAAATAATATACAGTACTGTACTATACAAATATATACCGGTACTGGTATACAGTATATATATACATAAAAAGATGTGGGATGAAATAGTTTGATCTGATCTCAAAAACTAAAAACCTGACAAGTGGGTCAGCCCTGAACAAGGCTGCCAGTTACACCGCCATTAGGACATAAGACAGAAACCGCACCTCGTGTGGACCACTTGATCTTTAAAATTATGCATACACAGATTATACACTGTATACATATACCGTACCGGTATGTGTGTGTGTGTGTGTGTAAACTGTAAACATTGGTTTAAATGCTTTAAAGATGCATAATTATGGAATGATGGATGATAATGGTTTTTAATGCCATCAATGCCATGCACTCCCTCGATTGATGGCTAGGGTGTGCTCTTGACCCTTGTTACTGGGGCTTTACTGGACATTTGTCACAAATTGGGAGACCTGAGAGTCCAAACTCTTGAAGTTAAGAAAAGTACACTAATTACAAGTTTTATATCCGGTACTAATTTTGCTTGGTTAATTTTGGATATCAAATTGACCCTTCAGCATATTCCAGATTATTGGACTATTGGGTGACAGGACTTTACTGTACATAAGTATTGTAAATTCTGGACAGACTTAACAGGAGTACCCTCAGCTGCAGAGATTGAGCCCAAATCTGTGGTTAATAGTTTGAAATGTGGCCCATGTGTTCATCAAGGCTATACAATAGCTTACATCAAAGATTAACAGTTAGAAACTCTTAGGATTTTGGGTATGGCAAGAGTTTGTATTGTTATGAGGCTCCATTTTTAGCCATCAATCACAGTAATTGGACAAAGACGTCAGATGTCAAGATTAACATGATCACTTCTATTTGATAATAATGCTATAGCAGATGAATTAAAATTCTTTGAATATACTTTCCTAACAATTTTACCACTATTAAAATGCTTTGAAAATATGCTGCTAGTTATTGTACCAGAATGTGTCAGTACTAGGGCACTAAGGTTATGTTGGCTCATTGCGTCCCCACTTACAGGTCTCCAAAAAGTTAACTTGCTGGTTGATAACAAGTTGTATTTTGCCCCTAGAGTCCCGCTGTGGAGGAGCTCAAGTGACTTGTTACCGCTTGTTCTGAAAGTGGAGAGTCAAAATAATAAACATATTCATACCATGAAAATATTCAAACATTATTAACAGTTGTAGGCTAGGCCTATATTTAAGTAAAAGGAAATTATTACTATGGATTTTCACAATCTCGCCAGCCATATAAGGGAAGAAAGAGTACCGGTAACATTGAATTTGAATGTCATTAGAAGATAATAATCATATGATAGCTCAGCACCAGGAGTTTTTCTTCTTCATAGAAAACGGCTTAAAGTGTATAATAAAGGGGAAAAATACAATATAAGTACTTCCCGGCCCTAGTAAGGGTGTGAAATTCTCAATAAACAGGGCCTTATTCCACCCTGGGCCTAGCATCAGCCAATGGTGGTGACCGTGGACTTTATGGTAAATGTTTACCGTGTGACAGCCAAGAGTTTTAGTATTGAATTTTGTATTATTTATTTATTTTCATTTGATATACAGTCTTGTTTTATAGCCAAGACTACAGGAAATGAGTACCGTACTTACCCATTATCCAACAATAATAGGCTAAACACGACCCTCACTAGTGGGGAGGGCTCCGAAGATCAGGGAAAATGTAGAGCAAAGGGTATAAAAAGGGAAAAATAAGATCTATTTGGCAACAACCGTATTTTAACAGTAGGGGGTAAAAACTCCATTATACAGTACAGTGGTGCACCGATCTTCGCGGCTAATTGGTGCCGAAAAAAACACGCAAAAGTTGATTTTTCATAGGTTGGGGCATTTTTCTTATGGGAAAAATGGTAGCATAATTGGTTCCAAAATCGTCCAGTCATCCCTAAGGTACCCATTTCTCATATACATCCAATAAATACAATCCATATCATGAGGAGAATACTTATAGAAACATTTTATGAAGAGATTACTTACCACACAGACTTTATTTGAAATCATTGTTAAATTTAGCATAGCCTAACTCACCGTCATATTTCCGCGGCTTTCGTCTGACACGGTAGGCATGCTTGACTGTACTTTGCTCTCTATTTTGATGATCCCGGCCATTCCTTTATCATTACCACCAGGCCCACCGTCCCTAACACTGAATGCAGTAGACTCTAGAGACCATAATAAACGCGAGAGGTACAAGGCTCAGGCACAAAAACGCTTGTAAACAGGTGGATTTTGAGCGGCTGGCTAGTGTTAACATTATAAAATATGGACGCAGCAATTTCCGCAAGTGATGCTCGTATGTCAAATTCACTCGGATTTCATCTCCAAGCAGCAAACACCTTGACAATGGCAGATGCTTGGAGTTCAGTTCATTTGTTTGTTTGTTTTAATGTTTATGTTTTCTAGTTTGATGTAGTCTTTCATTATTTTTGGGAAGGATGTAGTATCCGGGCGTACTATCGTCATGTTTACATAGGTCGTGCGCTCGCAGTTATGTTCCTGTCTATTTTGACTGCTATTTTTTCTGTTATTTGCTGGCAATATTTATGATGATGACAATAAGTCATGGGGGGGTGGGTGAACCTCCTCAACCTATTATTGTATCCCACGGCAGTCAAAAAGGACTGGAACATGATCGCTAGCATGTGAGTAGTGTAAATAAAGCGGGCGGTACGCCCGAATACTACAACCTTACCATATTTTTGCAATTTTTTTCGGGTTCAACTGGGATTTTTGCGCCATGATCGAATACTTTTGCACGAACATGGAATTTGAGAATATTTGGTGAATGGCGCTGTTTTATTTTGTGAACTTACGTGGCGCGAAGTTCGGTGCTCCACTGATATATATATCCGACAGTACAGGCATAAATAGCAATGTACAGTACCGGTACTGTATTACCGGTGTTACGACTGAGGTTTAAATATATCAGGGTTCTTATTCATTGGACTAGTAATGGCGTAAATGCTACAACGGAAAGCGCTAGATCCAACCTCTGATGTATATTCCCAGTGAACAAAGAACACAAATACTCTCCAGAGTTCTATATGCAATAATAGGTTATCAAACTCTCAATAAATGT